>CAJQZP010000444.1:3541875-4258750 GCA_907164705.1 Parnassius apollo
TGATTCTGAATAAATGTCAAAACTTCACTAATGACAATGTTACAGCTATTACATTTTACTACATTCACAGACATTGTGTAGAACGCCACACAACTCTTTCACGTTAAACACGTATTATCGCGGCAACGTACGCGACCAGACTGATGATTTTGAAACATAATTACGTATAAATACATCATCGAAAATTTTTGCGCACGCGCAGTATATCGATTAGTGATTATATACACTATACTATTTATTATATTACAAATGGCCGTAAGTCATGCAGTATTTTTGTGGGTATAAATGTTTATGGTTAAAAGTTTTTTTAAAGAGGAAGAATAGGGAATATGCATATGATATTAAGGAGAGATCATGCTGCAACTATCAACTACTATCAACAAATAGCCCGAATTCTTCGCAACACCAAATCAAGAAGCTCCGATAGTTGCAAGGAAATAAGTTTAAGAAGTAATCTGCTGATATGGTGTACTTTTGGAAACACACTCTGATCAAGGGAGGAATATCGTATAGGTTTTCTTTCAAGAGATGTGCATCCTTTTCAGCTTTCACACACATCCTCAGTCTGATGAAATGGTTGAAAGGTTTAATCAGAGCCTGAAAAAAGTGTAGCTCTAGTTCATAAACATCAAAAGAATTAGGAACAGTATATTCCTGTTTCTTCTGCCTTCTACCCAATAGCACTCGTGTCACGCCAGCATATAGGCATGTTCGGCGAGAGTTGATAAATATTATGAAAACATCTCGCAATAGCGACAATCACTTAAATAACACAACCTGTGTGTCGGACGTCTCTTATTGCTGCAAGTACCACAAAGCTAAAAAGCGTACATAATATACAAAATGCGATTTGTAGTCTACTCTACGTGCGACTATGAGAAATACTAAGAACCATTCCAAAGAACCTTGGCGATTTTGAGTGATGTGATTGTACACTTGGTTCAGTGTGGATGAACACACATCCATTTCTCATACTAATCAATATTTTTATTTTTACTTACCTCTTTATACACCTAACAGTGCAACCTATTCCTACCCTTGGCAAGGGTGTGTGGTAGACTATCCCTATTTTCAAAGCTTTCAATTTTAGTGTTTCTTAAATTTTATCAAGCAATTTTTACTGGCGTCAATACAAATTAATTAAAGAAACTAAATTTAAATACAAATAAAATCAATTTAAAATATTTCAAGGTTAAATACTAAAGTAAAATCTATCCATTTTTAACTTTATAGTTAAGTCTATAGTAAGTATATACTTATATACTAATTTAATTTATAAAGAAAACAAAATAATTACCTTCAGTAAGTAGCCAACATGAAATGTATTTATATAAAGCAAAGTGAGCCCACATTCCACAGTACATGTGTCTATAAAATATAGAAGTATCGCAGAATTCATCGGACAGCATATATTTTACATTAAAAACAGTCACTGAAAATAAAATATTAACTGATAATTTACATGTTTCTAAAATACTTCAAAACAGTTTAAATTGACCAAAAAAACATATGCTGCATGCTGCACGCATAATGTAGCTGCTGCATGGCTTTACTATGTAATTACGAGAACCAGAGATCCTCTTTTACTGCTAACAAGGCATTTCATCTGAACCCTCATGAGTGACAACACTTCTGCATTTTCATTTTTAATCAAGGCTGGGTAGGTTTTTATTTTTCTGCAGTATCCACTTACCAGCACATGAAAAAACTAAGAGTAAGAAGAGCATACAGTGATTAACTGGCTAACATCTATGTTTCCATCCATATTAATGCAGGTGTGAATCGACTTTTGTAAAGAAGTCAGTGCACTTTACCAATGTAGGTTACAACATCGCTTACTTAAGCGGGTAAGTACTAATTTGTAATAGGTAAGCACAAAAGCAGTAAAATAATGATGTTCATTTGATGCAACACTAACATAGTAAATAATAAAAGTAAATTGAGGTTACATGCTAAATACATCCCACTTCTGGGCACAGACCTCCTCTCATTTCTGAGGGGAGTTTTGGAGCTAATATGCCGCCATGTTACTCCAGTGTGTGTTGGGAAAATTCACAAGTCTTCAAAATATTTGATTGCTCAGAAAATCAGGTTTACTCAATATTTTCCTTCACCACCAATGCATATTTTCATTACTACACATTATCCTTGCCACAAGTGTGGCAAGTGAGCACTTAAGATTGCAGTTAATAATTTCATTAGAACCTTTTTTTTATAGAAGAGGGGAAAAACGAGCATACAGTTCACCTGATGTTAAGTGACTACCACCGCCCATGAACAACCGCATCACCAGGGGAGTTGCAGGTGCGTTTCCGGCCCTACAGAAAGGAATAATCTCTTATCTTGAAGTCTCTAGGTCGTATCGGTCCGGAAAAATCACCGGTGGTAAACTATTCCACAGAGAGGTCGTACGCGGAAGAAAACTCCTAGTGAAAAGTACAGTGGTGGACCGCCAAGCATCCAGGTATCGAGAGGTTTGCCGCGTAGTGCGTTCATGAAATTTGGCGGCTTGGATTAATACGAACAATTCCTCAGAGCACTCCCCGTGGTATATGAGAAAGAAAATGCAAAGAGATGCAACATCTCTTCGCAGCGCCAGTGAATCGAGCCGATCGGAAAGCACTCGGTCGTCGACGATTCGAGCCGCTCTGCGCTGGATGCGGTCAAGTGGAAGGAGCTGACACTGGGGAGCCCCAGCCCAGAGATGGGAACAGTATAGCAAAGCGGCAAACCCGCCCCCAAGGGTAGGATGCAAAGAAAGAGCGCATCATATCCTAATCGGCTGATCAATAGTGCCAAACACAGACAATGGTCCTAAGGTTAGCCTAAAGGGGCGTCGACGGAAATCTGATATCCATCCGGGTGAGAGGTTAGCAGAAGGTCCAGCAGGAAAGGTGCTTGATTCTCCACATCTGGAATCTGCATAGGCAATGTAACCAGTTGTGTCAGACCATATGCCAAAGCAAAATCATGAATAGATCTCCCTGCATGATCTGTGAACCAAGAAATTCGGCGTGGTGGGCGTTAAAATCGCCGAGGATCACGATGTCTGCGGAGGGGATCTGCTGTAGCAATGAATCTGTAGCCATTTGGACGTGGTTGAAAAGTTGGTCTGTTTCGGCAATACTGTTATGGGACCTATAGAGGCACCCACAGACGCGCTGATGGTTGTCACTGTCTACGCGTAGCCAAAGGATGGACAGGTCCGAACCTTCAAGACTGCCGAGGCGTTGGGAACAGATCTCCTTTCTGACGTATATGCAAACTCCAGCCCGAGGTACAAAGGAGTGTACCAGTTTGTACTCCGGGTAGGAGAGATACAAAGCATCAGCCAGAGAGGATACCTGCATCTCGGACAGAAAGAACAGAGCTGACCTCGCCATCTCAAGATGGTAGTGGACGGCATTTAGGTCACAGATAGCATGGCAGGGGTCGCCTTCGTCTTGTTGCTCAGCTTGCCCTGAGCAATTGTTGTCTTGAGCGGAATTAACCCCCCCCCCTCCCCATAATACGCGCGGTAGACTGAGCACCCAAGCTCAGGAGTGGAGTAAATTGGTCGTGGATGCTCAGCAAGGGATTCTCCAGGGGTGCTGGTACCCTCCTGGGGCAGTTCTTTACTTAATTCAGCTACCATGTTAAGGGGACCATGCCTCCAGCAACCTGCACTCACCAGACGAAACGCAGAAGCTGAGCTTCCACTTCGCGCCGATATCCCGTGAGGTCGTGGCCCGTACATACAACAGCAAAGCTACCATGTGGCTCTACCACTGTTAAAGACCACTACTTTAAGACTAACTTGTTATACTTGACCTTCTTTATACATTTCATTAAATGGATATTATTTTTTTTATATTTATTGAGGTTGATCAATCAAATAATTAGTGTGCTATTTATATGCTGATGGAATGTTTTCATTTAAGTCATTTATGTAACTGTAATTCTCAAAACAAATGTTGTAGATTACAGAATGTAGAGTTTTGATTTATTTTTATAGTAAAATAGACAAAGAAAAGAATATAAATGTATTGCAACATAAGTTTAGGCAAATATAAAACCTTATAATTATTGTCCAGTAATAATAAATGTTTATATTAAAAAAAAAGAATATTTTGATTACCTCCAACTTGAAATGTGATTAAGTAAGCAACACCTTGAATTAACCTCTGTGTAGCTTTCTGTTCGTAAACGCCAGATTCTTTATCCAATGGGAATTTGTCAGACAAGAAATCCATATATCGCTTAAAAGAGAAAATAGGACCCACAAGGAAACAAGCAGGGAAGTATACAAAGCCTATAAGTTCAATTAATGATGGTGGTTGAGTAAGTGCTGTTTTTTTACTATTTGCAGAAAGTTCTATGCCTCTTGATAACTTTTGACCATCCCATAGATCAAATGATAAAGCAATGAGCTTTAAAGTTAAAACACAGTGAGGCATAGTCCAAGTTATGTCATAGTCTTCAGATTCTGTCATCATATATCCCACTAGAAGATATGTCATATTGAATACTAAAGTAATAATTGTATTTATTTTACTAGGGCCAAACAACAGTGTTGTGAGGTAGATGACTATAGCTGGGATAGTATTGTGAATAAGTGCTGATCCAAAATTATAAAAAGCCATGTCAATACCAGTAACAATGAAATACACATTTCGAAATTGAACATGCTTTCGAACATATTTATTATATACTATCCCAAGAGGATATCCCATTAAAATTGATACTAGCAACTTAAGAGCTGGTTCTGTAGTTCCTATTAAGGGAGCAATGTATGGGATTGGATTTAGACCCAGCAAACTCAACAAAGATAGAGCAATACCAAACATCTTGTATCTGAAAATAGGACAAGTATATTTAATAAAATATATCTCATAATTATAATGAATATTACACACTACAAACTTAAAGCAATTTTTAATTGTTTGACAATCATTAATGAAATAAATGCAAAATGTAGGTAATGTAGTTTCTAATAGTATTTACTTTTTACTTTAAGTACATAGTGTGTAAAATCGTAGACAGAGAAACCTATAGACTAATGATCGGCGTGGCCTCGAGTGAGAAAGGACGATAACGAATTTTTAGGTTATACAATAATCTTTATGACTTTTAAACACATTTAGATAAAAATTTTAATTGTTCTAAGAACTGAACTGAACAAGATTCACCAATCTTAAGCTCACAAAACACTTTTTTCTCACTTAAACCAACTTGTAAACTCCTTAAACCGCTACGCTGTTAAAGTTGTTTAGCAAACTGTAGAATTTGCTAAACAAAAAAACCGGCACGGAGAAAGGGACAAACAATCACACCGCTCTTTCTCATTTCTATGCAAGACTTATGCATATACTATCTTCTTCGTGTGCGAATGCGAAAGAAGGCGTCAATTTGTCTATAGGTTTCTCCGTCCACAGTGTAAAATAGACACAATAATATTGTTATATAACAAAACTTGCTTAATATATAATATTTTAATTCTTAAAAATGAAATCTCATTGGACTTTCTGTTAAAAAAAACACAATAAAAAATATATTATTGTTGTAGAAATGATAATATTGGGTATTAACAATAGCATAAACAAAAACTACTAATGGATCAATAGTAAAAATTCTGCAATAACCTTTGTCCTATATCTTTTTATGAATGGTTATCTGATACAGAAAAAAGATAATAAGGATTCTTGTGGTCTCTGACATATAGTACAGTTAAATAAAATAAACTAGTTTAGGCAAGTTTGGGTAAATAATACCGCCATTAATAATAAATAAAATATAATTAGGTAGTATTATATAGAATTAGGTAAAATTTGATAAAATATATTGATTTGAAAGGAGGTTAATTTTAATGCGTGGAGAGAAAATGAACAGTCCCAACAAACCTATCGTCACAACCCGCAAAGATATATAATATTGATTACATATATTCTCCATATATGTAATCAATATATATCTTTAAGTGAAAAACAGAATGCAATTGATCAATTCCTACTTAATCAGCAAATAATCTATAAATACTTACATCGGACTAAATTACTTGCTGTAAACTACATATGACTGCACATGTCTTACGATTACTAGACCACCATTTTTTAAATTCCGTTACAGTAACAAATACAAATTACAAACCAAAGAGTCTAGTAATATATACGAAAATGCACAATCTAACGGAATGGGAAATGTTACAAACAACTATATCTTTATTAGGAAAGCACTTGGAAAGGTTAATACCATAGATTACTGACTATGAATAATACTTAATACGTAGACAGAGAAACCTATAGACAAATTGACGCCTTCTTTCGCATTCGCACACGAAAAAGATAGATTTATGCATACGTCTTGCATAGAAATGAGATAGAGCGGTGTGATTGTTTGTTCCTTTCTCCGTGCCGGTTTTTTTGTTTAGCAAACTCTACAGTTTACTAAACAACTTTAACAGCGTAGCGATTTAAGGAGTTGGTTTAAGTGAGAAAAAAGTGTTTTGTGAGCTTAAGATTGGTGAATCTTGTTCAGTTCAGTTCTTAGAACAATTAAAATTTTTATCTAAATGTGTTTAAAAGTCATAAAGATTATTGTATAACCTAAAAATTGGTTATCGTCCTTTCTCACTCGAGGCCACGCCGATCATTAGTCTATAGGTTTCTCTGTCTACGACTTAAGCGCTTATTACACTATACAATTTTTAGGAAATCTAATTAGGAACCTAAATTGGAAGGTAGTGATCACACTACACTAAATTGAATTCTAAATCGTGACGAACCGCATTCGAAAAGAAGTATCGACGGGGTTGCACGTTTGATCGATGGCGCCGTATTTATCAAAACAGCAGAAAATAGGACTTGCCTTAGCCATGGTGGGAACAATGGATATTAAAAAAAAGAGAAAAGAGTACTTATCATTGAGAAAAAACTGTCCAATATGAATATAATTATATATTTTTAGATTCTAAGCAGTTTTTTTATAGGATAGGGTGACAAACTAGCACACAGTCCACCTGATGATAAGTGGTTGCTGCGGCCCATGGACATCTACATCTATCTCCGATTACAAATCAAAATGCAAATGCGTTGTCACCTGTGACGACTAAGATGGAATGCCTCGTTTCCAGTAAAAAGGGTCTCCGGTTCTCTACACTCGCCATACGAACAGCAACATTAAGCTACTATTTTACGCTGGTATTCTGTGAGAGCGTGGTGCTTCCTCGGTCGAGCCGACCCATTCGTGCTACAACTATACTACTAATATAACTGCAGCATGGCTCCACCACCTGTAAAAAGTTTGAATATTTGTTAAGTTTGGTATCCAAACATACTGAAAAAGAAGTCACGATATTTCGATAAAATGTGAGTACCAAAGAATGTTTGATGGTGACATTACGTTTTATAGCCACCGGAAATTAATATTAAGATTTAAAGTACTGCTCTCTGATATCAGACTTCTATCAAAACTTCAAGACATCCGCTTGTATCAAAGCGCGGGCGCCGACTGGTTGTTTTAAATCGTAACGTTGCGATTACACTGTCCTAAATTGTAAACAATTTAGGAAGTAGAGCGATTGGGACCTCCAATTTGACTAAATCGGATCCTAACTGTTCTAACTACGATTACACCTTCCTATTTCCTAATTAGATTTCCCAAAAATTGTATAATGTAATAAGCGCTTTAATAATACAATGATAGAAGCACAGAACACATCACAGAGTACTTTTTTATATATTAGGAAGAACACATATATCCCTAAAGTATTAGAAAGTACTCTGTAAAACTATCGCTATAATAATCATAGTATATTATATTATACTATATATAGGGTTTGTTCCGAAATGTTTCCAGTGTACTGGCGTGCCGCCGTCATATTGTGTCGGATATCCTGCCATATTAAAACTATTTTTAATTGTGTGTAGTGTGTACGCTGAATGACGCATGCCAGAATTTGTTTTTATTTATTCAAATACAAAAAAATATAGAATAACTATTGGTATCTCCATTCTTCACAAATTAGTTTAAACAGGATATAACAACTTTTGTTGACGCTCGTGTGTGTGTGTGTGTGTGTGTGTGTGTGTGTGTGTGTGTGTGTGTGTGTGTGTGTGTGTGTGTGTGTGTGTGTGCGCGTGTGCGTGGGCGTGTGCGTGTGTGTGTGTGTGTGCGTGTGCGTGTGCGTGTGCGTGTGGGTGTGCGTGTGCGTGTGCGTGTGCGTGTGCGTGTGCGTTAGCGTGTGCGTGTGTGTGTGCGTGTGCGTGGGTTCGCTGGCGGGATGTCGACTAGAGAGAGTGCAGTAGCAGTAGGCTGGGCAAATTATAACACTTCTTGAGAGTTTCTTCTATTTATTTTCTTGTTGTTATTTCTTACACTTGCCGGATTCAGAATGTCTGACCACAAAAAACGCCTCTTTTTTATAGGTGCCTCTGACCAAAGTATAAGTTACGTCCTCTGTTGTTGATTCCTCTCTGGCAGTGTTCTTGGTATGAAGTACGGGTTGTCTGTGTACGCTGCTGGGCGGTGATCTTCTTGTAAGCATCGATCGATTTGAAATTGACGCGTTCGTGGTCGTCGCGCTCGTAGATTCATTCGGCGTATTCATACTCCAATCCGTCGTACTGGTACCCGTAGTAGCGTTACTTTCACTAGTAGTCTTCGACTGCACTGATTTTGATCTCGTATTTGTAGGCATCTTCCCAGTTTTTTTTTTTGAACCCAATCCGGCTTTTCGAAGGACCAATGTTGACGCTCGTGTATGTGTGTGTTGGTAGTGGAGTGTGTTCGCTGGCAGGATGTCGACTGGAGAGTGCAGTATCAGTAGGCTGGGCAAATTATAACACTTCTTGAGAGTTTCTTCTATTTATTTTCTTGTTGTTATTTCTTACACTTGCCGGATTCAGAATGTCTGACCACAAAAAACGCCTCTTTTTTATAGGCGCCTCTGACCAATCACAATTCTTGAATTTTGCGCACGTCACTAATGGATTCCCGTCAGCCAATCAGAGAAAACTTACAAATGCCCGTAAAACATCCCTTACAAAGTTTTTATACATTTCTGGTATTAGAACGAACTTATATTGTTTTTTCGCACCGTTATTGCCCCCTCGCTTCGTCGGGGAGGTCTGAGCGGGCTGTGCCTCTATTGTTCTTTTGTTACTATTCTGTTACTGTTTTTTTTTTGTTATTTTTCTATTATTGTTATTGTTTATTGTTATAATTTGTTACCTGCACATAGTTAGTGTTCTGGAAAAACGTTCCTTGTCCTTTTGAGGACAAGGCGTCGTTCTTCAAGTGCTTCCCTTAATAAACGTCAGCCTCCCCCCCCCCCCAGTCCAAATCAACATATCTACCATAGACATGAAACATGGTCTTGCACGCGCCATTTCGGCCGCGATCGCTCAGTATTATCAATCCCAAGGCATAGCCTACGATGTCGACGAGACCACCATCAACCAAGTCTCTAATTTCTTCGCTCCCCCTGCCCCTCAGGCATGCGTCCCCCCCGCCGTCGCGGCTTTCCTCGCGACCCAAGCGGCTGGCCTGCAGACCGACTCGCCCGCGTACCCCGACTCCGATATGGAGCACTCGGACACCACGTCCGTTACCTCCTCCTCCCGGAACAGGACCGCCCACAGCTCCACCGGCTCCTCGGAGTCATCCGAATCCGAAGAAACGGTCACCGATAGAGCGCAATTCACGCTAGTGAAATCCAAGCGCGGCCAGAAGCGCGCCGCGACTTCCCGCACTCCCCCCGCCCCGGCGGCCGCCGCCGCCGCCCGGGCACCCTCCGCCGCTGCCTCAACCTTCGCAGCCCCCATCGTTGCCTCTACTTCCGCAGCCCCTAACGCTGCCGCCTCTCAATCGAAAGACACTACCGCCAAGCCAGCAACACGCTGCGCTCCCAAACTGGGTAAAAGCCAAGCCCCGCCCCCTGTCTTTCTCAGAGACAAGGCGAAGTTTACACAGCTGTCCAAAACCCTCTACGATAGGGATTTCAAATATGACCAAGCCACCAATGTCGGCGCGGCCATCAAAATAATGCCGGCGTCTATAGAAGACTTCCGTAATATAACCCGTCTCTTCACGGCCGAGCGTGTGTCCAATCACATATACGCTCTCGCCGAAGAAAGGAAAATCAAGGCGGTCCTCCGCGGAGTTCCTTATGAACTCGCAAACGAGGATATTCTGGAAGTCCCAAGGCTTCCCCATAAAGGCTGTGCACAAGATGCACAGCAGCAGGGGCGAGAGATTTAACCTCGCCCTCCTTTTTCTCACCAATATGCCGGAGGCGAAGGCCATCTTCCACGAGGTACGCACTGTGTGCGGCCTGTCGCGTGTAAAGGTTGAAGCCCCACACCGGCGCGGTTACCCAGCGCAGTGCCACCGCTGCCAACTCTATGGGCACGTGGCAGCCAACTGCTGAGCCCCACCCAGGTGCGTTAAGTGCCTAGAACCCCATCACTCGAAAGAGTGCTTTTGGCCCAAAAACGCCGAATACCCACCCGCATGTGTTCTATGCGGACAAACTAGCCACCCGGCCAACTTTAGAGGCTGCCCTCGCGCTCTTCGCCCACTTCTGAGCCACAAAGCTCCACCCCAGGTCAATGACCGAAATTTCCCGGCTCTTGGAAGCCGCATGCCCCGCCAGGGCCAGCCCCTACCACAGCCCCTCAGGGCTCATCTCAGCTCACACAGGGCATCTATCGGCCCCCTCAGGACCCTCCACGACCCCTTATGAGCCTTACGCTCTCCCAGCCTGCGCCGCTCCCAAAAAACCCTTGGTTCCCAAAGGCAAATAATATCCCGCGGCCCTCCGCCGACCCACAAAAACAGGCAGACCTTATAGTAGATGATCTAAGCCTAGTGTCTAAGCCCCCCCGCGCACTAGGCAGCCTGGCTGCGGCAGCCAGGTTGCGGCAGCCAGTCGAACATATGACGATGTATGGGAGGCCGCGCACTAAGCAGCCACGAACTCCCGGCTGCGGCAGCCATAAAAACGCGCCCGATTGCACAACAGCCCGTTGGCTGCGAGCAGCCAGAGCGAGTAGGGCGAATGTATGAGGCTGCCGTCAGTCACCGCGCACTTGTCGTAGCAGCCAGACGTATTTTGTTTTCTGAAATCACAAAATGACTTTCGATACGGAGAAATTTATTCGCGAAATTGAAAACCGTAAAGCAATATGGGATATATCTTCAGAAGAATACAGTAATCGTGATGTAAAGAAAAGAAAATGGGAAGAAATCACAAATATAATGTGCGAGCACAATTTAACAGCAAATGAAAAAACTGAATTTGGTACGTTATGTTTTTTATTAGTTAGTATTTATTATTCTATGGATATATTTTTAGTTTATTGTTTATACACTTAAAAGTATAGAGTAGGTAGGTACCTACTATCCCAATGCATATTGGTTTTGCCATTCTAGCGGATTTTCATTGATAAAATAATCCGCAAATAAATCTCTATAAGATGCTGATGATCGGCTCCCTCTATTTAAGGGACCTGGGGTTATTTCGAGGTCTGGAGGAACGTACAGTGTGTCTTTAAATCTATAACCATCTCTTTCGCGCACGTAATTATGTAAGACACAGCATGCTTGTACTATGGCAATTGCAAATTGTTGTCGGACATCCAGTGGACGGTGAAAAATTCTCCATTTGTTTGCCAGAATTTGTGCGTTCTACGTGCATTCTGTGTGCCACCTTGCCCGAGACGGTCTATAGTTAAAGATTCTTTTTTGGCTCTTAAACCCCTTCCTCCATAAGGTCGCATAAAATTTTCAGATAAACCAAATGCCTCATCTCCTACAATGACGTATGGCATCGGTACACCATTATTTGATATGGGACTCTTCTTCGGGATTCGTATATCGTTATTGACGACCTTTTGATACAAAATAGATTGTTTAAATATAGATGAGTCACTACATTTTCCATATGCCCCAATATCTATATATGTGAACTTATAATCCGCATCGCATACAGCAAGTAAAACGATTGAGAAATAATTCTTATAATTATAATAAAGTGGTCCTGAGTTGCTGGGTTTAATTACTCTTATATGCTTCCCATCCATAGCACCAATACAATTGGGATAGTTTGCATTTTCATTGAAACCTTTTGCTATTTCAAGCCACCTTTCTTCATATAATTCTGGAAACGTTGACTGTCTCATGTTCTCCCAAATTGCCATGCAAATTTCATATATGACATCTCGGACAGTGGTATGTCCAATCCGAAAATTATGGCTGATTTTCATCATAGAACAGCCTGTAGCAAGATATCTGTAATAAAGTACTTTTATTAATTTTCAGGTAAATCTCTACAGCAAAAGTGGAAGAACATCAGGACTAGTTACAGCAGGGAAATAAAAGCGTCATACAGCAGCTTCGCGTAAGAGTCCTTACGTATATTTCGAACAACTACAGTTTCTTAAGGCCACTGTAATAAATAATGAAACTCAAAATAGCATGGGTGAAACACGCCCTGCGGAAACCAACGATGACAGCGAGTGTATTCAAGGTAAACGACCCGTTTCCAAAAAGTAGAAGACATGTGACGACAAAAATTTGGTTCACGTATTAAAGGAAAGTATCGCAATAAGAGAAGAGCGTGAAAGAAAGCAAGAATCTGATTCAGATAGACTATTTATGCTTTCGCTTCTAGAAGATTTTAAAAACATTCCGAAACATCATAAACTTTCTACGAGAATGGAGTTAATTGACGTAATAAAAAGAGCTCAAGTGCCTTTCATGGAAACTTATAATTCCGAATTTGGTGTTTTTCGCCAAGGTAATGTTGATTATGTACCAGGGACATCAACCACTAGATTATTTAGACCAGAAACATCGGTTAGTGGACAGTATCGCCATGGATACTCGACTGAATATGGACCGGGAAACTCGAGCAGTAGCAACATCGCCAAGAATACTCAACTGAATATAGGCCGGAAATCTCGAGCAGTGGGCAATATCGCCATGGATACTCGACACAGTCAAATTATGGGCCAGAAGCCTCGAGCAGTGAAAGCCGCCGTGCATATTCTACGTCTGTTCCAGACAAGCAAGACAATACCGGATATACTGAGGTGTTATCTCCATCTGACACAAATGTAACAGATACGTCTCAGAATTCTGAATTACTTGAACTATTTCAGGAAAATTCTTTACCATAATGTAAGAAATAAAGAATAAATGTTATAAACAATTAACAGTATTTTTTATTTTAGCACTTACCTCAATGTAATCACCAATTTTTCTTCTGGAGTTATACAAGCTCGCATAGGAGTATCAGTGCCCTTGATTGAATTTATTTTATTTTCCAAAAGGTTATCAAATGATTGCACTGACATTCTCGTGTAGTTAAAAACCGGTCTGGGTATTTATGAACATTTTTAAAATAGGTATAAAATAAGTCTTTTGAGTGCCGTTCTAGAAAAAGAGGATGAATCCAATGTCTTTTAACTTTGCGTTTTTTACGAGATACGCACAAAATTACAAGTTCTTCCACGTCCATATCCCTCGAAAAAAGGATCGCAACTGGCTGTCAATTGGCTGTCAAACGGCCGCCACAGCCTGGCTGCGCAGCCAGGCTGCCTGAAGTGGCTGCTCAAATATATCGGCCGCCGCAACCTGGCTGCGCAGCCAGGCTGCCTAGTGCGCGGCATGCCTAATACTATGAATAAGATCAATATAGGGCCCCCAATTTCAAAACACCCCCCCCCCCCCCCAAAGAAATCCAACCAAAACCACTACCCCCCCCCCCCCAAAACACCGCAAAAAACCCACCCCTATCCCACACCCCCCATACTAGTAGTGGCAGGGTGCTGCTCAATATCACTCAGTCTCTCGATCTGACTGTCTACAGCCCCCCTCGCTGTCACCCACTATCCCGACAACGTTAACTACGCTCCTGACGTGCTAGACTTTGCTCTAGTTAAATGAGTCTCCCTTAACATTAGAGCAATCGAGTCTCACGATGATCTAGGATCCAACCACCGTCCTGTATCCCTCCTTCTTGGCCATCAGCCACCTCCAACTCCCACTTCCAAAATCTACACCAACTGGAAGGGCTTCAAGAAGTCTCTAGCCTCGGCTATAGACTCTCCCGACCCTCCCATAACCCTTTCTTCCAATGCCTTCGACAGTACGGGGAAAATAGACACCGCGGTCGAAAATCTCACCTCACTTATAACATCCTCTCTTACAGAGAATGAAAAAGTTGTCCCGGTTGCTAAAACTAGTCTTCCCCTAGATATTAGCAACCTGTTAAAAGCCAAAAAAAGCTGCCCTCCGTAGAGCTGCACGCTATCCCACTCCCGAATATAGACCGCCACCAAATAAAACAAAAGGCAACTCATGGAGAAAATCTCCCCCCACAAGCGTAACCGAGCAGACCCAAACAACACCCCCCGCCAGAAACAACCCCCCCCCCCGGAACCCCCCCGCCTCTGACCCTATCACTGTGTCCAAAGATGAGATTTCATCTACCATCAAAGGACTTAAGCCCAAAAAAGCACCGGGTGCGGATGGCATCTCCAACCAAGCCCTCAAACACTTTCCGGAGCAGGTAATCGTCTAACTGGCCATAATCTTCAACGCCTGCTTCGAATTCAGTTACTTTCCCACCTCTTGGAAAGAGGCAACTGTCATTGGCATTCCTAAGCCAGGCAAACCTTACCACCTCCCCTCCAATCACCGTCCCATCAGCCTCCTCAAGGCCATGGGCAAACTTCTCGAACGAGTTATTCTCGTACGCTTGAGGCGCCATTTGTTTCCCACAGACGGCGACCCTCTTGTCATCCCTCAACAATTTGGGTTTCGTGCCAAACACTCGTGCCCCCCGTAAGTTCACCGCATAGTGGAATATATCCTCAGCGGTTTTTATTCTCGTCTTCAAAAGACCATCGCGGTCTTTTTCGACATTGCCAAGGCATTCGACAGAGTCTGGCATGAGGGCCTTATCTACAAATTGTACGACTTAGGCCTCCCTGACCGCCTCGTCCACCTTGTAGCCTCCTATTTGAAGGATCGTACCTTTCGTTTTAGACACGAAGGCACGCTATCCTCTACTCGTCAAATCAAAGCCGGTGTCCCTCAAGGCTCTGTGCTTGTCCCCCTCCTATATATAATAATATAATAATAATGCTTTATTTCCTTAAAATTACATACATAAACAATATAGTAGATGGGTCCTCCTAGTAAGTTTAAAAGAAAACCTGTGTCAGGAGTCCCCGCTCTTCCTTATCTATAACAGTCATAAATAGGAAAGCATTTCAATACATTGTTATAAATTACACGATTTATATTGTTCTAAATTAGCGGTGATTTAAATAAGGTTAATAATGTATTACTTGAACGTATTTAAATGAAAACGCAAATGGTATGGGTGATTAATGGTGTGTGTGTGTGTGTGTGTGTGTGTCTGTGTGTGTGTGTGTGTGTGTGTGTGTGTGTGTGTGTGTGTTTGTGTGTGTGTGTGTGTGTGTGTGTGTGTGTGTGTGTCTGTGTGAACGATGTATGTGTGTGGTATGTGTGTGTTGATTAAATGATTTACTTTTACGAGGTATGGTGTAAAAGTGCCTCAAGGTCTTCGTAATTTTGTGTTTTTAACCAAGTAGTTACAGATTTTTTTGAAATCATGGTGAGTTGTTGTATGAATGTCCAACAAACAGTTAATGCTGTTGTAAAGGTACACAGAATTTGCAGTATATTGGCGTTTGGCAAACACTGTTTTCGTGCGAAATGGTTTGGTTACATATTTTTTTTCTTCTTCTATTATCTACAATGGAGTCAAACTGTATAGTTTTACGAATTTTTAGAACAGTTACTAAAATGTATAACTGTCTCACGGTTAGCACGTCGCAAAATTTATATAATGCTGTAGTGGGGTACCAGCGTGGTTTGAAATACATGACTTTAAGAAGGCAGCGTTGACCACGTTCAACCTCCAAGAATTTGCTTTTAGTAGCCCCACCCCATACAGAAATGCAATATCCTAAGACAGATTGTACCAAAGTAATGTATATCTGTTTTATTAATTTGTGTGATGTAATATGTCTCAGGGTTTTGAAAATCCAAATAAGTTTACGCACTCTTTCGGTCATATATTCAATATGTGGATGCCAGGATAGTCGATGATCCAATATTAATCCTAAGTATTTAGTTGATGTAACCTTCTGTAGCGTTTTGCAATTGCAATTTGAGTAATCTAGTTTATCGCATTCATGTAGTTTTAATGTAAAATCGTTTTTTGGTTGAGTTCTTTTATTTATTGAGAAGCACATATAATTTGTTTTATTAATATTCAAAGTTAGAAGGTTCATTTTTAGCCAGTCAGAAATTTTACAAAGACCACTTTGGGCCGTCCCGTATACCTTGTTCCACGAAGTTCCAGAAAAAACTATCGCAGTATCGTCGGCGTAAGAGTAAATTTTACCACCTTCAATGTTGAGATTGGTGAGGTCGTTTATATAGATTAGAAATAGAGTTGGGGCAAGTACACTCCCCTGGGGCACACCGAAGGTTATGTCCATGTCTTTACTCACGTGAGTACCAATTTTCACTCTTTGGGTGCGCTCTCGTAGGTAACTACTTAGCAATTTAAGCTGTACGCCTCGGACACCGACGCACTCTAGTTTATGTAAAAGGGTGGGAAGGGAGACGGTATCGAAAGCCTTTTTTCAAGTCTAGAAAAACAGCCATGCATTTATTTCCTCGGTCGACTTGATCTGTAATAAGGGACGTGAGGGACAATACTGCGTCCTCCGTAGATAATCCAGGCCTAAAACCAAACTGTGAGCTAGAGATAATGCTGAATTTTTCTAGATAATTAAGCAGTCGAGTATTAAGGAGTTTCTCAATGACTTTTGAAATCACGGGTAAGACCGAAATGGGTCGATAATTATTGATGTTACATCTATCCCCACCCTTATGAACCGGAGTAACAATAGATTTTTTTAGGGGTGCAGGGAACACACCTAGTCTAAAGCTTTGATTTGCAAAATGACTTATTATGGGCGCAACAATAGGGCTACAGATCTTAAGGAATTTGATCGATATATTGTCCCAACCAGGGGCACTATCTGTTTTGAGACTCATGATCACACTATTAACTTCCCCAGGATCAGTCTCCAAGAGGACAAAAAAATGTGTTATGTCGTTTTAGCGTGTTAATGGGAGTGCTACTTTGTGAGACATGAGATATACCTTTCATGACATCATTAGCTAATTGTTTGCCAATATTAGCAAAATAACAATTTACCAAATTAACAGAGTCAGACGGTATATTATATTAAGTATACTATATTAAGTAGTTCTTTGCAATGTGATTTAGAAACTTTGAAACAGGTTACCGTTTTTATTCTTTTCCAGAGTTCTTTGGAACTTTTGGCAGCAGTAGTTAATAGTTCTCTGTCATATTTTCGTTTTAGTTTTTTTATAAGGTTATTAACGAAGTTTCTATATCTTCTGAAAGTAATTTTTAGAGTTTCATTTGATGGATCGGACCTAAGCTTCAGCTGCATTTTATTTCTATTTCTGATACACCTAAGAATTCCATCTGTGATCCAAGGTTTAATATTCTGCTGGTTTTTGGTAACATATTTTATTGTTTTACTCTCTTCCAATGACTCCGCAAGCCATAGCAAAAGGCGCTTGGTAACTAAGTCGGGATCTTCGCAAAGAAGCAAAGACTCCAGGTTCTTTTTGGAGCAGCCTCTCATATGCAGTTTCAAAATTTACATACTCAATGATTTTTTGATTAATTGTTTTGCTTTTAAGTTTTGATATGCACATGAATATAGTCAGATGATCTGTAAGTGTAGTATTTAAAACAGCGATATTTGCGGAAAATTTTATTTTGTTTAATTTTACCATGAAGTGGTCAAGGCAGCTGGATTCTCTCGTGGGCAGTTTGTGACCAGCAAGTAGGCCGTGACTAGCTAGCGTATTTAGATAGTCTATTCTATTATTGCGGTCATTAGTTTGTTCGTTCCTGCACTGAATGAGGTTGATGTTGATGTCTCCAGAGATGACTATGTTACGATAAGATTTTATGTTTTCAAGGTGTACACTCAAGGAGTCAATGAATTCAGATGCGTTTGAGTTCGAAGGTGAACGATAAATACCCAATATCGTCAGATCGAGAATTCTTAGTTGTATGCAAGAGGCATGTTTGAGTTTAATTTCCATAAATTCAGGATTTAGATGAGATTTAGCATAAATCACTACACCATCATTCTGGTTAATGTTGTACGTTGTTTCTAAAGCAGTATAATTAGGGATCTGTGGAATTGGCTTTGATTTATCTAATCTGCATTCTGTTAAAACTAAGACGTCCACTTCAAATTTGAGAAGTGATAGGGTAGCTTGGAGGTTATCAATGTTACGATAAATACTTCTAATGTTTTGACATAATATGGTAAGATCCGTTTTACCAATACTAATGCACTTTGTTAGGTCCTGTATATCGCAACTTATATGGTAAGCTATATCAACTTGATCCAAGTCCGTTATTGTGCTTAAAGAGTTAGCTATAACCATGTTTGCAATAAAAATAAATAAAGTACTTTGCCGATTTAGTATCAATAGGTGTGTGAGAACATAAGTGATACTGTATAGATGGTTTAGCCAAAAGGTTTGTTTTTAGTGTAATGCTGTAATGGTATTTATTCGAGAAAGGTCTGAAATAAACAGGAACGAACAACCTTAGAGTTAATGTTTGTAAATAAGAATCAACATGTAAATGGGTGATGATTGCATGAGTATGAGCTGTGTGTGAGTGTATTGTATGATTCAAAAGTGTGTTATATATGAGTGTGAGTGAAGATACCGTAGGAGGTTTTTTTGTCAGTGATTGAAGTATAAATTATAATAGACAGAATTGTCACACAGATGTTAGTACCTATAGTTAGGGCAATATAATTAAATAATACGATGTAACTTATCACTAATAATATTAATGAAGATGACAAGAATTGGATGAAACCATTGAGTCATGCCTGTGAACTTTCTAGTAGAATATGGTGTATTTGTGACTCGTTTCTTATTACAATAACTGGAGATTTCTCGTCCTTTCTCACATAGACTCGACCAAAGGACGTCCAGCAAAACTTAAAGGTCTTTGATTTTGCGAGATCTCTGGCTAGAAAGAATAGTCTAGCGCTTTTGGGAGTTAGTTGTTCGGAAACAAAAACGGGTGTATCTTCTTTTGTCGTAAATCCGAGGTGTTTTGCTTGAAGTTTATACTTGTTTTTAATATTAAATGATTTCGACATCCTCAGTACATCGCGTTTCAAAATAGTGGATCCCAGTTCTACTACAACGGGAAGGTTTTTAGTATTTTCATTTTTTCGGGTTTTTATACGCACTCTGTAGATATCGGATTTATCGATCTTACAGTCGATGTGTTTGGACAAGTGTTGAACCATGCTTATTAGATCTTCCTTTGTTTCACTGTTTATAATTGGTACATTTTTTATCTCAATTGTAGTTTTCCGATTTTCTCTTTGTATGTCTTCGACTTTCTCTTCTAGTAAGGTTATGTATTCTCGGTCTTTTTTTGGCTTGGATCTCCATTTGATCTATTTTCTTTTTGTACTCCTCGTTTTGGCTAGTCAGGATAGCGATAGAATTATCAATATTATAATTCGATTGCTGAATTTCCTTTATTTTACTGGCGATAGCTTGAAGTTCTAACTGTTGCGTAGTTATAAACGATGAAAACAATTTTTTTATTTCCTCTTTAAAATCATTCAGTTCAGAAGTTATGTCATCTTCCCTTCCTCGTTTAAATCTCTGTGTGATATAGCTCGATTGTGTGCTATCAGTAAGCTCGTTTATGCGTGAATCCGAAACGGATTTATCCATATAGGGATTAACTTGAGGAATAGACGTTGTTGCAGTTGCTTTCTTAGGTGGTGGACTGCGTTTAAGAGGCATTTTATTATATCTGTATAACTTGGTATTTGCCACCAGGCCACTTTTCAAAAATGCCTATCGTTTAATATTGTACTTCCAATTTTGCGCTTGTGAACGGAGATTAGGTGTGTTGATTCTCAATGTACCAGGAGCCCACGCGTAGACGTTATGTGTAGGTTTCTTAGTTTTATGCACTCCTATTTATTACTTGAGTATTTATTTTATTCAATTTCAATTTAAGGATTTTAATTAATTAATGTAAGGGTTTACAGACGACTACTCGTAGACGAGGTCCGAGGGGAAGAGGATATATACTATTCACCAACCCTCCTATATATACTATTCACCAACGACATCCCCATCCCGTCGAATGGTGTTAAACTAGCCACAGATTCGAACAAGATCCAAAAGTCAGTTAACGACTTAGGAGCTTGGTTCCAAAAATGGCGTATCGACGTAAACCCGGAGAAGAGCTCCGTCGTTTGCTTCGAATATAAACGACGCCGTCTCACCGCCACTCCGCCAATCAGGATATTAGGAACCCCTGTCCCATGGCAAACAAAAGCCAAATACTTAGGCGTCACCCTTGATGCAAGGCTCACTTTCGAGCCCAATATCAAGAAGGTAACTCGCACCGCACGATTTTACATGGGTAGGCTCAACAACATGTTGGGCAGACACAGTAAAATGTCCCTCCGCAACAAGCGAACTCTATATAAGGTCTGCAGTCTGCATACGACCTGTTATGACCTAAGCGGCCCCCATTTTCGCACATGTTAAGCCCAAAGTTATAAATGAACTTCAAATAGTTCAAAATTTATTCTGTCATAGGGCCACTAACTCGCCCTATTATGTCCGTAATGCCGACCTACACCGAGACTTAGAGCTCCCAACAATCCAGCAGTTCCTGAAATCACTCTCTGAGAGATTTTTCAAAGCCTCAGAGTCCCACCCAAATCATCTCATTCGTGAGACAGCTGCCTATGCAGCCCCTATCCACACTCGCTATAGTGTGGGCAGACCGAGAAACTCTCTCTCGTACCCCCCCCCCAACAAGCTTTCGGCTGACCTGAACAGCCTCCTGGCGGCTCAGGCCGAGCCTACATCACATCCCTTAATCTGCCTTAGTTAGGCACAATTCTAAGCGGCTTTTCGCCGCTTGCGCCCTCCTTTCTGCCAAGGAGGGTCGCGTTCGTACACGGCTTAGAGATCTCTCGTCAAATCGGTAAGCCAATCCATAAAGGCGGTGTTTAGTGGGTAAAAGTCTCCACATAACCACGCAGCCGGCTGCGTGGTATGCTATGAGCATTCACCGTCTCCTTCCCCCGCTTTCCGGAGGGTTGCCCATATTTGCATCGGGCGCAAAAAAAAGTTAGCGCACGTAGCGCCGCCAGGCAGCAGGAATGCACAATATTAAATCATGATAACAACATCACGCTTGCTAATCTTAAAAACTATACAGAGTATACTTAAACATGTTGTTGACTAAGTTCATCTTAAAGTAGTTCTAAGTTACAATAGAAAACGAAACTGTCTTCTTTCGCTGTCATTGGTTGGCGACCGATTTTGAATCCCGAGAGATTCCATCTGAAAATGTTCTCGGACGATCTCTTCTATGTTTTCTTCATCATTGGTCGCTCTGCCATAGTGAGTGAAGTTTACTGTGGCAGTTGCTCCTGTTTCACATCCGTGTAACACCCACCCTAGGTTTGTGAGGGAGGCTATAGGATCGGATGGTTTGCCCTTCTTCAGTCTTTTTGTTACTATTAGTCCCCAGTTGTCTTAGCCTATCAGTAGCTTGGGTCTTTCAGTGACGTAGAGGAGTTGGCTTTCAATCGCCCTTAGACGCTCGGAGTTTCTGACGGTGTCCTTGTTTATACATTGTTCGGACAGCTTCAGGTCGTCGATGGTTTTTGCTACGATAGTTCTTTGCAATGTGATTTAGAAACTTGAAACTTTTCTCTTCTATGAGCCCCTTTTATTTTGAACTTGATCTTATGTGAACTATCTTTTCTAACACCTTCCCGCCGACTGTTTCGATCGTAAGTTTTTCTTGCTTCCCTTCAACTCCGATCTTCTCAGTGATTGATGCGTCTAAGAGTGTGACTGTTGACCCTTCGTCTAGTAATGCTAATACGCGAACTTGGCCTTTTGGGCCATAGAGGTTCACTGGGATCATCTTCAGGTATGCCTTCTCTTCTCCTTTGGCGTTGTGAATTGAGGCGACCTTTTCTTCTGACGTGCCACCTGTGTATTCTTCCTTCGCTTCTTTTTCTACTGGTGCCGGTGATTTGTCCGAATGCAAGATGGTATGATGCCATCTTTTACTTAGCTTGCAGACTGGGGCTTTACAGTTGATTCTTGAGTGTTTGAATCGGAGGCACTTAAAGAATATTTTTGCCTTCTTGGTCATATCCCATTTTTGATTCAGGTTAGCTTCTTTGAATTTCTTGCATTCTAGTGCGAAGTGTTCTTCTTCACAGAACGGAAATGACTTCTCATATTTTTCTTTTGACGCTTCTTGTATCGAATGAACGTGTTTTCTTATTCCTCTTTTTTGCTCTGAAGGTGCTTCAGGTGGAGCGAAGTCTCCGCACATGTCGGCTTCTGTTTCCAGGAACGCTACGACGAGTAATAGTTCTTGAATTTCTTCATCTCTTCTGCTTCTATGGCAGGCGAACCAACGAAACTCCATTGAAGTTGGTATCTTGTCTACTATAACTCTCAGTGTGTCAGGGGAACTGAGATACTGTGGTTTTTTCAGGGCTTTGATTGTCTCGACGGCGTTCTCTACTTTGCTTACAAATACGCATATGTCGCTTGGGTTCTCGCCGACTTTTGAAAGGTTCTTCATTTTTTCTAGTTTTGCTAATGCCACTGCTCCAGGCCTTACGAATCTTGCTTCTAGTTCCTTGATTACTTCGCGTGGGTCTTCGGCGGTGAACAGCAGGCTTTGGACGACTTCTCTAGCTTTTCCTTGGATCGCTATTCTAAGGCGCGCTAGGTTCTGATTGTTACTGAAAGAAGCGGCCATATCTTCGTATGATCTCTTGAAAGCCAACCATTCTTCACAGGCCCCGTTGAAGTGAGGGAGTTCGAGGTGCTTTGGTGAAACGACGTCACGTGACTTCTCGGATAACTTAAGTATGACTGAAGCTAGTTCCTGGATGTCATTCTTCTTTTCTTCTGTCTCGATCAGCTTGTGATTCTTATTAGGCATGTCCCCGGTCTGGATGAACCATCGCTCGACTTCTCGAGTTCGTTCGAACAGTTCTTCTCCGGCACCATCTTCTTCTTCTGACTCCGCGGTGAGAAGTTCTAATTCAGCTTGAGCAACTTTTGATCGAGCTTCTGCCATTTCTAGTTCTCTTAATGAGAATGCCACTGTCATCCTTGCTTGCGCTTCTGCTCTCTTCCTATGCGACGAGCGAACAGAATGTGTGTCTAGATCGCGGGTCGTCCTCTTAGCTACTCTTCTGCTTCCAGTCTTAATCCTTAACCTATGTGCAGGTGGGGGGGGGGGTAGTATAAGTTACGTCCTCTGTTGTTGATTCCTCTCCGGCAGTGTTCTTGGTATGAAGTACGGGCTGTCTGTGTATGCTGCTGGGCGGTGATCTTCTTGTAAGCATCGATCGATTTGAAATTGACGCGTTCGTGGTCGTCGCGCTCGTAGATTCACTCGGCGTATTCATACTCCAATCCGTCGTACTGGTACCCGTAGTAGCGTTACTTTCACACGTAGTCTTCGACTGCACTGATTTTGATCTCGTATTTGTAGGCATCTTCCCAGTTTTTTTGAACCCAATCCGGCTTTTCGAAGGACTAATGTTGACGCTCGTGTATGTGTGTGTTGATAGTGGAGTGTGTTCGCTGGCAGGATGTCGACTAGAGAGAGTGCAGTATCAGTAGGCTGGGCAAATTATAACACTTCTTGAGAGTTTCTTCTATTTATTTTCTTGTTGTTATTTCTTACACTTGCCGGATTCGGAATCAAAAAATGCCTCTTTATTATAGGTGCCTCTGACCAATCACAATTCTTGAATTTTGCGCACGGCACTAATGGAGCTAAGCAGAGCGCAGGCGTCTTTTTCTATGGAAAACTTACAAATGCCCTTTTTTGTGGTAAAACATCTCTTACAAAGTTTTTATACATTTATGGTATTAGAACGAACTTATATTTATCATATTACACACTAAGCATTCTTAAAAACCTTAATTTACACCATAAAATAATAAAAATGCTCTCTCTATCTCTCTGTCTTCTTACGGTATAGCTTCCAGTAGCTAAGCATTATGCAGGCGTTAGCGCACATAGCACCGCCAGGCGTCAGGAATGCACAATATTAAATCATGATAACAACATCACGCTTGCTAATCTTAAAAACTATGCAGATTATACTTAAACATCTTGTTGACTAAGTTTATCTTAACGTAGTTCTAAGTTACAATAGAAAACGAAATTAAATAAGTAATTAAATTCACATTTCGTCGCTAACATTCTTAACGTAGTTTTAGATTACAATAAGAACAAAATTAAATAAGTAATTAAATTCACATTTCGTCGCTAACAAGTTTTGTAGCACAAAATGACAAAATAATCGCCAACACTTTTACTAATATAGCGCAAATGTATGATGTCATATACTGTCCAATGTTTATAAATGTTTAGAAACGAACCACCAGTATGGCGTCGATTTATGACGTCATTTGCATTGGCCAGTACACTGGGTTCTATTTTGGAACATACCCGTAGTAATTTATGCCTTTTTTTAATAACTGGGTTTACGGCTCTGGGTTCTAGCCTATCATTTCTTTCGGAATCTTCATTTTTATATTCTTTTTCTTCACAATATGCTGATGCGTCACATAGCAAAGCTCTTGGCAGATTTTGACGACAGCTCAATCCAGCGGACAGTTGATGACAACAGCCACTCAAGTTCATGAGGCACCCAAGTGATCAAAATAACTTAAGGTTTATATTGACATCAAAGCACTTGTTTCGTCATTTTCTCTAATAGTTAACACGCGCGGACACTTAATTCACAAAATCGCATCACTTTTACTAATCAAAATCCACTTCAAACCATTATTTAAGCGACAAAACAGGAGCGACAATCCGTTAACGGCCAAGTTCCCGCAAAAAAACTCTGTAATTTATGCTCTATTGCACTTATCATGGTGGTTAGAGAACAAGAGAACGATCGCCGTAGAAAATAGTGTCCCAGAAATATGGACACCATTATAGAGGCGCTGCGATCGCTGAGTTCTCTCAATAAAAGTCATTTTCAGTCTATTTTTCCGATGAGATGCTACAAAACACAAAAAAAACCACTTGCACATCCACGCACAATAAAATATTTCTCCATTTTTTAATGTTTCTATTGTCAAAAATTACAAAATTACGGAGCATGAAAATTTTCTCACCAATGCCGCGAAGAAAATTTGTAGATTATTCAACTAACTTCATCTACTTGTACTCATAAACAGCTAACTTCGCAGTCACTACTCACTGACGTCAGCGCCGCTATAAATTCTACAATTTTCAAGGACAGGTGGGCTATGCTTTAGTACGTAGCGATCGTTCTCCTGTTCTTTAACCTCCATGGCACTTATAATGGATTTAGGTTTTAGGATCTGTACCAGATATATAAAAAGAAGAAAAAAGTATTTAGATATATAAGAAATAAAAGTACTCTGTGATCTACAACAACCGTATATCCTCTTAGTAGTCTGTGACACAAACTTTATGTCGTAGACAGAGAATGCCATCATTGTCTGTCTACGCTAAAGTTGTTCAAAACAATAATAAATCATTAGCATACTACTACGTGCTATATAAGAACATTTTTTCGTAATAATTCGCATTTTAGACTAAAATAAAATAAAATGGTAAAAAAATATCAACGAACACTCTTTCATATTTTTTAAGGCTTACGACTTTCTATAATCGATGTAAATGCTATTTTAATCTTAATGTAAATTATAAATCAATTAAGGAATATTTAAAAATTTATTGATTTTATATACAAAAATTAACTATTTACATACAATATTATATACGAGAACATTTTGTAGCAGACAACTTTGACCTTCGATCACTTATAAATATACAGTATACACTAACTAAACAACGTCTAACACTAAATTAAATCGCGTGCAATGAATAGCGTGCTACTAGATAAAATTTGCGTTACACGTACACTCTTAACAGCGTTGCTGCCAGAACTAGATGCCGCTAGATATTAATACTTAATAGCGCCAAAACATCATAGCGCCTTGGCGAGTACATACATAGCACGCTAACATACTATGCACTATGGAGAAATAGCGCGCTGTAATATGGCGCTATGCACTATATTAACCACCATTAGTCTACGCTTAGTACTCTTATTAGTTTATGGTCTACGCTGTATGTGAATACACAGAGTAAATTAATATATATATATAGAGATATCTATGGTATATATGACCATTTAAAAAACTCAAATTCTGTACTGTGCCTGCATGCAACTGTGTGTGTGTGTGTGTGTGTGATGCCCCTCCCCCCCACACACACATCTATTTATCATTTATTTATAGTAGTATCATCCGTTTGTAGTAGCTTTCAAAAACACTATCATCCGTTTTCACTTACACAAGATCACAAATATTTTTTCTATAGTCAAACCATTGATAACACTAGATCAGTAATAACCACGCCAAAGCGTTGCCACTGCACATATGGCCACAGCCATATGCCTAGCTAACGTGAGTTCATTGTTCAATGTGACGCCGACAGAGTTGAGCCGCGACAAAAATGGGTAAATGCGTAGTGAAAGAATGCTATTCAAGGTCATAAAAACGTAATAAATCAAGCGGAATCACTTTCAACACATAATTTTTAGTTCTCGTTTTCATATAAACGTAAAAAACCTCAAATAATTAAATAAAATTATCGAATATTGCCATTCAGGTTCAATGGTGCCACTTTTCCGCATTTTTGATTATCCTACATTAATGGGAGACTATATAATTAATTGAGTAAGTTAATTTGTAGATTGAAATTATAATAAAAACTACGTTTTAACTTTCATACAAAATAATTAATTATTCTTATTTTAGTTTATTCATGAATTATCTATAAAATAAATTTTATTACCTATTTTATATTAATAATTTTATATTATTTATAATTTTATATAAATTTTATATTAATTATATTTAATTACCTATTTTATATTGTTTGATTTATTAGTACCATAAAAATACGTTTTATTTCATCATTATGTTTACTTTTATTCATCTGATAAGCTTTGTATCCTTTTTTCTAAGGGGACGTAATAAAGATTTTAAAATAAAATTTACTTTTTAATATAAAAACAGTTAACTGCAGCTTAAAAAAACTCATTTTTATTGCGTATTTTAGGTAAAATCTCATATAGTAAGCCACACCAACCCGCCATTGCATGTTGTGTGTCTATCTTTATCTAATCTTAGCGACAATATTGTTTTCGCAACTTGTTAAAAGTGAGATAGATATATGTTTACTTAAAATTGTTATTAGTTTCAAAGCTACGTCGTCGTGTTTGGATAGTGGTTACACTTTTTTCGACGCGCTGTAATGTGGTTTGGTCCTCTAGTGTTGTATAACTTAATGAGTCAAATATTTCAAGTTCATAATATGTTTTATATACGTCTATGATCAGTAATCATTATTTTTTGAGGTGCTTCGGTATTTCCCGAAAATTTTATCTGGTCGCACTGATGCCCACCGACACACAAGCACAGCCTGTGTAGGTGTGCAATAGAGGTGGGGGGGGGGGGGGCATAATTTTCTTACGCTTATTTCCCACTGCGTCAACCACAGATTACCCCCTAACATGTGGCGCCAACACTATAAACCTAAGTATCTACTTTAAGGCGACACCGTGAAAAAATGCACCTCCTTTCATCGAATAGTATAGGACTATGACACTACTAACGAAAGTGGAATTTTGATATAGGTAAATTCATGTCTTTATCTTGAATTTGATTGTTAAAAACACGATTGTATAATTTTGACTCGATCATAATTATTTGCGAAAACACCTCTAAAAATCACTATAGTTGAAATTACAACGAAATTTATTAATCTATATGCTTGGGAATCACTCAAATATATTCATAACATCAATATCCATAATTTACTTGCTCATTATTTTGATTACTTAAATCAATAATTATTAAAAAAATATTTTAAGATTCTGACAATTTATAAGCGCTTTTAATCGTCGCGGGCGCTCCGCAATTATAGACCTTATGACGGCGTTTTTACAAGTTTTTATAGAAATTATGTATTCACTCGGATCAGTACGGCGATAGCCTTTTCGATGTGTCGTCTTAATATTTTAATCTTACGTCGGCCTGTTGCGTAATGTGTGTTCTGAGCGTAAGCGCCACAGCCCTTCCGTTCAAAAGCCGAATCGAGAGTGAACGGCGGGCGGAAGGGAACAAACTTTAAAACGACGAAAGTTTAGATAATTTCTTTTTACGGTGAAAATAATGATAATTAAAAAAAGTAAAAACATAAGCCTTGCTTTATAGTTAGTTTAGTTAGTATGCAAAGTTTTATGACCTAATTTGAAGTATTTTTTGAATACCAGCGGTTTATGTTACGGTTTGGAGGTAACCGTGTTTTTTTCTAACACATTACTTAACATTATTCCTCAACTTCACCATATATTTATTTAAAAAACAATGCTGCAGTATTTTCGGCATAACACAGGATCTTGCTAAGCCATTTGAGGTAGTATAGTCTCATAATTGAAACCACTTAGTCTGTGCATGACTGGACCCCACTGCGTTGAAATATTATTTCGTCGATTATTAAAAAAAATTATATTACATATATTTTGACTGTGTAGGTATTCCACTTTTGTAGGAAACGCAGGAGGGTCCAGAATTATGAACTGAATATGTGGTTTAAAAGACTATCAATTGTTCTATTTCACCTTGTATAAACAAATAGTGATGTAAAGAATGTGTTTGAGTGTGGTCTTGAGATTAATAAAAAAATCATATAAAGAAAATCAAGAAACATAAAAAATACAAATTATTGTTTGTTTACAGCCTGCGATTCAATTAAATATGTCTGGTATTTTCATTGAAAATGATCAAAATTAAACAATTTCACAATCAATATCTGAATGTGGTCCTCGTCCTGTTATGGTATTTTTTTTCCTATTTAAAAAAGCAGGATCACCCTACTATTTTTGAAGAGTCATACAATTTTTAGTATTTTCTTTTCTATTTTTATTAATATTTATGTTAATAATAAAGAGTGGTTTTCAGATCGAACCTTTTTGTGTGCCTACCATTCAAAATCAATCTGGAGAGATTTCAATAAGGAGCGGCATAGATTTAGCCCCTAGCACATCTGTTACGCTAGATTTAGTCACTAGCATATCCACTGCACCAGATTTGGTAGGTACCACCTCCGCTGCGCCAGATTTAGCCGCTAGCACCTCTGCTGTCCCAGATTTAGCCGCTAACACTTCCGCTACACCAGATTTATTGGTATGACTAGCTTCAGTTTCTATTATCATCATTATTTGCGAATTTGATCGAAATTATAACATCTCATCGGCTGAATTGAGACTAGGTGGGAGATATCTCTGGCTTGTCTTCACTTTATACTTATGTTTTATTTTATTTGATTTCATGTACACTCATTTGAAATGATAAAGAAATTAAAGGAAAATTTTCAATGTCAGACGAAAATTTAAGGAAATTAATATATTAACTTTACATTTATGAAAATGTAATGTACGTGCACAAAAATAAAAGTAGTTTTACATAAATAAGTAACATTCATTTTGTAAATAATAGAACAGACACAATCTAGTTGTACCAGGTCAAGTCCACCGAGTCAGTAATACATTCTTGGGACGATGTATACGCTTTTACAACAAAATCCCGGAAAATATACAAAATTTGGCCTGTGTTAAGTTCAAAAACGTTATTAAACTAAGTTTGTATATAAAGGGTTGTTATAATGTTAAAGAATTATGGATGATAATAACCCCTGGGAAGGGTGATCAATACCAAGCTGATTCTAATTTGTTTTGTGTTGTTAATTGTAACATCATGATTGAAAACGGTTATTTAAAAAAATAGTCCCGCTTGGTTTCTTGCTGGTTCTTCCGAGGACAGGTTTTTTTCTGAACCAGTGGTAAAATAAAAAAACGACTTTCAGTTAGTATTATTTATAATCTTTATTGAAATAAAAAGTTTGTTTCTGTTTCTGTTTCTCGATTTGAAACAAACCAAACCCCACTCTGCAATATACCCAAACAAAGTAATATGGTAGAAGTACTCCACTAAATGAAATTTATTGTTTGTGATGAGAGTACTACGGCCCATAAAAGAGGCTTTGACTTATATATTACTAGCGTAATGACCGGGCCGACCGAACAACTAAAACGGACCAGTGCGCTGGCCCTAAAATCTCAGTTTAGGGCCAACGCGAATCGGTTGTCAGTGGTGCGCGCACAGGATAGATTTTTCTGTCATAAATATGCCTAGTTGCGTTGAAAAAGGATGCAAAAATTACGACACAAAGATTAAAAAGGAACATGAGATATCATATCATCGGTAAATAACCTTATAATAATTTTGTTACAATAAAATTATTATATAAACGCATTTTTAAAGTTTTATTTCACAGTTAGTTTAGTTACGTTACCAAGATTAGGCCAGGATTTGCTTCAGACCCTCAAAAATATTGTACATGTAAAATAAAATTATATTATTTCTTGAAAATTATATTTCATGTTTGTTTGTTGTTGTTGTTGTTGTATATGTCACGTTTGATGTTTCATGTTTCTTTTTTTCACCATGCATCGGGATTTTGGCATCATGCGTCTAGTTTAAACTAGACTTTTTTGACGGTTTTATTTTTATTTTTGTATTTAGGGTAAAACGAAAAGAGTACAAAAGAAACTATACCTACTTAATTGAAAGTGACCTGACCTGACCTGATTCATAAAATATTTTAAAATTCTGTTTTCAAACCGATTGCTTCTTGAACATAGAGTTTTTATCTACATTATAGTTGTATCAAGGATACAACATAAATGCATCGATCGATCACTGACTGACCCGAAAGGGAGCTAATGCTAATTTTATTAAAAACGCGATACTTATGTTCAACACAAAAAAATCTCGATATCGTAGGGTTAATATTAAAAAGTAAAAAGACCCAATAATATTACTAGTTGGTTGACCTTAAGGTAAAATTATGGTATTTTCGCTTAGTATTATTGCGAAGCTACATACACACTACTACTATGGTACAAATACGATAAATATACTATGAAATCCGACCCTGGTTAATGACACTTGCGTTACTTTTTCTTGTTTGAAGAAGTTATGAGTAAAATATTTAGATTGGCGCATCCTTCCTTTTGAAATCATTGGCTTCGAAGCCCTAAATAGATCTTTACGAGATATTAGGAATATTAATTGTCCAATGGGAGGAGTTACTGTGTTGTTAGCAATTGATTTCCGGTAGACTATACCAGTAGTGCCCGGAGGAACGCGAGCGGAAGAAGTTAAAGCGTACGTGAAGCGGTCTCATTTGTGTACTGCCGGACAGTTCTCAGACCTAGTCTTACACATTTTAAATGATCTCCTGAATCCCGACAAAACTCCAAATCTCCAGACAAACAGCTTTTCTTCACATCATACCTGCTTTTGATTTAATAAAAGCTCAGTTACCTAGGCTATAGCGTTTCTCAAGAATTGGGCTATCAAATCAAAAATATTTGTTTCAAATCCGACTGGTAGTTTCATAGATTACCCCTTGCATAGCAACAAATTTCATCTCCATAATATTAGATGGTAGTTCTGCCAATGTAGCCCCTAAAATTCAAACTTTCATACTTTTTTTTGCAAATTGCAGCTCTGTATTATGTCGTATGTTGATCATAATGTGATACACGACAAAAACTAAACTATTAATAATATTACTATATTTCATTAAAAAAATACCATCTACAGAATGACCATACCATTGACGGAACCACCATAAAAATAAGTCCTACGGTTTAGATGTGAAAAATGACTAACCAAGAAACAGCTTAGATGAAAGGCATAAATAAGTTAGAAAACTTGGGGTTATTTTTACCCCCAGATATTATGCCGTGTGTCCATGGTCATATGAAAACATTCTCACAATCTTTCGATATGGGCTGCCCTATTAACCGCCATTTTATTCTCTTAGTAAAGTGTAGGTATACACGTTATTCTTGTAGTTACTCGTATGCCAGGTCCATATTATGTTTTATATATGTCTATGTTACTGATGTATACCGACATACACAGGACAAATATACCAATAAAACGGATTTACTTAACATGTTCATTCATCATCATCACAATAAATGTTAGAATTGTATTTTACCCATGTAGTGAGGCAAGGAGAACCATCTCACATAGGAGAATAGTTGAAAAAGTGTCCATCTGTAAGCATTAAATAACAGTTTAAAAACTCTCCACAACAGCGCTAGAGTAGATAGAGGGTATGAAGTTACCTTAGCAGTTGTCGACGGAGTGATGTGTGCTGAGTTGAGGAATTTAATATTTGTGGTGACTAGAGTAGTTGATGAAACTGAAGTATTTAAAACCTCAACTACTCACGTTGTCTAAAATAATTTAGAAAATATAACCTAGAAGAAGTAGCCTTGAAACATGTTGAATGGCAAAATTGCATGAATCGGGCTTCGAGTTGCTTCCACATCCACCGTATTCTTCATGTATTTATCATCGTATTTGGCCCCCAGCGACTTTTTCCTGTTCTCAGATCGTAAGAGAATGCTCGCTAGAGAGAAATTTAAAGCCGATGAGGAAGTAATCACCGAAACAGAGGTCTATTTTGAGACTTAGCACAAATCGTACAAAAATGGTATTAAAAAGTTGAAAGATTGCTATAATCGGTAGATCGTCCTCGATGGCAACTGTGTTGAATAATAAAATCGAATTTTGCCCGAAAATTTGTTTTTCTTTAAAACGATACGATTTTTTTAGGCCCAATTGTTATTCACAAAAGAAGTACTTGTATATTATCTTAAAAGAGAATTAAAATCTATAGGTCGAGGAATATAAGGATGAAGGTAATCATAAAGGAAGGAGGATAGTTTGGGATAGTTGAAAAAAATATGGTTTGTGAAACCTTCATCTAAGCCACATACACACTATAAGCTATCCCTAACTCTGATTTTTGCCAGATGTACTTACATGTGTATAAGCATGTCCAATTCTTAATCTACAGATGATTGAAGTTGCATGCTTATTTGTTTTGTTAAATTAAAAAAAAACACGGCTTGGGAGGAATAACCTCTTGGATGGACTCAGTGCTTAGCTTTAACATTTTTGGATAATTCTCACGATTTATTACAATTCTCATTCAGTTTCATTTTAGCTAGAAAACTAAGGTCATGTGAGGGAGGATGGCCAAATCGTACCAGACAACGAAATGATAGCGTCCCAATATGAAATATTTATGTAAAATACCCTTATTGTTTAAGGTCTTAAAACACACTAGAAATACCTCTTGTCGCCACAAAAAAGTTATCCATTTATTTCTATTTTTGTAACTGTTCAAAATTATTTCAAATTATAGTTTCAGAACGCACCTAAAAAAACACCCCACCCCCCCCCCTTTTTTTTTTTTTTTTTTTTTTTTTTATAAAATATTTTTTTTTAAAATTATTTTTATTTTATAAAAAAATAATAAAAAAAAAATAAAATTTTTATAAAAAATAATATTTTAAAAAAAAAAAAACACAAAAAATCACCCCTTCCCCAATGACGATTCATTTCGTTTGTGAAAGGACTTGGTATTGAAATTGAAAGACTATAATTATTCACGTTTTTATAAATAGTTGTTAATTTTAATTCAATTCACTTAGTATGTAGACATCAAATCAACTACTATGTTGATTTATTATGTATTGGATTCTTGTCATAAAAATAATTATGTAGGTCATAGTAAGCTTAACGTTTTGTTCAATTACATATGTACAACGCAACGTCATTTGTCATCGCTTACTCTGTGATTATCGATTCGCGCCGGTATTATTGGTTATTTCTTAATTCCTTCTGTTGTTTTGACCTCGGTATTTTTCTACGGACTGATTTTTTCACATCTTGGATAATTGTGAGAAACATCATGCAAACACAACAAAGACAACTAGGTGTGCGATTGCTTTGTGTTTAATTGTATGTAACATATGCATTGATAAACTTCGTCACCATCTCGTTTTTGAGCTTGATACAAGAGTAATTTCTAAGATCTGCGAGTGGAATTCTTCAATAATAGTACGTATTTACATACCTACTTATTTTATTACACTAACATAATACATCATCATAATACAACTCTAATTCTTATTTTAGATCACCAAAGAAGATTACGTATGTGATGCCTGTCAGCAATTGGCAATACAGCATGTCAATTCCGGGTTACCTAATGAACCTGGTGCCTCATCTTCCTGTGGCCACAAGCATGTTTGCATACTTTGTGGAAGTTCTCTGAGGACTTGTAAACGTGATGTTGTTGTGAGAGAGAATCCATGTCAGTTGCAACAAGCAATACATGTTGAGCTTGAAAATAGAATTGCCCCACGGCAGGTAATAATTACCTTTTTATTTTGTACTTTTTTTTTGTTTTGTCTTGGTATCAATGTTATAGTGAATTTATCACTGCAATTATATATTGTTTGTAAAAGTGTTTCTGTTTGCTCGGGTTTAATAATAATTAGCCAAAACATTCATATTAAGACAAGGCTGTATGGTTGTTTCAGGCAACTTCAACAGACCATGTTTGTCATCCCTGTTGGCTGAGACTCAAGAGAGTTGCAACACGCAATATGCAGCAGACAGAGCCAGAGCTGGAGCAGGAGCCAGAGCCTCAACCCCAAGAACCTCAAAGCCCACCAAATACCGACCAGCAAGATGATGAAATACCTCGGGTGGTTAGCTTGCCGCAGTATAGGCGAGCGGCAAACACTGCAGCACATTGTGTTTTTTCTGGTTGCCAGAACACAGATTTGCATAGAATTTCTGACCCTCTAAGAGCAACAATTCTTAGCAAACACAAATATTACTTGCCTATAAACGCTCGTATTTGTGTAGAGCATACATTTAGTACTGATTGGGATATGTTGTTCAATTCTCAAAATAGTTAGAGAACATTTACGGCTGAACAAGTGGAACATGCTCTTTCTTTTATAAATGCTTTCAACACATTTCTTGATTTCTCGAATACGGAAAGTGTTGAAAGAATTGATGAGCATTTGTTTCATTATTGACTCGGAATGAATAAACAACAATTTGAACTTTTACTATATGAAACACCCCGTCTTGTAGAAACAAATAGAGGCATTTTAGGTTTAGGTGCCCTTCTAATGAAGATGAGAACTGGTGAATCAGATGATCGGTTATCACAGTTATTAATGGTTCCAAGGCGAACATTAGAAAGATTAATGGATAAGGTTAGGAAAATATTGGTACAAGATTTTGTGCCTAGAAATTTGGGAATTGAACACATATCACATGAGCAATTATTGCAACACAATTTAATGATTCCAAATGCAATTTATAATCAAAATAATGAAAATGCGATAGTTATATGTGATGGGAGTGGGACATATATTTTTATAAACAAAAGTTCCAATTATATGTTCCAAAAGGACACATATTCCTTACATAAATACAAAAACTTGTTTAAACCATTTTTGCTGGTGACACCTGATGATAACATTTTAGACTGCTTTGGCCCGTACAAAGCTACCACAACTGATGCAGATATAATGAAATCTCTTTTCAGAGATGAAAACTCTCCTCTCAGACAATACTTTCAAAATAACGATGTTTTTATTCTAGACAGGGGATTTAGAGATTCAATTAGTTTGTTAGAGGCTTACAGCTACAGAACATATATGCCAGAATTCCTGCTTGAGGGTGAACATCAGCTCACCACTGAGCAAGCTAACAGGAGTCGTTGTGTGACCATATGCCGATGGGTGGTGGAAGTTGTTAACGGGTACTTCAAACGAGACTTTAAAATATTTCAGCAAGATTTTTTTAATAAAACTGTTCCACATATGATGCAAATGTTTTCCATAGCTGCAAGCATTTTAAATAAATTCGGTGTTCGATTAAAAAACAGGAATGATGCTCGCACAATTTAGAGAAATTTCCATTAAATATATTTATCTTTATACATAGTATGATATGATAGACGAAAATCTTTTACTATATTACACTCATTCCAATACTAATATTATATTCCCCCATCTAGAATATAGTGAAGTTATATTATTTGCCCTAGGAACATATCAAATTCAACAGGCAAGGTCCTATTATAGTGAACATGTCAGGTTTCACGGAGGGTATATAATTGAAATAAGCAAACATTAATGTAACAGAGTATTGTTTGAGAGGAAGTGGAAATAATTCACTTATAAGAGGCAAAATCAAATCCAGACACATTTCGAGAAAAGTATATTATGTTTATATATTAATTGAAAATGATTTGTCTGGAAGGGAAGCTATAATAGAGTATTGCTGCAATTGTTTAGTTGGTAGAAGAACAGTTGGGTGTTGTGCACATGTTATGACGCTTGTGTGGGCCAGGCATCAGCCGACAATACCAGCACCTGCAGCATTCCTTGATACTGTAGTTGTAAGAGAGGATAATTAATAAAAAGTAATTTTCTCTTTTTTTATAGAAATAAGGTGACAAAGGAGCACACAGTCCACCTGATGGTAAGTGGATGCTGTGGCCCATAGACATCTACATTTATCTTCAATTGAAAATTAAAATGTTGATGTGTTACCAGCCCTGAGGACTGAGATAGAATGCCTTGTTAGCATTAAAAAGGGTCTCCGGTTCTCTATACTCACCATTCGAAACACAGCAGCGTTAAGCTGCTATTTTAGTTTGGTTTCTATCATGGGCATAGCATCGAGATGAGGTTGATGCACCTGCATCTTTTTTATATGATATATTACCATCAAGTGATGATATTGAAAATACAGAATGATGATAATAACCTTAATGTGTATTAATATTGTTATATTAATGATGATTTTTGCCATAGTTGCTACACTTGTGGCAACCAAAGTTTTTTGTGGTATTCTATTTGAAGATGCCGCTGCCCATCTCCTGATATTTTTATTTTACTCTGTCGACTTTTACAACACCATATGGGACGGGGTGGCAATTCACGAAAACCTGTGTAATATTTTACATTATATATTTAGTTTAGGAGGCCTATGTTGAGCAGTGGACTGTCGCAATGATGATTAATAATGATCAATTAAAATTGTAATGTTGTTTATTTTACCTATTTCAATTTTACTGTGTGCTTTTATTTTCTGTTATATGTGTAATTTATAAATAAACGCCGAGCAAAGTTGAATTTAATGCTCTGGCACCCTTTTTTATCTCTTTTAATTCACAATCTCCTTCCGATTTATAATTATATAAATGGGTAAGTATCTCTAGACATTATATTTTAATGATGTTTGGAATTTATACTTGCTAATAAATGAATACTTTAATAAACAAAGGGCCCGCACTGCACCTATCTACTGTGTTATTTTTAAGAAAGGACTTATAAAATGCCGACGATTTTTAGAATAATAAATGCAGTGATTATTGTACATGATGTTTGGGATTTATAGGACAGATGTAGGGTGCGCTTTGAGAGATGCCCTATTATTGTGTGATAAATAGTTGTTGTATGGTTCCACCACATATTTTTATTTAGCAAACACTGCAACGAGCTTTAAGTCGCATGTATGAAGTTATATTATTTGCACTAGGACCATATGGATTCAACAGGAAAGGTCCTATTATAGTGAACATGTCAGGTTTCACAGAGGGTATCGAATCGAAGGACAGTTGGGTGATGTGCACATGTTATGACGCTTGTATGGTACCTTGGGTGGGCCAGGCATCAGCCGACAATATCGCCAGTGCCAACATCACTCCTTGATGTAGATATAAGAGAGGATGATGAATAAAAAGTAATTTTGTCTAGCCTACTTGTTTCATTAAAGTACTCCTAAATTATAAATCTGCTGCTGCTTGTAATTCAAGCCTTGGAGTGGAAATTGGTTTCAGTGGCGCTACTTTTGCCTTTGCGGCGATCAGCGTAATCCGCCTTTCTCCTAGCTCGTCCGTGGTGACGTAATACACCGCGGCGGCGTATGCTTTCTCACTAGCATCCGTGAAAGTGTGTAACTCTCCCTTGCCGATGCCTTCAGCAACGGGTCTAGGTACTTCTAAATGACCTAATTTCTTCACTTCCGATATCCATTTACAAAATAACACGTGTAATTCGTGTGGAACTTCTTCATCCCAAGAGATGCCTGTCCTCCATACTTGCTGGATTAGCGACTTCCCTTGAATCGTTATGGGTGATGCGAGTCCTAAAGGATCGAAGACTGACATCACAGCGCTAGTTATCTCCCTCTTCGTAGGCGGTTGTAAACCTTCCATCACCTCTTCCGTTGTGTTACGAAGACTTATGGAGAAACTTATTATATCTCGTTTGATATTCCAGATCAAACCTAAAGTGCGTTCTGTGTGCTCCTTATCTCCCAGCGAAGCACTGTCGCTCTTATATTTATTCTCCATTTTATGTAAAACCTCGGGACGGTTGCTAGCCTATCCCCTCAGTTGGAAAGAAGCACGTTTATGTAATTCATACATATCGTTTACTATCCTTTCGGCCGTCATCACGTCGGGAAATGCCTGTAGATAGTCATCCATATAAAAATTGCTTTCCGTCGCGGAAGCTGCTTCTGGATAGATATGTGCGTTATCCTGCGCATTTCTATTCTTCACATATATAGCGATGCATGGTGATGATGCCGCTCCAAATATGAGTGACGTCATTCTATACTCTTCCGGTGGCGCGTCACGATTGTGCCGCCATAAGAATCGAAGGCTGTCCCTGTCTTCTTCCCGAATTTTCACTTGCAGGAACATTTCTTTAATGTCTGCCATCACTGCCACGCTTCCTTCTCTGAATCGTAGCAGAACGCCAAATAACGACTTCAATAAGTCCGGTCCGGTTAACAATGCATCATTGAGACAACGTGTGCCCGTCCCTGCGTCGGCGTCGAAAACTATTCTTATTTTCCTTTTTTTGTGGATGAGTCACTGCGAAGTGAGGAAGATACCACGTGCGTGGGGAAATGGAAATATGGTTCGCTTTCTCTGCGTAACCGTTAACGATGAGATTTTCAATTTGCTTCTCATATTCCTTTTACAACTCTCTATTTTTATCGAGCTTCTTTTCGATATTAAACAGGCGACTTTCAACCTGCGCTCTATTCGACGGCATGCACTCATTATCTGTGCGCCATAACAAAGCAGTCTCGTACCTATTATTAGGTATACGACGTACCGTTTTGTTCAAAATATTTAAAGCTCGTTCTTCTGGGTCGTTCGCGGGCTTTCGCGCAGACACTCCCAGAGATTCCAAACTAAAATAATCCTTGATTAACTTCTCCATGTCCTCCTCCTTCTTGGTGGAAACGTGGTTAACAATCTTGATTGGTTTAATGCCACCCGATATGGGACCATGTAAAACCCATCCAAGTTTGGTGAGCGATGCTACAGGTAGGTTCTTACCTCCTGATATTAATTCACGAGTAACTATGAGATGCCAATTGTCCTGGCCAATTAATATGGTAGGTCTGGACCTCTCATAAATCAACTCGTCCTTAATCGGTGTCAAATGAGAACACCGTTGCAATAATTCTCGGCTTACTGACTGCGGAGAAAGGTTAAGTGACTTAATTGTTTGTACACTTATCTCCTCTAAGTCTTTCGAGAAAATGCCTTTTATTTTAACTTTTAAGCGATACGAACTGTCGTCGTTAATTCGCTTACCTCCTACGGCTTCAATACGTAATTCTTCTTTGCGTCCGCGTCCGGGGTCTAATTAGTAGCAGATTTGTTATCGCACGGCGCGGTCACTCAAAACAATAATAATAATAGTATTTAAAAATAATCATAACAATAATAATAACTGTTGGCAGGTTTGTTATCGCACGACGCGGTCACTCGCTACCTTGGTAGGGAGCGATTGTGTCAGCGTGTATAAATAGCAACTGTTTCGACTCGCCGCTCACTTAGCGGTCAGCCACCGTAGAGTCTATATTACCTGAGGATGCCTCGTGTAGAGGCGAAACACGTGTCGTATTATCGTCGATGGTGTGTCTTGCCTGGAATAGTGGTGTTGAGAGTAGTGGTGCTTGGTCTAGTGGTGACGGAGTTAGTGTATGCAATTGAGGGAGGGCGGGAGGTGCGCTTCAATCCAGGTAAGACACATCATTTTATATGTTTAGCGGAAAGTTGCAAAGAAATTTATATTTTTATTTTTTATTATAATGGATTTCCGCAAAGTAACGCCTGATTCTATCAATTATCTTAAAAAGGCTAGCACGGCCGAACAGGCAAGACTCTATGTTAAATTAACAAAGCTACATCGTATTGCTGCTCAAAATGTTTGGTTTAATCAGCAGTGTAAACAACTTCATGTTATTCCCAATTATATCCAAATACGTTCTAACACACATAGTCGAGCGGCCAGTGTTGCCATTTCCAAAGCTCAGAATATTTGGCTTAATGAGGAATGTCGTCGTTGGTTTTCCAATAGAGATAACTTAAAAACCCACCTTAAAGTATTATATTCTGAACTTTCATATAAATTACATAATATTGAATTTGATATTTTGGATGGGAAAGCCAGAGAACTTGCTTCAATGGCCATTTACGAGAAATATCAAATTCAATCCCATAAGTTAAAACGACTTGTATCTTCTTCATCCCGTAAACGTAATAACGACATACATACTGAATATCACCAATTTTATCCCCGTGTTAAAAATCTTTCCGATGTCCAGTTTCCAACGGATGAGTTGTCCCTTTTACACAAAGGCCTAAAGTATAATTTAACACCTTCGGTCTCCCAAAGATCGTTAGAGACTGTAGCCGTTGACGCGGAGGTGGCTGTTGTGATCGGGAAGAAAGATAACATCGTTAAAAGTTTAATAATCTAATGTAATCTTATATCATCTGTATTGATTGTAATTTTGACATACCAAATACCAATGTTATATTTTAATAAAATGGCCAATAAAAAAAAGTAAAAGATATTTGTTGATTCAGCCTTAAAAATATTGTTGACGTTATTATAAAAAATCGTGGTGATTTAGATATTATTTTTAAACGTGATTGTGTTTACAACATAAAAACAAACCAATCTAACTATAGTTTGTTTTGGGACATGAAAAAAAGTCAAGTCCAGCTCCTATAGAAATTTGGCCATCCTCCTTTACGTACATCTTTTAACTTGCTTTGTAATGTTTAACATTATTTTATATGGGTTTATGGAGTTCAATGCAATAACATCATGCTCTTTCGTGAATCGTGTAGCCAGCTGATTTATTGCAAGGCTCCAAGAGAAAACATCCATAGTCAAGGTGGCTTCGTACTAATTCATTGTACAGTAATGTCTGAGAAAAAAGATGGGATCCCCACCAAACTCCAGACAAAGACCGAATATTTTTTTTTTTCGCATATTTGTGTTATATATTTAACGTGATGACCGAAGGCCAATTTCGAATCGAGGATAACTCCCAAAAATTTAATAGTGCCGCTAACCGGAATAGGTTGAATATCATAAAGATATATCGGGAACTCGCCTTTGACGGAAAAAGATCACCACACTTCTTTTGGCCACCGATAAGGAGAAGCCATGATCAGTTAACCATTCTTGTAAATAACTCATGGATGAGTTTAGACGGGAGCATTCCGCTGTGAAGTTGTCTGAAGAGATGTATAGCTCAATCTTCGCATATTAAAGGACATTACAAAAAGAATTTACTGAATGTTCTAAATCAGTAAATTCTTTTTGAGAGAGGAATAAGTACTGAGCCTTGTGGAAGTCCTTTCCATATAGTTTTCGAAAGAAGCAGAAAATTTTGATCATTTATAGATATGGATCTAGAAGACAGAATGTTAAAGACATAATTGACTATCCTCACTGGAATGCTCAGATTACGCATTTTCTGCCTGAGCACAGGAAGAAGCACATTACCATATGCAGACGAAATATCCGAGAAAACTCCTATGAGAAATTCATGTCTTGAGAAAACAAAACGAATATCTGTGACCAAAGTTCTAAGGCTATCCATGATTTTAAGTCTTTTCGGAAACAGAATTGGCTTTTAGGTAAGACTTTATTCCTTTCCAAAAACTTCCAAGCTTTTTATTAGATGTTTCAAGATTTTTGCCAAAATACGTGAAAGGGTAATAGGTCGGTAACTGGATGGGTCATTGCTAGACTTACCTGGTTTGAGAATGGGCAAAACGATATGGGATTGCCAATCAGCAGGAGGAGCATCAGTAATATAATTTTTTTTAATGGATAGTAAGACAAGTTTAGTGTTCTCACTACTATTCATTATAAACGAATAATGAATTCCATCAATACCTGACGAGGAGTCTCTTAGGCAATTGAGTAAACAATTTCTGAGAAGAAAAGGGGGAATCAAATTTATCATGTGTTTGTCAAGAAGCAGAATTAAAAACTAGGCATTCATCATAAGATATTACTGTTTGTTCTGCAAGTTTATTAGAGAATTCATCTATCCATGGGGAAGGATCATTAGGAATTACATTTTCACTGAAAACTGCACAGAGATATTTTTTAACCTTTCTCCAGATCAAAGATGGGAGAGTCCTAGGTGACAGTGACTCACAGAATTCAAACCAACTAATTCGCTTTTTGTTTGACAGTAATTTTAAGGTTTCTGCAGCAATTTTTTTATAAGATATAATTCTCTGCAGTCATAGAACGGAGTATATTAATTCGGCCTATTTTCTGCTGAACAATCTTGTTCCCACCAAGGAGGGAAAGGATAATTATTTCTGAATGGTTTTTAAGGGCATTGACTTATTAGCAGCAGAAAAAATTGCATTTCTGAACTCTATACGGGTGTTTTTGAAATGCTCCCGAAAACATAGACAGACGATAGTACTAAAGATGCCTTTGACGATGGGACCAGAAGGAAATCGATTCCGATTGAAAAAAAAACATCTTTTCACAACGTTTTATCAGGTTTATTCACGCTCCATCATGTTAGTACAGTTAAATTAAACAATAATTTCCTAAAATAATTCATGAAAATACTGAAAAATAAAACCAGCAGTGAAAATTAAAATTGTACCAGCTGATTGTACCGGGGTCAACAAACGCGCGGACGCTGAAGTCTTTAATTTAGCTCGGTACGAAATAATGCATAGGTATCACTGTACTTCGCACACTCTACCCTTCCCTTTCACACACGCACTGCAGCCGCCTGGCCAACCCATGACGCCTTGCGCTGTGCAATCCACACATGTACAGCTTTGCCAACATGTAGGGAATTTCCCAAATTGCGGGGAATTTAAAGTTGGTTGGGGATTTTTTGGGGAATGTTATTATACGGGGAAAATGCCGGGATTTTGAAAACTGTTAGGTTACTCGTGAATATCGAATGACACAATTTTTTAATTATCTTCATTGTATCACATTTGATTTTCGGAATCACTTCAGCAACTTTTGTTTTTACATTAATTCTGATAGATTAATTAACTGTCGATCATAAATGCAATTGATTTTAACTATTAAATTATTCAACACCATTTCGTTTCTCTTTTCTTGTACAAAATCAAAGATAACGGTGATATAGTGTTTATAATTGTGTAAGCGAGTACCCAATCGTACCTACAATTATTAATTTGAATATCATTTTTGTAGTAACGAGCTGCTTGTTGCGCCAGGGTACAATTGTATGTCTCATTGTATTAAAAATGACAAATATAACTTCTTAATTCCATGTGAATCCTTGGCGTAGGGAAAACTAACCTTGTGTTTGAGGCAGATCCGTGTCGATGTACGCGTGAGCGATTCGACAGTTCAGTTGTTCCTTTTTTTAAATTCTTGTTGTTATTACCTTTGTTGTTACGTTTTGTATTTCTTGTTTCGTTTTAATAATGCCTAACGCGTACGTTTGTAGTACTTGTGAATACGACAAGATGTTAATGTAAATTGGAGAAGCTCGCGGGAATACTTCGCTGGCATTACGAAATTACCGAGAGAAATTCCCGACCGCTGACACTCGTCTGATAACAGCAGCATTTCAGCGAGTGTTAGAAAATTAGCCTATTGCTCTGGTAGGTCAAGTGGCTGTTTACTCCGAGGAGCGCATTTTAGATGTCGTTTGCCGGAATCCGAACCTAGGTACACGAAGTATCGCTAAATTGTTAAGGCGTCGGGATGGAACAAGTGTGTCATACTGGACAGTTCACAAGGTGTTAAAGCGTAACCGAATGCGCGCATACAAAGTACCTACTCAAAGTGCAAGCTTTAGTTTATGGCGAACACGACCGCTGGCGAGTTTTCTACCGTTGGTTATTAGACCAGCACAATTTGAGCCGCATCTCATAAGGCCACGGAGGATTTAGATCGGTAAGCTGTTTCATACCTAATTTTTTTAATAACTTAGTACTAAACTGATCTAAATGGACCTACCATAACTGAATACATCAGAATAATGAAAATACCTACACGATGGATAAAAAAGCATGACTGTATCCTTGTTAAAATTTCATTTGAGTAATTTTTTCTATTAGCGGGGAATCGAACCAGGTATTTGGTTTATTTAACCTGTGAATTCGAATTAAATTGGCTAGGTGGAGACTAGCACAGTGGCAAAATAGTAGGTTAAGTAAATCAGTTAGGTAATTAGAAAAGTGTTGTAATTTATTAGGTATTTATACGGTACGGACTGCGGGCCACGCGTATTCGGCTTCGCGCGTATATTGACCCTTTATCAGGTGATGTTAGGAATTCGAAGTTTCACAGCTGGTTTTATGTTTAAGTATTTTCATGATTTTTTATATAAAATTATCATTTCATTTAGCTGCACTGATAGGGCGTGAAAATAGCTAATTAAACGTTATAAAAAAGATTATTTTTCATCGGGATCGATTTTCTTCTGGTCCCATCATCAAAAGTATCATTAGTACTATCGTCTGTCTTCGTTTTCGGGAGCGTTCCAAAAAACCAGGTATATACAGGAATAATGTTATCCTTGTCAATTGAGGAAAGAGTTGAAACCTTTCGTTCTTAAACTGAAGAATATAATTGTCAATTAGCTTTGGATAGATTATACATGAGTCTGGGGCAAAATGTAAAATTTATTTTAGGGGAAGTAGGAGTGATGAATATTGGAAAATGGTCACTGCCATGGCTAGAAGGAAATATTTGCCACAAAAGAAGGGAAGCAATATCTGGGGAACAGAGAGTTAGGTCAACGGTACTTCTAACATTTTATAATGGGGATACTCGACGAGAAGGAGACCCGTCATTTAGAACAGAGGTTAAAATTATTGAAAAAATTAGTTAAAATTATCAATAAGATAATTTTAACCTTCGCGGTCGACAGCAGTCAGTCAATGTGGGGCAACTGTCCTCATAAACTTTATTACCTCCATCATCGACTGCTCGTACCATTTGTATGCCGATGACCTTCAGCTTTATGTGAAAACTGAGATTGGGGATATCCATAATGGGATCAAAACCTTAACGGCAACTTAGCAGCTATCAAGGATTGGTCTACTCATTATGGAGTTTTGGTCAATCCTTTGAAATGCCAAGCTATACTGGTGGGTAGCTCAAGGATGCTGGCTAAAATTAATCTGACAGACTTACCTCCTATTTACTATGATAATACTACAATTCCGTTCAGTAACTCTGTTAGAAATCTTGGCCTTCACATCGACAGCACGCTGAATTGGAGAACTCAGGTTTTAGATGTGAGTCGTAGTCACTGCCACGTTATGCTCTTTGTATCGTTTAAAACATTTTCTTCCCACAAAATCTAAGATCATGCTTGTCCATTCACTTATATTACCCATAATTGATTACGCAGATGTGTGTTACCCAGACCTGTCCCAAGATCTTCTGATCAAGCTGGAACGCCTCCTCAATAACTGTATAAGATTTATCTTTGGGCTTCGTAAGTATGACCATATTTCGCAATACAGATCTAAGCTAAATTGGTTTACAATCTGGCAGAGGCACAACTCCAAAATATTGCTTGTACTTTTTTCCATATTAAATAATCCATCTTCGCCTTCTTATCTTAAGAGTAAATTTCATTATCTTTCCTCATCTCATGATAGGGTCCTACGCTCTTCTTCTAACAACAAAATCTGTACTCCAGTTCACTTCACCGAGTTCTATGGTAACTCCTTCACAGTTCAGGCTACACGCCTTTGGAACTCCTTGCCCGATGACATCAGAAAAGCTCCCAATATGTACGCTTTTAAAAAGTTGGTCCGTGAACATTTATTAAGGACAACGCATTTTACATGACTCAAACAAACAAACAGACGTATATATTCATAGTCATTTGTATATACTAATTATGTATGTATTTAAATATGTTAACTTGTATGTATATGCATTTATTTATATATTTGTATATATGTAAGGATAGATCATATATGTATAGTTTATTTATTAGTAGTTTGTATATATTATGTAGTTATCATTTGTGTTGTGTTCTCTTATTCTATATTGCCACACCTAGGTCAAATTCTCACCACTCCATGGGTTGACTAGTAGAGAATGCCTCAAGGCATTAAGTCCGACCTTTGTATTCTTTTGTTTAAGAATGCAATAAAGAATAAAATAAAAATAATAAACGATAATAAGATCTAAAAATAAGGGAATCACAAAGATGGGAGCGTATGTTGCAAGTTCTGTTAAGATATATACATCAGAATTAGGAATGTAAACAGAGATATCAAGGGCCTTAATAGCAACAGCATTTATTGCTGGACTATGAGAAGGGAGAGAATTTTGTGAACATTCTTGAAATGAAAATGGATGTGCAACACGACCATCACTCCTATCACCTCGGAGGCATGCGTTGTCTGAAACCTTAAAATAAGCCTAAGCCAAATCTTCTGGACGACAAGAATGAAGGGATGAAATTTTTTAAAGTAAATGAGATTTGCTGGCTATTAGGACTGAGAGCTCTTGTGGTATCTGCAATAGATCTTCTCACTGGAGGGAATCTTGCTGAGGCTTCCAAGTAAGAAATATTTTATTGAAACATTACTAATTATAGAGATTTTTGTCTGGAGTGTTCAGGGCAAGAAAGATCTTTGCTGAATAGGAACCAGAGCAAATTAAGCAAGTAAGAGTTAGGCAAGAACAAGATTCTCCTTCATGGTTTTGAGCGCATATAAAACATCGAGGAGAAGAACTGGGAAGTTACATGTCCAAATCGACATTTATGGCATTGGGCATAGGTCTCTGTGGGCATTGATGAATAAAAACAGTAAATATGAGTTGGTAATTTTTGTCCTGAGAAAGTCAAAACAACAGGCTGAGTGGGGCTCCAAATTAGATTATTGCTCTCGTTTACAGATCGTCTATTCAGTCTGCGTGCTTTGATAACTTTACCAAAACCAGAGGGGACTTTAAGGGAAGTGACTAATTCTTCTAATGTCCAATCTACAGGAACCTGTCTAACTATTCCCATCTGAGTGACATTATATGAGTGTATCAGTTTCATATTTGGCTGCCGAAAGGGCTGGATGATCGATAAAAGTATTGGCGTCGGCTGCACTTTTAAATCAACTGATATTCTGTTGCGTCTTACTCCCTTGACACCATCGCAAAAATATTTTTGATATTATTGTGAAAACGGAAGTGGCCAAATTTAACAGGTTTTAACACAGTTCCGCATGATGTCTTTCGCTATTTTGCTCAGGTGAACTATGAAAGGCGAAACATCCTCATCAGAGTATTTAGACTTTTTTCAATATAATCGGAGTGGGTACCTATAGATTGGATCGATACTGCAATTTAAAAAAAAACGCCTAATATAGCACGAAAATTGTTATCTCACTTGACTCCAATCGTCAACCGTGCTAGCACTTCTTCCAATGAAGTATTAAAATAATTCTGTCAATAGTTTGTGATTGGTTGTACCGGAACATTCAAAAACGGAAGAATGAATCATCAATACTTTTTAGTATATCAGCTCAAACGAACGAATCATTCATGATTGACATAAGTCTAGTACAATACGTACCTATAGTACCTTCCACCTCTCTATAATTATATACTATAATATAATTATATATTATAGTATATTATATACCAATGACTACAATATTATATACGGAACACAGAGTACATTATATATACCTGAATGATACGGAAATTGTATACAGTAATCTATGCTTCCGCCCTTCTATTTTCAGTTCAATGGCCATAGTGATTTTTTATCGTGAAGTGCAGGCTTTTGGCCGAAGTATGTGAATTATTGTTTATATTTATTTATCTATCTAAAGTGTAGGAACACGTTTTACTAAAGTGACATCACATCTAGTGATTTTTCTATTTGGATAAATATGATCTGTAAAACTCTTATTCATTTCATCACGTCATTGCAGCCTACCAAGTTCGCCAACTATATTAATATAATGGGGAGACCTATGTTCTGCAGTAGACTTGTAAGCCCTAATGGGTGAATGGATAATAGATGTAAAATAATACTACCCCATCTAGATGACTAGCGTAAACAATTCATCGCTGTTTATTTGGCTTCTCCGCGGAATTTGTCGATAATCTTATCGTTCATCTCAAGTAAAAATTTATTTCTTGTTGTCATAATCGCAACATTTTTCTATGTCACATAGGATAAGATATCAAAGTCTTAACCAAGAATTTATTTGACCAAAGGCTGAGAGTGTAACTTCTTGCCTTCTTGTATACATGTAACCAGCAAGCAACATTCTTTCCACCAGAACAAAATTACCTAAAACAACTGTTACGCGACAGAAATGCAGAGCTACAGCTCCAGGCGAACCAAATACGGGTTCTACCACTTTTGTAACAAACATCTATCAGTGGCAGTAACGGCAGTTGCATGTTTGTTAGGATTAAATCTCAAAAACCTGCACTCTTATTCATTCACCTGTTTTGTTCAGGTCAATTGTGATCAAGTGTTTGAGATTTTACTGTATAAAATAATTTTAAGGTTAAATAAATAGATTTTAGCTAACTTATTTACACAAATGTAATCAAGGCAGGTTATTAAATAACATATATAAAACAGTAAGTTTTTGCACTTTAGAATATATAAACCAAAAAATTAGAGGCTATTTTGTAAAACCTTGATCGATGCCAATAAATTTAAAACATGTGTATGTGACTGACTGCAGTCATGTTGAGAAGTGCGGGTAGCAAAATAGCTGGTATGGGTTTTCTTTTTATTATGTATGAGCAGCAGGTCTAGGGAAAGAGACCTGCATCACTGCGACTTTAAAGTTTATTATGATTGCTGCTGTGGCTATAGTTCACTGCTAAGCCCTATGTCTTCATTGAATAGGAGTAGCTTAGCTGTGAGCAATTTCACTTCGTCTGGGTAGAGTACATAGTTCCCCAGATGAGTTTTATGTTTGCGCATTAAGGGCCTGCAATCAGAATGTGCACAAGCGTTTCTTCCATTAGGAAACGGAACCGGTACATTCTTGAGTTGCTCAGTCCCAGGATGGACATGTGCTTTTTAAGATTACAGTCTGGTAAGGGCTCTTGCCAGAATGCGCAATTTATTTTTACTTAATCCCAGGGCTTCTGAAGCAAGTTTACAATCAAAAGCATGGATTAAGGTTTTAGAATGTTTTAAGTCTGGTATATCAGACCAGATCTTAAGTGATTTATTGTGATAAAGAGTTTCAAGGATCAAAGATCAATTGGGCTAGGCTTTTTGAGATTCCACAAAATAACTCGCGTCTAAATTGAGTACTCTTTGAGCCCTCCCGTGCGAGCTGTTGTTACATCCCATGATGTTTAGATGGTTTATGCAGTCTCCAACTAGTTTTGATTTTACTAAGTTTGACCTCAGCGCTAGCAGTGCTGCTGCTTAACTAACTGGGTTTATATAAATTTTATGGTATTGTTTAATCTGTGATGTACTTTCTATTTGACTTAGATTAGTTACAAGGTTGCTTGGTGTAAATTTAAATCAGTAATCGCAATTTAAAAAAAATACTTTTTCAATATAAATAAAATGTAAAAATTGGTTAAATTTCATTTTTAGACTACATTATATTTATAACTAGTTCGTGCACTTTCAGCAATTGACAAAAATCGCTACATGTTAGTGTGAAATTTTTGATTTAATAAAAACATATTACATTATTATGCTTGGCCTCTTTAAAATAATTACATACTTAAAAACATATACTATAATGCCAAAATAAAGGCTATTATATTATAGCACAAGCAAACAATACTTTAGGTCAAGTGAAATTACACTATTCCAAAACACTGAAGTACAATGGACAATTACATTTACGTTATAGTAGCAAGCAGCAAGAACCAGAAAAAATGCATAGGCATGGGTCAAACAGGACGCCAGGATAGGATCAGGTAAGCACTTAATTTAATATTTTGTAATTCTATGTAAAAATTTACTAATGAGTTGCTTTTTAATAATAATAATTATAAACTTTGTGTAGTTTAAATTAAAACCACCAATAATATCTATAAAGTTAATAAAATAACAAATGTTCATCTACTGTTTATTGATATCTTCAAAATTTAATACAACAATGTAAGCCTACAATTGTTTTTGTTGAGTTATAAATTACATAAGAAATATTAGAAACTATCACCGAGTCTCTCTACATTTAAGACAATTAAATAAAAAAATTAGAGTACATGCAGCAATAGCAAACTTTTTCAATCGAAATCACAGCTGACACGGTATGAAATAGTTTTCCATACATTTGTGCAAATTTCAACAAGCATTTCAAAGGTACATGAAAATATTTTTGCAGAAAATACGCATTTATTTTTAATAATGTATGTACAGTGGATTTCGGGTATAACGACGATGAAGGAACCACTCTATTTTCGTCGTTATATCCGGAAGTCGTTACAAGCAAAAGTAAAGAGATACAGACATGTACACATGTATAGTTTAAAATATTTGCACACATAATTATTCACTGGTACATTTCAACATCACTTTATAACTGAACCATTTTAACTCCGAAACGTACAGGCTCTACTACCTACTTAGCTGATATCTATAAACAAAAGGTAAAGGTCTCAACACTAGCTGACTATCTGTGTAGATGTAAACAAAAGATAAGAAATGTTTGTGAAAAAAAGAAATCTCTGTGTCTTTGGTGGCCGCTCCGGTCGCAATATCTGCATGGGATTTCTAAGAATTTGTTACAAATGATTCATTAAAAACAGTCGCTATACCCGAACTCGGCGTTACATCCAAAGTCGCTATAGCCGCGTGAATTTTGTACTAAAGTATGTTTAAATTCAAGGGACTTACATTTAACGTCGCTATAGGTAAATGATCGCTACAACCAACGTCGTTATAAATGAAATCCACTGTATTTAATTTGCCAAAATATTGTACAGTAACAATTGAAAAATTCAACAAAATGCATACTTATACATTTATTTAAAAAAAAAAAAACTGCAGGATAGACAAATGTTTCATAAATATAAATTATTATTATTAATTTGAATTCAAAATATTCATAGGTAAGTAATAAAAAAATATTAAAGTATAACTAAATACAGATTATATAACAATTTTTAAACATATCTGCTAGGTATCAATTACAGTTATGATTACTCCAATTACAGAATTTATAAGAAAACAATTTTAATACATACTTACAGGAATAACAAATAAATATTAAAATTGAACATGTGTTTTGTGATATCAAATTGCAGATGCTAAAGATTAATTTTTTAAGGTAATTTGTTAACATAATTTCAAATAAAAAAATAGTAAGCTCTCACACCTGTTACTCAGTGGTGCAGGCAGAGACTACATACTTTCATTAGGCACAATCATTACACAATTCTCTCTTTTTCGTTTCTTTCACATGTTTGAATCTATGCACACATGCTCGTTAGTTAAGGGTATTCTTAATATGGAACATCTCCATTATAACACATGAGGTTTGATTACTATCTATTCTCCCGGCCTCCTACAGTGGAGGGATAAAGCCCTAATAGTCAGACTTGTTGCCATAATGAGAGCATGTCTGGCTCTTACATATATTCCTTAGGGATGGAGGTAAGTGAAAGTCATGTTCATACCCAAACCAGGTAAGAGCGACTATACAGACCCCAAATCCTACAGACCCATTAGCCTCACATCCTTTCTCCAAAAAACGATGGAGGATGTGTGAACGGCATTTGAGGGGGTCGGCGTTAATTACCTTACCGCTGCACGAAACACAACACGCCTATAGCTGATTGGCAAACGGGGTTTGATGCAAAAAATTATACTGTGGCTGTACAAAACTGTAATTCGGACCATGATCACATATGGCTCTCTGGTATGGTGGATCAATACTAATGAAGTCACCACTATAAAAATCTTCATCTACACATACTACAAGCAGCAACTTTAGCTGCCATTAGAGTCAATCTTTTAAGTACCCTAAATCTTTTAAGTAAGAGGTAGAGTCCCTCATGCAGGTATAATTGATAGAGTTTACTCAAAAATTCCACCTTACAAGACAATTACGATCCCAAAACAATTAGTATTCAATCATTCAAAACCCGACCAGCCAGAGGGATTAAACCCAAAGGAGCTTTGTTTCTACTGATGGTTCTAAAACAAAGTCTTTCAGGCGGAATATATGGGTATCATCTAAGCGGTCATAGCAATAGATGCTAGGAAGGTAAAACACTTTTCCATCAGAATACTGACCGACAGTATTGCGGTACTACAAGGTCTGAGTTGTAATGTGGTAAACTCTGGACTGATAATATGAATGCCATCAACAATTAAATGAGGTATATAAGCACAACAATGTGACTCGGCAATGGATTAAGGGACACCGTGCATCCAGAGGCAACGACGTAGCAGATAACCTGGCCAGTAGGGGATCGATTGTGGTCACTATAGGGCTGGAACCAATAATACCAATCCCCTTTGGTTACGTCCGTTTACTGGCATGCAGAAACTTCACTAATCTACACGCTCAGCTTAGGAAAAATCTAGTAGAATATAGACAAGCTAGCGTGGCCCTGCCTGAAGAAATAAACAGTTGTCTAACCAAGGTTCTAATGAGACTGAACAAGCCACAGATCAGGATAGTATTAAGTGCTATCACAGGACATGGCATGGCATGCGTGGGGCAGGAAGAAACGGCGATTCACGGGTTGCTGACATGTCCGGAGGTCACTGCATACAGAGCTGAACATCTCGGCACGCTGGGATCGCCCCCCGAAGTTGCTTGGAGAAGGACTGTTGAACTTCTTCATGGAGATTTCATGGCTCGAATAATCAAATTATTCCTGCCCACACGCAAAATACACGCTTAGACGTGGGGTTGCGGAAAACAGCCCGTCGTAAACTAAACTATCTATTCATATTTAACAAATTTATTTATTCTCTTTTTCAGAGAATCACTTTGTTTATAGCATGCTACAATATAATGGTTAACTATACAATCCAGTTGAGTTAGCCTGTAATGGTAGTGTATCGTAAGATAAATAAATATAAGTCTAGGACATAGAGAAAAGAACGCACGGCTGCAGATGGTCAAGTTGCGTTATTAAGGCTATCGTTAGGGTTGCTCTTCTTAATAAAGGAAAATATTCGATATCGATAAAATGGATTTTAAACATTATGAAAAATACTCAATTAAAATCATAGAAATAATATTTAATCAAAATCAATCAATTACAACGAAAACATTTATTTATTATATTATTATTGATTTTAAAATGAATTAATTTGGTATTTGTTTTTCTAATTAAAGTTTAAGGTTCCTGATTGTTCTTTGTAAAAAATTATAAATAAGCGTCTACATATTTGTAAATTATGCATCTTGATAATTCAATTAAATAATTTGTTGATTCTATTTCAAATTGATTAAAATTAATATCCGGGAATCAATAATACCCAATCAGAGATTTTTAAAGCGACTTTTTAAATTAATTGGTATTATATTTCGAAGACAGCACTTTTGAATCACTCTCGTTGATCGCCTTCTTAATAAAAATTTCACAACGGAGACAAATATTTATTACTGTGGTGGATCCGTAAAATAACTTGTCTTTAGTGTCCTTTTGAAATTGTAAGGCGTTCTGATTTGGTACACCAATCTAACTAATTTAGCTAGGTAACTATAAACTTTAACTAAGAAAAAATACCGACGAACTGAGAAACTCTTCCTTTTTTCTGAAGACGGTTAAAAGTTGATAGGTATTTTTTCACAGTGTGTGAATTGAATAATTTTTTTATTAATTTTAATTTTATTATTTTCGATATCTACTTTCAGCTATTAAAGGTAAGTAAGTACTAATGTTTACGATGAACATACATACAAAGGGATAGAAGCATTAGAATAGTCTAATACTCACAACACAACCGTGTCGTCTTTTACCCGGCCACCGTTTTAGATAGACCTCTGCAGTGGCTCATAATCTGAATTAATCAAAAATACTTTTCGTATTTTTTACTTAGCAATGAAAAGTTACTCCATTCTTTTTGGACATCTGTCGTGGAATGTTTCCCACACCACTTCACAGCGCATGAAAGCATTGCATTGATGCATTATAACTGCATAAAAGTTATAAAAATTTGTATTAATTTAGCGTGCACACAGGTCTAACACTTGGACAATACTAAAATGGTTAATAGTACCATAGCCTATGCATAGGCGACAAAATACTAATAGTTTTCGAGCGTCGGGGCATTGTATACACAGTCAAGTGGCTATATAGGTCTTTGGTTTAGGATGTCCTCATTCATTTTTTCCTATGTATTCATACCACTGAAGCATTTCTTTATTAATCCTTGTAACAACATTGCAAACCACACTTTTCTCAAACCACATAACTTCTCATCCTATCATTCAGAATCACCCCTAATCTTCTTAATAACCACAATTTTACAGCTTTATCTTTACTATCATGATTCCTCCACAACACCCACTCACTAAGATACTGAACCAAAACAGCATTGTTAATTGCCATATGTGCCTTTATTCTCACAATCTCAATTTCCTCAATTAAGTCGAGAATCCCAATTTAGCCCGTTTCTGTGTCCTGCATGCACACTTCATTCATCTATCCTTGACTCTGGATAAGTGCTCAAACAACTCCCCTTTTTTATTTTATATATCGTTTGTATATCTTCCCTTTTAAAAAAAATCACTTTCATCTTACTTGCGTTTACTATCATTTCCCTGTCTTTTAATAACAGATTCAATAAATATAACATACTAATTATAAATGCAATTTATTATTTTAAATTACTAAAAGATGGTAAGCTACAGATGTCCTCCCAAAAATGATGTGTCATACATTATAAAATGGTGTCCATACATTATGAACCTTTTGTCATTAAATTATTGTGGTAGTGAAACATGAATTTATTTTATACCCTTAATTCCTGCTTCAATGCTAAAGGGACTTCAATAATAACTAAAAAAATGATAATATTATAAAACAAGAAATAGATATAGCATCTGCAATTATAAACATTAATATTGATCAAAACACATGTTATTCATAATCATTTATTTACTTTCGTCCATAGCACTAAGTAATCTTACAATCTAAACAAATTGCTTTAACTTATTCCTTGCTTTCACTTGTCCATTACTGAACATAGGGACTCTTGCAAGGAAAGTCACAAATCATAGTCTGAACCACTCATATCTATCGACTACTGCATATCTTATGAGGTTGACATTGCATCTAGTATCAGTAATAATACCAATCTGAACCTTGTGTACTGGCGTAAGAATATACGCCACTCCATATCGTCCCGTGTCGTAAGAGCAAACATAGGAAAAATAAGTCAAGAGAAGGGCAGTGGCAACATTCTGACAACAGTTTAGTAATAAAAATACTTGCAGTTGCCAACCCGCCTCCCAAACTCGGCAAATATGGCAAGCCATGGCAACCCCTAAGATAAATGTCTACTTATTAACTAATTTAATTCTAAGAAGGCTCATCATCTGACTCATCTGACTGATACACCTTCGCGTCGCCGCTAAGCAAGTCATTAATGTTTAACTTAGTGCTTATCTACATACAATCTTCAGTCAAAATTGATAAAATAAAATAGAAAAGATTTATACAAAAATATCATACAAACAGAAATTAAACAAATTCACAACTGATTTCGTTTTTTGATAATAGTCTCCAAAATGTCTCTCAATGGAGTAAATATTTAATATTTCACAAAACACTATTTCAGTAACCAGTAGAAACACCTCTTTTGATAAATCACAACTCACCAAAATATTATTGATATGGAGGGTAGTAATTTGATGGTGGGTATCGTCCCATTACATACTGATTACAATTTTGATTGCCATGATGAATAGGGATGGCTGCTGATGTTGATATCATGGGTGGTGTTGGTTGTGTGACTGGTGCTTTTGCCCGATTATTTGAGTTATAAGATGTACTCTGTGTGCCTGCAAATAAAAAATATTTAGGTAGTTTTTTTTGACTAGATTATCTCACTATGTGTGTGTGAGTCGATTTGAACATTTATTCTCCAAACTGTTATTCCAGCCACTCCACAACACCTCTTTCCCATTTGATATCTATTTTTAAACTCCTGTGTCCTAAATACAGGTACAATTTCAATAAAATCAATTACAGTAAAAGTATTAACACTACTGCAAAACTACTTACTATTTGATGCTATATGCGGCTGGTTATAATAAGTCCTGGGGGGCGGTGGTGGTGGTATAGATATTTGATAGGAAGAGTAGGGTGCTGGAGAAGCCATTATTTGATTCACAGATGCACTGGATGTAATAACATTCACTGCCGAGTTTGTTCTGGTTCCTACATTGGCATCAGAATATGGAACTGTACCAGCCATAGAAACTGTAGGGAAACTCTTCTGACCATTAACATAACGGTTAAAACCATTCATAGCTGGACTATTGCCATTTGTTAATATACTTATTCTGCTTATTTCACTGCTTCGATCACTAGAATGAGGTTTATCAGAGCTTGTATTAGCTGCAAAAAGAAAGTTTACTTAGTAATATAAATACAAATAAAATTTATGCTAAATATTAACTTCTAAACCAAAAGTACAAAGTAACTTACAGTTGCATAAAAGGCTAACTAATGATTGTACCACATCTGCAGCTGATGGCTGGTTGGATCTCCTGCTTAGCGCTGACAAAGTTTGCAAAAGTGTTTCATTTGAATGGCGTGTGGTACTTGAAGTCTACAAAATATATATTAAAGTTGTAGCATTTTAAGGTCCTTTGACATTTAATAAATAAAAAACAATTGCCTCAAGGTCAACAACATTAATACTTACAGACTCAATTACACCCCTTCTAAGGAAACACTCCATAACTTGTAAAAGAAGTTGTCTTGGCACTGTTGACATTCCCTTAAAAATATACACCAATTAATGGGTAAGGTTTGAAAGTTAGTCGCCTGAATTGTGGGTTGTGGTGGGTGGTAGGGAGGAGGGGAGGGGGAGTTGTAGAATCGCCCCACCCTCTTCTGGACGTGTTTAGTTTTTTCATAAATTTTTAAAAATCTCATTTTGAGGTTATGTTTTCATAATGTTTTTGACAGTATAAACCTGATTTATGGGGGAGGGAAGCCCCACGCCACGCAACGTGGTGCAGTCGAGGAAAGTCTGGTCGACGGAGCCCCGCTGTGGCTTATAAAACACGAAGGGGATGGCGGGGTCTATCCGCTCGCTCACTCGACCCCGCCATCCCCTTCTAACCTAACCTGGCCGAGTTGGGGTGCCTTAAGTGCCGAGCTCGCTTCGCTCGCGCTTATAAATTAAAACATCAAAATAATGTTTATAATTACTTTAAATTATAAACCGTTTATATTATATTATAGCTACCACTATTTGTGAAAAAGAATCCAGAGGGGTAGCGAAGTCGCCGAAAAATAGGTGGAGGCAGATAAAAACGTACATTGACGTAAACTCGGACGCAACGGAATGACGCTAAGTATATCGATCGTTGTCAACGAAAGGACTGGTCTAGCGATTCATTTTTAGATGAATGACAGATAAACGTCAAAAACGTTAGAATTTAGTTCTATGTATATTCCATTTCACATTTATTTTGTGATTTACCAACATTTAAAAAAAATAATTAAAAATATTTACGACGCTGCTGCGCAACAATCGCCTAGAGATGCTTCAGATAAACCCTCCTGTCCCCAAATACCGACAGAATTCTCAAAATCAGGCGACTTACTTTCAAACCCAACCCCAATGAATAAAGATGTTTATTCAAAATACTATAAAGTAAATAAAAAATAATTGATATTTACTGAGTTAAATGATGCCTGGTTAAGTTGTGATAAAACATCATTAACTTGTAACTGAGGAACATCCTGAAAAATAAACAATATGTACATTTTAATAACTTTGAAGCAATTTTTAACCTGAAAATATTAAGAAAACCTTTTTATTAATACTTTTGATACATATTTCAAGTTTTTGGTTTTTCGTTGTCAGACAAAAATGCGTATTATCATATAATTTGTATTTAAACATTTTGTTTAATTTCGGCGGGAAAGAAACTCGATTTTTTTTCTCGTATTGATCAATACGAAAAAGATAGATAAGAAAAGATGATAAATAATTGCAAATAAAATTGTATTGTACCTACAAGCACCTTCACGGATCAGATGGTACTCGTATTAAATATATAAAGAAGTGGACAGTAAAATTAGGCTATATATAAAATTTTATTTGCAATTATTTTTCATCTTTTCTCGTCGTGACATAATATGACTATGTTTGTTTCAGAGATTGGGCGCTTTTCCATCGGAGACACGGCACAGGCTACGGTTTTTGGGCAGTACTAAAGCAGTACAGACTACTTCTGCAACACGTAAAAATGGTCTCGTAAGTCGTCGTATTTGTTTGTTATATCTCTTAAATTTAAGAGGAAAATATAATCAATGCAGAGATGTCAAATTTTGAATTCATCCATATCACTGACTACTATAAATGGACTGGCTATTCACCGTGACATAATGAGGCGATTTGGTTTTCGCCATTTTGGCACTGACAGCAGAAGTGAGCGTCCACGGAACTAATAATAGAGATAACACAGTGTGATAAAATATATCTATAAAAATTCGATACCAGGCTCACCCGTAACGTCCAGTCTATTTGTTTCATATTAATATAATGCCATGTCAATCATTAATCAATGTCATCAAAGTTTACCAGCTGGAAGAAGGTAACCAGGCAGTGTGACAACTGGAGGAAGATTGTGGAGGAGGCCAAAACCCACAAAGGGTTGTAGCGCCAACGGAAGTAAGAAGTATTAACATAATGTCATACAATAAATAAATGTATCAATTAATACCTAGGGCTTAGGTCTATCTTATTTTTATTCGTAACTACAGAACGAATTTTGCTCCGGGTGTCAACATTGGGTGTGAATGTTGGTTCATTCGCTAAGCTTAAATATTCAATTAGTACTGGAAAATATAAGTGTCTTTGCAAGTAGTATCCCACACTTAAGTTTTATCTCTCTCCCAGACATCCAGAGTCATACCGGCGAGTCTCTTATCATCGGCTCTAAATATTCTGCAAAGCTCTAAAACCAAGGGAACATTTATAGAGAAACGAGCTCGTCAGATGACATCGTTAAAAGAACTGTGAAGGAGCAACATTATATTAAAGAATACCATATTATTATTACAGGGTTATTAAACGTATAAAAAACTGTATTGAGGGTGGATTCACCGAAATACCATGTTACACTCGAGTAACTAACTCTCAAATAATTTTACTCTTAAGTATTACTCTCAAATAACTTCGTTTGCGTATTTCTAACACAAACGTGGAAGTGCCAAAACTGGGTATTATTACTCTAGGGTTTGTGAATCAATAACAACAGTAACATTTGATAATTAACTGTTGTTGGCGACTTTAGTTGTTAACAGATATGGGTAGAAAAGAATATCGATAAGTATTATAGACAAGGAACTCCTACCCTATTGAATTTTATTGTTAATCAAAACTGAGTAGGGGAGAATCGGATAATACCGTGCGTGTGATAATTCCGTGCATCAATATAATGCAACAAAGCTTGTAGAACTACAAGCTTTTTTGCATTATATTGATGCACGGAATCTCCGTCGGACCCTGGACACACCGCCAGTTTGCTCCGTGCAGCGACAGTACAACATTGCGTCGTGAAAGTTTTTACTTGTGGTCCTTATACTTTTGCGAATATTTTTGACAAGAGATAGCTATTTCTGGATTTATATTGTAATACATTGTTTTCTTATATTCTAATGCTTACATACATATTGTAGAATTAATGCCCAAATGGATTTGAATATACAATTAACTTTACTGTATTATTTTGAGGTTATAAAATGAAATGATCGAGTTTGTTAATTCCGCGCACAGGGCGCTGTATTGTCAATCGGGGCGCGAAATTGTAATCTATGAAAATTATGAATCAGTTGTGTTTTTTTTTTCGCTTTAGATGGATAAATCTATGTAGAAAAAAAGAAGTGGAATCCAGAAAAAATGGGGGCTGCTCTAGAGGCTATACGGAACGGTAGCAAAATAAATACAGCTGCTAAAATCTTTGATGTCCCGGATTCCACAATTAGGGATCGATTAAGGTTGGGAAAAATTATTGATTAAGATTGGGAGAACAGCAGCTAGGAGAAAAACACGAAAGCGACAAGTAAAGCAAATGATGACTGAAAAAGACAAGAATTTTAAAGAGAAAAAACAAAGTAAAGGAAAGTCTGTTAAAAGGAAAGTTTTGAACTGCAGCGAAAATAGTGAGGATGAAGACTATCTAAAAAACAAAAAGACAAAGCTCGCAAAAGAAAGGAAAAGACCTAAAGTTAGTTCAAAGAAATGTATCAACAGCAGTAAAGATAGTGAGGATGATATTCCTATCGCTCAGTTGTGCAATGATGATGAAGAATATGATGTGGAGAATCGTGATATTTGCGCAGTGTGTCAACAATTTGGTCGTGGTAGAAGAATTGGATACATAAAAAATGTAGCGGAAAATAGTCTCCCGAAAATTTCTTAGGTGATTTTTGCATTGATTAAAACTATATTTTAAATTGATTAAAACTATATTTTAAAACTATATTTACGGATTTTATCGCGTTTAATCGACTATTTTAACTTAGTTTTTAATTCCCGACGTTTCGAGTGCTTTACAGCAACCATGGTCACGGGGGGGGGGGTACTCACGGGGGGACGTGGGGGAGGATTCCCCCCGTATTTGGTATTGCTGAGACAGACTTGTAATTTCATTTAAAGATTTACTAATTTTAATACTTAAAATAATTAATATCTATAAGTTTTGTCGACCTAAATAATTTAAGTTTCTGTTATTATTTCGTTATATTTTATATTGTTTTAAAATAGTATTTCAATTAAAATAAAAAATACCTTAAAATATTTATTTTTACTAAGGTTAGTTACTAATAGAAATTCACGATATTATTTCGGGCACGGTTTTATCAAACCTCGGCACGATATTATCCCACCAATCTGATAATACCACGCTCTCCCGTTTTTTTAAATATCACAATAATTACTTTCCGTTCATCTTTTAAACGATTTTGCCATGCTGTATTTGTAGCTAAATAAATTCTCGACCGCTTAAACGCATTTTTGAATATGTGCATAAAACTCTCCGAAACCGGTCTAAGGTGTTAGAGGTACGGTATTATGCAACTCTCTCATTCCAATTGTGATATTAAGATTAGTAACAAATTTTTGAGTACCTACATTATAAATAGTTGATATTTTTTTAAATATCTGTGAATTCTCTTTTACGTGTGAAATGTTATCCCACTTTCCTTTTGGTAACGATTTTTACAAATTACGCACACTCTCATAGAATTAAAAATAATTCTTATTATGTAACTAAAAGATATTTAACCGTACCGGCGTCGGCGATGGTAAGTGGTAACACGGCGCTGGCTTACCCGGCACCGGCACCGTGATGTTGCCGTGACAGCGAATGAAAAGGCGCCCATTAATAAAAAATTATCCCGCAAATATTAAATTAATTATATGGTAAAAATTCTCGGTAGGTCGGTCACGACATTGACCAGAATTCACTTCTCGGTTTAATCATTCGTTCATTAAAGATGAAACGCAAATTTTGCAAAATTACAGTCATTTTTCTACCCTAACACATACATAACATCCTTGATTTAAGTACATTTTACCGAACGCAGTTATAAGTATTATTATACGTGGTAGAGCCAAGCTGCAGCTATAGTATGGTTGTAGCGTGAATGGGTCGGCTCGACCGGCGAAGGACCACGCTCTCACAGAATACCAGAGTGAAATAGCAGCTTAATGCTGCTGTGTTTCGTATGGTGAGTGTAGAGAACCGGAGACCCGTCTTTACTGGAATCGAGGCATTCCATCTTAGTCCTCAGGGGTGACAGCGCATCTGCATTTCAATTCTTAATCGGGGTTAAATGTAGATGTCTATGGGCCACAGCGTCCACTTACCAAAAGGAGGACTGTGTGTTCGTTTATCACCCTTATTCTATATAAAAAAAGTGTCAACATGTGGTATTGATACTTATAACTCAAACCCAAACCCAAAAACTCTAATCGCACTATTAATCTCATGGCTGTTAATACGGGTAACTGATCTAGAGTAACCGACTAACAGTACCTATGTGCCCCTTTCAGATTGAAGAGGGTGTTTTTATATATTGTATTATTTTTGGTGATCATGTCACTTCTAAACAACTTGACCGATTTAGAACATATTCATTTTATATACTTATTTTATTAACACAATGGTTAATAGATAGCCATTAACCATTGTGCTAGTATATACAATACAATGGAACAAATCGATCACAAACCACAGTATATTATGTTTATTTAGTGTCAAATGAGTATAAAGTAGTGTAGATGATGATGGTAATGAGTTACCCGGCAAATCATGCAGGTAATCAAGGGATCCAAGTTGCTGTAGCTCTGTACCAATCTAGGAGTGAGGCCTATGTTCAGCGGTGGATTAGTGACGAGTTGCAATCATGAAGCCATTAAATTAAATTAAATTTGCTTTAAATGTTTGTATGAGCTAGAATAAATATTGACAATTTCTTAATTCTAAGTTTTAGAAACTAAATTTCAAAGAGTAACCTCAATATATTCTTCCAAAATCCCAAAAAGTTCAGGGCTAACAAAAAACTTCAAAATATTTTTTCCACTTTCATACTCCTCCAGTTTCTTCTTGTAAAGTAGAGTTTGATATTCCTCTTCACAAAGTAATTTACCCATTTCTTGCCTGCACAAATCAATCCTACGGAAAAATACATTCTCAATAAATTGAAATTTGTCAAAATTATATTTAAATTAAATAGACATGAATTTGGCATTTTTAATTATTGAAATAAAAATTTAAGAAAAAAGAGAACATTAATATGGCGTATAATAACTACGAAAATTGTTGTAAACGCCGCGCAAATATTTCCGATTTTTACAATATCATTTCATTATTTGTATTAGCGGTGCTCTTAACCATTCTGTGCCTATTATTAAGTTTATTTCTAGTTAACTGCCAATTTTTTTATTAGTATATACATATGAGATTAATTAAATAAATAAAATACTTTAATGAAATCTATTTTTTCGCACAGCATGTTTATTTTCTGGACAGATGGCGGCGCGCTAAGGCTTTTTCGTAATTAAAGCCTTTTTAGCCAATCGAAGAAAGTGATTAAAGCCAAAGCAGTCAATCTAATAGAATTTGGCAGGTATAGAACACTAAAACTTCGCTAAAAATATATAATATTTTTAAGAAAACGCGCTCTGCATCAAAATACTCCTCGCTCAATCATTTATTTTGTGATGAAAGTAAATGTTTGGAAAGCCACAACTAACAATTGATTAATAAGTAGTAACTTATACTATTGATAAATATATATTTCAGATTTATGTCATGCAAACAATATACATAGGTACAAATTGCGATATTTCCAAACCTGATCTCGCGTTGTACACAGTTTTCGCAATGCGCGTCCGCAACATTGGAGTCCTCTGGCTTCCTTAATTTGCTTGGTCCAGCTGAGAACAAATCAATAAGCGCCAAGCCAGATAGAACTTGATGAATAAGACACAATCGATTTTATATACTATATTATAGTTTCAAAAAGTAATCTCTAGTAGGTAAACGACTAATTGACAAATTATTATTTATTGATACTTCATGATTTTTTATGGTTCTTTAGAACATTAACAAACACAGTGCTAGTTTTGATATTAGTTTTTATTATGTTATATGTAATTTTTAAAACAAGGTTGTAATTATAAAAAGACAAATACTAAATGGGAAATAATATTTCGATAGTGGATTTTAAGTATGGGGAGCTTTGCTGGCTAATTAATAAATTATATGTTTTCGCATGAGAACCTTGCTGATTCTGCTACAAGGAAAATACAATCATGTAAAACTTCTGAACAATAGATTTTTTTTTAGACAAACACATGGAAAATTAAATAAATAACAAGTATTTGAATGTCAGTTAATCTAAGGTAAAAATTAATTAAATATTTAATAAACACTTAAAAACATTATAAAAATAAAACACTTAACAGCCAGACTTTATATTGAAAACCTTCTATCTTGGTCTTTTATTTTGATAATTGAGTTTGTCTAATATTCGCTACAGCTAAAGTTTTGCCTGTTTTTACTCAATAAATGTAAATAGTTATATCGCTAAGCATTTAGATAAATTAGTTATTATTAATAAATCTTAAAATTTAATGGGTATATTATAGATTTACTCACCTTCACAAGCATTTGGTGATTTGTGTTTAACTCCACCACTTTTTGATAATACTTGAGTTGGTAATGGTGGTGGAGGCCTGCTTGCATCAAACCTTAAATCATATTTAATATAGTTTTATTCCTATGTCCAATATAGAAATGTACATAAATGTGACTATACTTACATAACTGGCAGAGGCGGCGGAGGATGGTCCATGGAGAAAACCATGGTAGTAGTCTGTGGTGGTGGGGGTGGTGCTGAAAAATTATGTGTCAAACTACAAAAGTTATAATTCGAAATAAAATTAATTATGTGTTACCAATTTCATAACTTTTCATTATTATATTATTAGTGTTGAATCAGTCAGTTTATATTTAAATTGTGCTAAAACACTTCTAACACTAGCAACAGCCAGCTATAACAATGCAAATTCTATACTGTAATTAGTGTGTTCCAAAATGATAATCTATAATTGCAATTATGTAAATAATTTCTTTGATTGACAAGAAAACTCTATGTATTTTAATTATTTATTAATTGAAACTTAACAATAAGGTTGGGTTCGCAACTAACAACTCTGCTACTTTTTTCAACCATCATGGTCTATAATTGTGTGTCTTGTGCCTTGCACATGCCTTTTGTTGCGCTTTTTGTTGTGTTGGCTTTTTGTTGTGCCCTTTTCCTAAATGCTAACAGTTTTATTTTTATTTTTAAGTTGTTATAAGTGTGTTTTTTTATATAAGTAAAGTATGTATTTTCATAAGTGTTGGAACCTGTGATTAGTGTAATAAGTTAAGTTTATTCTATTCCACCTATGTCTTTGGCGTTTACTGAAAATCAGTAGTTGTAGTTACCACTATGTGGTTTCTATAACATTTCACTGAGTAGAGGCCTTTTTAGTTCATTCCATTAAATAATTATGTTATGTTAATTTGTGTATATGTTTGGAACTAAATAAATTATATTATTATTATTATTATTGTGGGGTATCTATATAGTTTTCTCATCTGGTTGGGTTCTATAAATATATAATTATATGAAAATGAAAAGATAAATATACATAAATATCAATAACATAAAATAAATATAAAAGTACATAAATAAATAAAAGCCCAACCAGATGGAGGCTCTCGGCAGGGGAGACCAAACGGCCGAGGGTTAGGGGGAAAGGGAAAGAAACCGGCGGACGATGCGGGCGGTATCGAGGAGCACCGCCTTCTGCATTTGAACCTGGAGCGGTCCGACACGTAGTCCCAGCCGCCTCAGATGACCCGAGAGGCTGACTGGGATTAGCCCGTTTGCAGAGACGACTACAGGAATAATTTCGGTCGGCAGACCAACCCACATGTCGGTCACCTCGTGAGCCAGGTCCAGATATTTTGTTTGCTTGTCTGTTTCGGCTTTCACGAGGTTCTCGTCATACGGAATGGTAATGTCGACCAAAAATATCCTTGACTGTGCCCGGTCCATCAGCACAATATCAGGCTTATTCACAAGAATAGTCCTGTCTGTGATGATGGCCCGGTCCCAATAGAGCCTGGCGCGATCATTTTCGAGCACGGCTTCCGGCAAGTACTTGTAATACGGCAATTTCCGATCCACGAGACCGTATTTCAGAGCGAGCTCCTGGTGTAGAATTCTGGCTACTAGGTTGTGTCTGTGCAAGTACTCAGAGTTAGAAAGCGCCGAACAACCGGAGATAACATAAGCCTAAGTGACTCACCGGGATGGCGACAAGCTCGACAGATGTCGACGGTGCCATCCTTTAGGATGTATCTCCGATAGTTGTTGGTTAGGATGTATCTCCGATAGTTGTTGGTTATTATTATTATTATTATTATAACAGGAGTGGCAAACCTTTACGTATCAAAATGCCATTTTCCTAAGGAAATTTTTAATTAGGTAATAGCCATGCCATAAAATAATTTTGACTTTGTGATTATTGGGAAAATAATACCTAGTACTAAATACTATCGACTCAAAAGTCTTTATTTACTAAAAATAAAAATAGTTTGGAGTAAGTTTTAGTGAGTTGTATAATAATAAATATTTCATTGATTATAACTTCTTTTACGTATTTTATCGCGTTTAATTTGTTTTATTTTGAATACTCAACGTTTCGGGTGTTTTCCAGCACCCATGGTCACAGGGGACTGATGTGACTGACGTCCTGATGTTAGTATTAACCCGGAGTACCTTCAGCTTTTTAATTATTGTTTTTGGTCAATAATTAAAAAGATTATTAGTTTTAATCAATGTGCAATGTTAGAGAATTAGTTTTGATCAACATTTAGTGTTCGCGTAAATGTAAGAAATCATTAAATAAATGTTTCAGTTATACACATAATTCAAATTAAAGTAACATTAGTGTGGCTTCTTTTGTTGCAAATTAAATGACAAATAACTTATATTGGGGTTGTATAATCCTAAATATAACACAAATGAATTTTTGAATACGAAATTGACTATTATGATATTCGTAAACAAACTATACGTTGACTTGTGAAGGGCTGTAATGATGATGATGATGAAATGAACTATGCGTCATAAGCAATAGTAGTCCACGATGTAACTAGGATCACGCGCATTCGTTTGTAATATAATACTTCATAGTGAAGTTTGTGATCAATGATGTACTCAAAATATTGTGACATGTGCCATTGGTTCATCATCACTGGTATAGAATATTATAGAAATATCTATAATTTCTTGCAGTTTAACAATAGAGCAATAGTTGGCTGTCAGATCATTGAACCACTGGACCTCAAGTAGTAAGATGTAGATATTTAAAAAAAAAAACTTTTAACTGCTCTAATTCAGAAAACTTGCTTAGGTTATAAAGTAACTGAACCAGTGCACAATATGTTTTGTGTGTGTGTAACAATAAGCAAAGGCATGCTATCAGGGCTGATGATGAGACGTCATATCGATTAAATGCTTCTTGTTCAGTTAAAAGAAATTACCACAAATAAATAACATTTGCAGCGGAGAGACTGATGTGTTCTAAGCCTAGCTCGACTAAGCTTTTAAATATAGTTCTACTGATTACTTTAGAAACAGAATCAATAATTCTATGTCATTGTAAATATAATAAAATATGAGCAAGTTGTAATATTGTGTTTGTATTTAATATAGTGGAAACATGTATTAGTTGTATTATGATCTCAGCACAAATGTTAGTCCAACTGGGTAGACTATAAAAGCATATTAAATACCACATAGTACTATCATTAAATAGTAGAATGGTGCTGCTGTGTTATTTATAGTGAGTACAGAGAAGCAAAGGTCCTTTTCACTTGCACCAAGGCTTTCAATCTTCAGCAAAAATTACTGTAGTAATTGTGTTTTATTACTGCAGTTTCTTTTGCGAAAGAGACTGCCACTGAAGCTATTTCCTTTCATATACAACATGTAACATAATTAACGCACTTTGAGAAAGTAGTTTGTTCAGAATCGTTTACTGAATCGATTCCTATCATTTTTAATATAGGTAATTTTTATCCCAAAAATAAATAAAACTACGTAAATTACAGTCACACTAAATCTGTACAGTCAAAACAAACTGAAATGGACCGTAACTTAAGGCAATAAGACTTTTAAGAGTGCAGTTTTATTTGTATTATTACTAATTCTGTCATTCAATAAAAATAAAGAAAAATGAACTTTATTTCAAGCATGTTAGTCTTTGCGTTCGTGGATTTTTACTGTGACCACAACATTCTACCGGAATTAGTATAACTAATTTGATGAATAGTCAGTGCATAAAAATGTTTAACTAAAAATTCAGTGTATGTATTATGATTATAACATAATATACTAATTGGGGTGTCTGAGGGTGTGCGTTAATTACGTTACATATTGTATATGCCATATTGATTGTCATTGTAAAATTATGGCCATAAAACATGGCTTTACCTAGGTTTTGTTACAATTATGGCCATAATGTATGGCGGTTATGTGTGGCCTTTGCATAATTGATATTGGTTGCATACCCTAACAGATAAATAAACTTTTACTCAAAACTCTGTGATGTTAATTTTTGACTCTGCATAAATGTGCTCAATTGCAAGGTGTTTTGATTTTGCGTTTTTTTTTAAATAATGTACTTTTTTGTATTTTCTATGAATGTTTAAACTGTAACTGTAAAAAACTTGAAACATAGCATTGAAACTCTATTAGCTTTTAGTAAATAAACCTGCTAACACACCATATAGATTAAAAATACCATTAACAGAATATTCAGCAAAATATTATTGGCAAATATGATGCCCATGTGTACAAACATTTAATTAAGATTTATAGGGGAGAAGTTTTTGTATGGTTTTAAAATTAAAATTTATTTAATTTAAAACAATAAGAATAAGAGACCTATCTCATTAGGATGCCATGGCATCGACGCCGGCAATGCTGCCATGGCTACTGTTGGCGTCCATGAGACACCAAAACTAGTCGCTAAAGCCGATGTCAGACGAAATTAGTAGCGCTTGTTCATGCAACCACAATGGATGTCAAAGAGATCGTGATCCTCATTCTTTACCGCCGTAAGCAAATAAAACGAAAAAAGAAAAAGAAACTATGGGTCCACCCTTTTATTGCCGATCAAATGAGAAGTGGCATTTTTTACAAATTATATGACAACTTATGAAAATATCCTAACAAATTTTTTAATTACGTGAGGATGTCTGTGCTATCATTTGATGAATTACTCACTACACACACACTACACAGCGTGGCGCCGCTGCCTCAAGCAAGCGGGCGGGTTCGAACTGGCATCGCCACCAAAATGGCGTCGACGCCAAGCCGTCGCCAAGTGAGGTAAGGTTAAATACATTCTAATAGAATTCAATATGCTATAATTGGTGACGCTGCCGGCGTCAATGCCATGGCATCCTAATGAGATAGGACTCTAATACTAACCTGTGTATACAGGTGCAGTGGTCCTTGTCACAGTTGCTGATGGAACAGTTGGAGGAGGTGGTGGAGGAGGAGGAGGAGGGTGTTGGATTGGTATGGAAGGCATTACTGACATTGACATGATTGGTATTGTTGGGATTGGTGGTGGTGCAGGATGTGCAGGTCGAGTAGATGGGGGTGGTGGTACTGAGGGAGGAAGAGGTGCTGGTGCCAGAGAGGCCAATGACGGCATTGAAGTTGGTGTTGCATAAGAGTCTCTAATAAACATAGCTATTTGAGGTATTGTTTCTACATTTGATGAAGATGACATAGCAGCATGGCGTTCTGCAAGTACTCGAGGTATTTGGCCAGTTGTAAGAAATAAATTTTCTTCTTCCCTAGTTGTATGAAGATAAGTACAATCTTCTCGTGTGCAGCCAGTTCTATTTTGATAATCGTGGCAAAATTTTAGAATTTTTTTCATTTCCTCAACGTCAAGTTCATGACGAAATTTACATTTTGCATTTTTCGAACATGTCCCCCATACATAATTACGACAGATTTGTTTAGGTTGGTCACTGGTTTGCTCCCTTTCTGGTTCAGTCTGCAATTCAGATGGCGGCCGAGGCTGAGCGGGTAGCGGAGGCTGACGGCCATTTTGATCGCCACGATTGCTCATTGGCTACGAATTCCTAAAAGTGGGGTCTTATGATAATACATAGTTACATAGTTATTAATTTATTAACACATTTATTGCCAAAATTATATACTCCGAGGCAAAGAAAATAATTGTTACCTGCACTTATAGCTGACAGATAGTTTTATGGTTTTTACTAACCTGAACTTATAGCAGATTAAAATGAAGAGTACTGGACTTAACATCTAAACCACAAATAAATCAATCTAAAAACTTTAAAAGCGAGAAATGAGCACCATGCCTATTAATTATACTGTCATCTTATTAGAAATTATATGCCTTTTTCTTCGTGTCCTGAAATCGTAAACGAGACAAAAAGAAACAAACAAGATGGCCGACACAGTGAAGATGCCAGTGTTGCCAACTCCGATTTTCAAATAGGCGTAGGCCAGATTCGTTGACAGAGGATGCGTTTTATCATTACCTGTAGCTACGCGAGCGCTGTTGTGGGGAGTTTTTGAACTGTTATTTACTGCATACATATTGGGTGCGTTTGGCAGAAAAAAGCGCTAGCAAGCGCTTATAAGCGCTAAAATAGTTTTCGGCCAGGACACGATTGCTATTTCAGTAGCGCTGACACAATCCGCCATTTTGCTTATTTAATTTGTTTGTTTTGAAGTAGAGTTTATAAGTTGTTTTGTGCAATATTAGTTTTAAGTAATATAATGACATGAATAAACATATACATGCTATTAAAAACTCATGATTGGTAAGTTTTTAATATAAATACTTTACAAACATATATTTAAATTAGGTTAGATTCCCCGGTTAAAACTAACATCGTGTCCTGGAGGAAAATAGCTACTTACGATTTGACAGCGCTTACCGCTTACGATCGCCATTTTGCTTACAAGCGCTTGCTAGCGCTTTTTTCTGCCAAACGCACCCAACGACAATATTTTCAACTATTTTCCAATTGGAGATAATCCTCCTTAAGTCTATACTCCATGCCATGGAGGTTAGGTGGCACTCCATATTCCTTAATATAAACCATAGATAAGCTAATATGCAACGTTAGGAATCTCCTTGCCCACGGGTGGTAATCTCTATACAAATATTCCTAGCCTTATGTCTATGGTCCTCAAAAATCGATGTTGACAGATACTGACTACAATTTATGGAGTGTAGAAGTAAGGAGTACAGACTGTGTATTAAAAAGTGTCCATAAAAACCTTTAAATAAGGGTGGCGCCGCTATATCTACGGGGTAAATTTAAAAGAACGCACCGAAAAATATAAGTGGGATAGACGACTTTTTCGAGAATATATTTACTAAATAAAATTATTTTCGATTTTAGAGCTACTGATCAGTTTACCAGCACACTGAAATTGGTGACAACTGCTAAGTTCATTTCATCCCAGTAGCTATTCCAGCGCTGTTGTGGAGAGTTTTTGAGCTGTTATTTACTGCTTACAGATGACCACTTTTTCAACTATTCTACTATGGGAGTTGGTACTCCTTACTTCTACACTCCATACTACAAATGTATAAAAATATGTACTATAGTCAACCAAATCAAACCAAAAAATACCTTTTGACGTTTCACATTAATCATTCCGCAATAACTTCGCACAAGCGTACTCATACGATTTACAACAACCTTTTACCTAAATCCTTTGAGTATTAAACCAAAGGAGACGGCATCGCAAGGCATACCCCTCTGTAAAAGGTACGAGAGTCCGACTCATACTCGTTATATAAAACTAGTTGCTCCGCGTCGTGCATCATTCCGAAATGATCGTGCCAGTAAATCGAGCTCCGACAAAATGCCGAATTGCAGTGTATTTACATGAAAAAAACAATCAAACGTCAAGTATCATCATCATCATCATCATCATCATTACAGCCCTTCACAAGTCCACTGCTGAACATAGGCCTCCCCCAAGTAATGCCACAAAGCACGGTCCTGAGCCACCTGCATCAATCGACTTCCTGCATGTCTTACCAGGTCGTCACTCCATCTAGTGGGGGGTCGCCCTACACTACGCCTACCGGTACGAGGCTGCCACTCGAGAACCTTTCTTCCCCATCGGTTATCGGTTCTTCGAGCTATATGGCCGGCCCATTGCCACTTCAGCTTACTAATCCGTTGGGCTATGTCGGTCACTCTGGTTTTACTGCGGATATCCTCATTTCTGAGTCTATCACGCAGAGAAACTCCGAGCATAGCCCTCTCCATAGCTCGCTGAGCGACCTTAAGCGTCCTCATACGGCCAGCAGTGAAGGACCACGTCTCAGATCCGTAAGTCATCACTGGCAACACGCACTGGTTGTACAATCTAGTTTTTAGAGATTGAGGTATACCTGACGAAAAGATATGCCGTAATTTCCCGAACGCTGCCCAGCCGAGTTGAATCCGTCGATTGACCTCTCGGTCGAAGTTGGACTTACCTAGTCGGACTATTTGTCCCAGGTAAACGTATTCGTCAACAACTTCGAGCATAGTGCTCCCAACAACTACCGGCATAGGTGTGACATGGACATTGAACATGATCTTTGTTTTGTCCATGTTCATCTTAAGACCTATCCGTTGGGAGGCACTATTGAGGTCATTGAGCATAGTGCTTAAGTCCTCCAGCGATTCTGCCATAAGGACTATATCGTCGGCAAATCGAAGGTGAGTGATGTACTCGCCATTGATGTCAATACCGTATCCTTTCCAGTCCAGTAGCTTGAAAACGTCTTCCAATGCAGCGGTGAAGAGTTTCGGGGATATAACGTCACCCTGTCTTACACCTCTCTGCAGTTGGATAGGTTTCGAGCTCTGGTTCTGTACTCGGATAGCCATCGTAGCCCTACTGTACAAACACTTCAGCACTTCGATATACCGACAGTCAACTTGGCACCGCTGAAGGGACTGTAGCACCGCCCAAATTTCGACGGAATCAAAGGCTTTCTCATAGTCCACATACGCCAGGCAAAGTGGCAGATTGTACTCTTCAGTCTTCTGTACAATCTGCCGCAGGGTATGTATGTGGTCTATGGTACTGAAGCCTTTTCGGAAACCGGCTTGTTCGGGAGGCTGGAAGTCGTCAAGTCTGCGTGCGAGACGATTCGTAATGACTCTCGAAAACAGCACGTAGACGCGGCTCAGAAGGGAAATCGGTCTGTAGTTCTTTAAGAGAGCGTTGTCGCCTTTCTTAAAGAACAAGACCACCGCACTTCTGCTCCACGCCTCTGGAGTAGTGCCACCATGGAGGACGGAATTGAAGAGCTTCTGAAGGACTTCAAGTACCGGTGTTCCACCCGCTTTCAGAAGCTCCGCTGTAATTCCATCCTCGCCTGGGGCCCTGCCGTTTTTAAGGTGCTGGAGAGCCATTCTAATCTCGCTTAGACTGACGTCCGGGATATCATCGGAATAGTGTCGGATAAGACTTGCTCTTGGATCGTTACTCACACTTGCGTGTGGCTCCAACGATGATGTGTACAGCTGCCCATAGAACCTCTCAAAATGCCGTGTAGTGGCAGTTAAGAATATCCACTACCCCATATCTTCCCGTGGGTGTCGTAAGAGGCGACAGAGGGAGACAGGCAGGAGATGGGCAGCAGCGTCTTCCTGATGACAACTGTGACGTAATAAAAAACTGCGGTTGCCAACCCGCTCGCCAAGCGTGGCAACTATGGCAAATACCCCCCAATGAATAAATACACAAACAGACGGCCCCCAGTCCCCGGCGGCCCCGCTATTCCTGGCTACGGTGGCGACCATGGTAACGGCGGGGCAGGGGGTGCTAAGAATCTCCGGTGGAGGTTCGGTTGCCACCTACGACGACTCGACCTGGCAACATATAACGCACGCACCCTGAGGACTGACGAGAAGATACTGGAGCTGGAAGAAGAGGTAGACAAGTTGCGCTGGCATATTATTGGATTATCCGAGGTCCGAAGAGAGGGGGAGGACACGGCAATCCTCGAGTCCGGCAACTTGTTCTATCACCGGGAGGGCGACCATCTGTCCCAAGGAGGTGTCGGATTTATCGTCCACAAATCTCTCGTCAACAACGTTGTAAAGATTGGGAGTGTGTCGACGAGGGTCGCGTACCTGATACTCAGAATCACCAAACGGTATTCGCTGAAGGTCATTCAGGTTTACGCACCAACCTCGGCACATCCCGATGAGGAGGTGGAGGAAATGTATGAGGATATTTCCAGAGCCATACATTCCTCCAAAACCTACTACACGGTGTTGATGGGAGACTTCAACGCAAAACTGGGCACAAGAGAAAGCGGTGAGCTGAAGGTAGGGAAATTTGGAGTAGGGCAGCGGAACCGAAGGGGCCAGCAGCTGGCCGACTTTATGGAGAAAGAGGGACTCTTTATGATGAACTCTTTCTTCCAGAAGCGGCCCCACAGGAAGTGGACCTGGTCGAGCCCCGACGGTTCGACAAAAAATGAGATTGACTTCATTATGACGACCAGACGCCAACTGTTCAGTGATGTCTCAGTGATCGCAAGGGTGAAAACTGGCAGCGATCACCGAATGGTTAGAGGCACACTGAACCTAAACGTTAAGTTGGAGAGGTCTCGTCTAATGAAGTCAACGCTCCGTCCCCCTCGTGTTCTAATCCAGAATCCCGAAACCTTTCAGCTCGAGTTACGTAACCGCTTCCAGTGCCTAGAAGATTGCAATGCAGTGGACGATATGAACGACAAGCTCGTGGAAACTGTCCATGCGGTCGGAGCTAAGTTCTGCAAGACCCGCCGCAGAAGAACACAAAAACTCTCCGATCACACTCTTAATCTCATGGCTGTTAGACGGGAGATGAGGCTGCAATCGTCAACAGATTTGACAGCATACAGGCAACTGAACAGACAGATCTCCAAATGCATACGGCGAGACTTACGCAACTTTAATACTTCTCGTATTAAAGAAGCGATCGAGCGGAACCAGGGCTCCAAAGTCTTTGCCAGAGATCTGTCTGCCAGAAAGAGCCAACTGTCAAGGCTGAAGACTGAGTGTGGCAACATCGTTTCCGGGACACCTGAGATTTTGAGTGAGATTGAGAGGAACGTCAAGTATACAAAAGGACAATGTGACTTTTCATCTGTGAGTATTTTTAACATAATATTAAAGCAATTTTATAATTAAATCGTCCAATACCAAGTGTAGCCAACATAGTTCATAAAGTGAAAAATAATCCATTTTTAAATAAATATAATTTACTACACAAGTTAAATATATTAACGAAAATATATTTCCTAATAACTAAATCAGCTTGTGATGAATAACAATCACTACATATAGATGTGTAGTGGATTTTTTTAAATGATTTATATATTCAGCATAATTTCAACACGATACTGAATATTATATAATTTAATATAATCGATAACTAGTATTTATCAAAATATTATACGAAATAAAGGCCAAATAAGTCAAATCGAAACTTGCTACTTCGCAGCAAAAGTGTGCAATTTTTATAAAAACTGGTATCACTGCAACCGAAAGTATTGAACTATAGTGATGAACGCCACAACTTTAGTTATCGATAAGTTAATTAACCATACGGGTTTGTCTGCCGAACCGGTTTGTAGTTTTTATTTAACTTTTACAATAAAGTATTACAAAAAGTAGTAAATTTTTCTATTATTGGTTTGTTTTTACAGATTTCCAAAAGATCCTTTTAGACGATAAACTTGGATTGTAGCTTGTAGAAACCATGAATCTTGGATACCTAAACGGACTAGCACCATTTGCTCCAAACATTTTGAAAAATCATATTTCATACCTCAAGCTTATAATAAAGGAAGGTTAGCTGACACTGCAGTACCAACTATGAACTTGTGGGAGGTAATGTTTGGCTGTAATTAGATTTAGATAAAATATTTTTATTATTACCATTGACACCAATATTATTCTACTTGAAAATATTTAATTAAGCTTACAAAAGCATTAATCTATCAAATGTAATTCATATACAAATATATATATATATATATATATATATATATATATATATATATATATATATATATATATATATATATATATATAAACTTATATATAGAGCTATATATATCTTAAATCATCTGACTTACGTAAGTAAATTATTTATTTCAGGGTGATCGTGGTGATTGCACAATATCGTCTACATCGAAAAAAGAAAGCTGGATGTTCCGGAAAAATTCCATTAGTTGTCTCGATCACTTAGGCCAAGGAAAATTAAACTTTCACAAGTTTGCAAGAAATACTTTGCCCTAACATTTAACTATATTTCACCAAAAGCCTATCGCTATGTACGTAAAACTTTTGGAACATGTTTGCCTGCACCACGGACATTGACTAAGTGATACACTACCATCGATCGCCGACCAGGGTTTACTCAAGAAGCGCTGACGATATTAAAATTGAGAGCGGAGAGTAACCCTGATAAAAAAAATTATTGTACCTTTGTCATGGATGAAATGGAAATTAAGCAATTGACGGAATACCATGTTTGCAGCCAAAGGCATTATGTATATAACCAAAATGTCTTTTAGAACTTGCATAGTACTCCGTCAATTGTTTTATTTTCATTTCATCTATCACTAATTATTGTTACGAGCTTGAGGTTCGTGACAATAAAAATTGTCGATAAAATTACCTAAATTAACACTTTAATTTACTTTACACAAATTAAAACTTAAAACACTAATGATTAAACACACTAATTCATTTAATTCCGCTCCGAAGCTTCGCTCGTATCGCCAATTCAATACTACCTCGATCGCATCTTGCAGCGCCTATTTATATAAATTAGCAAAGAAGCATCCGGAATATTCAAGTAAATGCGCGCAAAGGGACGAGTGTGCGAGTGTAGATTTTCTAGAAACTTAGTTCTTCGGATGGCGCTGTCGGTTGCGAGATTTGTGATGTCATTTTCTGCAAAGCTCCCCTCGCTCTCGTTCCTGACACTAGATGGCGCTAGTTGACTTATTCACGCAACACTGCCCCCTCCTAAGACATGCTCGTCCCGAGCATTATCGGTCCCATAATAACGCGCCAAGCGATCCACATGGACGATCTTAGGAGTCTCTCTTGCGCCTTTCTGTATCCGGTAGGTCACATCGTTGATCCTGGTTACAATCCGGTACGGGCCGTCCCATTTAGCTTGAAACTTAGGAGATTTCCCTTTGCTGCGGACTGGATTGTGCAACCACACTAATGAACCTTCGTTGAACCCTTTATTGTTCATTTTGCGGTCGTACCGGGTTTTCATTTTCTCAGACACTTGCTGGCCCGATTGTCTGACGTGCTCATAAATGTCATTCATTTTGTTCCGCAAGTCATTTGCATAATCGGTTATACTGCGTGGGGCATCAGGTGGTATCCCGGTGATCAGGTCTGCGGGCAGCCGTAATTCTCTTCCAAAGTTTGCAAAAGCTGGTGTCACTGCTGTACTTTCGTGAACAGAACTTCGATATGACAACAAAAACGGTTGTATGTGCTTGTCCCAATCTCGTTGACGATTGTCTATAACTTTTGCTAGGTACCTCTCCAATGTCTGATTAAATCGTTCCACCATTCCATCAGATTGCGGGTGATAAGAAGTCGTTCTTGTTTTATGATTACCCATAACTCGGCAAGTTTCCTGGAATATTTGAGACTCAAAATTCCTTCCTTGATCGCTGTGATTCTCTAAAGGTACTCCAAAACGACAGAAGACTTCATGAACTAGTTTATCTGCAACTGTTGAAACTTCTTGATTTGGAATGGCGAAAACTTCTGGCCACTTTGTGAAGTAATCCATCATAACCATGAAATACTTGTTACCGCTTTCACTCTCCGGAAACGGCCCCGCCACGTCAATGGCTATTCTCTCCCATGGTGCACCAACATTGTACAACTTCAATGCACCTCTACTACGAGTGTGAGGTCCCTTTACAGCCGCACAACTTGTACATTTGCGACACCAGTCCTCGACATCGTTTCGACAGTGTACCCAATAAAACCGTTCTCGGATCTTCAGTAGAGTTCGTTTAACTTCCAGATGGCCTCCGGAACAATCATTATGGTACAGCTGTAGAACATCCGGTACTTTAGTTTTAGGGACAACCATTTGCAAATGACAGCTGTCTCCCCTAACATTTTCCCATTTACGGCACAGAACTCCATCCTGAAGCAGCAAGCTGTCCCACTGGGCCCAATAGCTTTTAGTGGTCGAACTCATTGCTCAGACGTCGCTCCACTTAGGCTTGGGAGCACTGGCCTTTATCCATCCCAGAATCGGCTTGATGTCCGGATCTTCCTGCTGTGCATGTTGTAAGCTGTCCTTCCACTCACGGATACCTCTTCCTTACTCTCTTGCCTAGTACAATGGTTGCAATCTTCAGGACAAGGTCTTGACAATGCATCTGCGTTGCCGTGAGATTTTCCGCTGCGATGTTCGATCTCAAAGTCGTATTCCTGCAGTAGTTCACCTCGCAACTTGTCCTTCTGGATTTTTAAACTGCAATAGCCATTTTAGTGCAGCATGGTCAGTTCGTAAGTGAAACTTTCGTCCCAGAACATATTTGCTAAAATGCTGCAACGACTTTACCACAGCGAGCAATTCGCCTCTTGTGACACAATAGTTCCTTTCCGGTTTTGACAACGACTTGCTGAAGTACGCTATTACGACCTCTTGGTCACCATTCCGTTGAGACAACACACCGCCAAGTCCTATATCACTTGCGTCTGTGTCAACTATAAATTCTTTGCTTGCATCAGGGTATCCCAAAATAGGTGTTTTGCACAGACGGTCCTTGAGCTCCTGGAATGCGATATTGCAACTTTCACTTCAGCAGAAATGTCGCTTCTCCTCGGTTAGCTTGTGCAGAGGTTTGGCTATATCTGCAAAGTTCTTCACAAATCACCGGTAATAGGAGCACAAACCCAAAAATGCTCTAACCTGCGTCTTGTCTTTTGGAACCGGCCAATCCTTGACAGCGGCGATTTTCTCTGGATCTGTGCGGATACCTTCTTCCGATACTACAAACCCCAAAAAGTTAACTTGCCGTTGGAATAGTGAACATTTCTTCGGGTTCAACTTGAGGTTGGCACTCTGAATCTTCATGAGCACGCGTTCCAGGTTTTGAAGGTGTTCCTCAAACGTACGGCCTACGATGATGATGTCATCCAAGTAGACCAGACAGGCATCGCCAATTAGCCCGGTAAGTACAAGTTCCATCAGCCTTTCAAACGTTGCTGGAGCATTACACAACCCAAACGGCATTACTTTAAATTGCCACAGACCCTTTCCCGTCGAGAACGCAGTTTTCTCCTTGTCCTTAGGGTCAATTTCAACTTGCCAGTAGCCACTTTTTGGATCCAGCGTGCTAAACCACTTTACTCCTGTAAGCATGTCCAGCGTGTCATCAATTCTTGGCAAGGGATAGCTGTCCTTCTTCGTAACGTCGTTCAGAAGGCGGTAGTCAACACAAAACCGCATGCTGCCATCCTTCTTCTTCACCAGCACCACTGGTGAACACCATGGTCTAGAGGAAGGTTCAATAACACCATCCTTCACCATTCCTTCAATCATGGTTTCCACTTCCTTTTCACGTGCTACCGGCAATCTTCTTGGCCGCTGACGGATAGGCAATTCTTCTCCTGTGTTTATTTTGTGTTTGATGAGAATACATCGGCATACTTGAGTAACAACTTCTCCACCTTGACCATTTCGTTCGGGGAGAGAACACTGCGACAGTCTTCCAAAAGTGTGGTCACTCTCGTTTCTGCATCCTTGCTCCCACTCGATATATATTGGCACCGACGTAACCAATCCACTTCCTCACAAGTACCAATCAGTGTGCCTTTTCTATAATCTGTTCCCGGTCGCAAATGTTCAGCACACGTACTCCTGAGATGTCAGTGGTCCTGACCAAGGTTAGAGCTACTTTCCATGGAAGGTCATTGTTTACCCTTTCCACAAGTACACAACGGTGAGCTTGCCCAGGGTTCCGAGGAAGACTAACCGGCACAATCGTTTCCGATCTCGACGGAAGAACAATCTTCTTAATGCTGTACACGTTCCCTGGTAACGCACTTTCCATAAAAAGTTCCTCCTGTCCACATTTCAAAACACCTTGCTTAACGTCGATCTCACAACAATTATTCCTCATAAAGTCTAGGCCTAGGATGCAGTCGTCCATTATATCAGCCACGATGACATTATGCAGGTAGATCACGTTGCCTAAATTCAACTCCATCTCCTTCTCTCCACGGACGGGTATACGCTGACCGGTGGCTGTTACCAAATTAATGCGTTCTCGGTTTCCAAGGAACTGACTTATAAGTTGGGAACTAACAACCATACGAGAGGCTCCAGTGTCTATGGTCAGCTTACACGGCATTCCGTTGATCTCGCCCTTTATGATTAGGCTGTTCCCATCATGGGTTTGTGAGATCGAGATCCTTGGGGCTCTTTTAACATCAGCCAGCACCCGCCCCGCAGTTCTGGCTTTTACTCGTTTCCCTGCTGCTGCTGGGCGGTGCTGTTGGCCGCACTACCCTCCTGAGATCGTTCACCTTCCCTTTCTATGGTTCGCTTAGGGCAGCTTGATCAAAGATGGCCCCTTTCCTCACAGTCATAGCACCTAGGGCTGTATCCTCTGTTGCGGTCGCGAACTGTAGCTGCTGCAACCTCCCTGATGCGATGGGAACGATCCTGCCGCACGGCTTCCACCTCCAGTGCATGGGCCAAGGCGTCCTTAAGCGTCTCGTGGTGCCCGAGCCTCACAGCAGCTCTGACTTTCAGGTCACGGATGCCGTCGATGAATGTCTGCACCAGGTTCCCTTCAATGAGCGCAGGTACAGACCGGTATGCTTTTCGAACCATCTTCTCCACCTCAAGGGCCCACTGCTGCAGGTTTTCGTTGCTGCGCTGCACGCGATCTTTAAGCTGCGCACGAAAGACGTGTTCCAGGTGAACGTCGCCATATCTGGCGTCCAATGCCTCAAGGAGCTGCTCGTAGGTCACTTTCTTACCGAGAGCTTCCAACACGGTTAAGGCTTGGTCGCGCAGGCCTAAGGTGAGTGCAGTCATGGCCTGGCTTTTATTCCAGCCGTTTGCCTCCATTACGGCCTCGAACTGGATTTTGTAGGCTGACCAGGAAGAAGTCCCGTCGAACGGTGGCACCTTGAACCCACGTAGCGAAGGTTCTGTAGCTACTACGGGAGCTGTAGTTCCATCCCCAAGTTTGAGGTCGTTCAGCGTTTTCTTCACGTCAGCCATCACGTTGTCAACCCGATTGTTCACATGGTTGATTCGGGTTTCATGTTCTTCGATTCGGGTTTCAGCTTCCGACAGGCGGTTGTCATGTTGAGCAACCCTATCCTTCACCTCCCTTATCTCTTTCCCAAAGGTAGCGTGAAGGTCCTTCATGAGGAGCATCTGCTCTTCCGACCGACGAGCCTGTTCCGCCTGCTGATCTTCCAACCGACGGGCCTGTTCCTCCTGTCGGCGGAGCTGTTCCTCTTATCCGCTCTGCAGCTGCTCTTTTAACTGACGGACCTGTTCCTCTTGTCGGCGAGCCTGCTCCTGCAGCATCACCATCAGAGCACCTAAGTCGGGTGCTGCAGATGTAGGAGCTACTGACGGGCCTGCAGCCGGCGACTGGCCCTCCGACGTGTGAGGCGTTGCACCATCAAATCTTCTTTGGTCCGTCTCCTGCTGGCGTTGACTTCGGGTACGGACACCCTCCGTTTCCTCCTTAGGTAAAATCGGCATGATTTTATCCCACTTCTGACACCAATTTTTACGAGCTTGAGGTTCGTGACAATAAAAATTGCCGATAAAATTACCTAAATTAACACTTTAATTTACTTTACACAAATTAAAAGTTAAAACACTAATAATTAAACACACTAATTCACTTAATTCCGCTCCGAAGCTTCGCTCGTATCGCCAATTCAATACTACCTCGATCGCATCTTGCAGCGCCTATTTATATAAATTAGCAAAGAAGCATCCGGAATATTCAAGTAAATGCGCGCAAAGGGACGAGTGTGCGAGTGTAGATTTTCTAGAAACTTAGTTCTTCGGATGGCGCTGTCGGTTGCGAGATTTGTGATGTCATTTTCTGCAAAGCTCGCTCTCGTTCATGACACTAGATGGCGCTAGTTGACTTATTCACGCAACATTATTATAATTATACAATTTCTTATCAGGGTTACTCCCTAGTCTAAGTTTTAAAACAGTTAACGCTTTCTTGTGTAGCCAAGTTGGCCATCAATTGTACATTAGTTTAGCAAAAAATCTTTCTGAGGAATACTTAGCCCTAAGTAGATGTCACATTTTATTTTTAAGCAACTGTCTGTTTAAAGTTCACTTTGTTCAACTGTGATATAGTGTAAAACTTTTTTTATTTTCCTAATTTATTAAATATTTTCCGGATAGTTCATTTAATTACTCTTCAAAATCAACAACTTTTTATAAATAGCGGTTTTGTGATTGAAGCCTTATAATAAAAACAAAAACTTAATTAACACCATCTCAGATGATAAACTGATAAGATTTTTCTTTTCATAAATCTGATTTTTAAAATAAGTTAACTAAACGTCCTATTTCGATTTGTTAAACATTTTAAATTTTATCCTGCATAATGTAAAATATACCTGTAGCAAAATAATAAAGTTTCTTCTTTAAAATATAAACTTATGCGACTATGGTGATTTGTTTATCGATAAAAAATATCGACATAGTCCACGCCTTACGTTGCTTACGCATTCAGCCAGCGCTATCAGTGTATCGACACGTGTACAATTTGATGGTATGCGTAAACGCGATGAACACAAACGCAAATGTTGTAGTGTGCGTTTATAGTGACACGATTTAATTTTGCATTGGTTGTTAAGTATACAGTTGTGTGTTTTTCTTGCGCCCCCCCTGATGTTGACAGAATTTTTGTTTAGGAATTAACGCGCATGGCCTCTCTAGTTGGTTGAATTATGAAGTTAGTTATCTTTATTTATATAATTACAACGTGCTTAGTTTTTTTATCGGTAATTTAAATTCGAATCTTTCAAACAAAGCAAAATATTTAAAAAAATAACCATTATCAACTTTTTTACTTGACGTCGTTTTAATGATATGTCGATATATGCCACAAACTAAATATGTGCTTTACCGTAGTGTTTGGATGATTATTGATATTCGAATAATCGGCAAAAAAAAAATTAAAATAATCGTTAAAAATATTAAAGTAATCGAATCATTAATCTTTTAAATGTATTATTTGTTTAATTAAATTGTTGTTTTTAAAATGCCTACTTATGACATGCTATACTTTGTCAACGTAAAGGACAATGGCGAACCCCCAAATAAATTTTAGTTGACTTTTTTTCTTGCGCCTACAAATGCAAAATATTTACAAATATAGTTTAAGATCCTGAACATCTTTTTCTTCGGTCATATTACTGCAAGAAGTCAGGAATTAGAGATATTAAAGTTTAAACAAAATACAAATCAGAATAGGCTGTATGGTATAAAACGCCATAACTTGCAAATCGTTACAACAACAGCTATAATATAATTTTCATATATGTTTATATAGGATAGTAACTAGCATAGAGGGAATCTTTAAAGAACGCATTAGTATATATAGAAGAGTTTTCTGAATAAAATACACCACAGCCATATTGTATACAATTTTTAGAATAAAAAATTTTTCTAGAAATTGTAAATAATGTAATAAGCGCTTTAGCGCTTATTACATTATACAATTTCTAGAAAATCTAATTAGGAAGTAGGAAGGTGTAAACGTAGATAGAACAGTTAGGATCCGATTTAGTCAAATTGGAGGTCCCGGCCGCTCTACGTCCTAAATTGTTTTAGAACAACCAGTCGGCGCCCGCGCTTTGATACAAGCGGATGTCTTGAAGTTTTGATAGAAGCAGTTCTGATATAAGAGAGACGTACTTTAAGTCTTAATATTAATTTCCGGTGGCTATAAAACGTAATGTCACCATCAAACATTTTTTGGCACTCACACTTTAGCGAAATATCGTGACTTCTTTTTCAATATGTTTGGATACTAAATTTAACAAATAATCAAACTGTTTTATAGATGGTAGAGCCATGCTGCAGTTATATTAGTAGTATAGTTGTAGCACGAATGGGTCGGCTCGACCAAGGAAGGACCCCGCTCTCACAGAATACCAGCGTAAAATAGTAGCATAATGTTGCTGTGTTTCGTATGGCGAGTGTAGAGAACCGGAGACCCTTTTTACTGAAAACGAGGCATTCCATTCATAGTCGTCACAGGTGAATAACGCATCTTCATTTTGATTTGTAATCGGAAATAGATGTAGATGTCCATGGGCCGCAGCAACCACTTAGGCCGGATTCAGAGCTCGTCTCTCATCTACTCATAGCTACTGATTTAGAGTGACGCGTGATTGACGTTTGTTTTGACGTTTCTGTATACACCACGCGCTGACTTAGAGGTATATGGACTGGGCATACCTACAAAATTAGCGTGACTACCTACAAAAATCTGGCGCATAAAATGGCCGCCTTTTATAGGGTTGTAACTCTGCAATATGCGCAGCTGATATCGATATTTTAACTAATATGAATTTTTTTCTCATTTTATATAATTGGATTTGTTGCTTATTTACTATATTCCGTAGGTATTGACATAGATACAGGGCTGAATTTTCAATCGTCAAATAACTAATCTGGCGAATAAATGTGCCTGACTGATTTATGGCTATTGTGTAGATAGAAATTAAATCCTTCTTTTGTGTTGAAAGTATTACTTTGATGGTGATCCCAGATCCCATATTATTAATGAAAAATAATAATGATTAGTTGAGTAAAAATGAAATAAACTGTTTTAAAAATCAATACTTTTTCATTATTAATTTTTCTGCACATAATTCATCACAAATAGTAAGTTATACAAGCAAGTTGTATATCATATTTTATTTATTCATTCGGATTTTAAATGAAAAATATTATCAAATTTCGAAAAATTCGAAAATCTGGCATGATCACGAAATATGATATGCAGGATAACATCCTGGATATCATATTGCATCCACCGTTTCATGATCATGATAGATTTTTTTAAACTATTATTATTATTTATTTATTTCTGAACAAAATTATTTTCTAATATAATTTCTATAAGACAGTTTGTCACTGCTTCTTCTTGCATGGTATCTGAAACTTTTTCAGCCACAAATCCCGCAATATATTCTAATACAGCAATTGATAAGGTTTTTTAATAATTTAAATAACGACTCTAATAGAAGCATACTGAAGACCACTCCTGAAAGTTTTTGTTTTTTCTCCCGCAACTAGTAGCGACAAACATACATATAATGTGATTTTTAATAATTACAAAACTTCTTAGCAGTTTTTTTATTGGCTAAATATATTACAAAATTATGCATCCTACATAAAGTAATAATTAAAAAATACATCCCTACCATAACACTTGAAATAAACTGTAAGACACTTATTTGACATAATAAAATATAAATAGAAGAAAAACAACTACTATAAGATAAGATGAAGGTGCTGCACTACACAACAAAAAAACTTTTAGCATACAACAGTTTGACAGCAGATCTACCACAAAACTCAGCGTTTGACATGGCGACGCAGTCACGCATGGATGAGCTAATGACGTCACACGAAAGTGTTGTCAAAATAAGCAATTGACTAACTGTTGTTGTCTCCCTTTTCTAATGAAGCTACTGCTTTGTTAAAAAAAAAAAAACAAATGTATTTTTGACAAGTGTGTGTCGATATTATAGATATTTGTATAACTATTATTTCTATAGTAGAATACGCCGCCTCCATAGGTATTATATCTATATGGCATGCCCATAAAGTATGACATTGACAGGTACTGTCTGTACGCACTACTATGAAATTCAGGACTTCATAGGCGTCATTATTACTGACAGCTGTTGCAGAGATCAAGCTATCTTTTATGAACCATTGTACTCTTATTAGTTTGTGCCCCTTGCCCCAGCTTACGAATTTGGAGTATATATAAAATAAAAAATTACTGACACGTATTTTAAATAGTATAACTCAATAATATTAATGCTTTAAATTATATTATTGAGATTTAAATTATATTATTTAAATTATATACCCATATAGTTTGTTAATAAAAAATTGTATGTACAATATGGTACCAAAAATAAAACTTCGAAGGAGTATTGTGATCAATTTTTATTATTATTGACTTCGTAAAGTAAGTTGATTAAATTTTAGGTTATTATTGCATTTTTACCTACATATTAATTACTTTTATTACACTATTCTCTGGACATATGGTATTTTATTTATTTTATATTCAGGGCCCAAAAAAATTTTAGTACAATTTTATTATAAATGATACAATCGTTAACTTTCCAATTTAGTCAATCACTAACGCATATGTAAAATAAATGGCTTTTTAACGGCACAACGATAGTGACCGATATTTTTGTGTTAGTAAGTAGCACGGTGAATGGAAAATACACGCTGTGCTTTCAGAGATATGATTTATAATTGATCGTGTAGTACGTTCTAATTTATAAAATGCGAGAGTGTGCGCGACTGTGTATCCATTGCTTTTACTGATCTGCATACGTAGTAGTTGGCGCGTCCCCTAGCCGTTGTCTCCAACTGGAGACGACGGGTTCCGATACTTTTGAACTACTGGGCATATTTCCTTATTTCTTATCTATGTATCTATGATAAGTATTCTCTTCTACGTGATGACAGATCTGACCGCCAAGGCGGCGGTACTGCCATTTACTACAAGAAGTTGCTTCACTGCTCCCACATCCGCACTCCTCCGCTTACCGATATGGAAGCCACGATTTGTAGGATAGCCTTGACTGGACATCAGTCCATCATCATAGCCTCCAACTATATTCCTAGCGGAACCTTCCCCTTACGAGCGATTTCGAGGCCATTCTTGCTTTATTTATTTATTTATTTAGTCATTATGTTTGGAGATTTTAACTCCAAGCGTACTGAATGGACTTGCCTCACTACTACTAGTAGTAGTGGTACTGCTTGATATCATTCAGACTCTCGACCTGACCGTCTACAGCCCATTCGCTGTCACCCACTATCCCGACATTGTCGACCATGCTCCTGATATGCTAGACTTTTCGCTAGAAAGAGGAGTTTGCTTTAACCTCAGAGAAATCGAGCCACTCGATGACCTTGGATCTGCCCACCGTCCTGTATCCCTCATCCTTGGCCATCAGCTACCTCCTCCAACACTTTCCTCCAAAACCTACACCAAGTGGAAGGGCTTCAGGAAGTCCCTAGCCTCAACTATGGATTCTCCGGACCCCCATCACCCTCTCTTCCGACATCCTCTACCCACTGGCTCCCTGGTTCATCCATAACACCGACCTTCACCGAGACTTAGAGCTCCTCACGATTCCTAAAATCACTCTCTGAGAACTTCTTCGGAGCCTCAGAGTCTCACTCAGTTCATCTCATTCGTGAGGCAGCTTTCTATACAGCTCCACTTCCCTCTCACTATCGAGTTCGCAGGCCGAGAAACTCTCCCGGACCCTCCCAACAAGCTTTCGGCCGACCTAAACTGCCTCCTGGCGGCTCAGGCTGAGACTCCCCCCCCATTTCATCTTGTAATCTGCCTCAGTTAGGCACACTTCTCAGCGGCTACTCGCTGCCTGCGCCCCTCTCCCCTCAAGGGGGGTCGCTTCCGATAAGGCTGAAAAGCCTTACCAGGCCAAAGCCAGTCTGTTTAGTGGGTAGGCACTGATGTTTTTCAGTAAGTCCCACATAACCGACCGTAACCGTAACCGTACGAACGTAACCGAAAGTGCTTAGAACATTCACCACCCTTCCACGTCGCTTCCTACGCTTTTTTCCCACGCTTCCCGGAGGATAGCTCTTTACTTCGCTTCTGGGCACAAAAAAATAGTAAAAGTAAATGTATGAAAGGGCGCTAAGTTACTTTGCCAACATCAAGACACGACATTTAATTACCCCCCACCCCACCACTCCAGTCTACGAATTTGGAGTTTATTTATTAAAAAAAAAAAAACGCACAGCCGCAAAAAGCACTTCTCAAGAAATTGTGTATTTAAAATGCACCTATGTAGTTTATAAAAAAAATGTGTGCAGGTCATACATGGTATAAGTGAAACCTTCAGAAAACTAAACTTCAAGATAATGCGATGAACGCAGAGTATTAGGAGTATGATAATTGTAGGCTTTATTTATTATGTGGCCGTGAAAGGAAAAGGGGAGATCGGCCGCCGGGCAGGGTGTTCTGCCTAGGGAGCGGCCAACATTCCGTTTGATAGTTCGGAGATGTTCTATATATACTGTTTATGATTCGGAATTTTAATAGCGTGATTTAGGCTTCGGTGTGTTTCGCTTGCGGCACAACGACAGCGCCGTCACAATTACAATATTGTTACCAAATTAAAAAATATTTTAAATTTTATTTTACATAATAACATAACACATTAAGTACTAAATAGACTTCAAGTTTGTAGCTTACAGCGAGTACACATCAGGCGTTTTGAGGTGCCCGTATTGCTAAAGTGCGTTAAAAACCACCTTTCTAATATATGCGTATATCTTAGACCATTCAATCCAACGAACGAGTAATGTGCCTAATGCCACTGTAATGTTCCCCCCTATTCGATTAATATATTATATTATTTATAATTAGGTAATTTCCCCTTTTTAACACTTTCGTTCTAACAACGTCACAGAACGTCCAATTTGATGTCTTCGCGATGACGCACATAGTCTAATCACGTCCTAAGAAAATTTTAATTTCCAAGCACAACGGCTAGTAACGTCAAATCTCTGTATAATCTTTAGGTAGCTACGTCATTGCGCCGCATCGTGTGAAATTTTCAAAGTTCTAGCGCTACAATACATTAGTTTTTTTCTTACTTGAACATAAGTCACACACACATTGATAGACACATGAACAACGTCGACAAACCTCGTTTTTGGTTAGAGTCGCCATACTGCCAGTCTGCTTGCGCGCCGGTACAGTGACCCACGTTTTACGCTACAAAACCCTCGCAGGCCGTGCATTTGAGAAAGTAATCGTAAGTTATTTTTTCGTTTTCTATAGTTTTGTAGGATATGGTGATCGTTGTTATGAGTGCATTATAGTATATATGCTGCAATTTTTGAATTTTATAGATGGGAAATAGAAAAAGAGGCCAGAAGAAGCCATCTAAGAAAAAAGTATTTGAAGTAGGTTGCAAAGAAAAATGTGAAGCTGGACCAAGTGGGATATCAAGGAAAACTCATTCCGTAAGTTATATTTTTTAGTTTTTTTCTGAAAAAAATCTCAAATGTACGCATATGTTCTAATTTTGTGTCCTGAATAAGATGATAGCTATGTTTTTTGTTGTAGGTGGAAAAATCACGCCAAATTAGTAATAATGCTTCCATGAAGTTGTTTCAATATGATTCTTCATCAAGGCCATCTACACCAGACCCATTTAGTGATGATGGAGAGTATGGTTCCGATAACGACTATGATCCAGGATATGATGATAATACAGACAGCACTAGCACTGTTAGTGATCACACAAAGCAACGTGAAAAGAAACAACTAAAGAAACGTTCCAAGGACAACGCAACGAGGTCACATGGTAAACGAAACTCTGAAAGCAGTGTAAGTAGCAGCTCTGATTCTGACGATCGAACCGAAGGCTTTAGCGAGTGCACGGATGTATGTGATAGCGATGACAACGAGGATGATACAAATTCGATATCGGCAGAATCTAGTGATGAGAGTATTTTTGACAGTAGAAAGAGAAAAAAGAAGGGGCAGAGTTCCTCTTTAGGATCAAGGTACAAAAAACCTAAGATCGCCAGTGCAGATCAGAGTACCGACACTATGTCGTTAGATTCTGAGGCATTGCTAAATAATATAGAAAATCTTGAAAGCTCTTCAGTGCAACTCGATCCTGCAGTATTAGAAAATATCTCAATTTATTCACATATCGAAGGAAGTCACTCCCATACTAATCCACAAATTCAAGGTGCTGAAGACGACCATGCTGCTGCAGCTGCTGAGGTTAATCCCGCGCCTGCCAACCTACGTGCACTGGAACTAGACGCAGCTGCGCAGCGCCACTCTCCTGGTTCTCCTGCACCGGATCCAGCAGCTGCTGAGGGAAATCCCGCGCATGACAACCTACCTGCCTTGGACCTGGATGTAGCTGCGCAGCACCGCTCTCCTAGCTCTCCTGCACTGGATCGGGAGGCTGTTGAGGGAAATCCCGCGCCTGTCAACGTATCTGCCCTGTACCTGGATGCAGCTGCACAGCGCCGCTATCCTGGCTCTCCTGCACCGGATTCAGCAGCTGCTGAGAGAAATCCCGCGCCTGACAACCTACCTGCGCTGTACCTAGACGCAGCTGCGCAGCGCCACTCTCCTGGTTCTCCTGCACCGGATCCAGCAGTTGCTGAGGGAAATCCCGCGCATGACAACCTACCTGCATTGGACCTAGATGCAGCTGCGCAGCAGCGCTCTCCTAGCTCTCCTGCACTGAATCGGGAGGCTGTTGAGGGAAATCTCGCGCCTGTCAAATTATCTGCCCTGTACCTGGACGCAACTGCGCAGCGCTGCTCTCCTGGATCTCCTGCACCGGATCCAGCAGCTGCTGAAAGAAATCCCGCGCCTGCCAACTTATCGGCCCTGGATCTGGACGCAGTTGAGCAGCGCCGCACTCCTGGCTCTCCTGTATCGGATCCAACGGCTACTGAGGAAAATCCCACGCCTTCCAACCTACCTGCTCTGGACCTGGACGCAGCTACGCAGTGCCGCTCTCCTAGCTCGTCTGCATCAGATCGGGAGGCTGCTGAGGAAAATCCCGCGCCAGCCAACCTTCCTGCCCTGGACTGGGACGCAACTACGCAGTGCCGCTCACCTAGCTCTTCTGCACGACCAGAACTAAACGCTACTGTAAGATATCCAACTCCGGCCAGCACACTTGCACTGGAGGTAGTTGCAGAGCGTGGCTTGTCCGGCTCTCCTGTGCCGGAACGAGATGCTGCCGAAACGAATTCTGCGCCTACCAGTCCATCTGCTTTGGATCGGGAAGCATTTGTACAACGCAACCCTTCTATCTGTCATGTGCTGGACCCAGAGGCCGCCGAAAGAAACTCCGTGCCTGACACACTCCCCGAGATAAGTCCAGCGACCAATTGCAGACCAAGCACTCCTCCACTGATAATACACAGACATACCTTCGTTCGAGTTTGATGAAAGTTCAGCAGGTGTCCAGTTTGAAGTCAACCCAGCTATGACAGTTATGGAAATATTTGATAAAATTCTTAATCCTAATATTGTAGACTATATTGTAACATGTACTAATACGTACGGGCGAGCACTATGCGAGAAAACAAGACCTACTACTCGAAACTCACGTAGCTATAACTTTAGGGACACAAACCGGGAAGAAATCTTGAAATTTTTTGGATTATGTTTGCTTATGGGTCAAATCAAAATACCTCAAAAACGCAAAAAATTTTACGTATTCCGACCCACTGTATTATCACCCAATTTTTCACTATGTGATGTCCGCTCGAAGATTTGAGCAAATCTTGAGATGTATTTATGTATCAGATTTAGATTCAAAAGGAAAAGATAAAATTGAAAAATTTATTAATGCTATTACCAAGAGCTTCATGGAGTGCTATAAGCCATACAAACAGTTAAGTTTGGATGAATCTTTGCTTTTATTTAGAGGCCGCCTTGCCTTCAGACAATATATAAAGAGCAAAAAGTACGTTACGGAATCAAATTCTTCGAGTTGACAACTTCTGATGGCTATGTTTTAAATATAATGATGTACTCCGGAAAAGACACAACTGCTCGAACTGGCAAAAAAATCTGAAAAGATCGTCCTTCGTCTCATGAGGCCATATTTGCTGAAGGGACAATTCAAATCAATTATACATGGATAATTATTAAAATTCCGTAACACTTTCGCAAAAGCTAGTTGACTTAAAAACTCACACCACAGGTACCTTACGTTCAAACAGAAAAGATAATCCCAAAGACATCATTAAGAAAAAACTCAAGAAGAATCAACATGTGTGGGTACGAAAAAATAAGGTCTATGTTTCAAAATGGGTTGACAAGCGACCAGTTCTTATGGTAACGACTTCAGTTCATCCTCGGCTTATAATAGAACTAGAAATACAAAACAGATTTCAACAAAGAAAAATTAAACCCGCAGAAGTGGCAGAATACAATCAACACATGTCCGGAGTTGATAGAGCAGATCAAATGATCTCATATTACTCCTCACCAAGGAAATCAATCCGGTGGTATAAAAAAGTGATGTTCCACTTGTTGGATGTCGCAGTATGGAACTCATTTTTTATTTTCAAAAAAAAACTGCCAAGCCAATTGTGATTTCTTGCTTTTCCGAGAGGATTTGATTCGAAGACTGTTGGACTTACCAGCAGATTTAACAGCAGAGCAAGTGATTTTAGCTCGCAGCAAATATGACAACAGAATCAGAGCTAATTTATTGCCACTTCCAGTCAGTACCATTGACGACGACGTCGGAAGCTCAAGAGTCCATGGTCACTGGCCTGAGAAAATACCCATGCAAGAGGGTTCAAACAAAACATCAAAGTACTTGAAATGCAAGATGTGCACGAAAAAAAAGGTGAGAAGGGAGACTTGCCTGAGATGTAAAGGTTGCCCTGAAAAGCCAGCACTGTGTGCTCTTTGCTTCGAAGAGTGGCACAAAGAAGTATAATGCTTTTTTACCTATTTTGTTCCTTTTTATGAGAGTGATATCAAATAAGTATAACTGTATCATGCATATGAGTATTTAGAAGTTTTATAATTTATTGCTACGATTGTTATACTAAATCTGCTAAACTGTGTAAGACTGAATGTTATTGTGCTATACTGGTAATCTATTGATAAGGTAGAAGCAGGCAACTGTTAATTTTGTGAAATAATTTGTTACTTTTATAGAAAATACCTAACTTACCAGATTATTATTTGATTTTGTGATAGTAGCGTAAAATGTTAAAAGGTTACTCATTCATATGATAGGTAGGTAAAAGTAAGTGAGTATTTATAATTTTTATAATTTTTTGCTACCAATGTTATACCAAAACTGTGTAAGACTGATTGTTATTGTGCTATAGTGGTAATTTATTGATAAAATAGTAGTGAGAAACTGTTTATTTTGAGAAATAATTCGTTACTTCTATGGGATAAACCAAACTTACCATAGTATTATTTGATCGATATGTGATAATAGCGTAAAATTTGAAAAAGTTACTCACACATAGGATAGGAAGTAAAAGTAAATTTTATTAAACTAAAACTTGGAAGAAATTTATGGACAATTGCACCTAAATTATTTTCAATTAAGTCGAGAAGAGGGTAGATATTGACACAAAATGTGATATGTAGGTAATTTTTGAAAAATAGTTGATTTTCTAAAAATATATAACAAAAAACTGATGATTATTGAGTATTATTCCATATCAAATCCTGTTTATTATTTTATTTTTATAAATTAAAGTCAACGTCACGAAACGATGAGCGACAGATAATTTGCTCGTATAGTCGATTTATGATCAGACCGTCAAGTAACGTTGGAGTAATTAAACGTTGTTTCCCAAAACTTTAAGTTCTACTAGACATTTGTGGAACAACAGTTATGAACGTCAACGTGCATTGACGCTGCTTTCTTATCATGGTATCAATATTTGACAACTAGTAACAGAACGGCTGTAAACGTTGACGTTGTTTAACGTTGTTCAATATAGTGTAGAAATCTTGTCTAGAGATTAAAGCAGAACGTGTCCCAACGTTGACGTTGTTAAACGTTGTTCAATATAGTGTAGAAATCTTGTCTAGAGATTATAGCAGAATGTGTCCCAACGTTAACGTTGTTAAACGTTGTTCAATATAGTGTAGAAATCTTGACTAGAGATTAAAGCAGAACGTGTCCCAACGTTGACGTTATTAAACGTTGTTGAATATAGTGTAGGGATCTTGTCTAGAGATGAAAGCAGAACGTGTACCGACATTGACGTTTAACGACGTTCTTGTAATCTGTAAGGTCTAAAATACCCACAAATCGGAACAGAACGGCTGGTAACGTAGACGTACCTAAACGTTGTTGCCCCTTTGATGGATAATAATTTTAGCAATATACCGGTGCGTCCTTGAACGTCAACGCTTACTGACGTTACCGACAAGTCATATGCAATATTTTGTTTGTGATACGGCGATACGAGTATGGACGTCCTCAAACTTTGTATGGAGTAATCATGCGCCACGGCCTATAAGTTGACTATTATGGTATGCGTGCATGAACGTGTTAAATAAAATTATATGTATGTGACCAGGAAAAATAATATATAAAAGTTCCTCCTGTCCACATTTCAAAACACCTTGCTTAACGTCGATCTCACAACAATTATTCCTCATAAAGTCTAGGCCTAGGATGCAGTCGTCCATTATATCAGCCACGATGACATTATGCAGGTAGATCACGTTGCCTAAATTCAACTCCATCTCCTTCTCTCCACGGACGGGTATACGCTGACCGGTGGCTGTTACCAAATTAATGCGTTCTCGGTTTCCAAGGAACTGACTTATAAGTTGGGAACTAACAACCATACGAGAGGCTCCAGTGTCTATGGTCAGCTTACACGGCATTCCGTTGATCTCGCCCTTTATGATTAGGCTGTTCCCATCATGGGTTTGTGAGATCGAGATCCTTGGGGCTCTTTTAACATCAGCCAGCACCCGCCCCGCAGTTCTGGCTTTTACTCGTTTCCCTGCTGCTGCTGGGCGGTGCTGTTGGCCGCACTACCCTCCTGAGATCGTTCACCTTCCCTTTCTATGGTTCGCTTAGGGCAGCTTGATCAAATATGGCCCCTTTCCCCACAGCCATAGCACCTAGGGCTGTATCCTCTGTTGCGGTCGCGAAGTGTAGCTGCTGCAACCTCCCTGATGCGATGGGAACGATCCTGCCGCACGGCTTCCACCTCCAGTGCATGGGCCAAGGCGTCCTTAAGCGTCTCGTGGTGCCCGAGCCTCACAGCAGCTCTGACTTTCAGGTCACGGATGCCGTCGATGAATGTCTGCACCAGGTTCCCTTCAATGAGCGCAGGTACAGACCGGTATGCTTTTCGAACCATCTTCTCCACCTCAAGGGCCCACTGCTGCAGGTTTTCGTTGCTGCGCTGCACGCGATCTTTAAGCTGCGCACGAAAGACGTGTTCCAGGTGAACGTCGCCATATCTGGCGTCCAATGCCTCAAGGAGCTGCTCGTAGGTCACTTTCTTACCGAGAGCTTCCAACACGGTTAAGGCTTGGTCGCGCAGGCCTAAGGTGAGTGCAGTCATGGCCTGGCTTTTATTCCAGCCGTTTGCCTCCATTACGGCCTCGAACTGGATTTTGTAGGCTGACCAGGAAGAAGTCCCGTCGAACGGTGGCACCTTGAACCCACGTAGCGAAGGTTCTGTAGCTACTACGGGAGCTGTAGTTCCATCCCCAAGTTTGAGGTCGTTCAGCGTTTTCTTCACGTCAGCCATCACGTTGTCAACCCGATTGTTCACATGGTTGATTCGGGTTTCATGTTCTTCGATTCGGGTTTCAGCTTCCGACAGGCGGTTGTCATGTTGAGCAACCCTATCCTTCACCTCCCTTATCTCTTTCCCAAAGGTAGCGTGAAGGTCCTTCATGAGGAGCATCTGCTCTTCCGACCGACGAGCCTGTTCCGCCTGCTGATCTTCCAACCGACGGGCCTGTTCCTCCTGTCGGCGGAGCTGTTCCTCTTATCCGCTCTGCAGCTGCTCTTTTAACTGACGGACCTGTTCCTCTTGTCGGCGAGCCTGCTCCTGCAGCATCACCATCAGAGCACCTAAGTCGGGTGCTGCAGATGTAGGAGCTACTGACGGGCCTGCAGCCGGCGACTGGCCCTCCGACGTGTGAGGCGTTGCACCATCAAATCTTCTTTGGTCCGTCTCCTGCTGGCGTTGACTTCGGGTACGGACACCCTCCGTTTCCTCCTTAGGTAAAATCGGCATGATTTTATCCCACTTCTGACACCAATTTTTACGAGCTTCAGGTTCGTGACAATAAAAATTGCCGATAAAATTACCTAAATTAACACTTTAATTTACTTTACACAAATTAAAAGTTAAAACACTAATAATTAAACACACTAATTCACTTAATTCCGCTCCGAAGCTTCGCTCGTATCGCCAATTCAATACTACCTCGATCGCATCTTGCAGCGCCTATTTATATAAATTAGCAAAGAAGCATCCGGAATATTCAAGTAAATGCGCGCAAAGGGACGAGTGTGCGAGTGTAGATTTTCTAGAAACTTAGTTCTTCGGATGGCGCTGTCGGTTGCGAGATTTGTGATGTCATTTTCTGCAAAGCTCGCTCTCGTTCATGACACTAGATGGCGCTATTTGAGTTATTCACGGATGATTATTATATTTATACAATTTCTTATCAGGGTTTGTCTCTAGTCTAAGTTTTAAAACAGTTAACGCTTTCTTGTGTAGCCAAGTTGGCCATCAATTGTACATTAGTTTAGCAAAACATCTTTCTGAGGAATACTTAGCCCTAAGTAGATGTCACATTTTATTTTTAAGCAGCTGTCTGTTTAAAGTTCACTTTGTTCAACTGTGATATAGTGTAAAACTTTTTTATTTTCCTAATTTTCTTATTTTCCAGATAGTTCATTTAATTACTCTTCAAAGTCAACAACTTTTTATAAATAGCGGTTTCGTGATTGAAGCCTTATAATAAAAACAAAAACTTAATTAACACCATCTCAGATGATAAACTGATAAGGATTTTTCTTTTCATAAATCTGATTTTTAAAATAAGTTAACTAAACCTCCTATTTCGATTTGTTAAACATTTTAAATTTTATCCTGCATAATGTAATATATACCTGTAGCAAAATAATAAAGTTTCTTCTTTAAAATATAAACTTATGCGACTATGGTGATTTGTTTATCGATAAAAAATATCGACATAGTCCACGCCTTACGTTGCTTACGCATTCAGCCAGCGCTATCAGTGTATCGACACGTGTACAATTTGATGGTATGCGTAAACGCGATGAACACAAACGCAAATGTTGTAGTGTGCGTTTATAGTGACACGATTTAATTTTGCATTGGTTGTTAAGTATACAGTTGTGTGTTTTTCTTGCGCCCCCCTGATGTTGACAGAATTTTTGTTTAGGAATTAACGCGCATGGCCTCTCTAGTTGGTTGAATACTCAAAGCCTAAATCCCAAGAATTATGAAGTTAGTTATCTTTATTTATATAATTACAACGTGCTTAGTTTTTTTTATCGGTAATTTAAATTCGAATCTTTCAAACAAAGCAAAATATTTAAAAAAATAACCAGTATCAACTTTTTTACTTGACGTCGTTTTAATGATATGTCGATATATGCCACAAACTAAATATGTGCTTTACCGTAGTGTTTGGATGATTATTGATATTCGAATAATCGGCAAAAAAAAAATTAAAATAATCGTTAAAAATATTAAAGTAATCGAATCATTAATCTTTTAAATGTATTATTTGTTTAATTAAATTGTTGTTTTTAAAATGCCTACTTATGACATGCTATACTTTGTCAACGTAAAGGACAATGGCGAACCCCCAAATAAATTTTAGTTGACTTTTTTTCTTGCGCCTACAAATGCAAAATATTTACAAATATAGTTTAAGATCCTGAACATCTTTTTCTTCGGTCATATTACTGCAAGAAGTCAGGAATTAGAGATATTAAAGTTTAAACAAAATACAAATCAGAATAGGCTGTATGGTATAAAACGCCATAACTTGCAAATCGTTACAACAACAGCTATAATATAATTTTCATATATGTTTATATAGGATAGTAACTAGCATAGAGGGAATCTTTAAAGAACGCATTAGTATATATAGAAGAGTTTTCTGAATAAAATACACCACAGCCATATTGTATACAATTTTTAGAATAATGTAATAAGCGCTTTAGCGCATTATACAATTTCTAGAAAATCTAATTAGGAAGTAGGAAGGTGTAAACGTAGATAGAACAGTTAGGATCCGATTTAGTCAAATTGGAGGTCCCGGCCGCTCTACGTCCTAAATTGTTTTAGAACAACCAGTCGGCGCCCGCGCTTTGATACAAGCGGATGTCTTGAAGTTTTGATAGAAGCAGTTCTGATATAAGAGAGACGTACTTTAAGTCTTAATATTAATTTCCGGTGGCTATAAAACGTAATGTCACCATCAAACATTTTTTGGCACTCACACTTTAGCGAAATATCGTGACTTCTTTTTCAATATGTTTGGATACCAAATTTAACAAATAATCAAACTGTTTTATAGGTGGTAGAGCCATGCTGCAGTTATATTAGTAGTATAGTTGTAGCACGAATGGGTCGGCTCGACCAAGGAAGGACCCCGCTCTCACAGAATACCAGCGTAAAATAGTAGCATAATTTTGCTGTGTTTCGTATGGCGAGTGTAGAGAACCGGAGACCCTTTTTACTGAAAACGAGGCATTCCATTCATAGTCGTCACAGGTGAATAACGCATCTTCATTTTGATTTGTAATCGGAAATAGATGTAGATGTCCATGGGCCGCAGCAACCACTTAGGCCGGATTCAGAGCTCGTCTCTCATCTACTCATAGCTACTGATTTAGAGATTGAGTGACGCGTGATTGACGTTTGTTTTGACGTTTCTGTATACACCACGCGCTGACTTAGAGGTATATGGACTGGGCATACCTACAAAATTAGCGTGACTACCTACAAAAATCTGGCGCATAAAATGGCCACCTTTTATAGGGTTGTAACTCTGCAATATGCGCAGCTGATATCGATATTTTAACTAATATGAATTTTTTTTCTCATTTTATATAATTGGATTTGTTGCTTATTTACTATATTCCGTAGGTATTGACATAGATACAGGGCTGAATTTTCAATCATCAAATAACTAATCTGGCGAATAAATGTGCCTGACTGATTTATGGCTATTGTGTAGATAGAAATTAAATCCTTCTTTTGTGTTGAAAGTATTACTATGATGGTGATCCCAGATCCCATATTATTAATGAAAAATAATAATGATTAGTTGAGTAAAAATGAAATAAACTGTTTTAAAAATCAATACTTTTTTATTATTAATTTTTCTGCACATAATTCATCACAAATAGTAAGTTATACAAGCAAGTTGTATATCATATTTTATTTATTCATTCGGATTTTAAATGAAAAATATTATCAAATTTCGAAAAATTCGAAAATCTGGCATGATCACGAAATATGATATGCAGGATAACATCCTGGATATCATATTGCATCCACCGTTTCATGATCATGATAGATTTTTTTTAAACTATTATTATTATTATTATTTGTTTATTTCTGAACAAAATTATTTTCTAATATAATTTCTATAAGACAGTTTGTCACTGCTTCTTCTTGCATGGTATCTGAAACTTTTTCAGCCACAAATCCCGCAATATATTCTAATACAGCAATTGATAAGGTTTTTTAATAATTTAAATAACGACTCTAATAGAAGCATACTGAAGACCACTCCTGAAAGTTTTTGTTTTTTCTCCCCCAACTAGTAGCGACAAACATACATATAATGTGATTTTTAATAATTACAAAACTTCTTAGCAGTTTTTTTATTGGCTAAATAAATTACAAAATTATGCATCCTACATAAAGTAATAATTAAAAAATACATCCCTACCATAACACTTGAAATAAACTGTAAGACACTTATTTTGACATAATAAAATATAAATAGAAGAAAAACAACTACTATAAGATAAGATGAAGGTGCTGCACTACACAACAAAAAAACTTTTAGCATACAACAGTTTGACAGCAGATCTACCACAAAACTCAGCGTTTGACATGGCGACGCAGTCACGCATGGATGAGCTAATGACGTCACACGAAAGTGTTGTCAAAATAAGCAATTGACTAACTGTTGTTGTCTCCCTTTTCTAATGAAGCTACTGCTTTGTTAAAAAAAAAAAACAAATGTATTTTTGACAAGTGTGTGTCGATATTATAGATATTTGTATAACTATTATTTCTATAGTAGAATACGCCGCCTCCATAGGTATTATATCTATATGGCATGCCCATAAAGTATGACATTGACAGGTACTGTCTGTACGCACTACTATGAAATTCAGGACTTCGTAGGCGTGATTTTTACTGACAGCTGTTGCAGAGATCAAGCTATCTTTTATGAACCATTGTACTCTTATTAGTTTGTGCCCCTTGCCCCAGCTTACGAATTTGGAGTATATATAAAATAAAAAATTACTGACACGTATTTTAAATAGTATAACTCAATAATATTAATGCTTTAAATTATATTATTGAGATTTAAATTATATTATTTAAATTATATACCCATATAGTTTGTTAATAAAAAATTGTATGTACAATATGGTACCAAAAATAAAACTTCGAAGGAGTATTGTGATCAATTTTTATTATTATTGACTTCGTAAAGTAAGTTGATTAAATTTTAGGTTATTATTGCATTTTTACCTACATATTAATTACTTTTATTACACTATTCTCTGGACATATGGTATTTTATTTATTTTATATTCAGGGCCCAAAAAAATTTTAGTACAATTTTATTATAAATGATACAATCGTTAACTTTCCAATTTAGTCAATCACTAACGCATATATAAAATAAATGGCTTTTTAACGGCACAACGATAGTGACCGATATTTTTGTGTTAGTAAGTAGCACGGTGAATGGAAAATACACGCTGTGCTTTCAGAGATATGATTTATAATTGATCGTGTAGTACGTTCTAATTTATAAAATGCGAGAGTGTGCGCGACTGTGTATCCATTGCTTTTACTGATCTGCATACGTAGTAGTTGGCGCGTCCCCGCCGTTGTCTCCAACTGGAGACGACGGGTTCCGATACTTTTGAACTACTGGGCATATTTCCTTATTTCTTATCTATGTATCTATGATAAGTATTCTCTTCTACGTGATGACAGATCTGACCGCCAAGGCGGCGGTACTGCCATTTACTACAAGAAGTTGCTTCACTGCTCCCACATCCGCACTCCTCCGCTTACCGATATGGAAGCCACGATTTGTAGGATAGCCTTGACTGGACATCAGTCCATCATCATAGCCTCCAACTATATTCCTAGCGGAACCTTCCCCTTACGAGCGATTTCGAGGCCATTCTTGCTTTATTTATTTATTTATTTAGTCATTATGTTTGGAGATTTTAACTCCAAGCGTACTGAATGGACTTGCTTCACTACTACTAGTAGTAGTGGTACTGCTTGATATCATTCAGACTCTCGACCTGACCGTCTACAGCCCATTCGCTGTCACCCACTATCCCGACATTGTCGACCATGCTCCTGATATGCTAGACTTTTCGCTAGAAAGAGGAGTTTGCTTTAACCTTAGAGAAATCGAGCCACTCGATGACCTTGGATCTGCCCACCGTCCTGTATCCCTCATCCTTGGCCATCAGCTACCTCCTCCAACACTTTCCTCCAAAACCTACACCAAGTGGAAGGGCTTCAGGAAGTCCCTAGCCTCAACTATGGATTCTCCGGACCCCCATCACCCTCTCTTCCGACATCCTCTACCCACTGGCTCCCTGGTTCATCCATAACACCGACCTTCACCGAGACTTAGAGCTCCTCACGATTCCTAAAATCACTCTCTGAGAACTTCTTCGGAGCCTCAGAGTCTCACTCAGTTCATCTCATTCGTGAGGCAGCTTTCTATACAGCTCCACTTCCCTCTCACTATCGAGTTCGCAGGCCGAGAAACTCTCCCGGACCCTCCCAACAAGCTTTCGGCCGACCTAAACTGCCTCCTGGCGGCTCAGGCTGAGACTCCCCCCCATTTCATCTTGTAATCTGCCTCAGTTAGGCACACTTCTCAGCGGCTACTCGCTGCCTGCGCCCCCTCCCCTCAAGGGGGGGTCGCTTCCGATAAGGCTGAAAAGCCTTACCAGGCCAAAGCCAGTCTGTTTAGTGGGTAGGCACTGATGTTTTTCAGTAAGTCCCACATAACCGAACCGTAACCGTAACCGTACGAACGTAACCGAAAGTGCTTAGAACATTCACCACCCTTCCACGTCGCTTCCTACGCTTTTCTTTTTTCCCACGCTTCCCGGAGGATAGCTCTTTACTTTGCTTCTGGGCACAAAAAAATAGTAAAAGTAAATGTATGAAAGGGCGCTAAGTTACTTTGCCAACATCAAGACATGACATTTAATTACCCCACCACACCACCACTCCAGTCTACGAATTTGGAGTTTATTTATTAAAAAAAAAAAAACGCACAGCCGTAAAAAGCACTTCTCAAGAAATTGTGTATTTAAAATGCACCTATGTAGTTTATAAAAAAATGTGTGCAGGTCATACATGGTATAAGTGAAACCTTCAGAAAACTAAACTTCAAGATAATGCGATGAACGCAGAGTATTAGGAGTATGATAATTGTAGGCTTTATTTATTATGTGGCCGTGAAAGGAAAAGGGGAGATCGGCCGCCGGGCAGGGTGTTCTGCCTAGGGAGCGGCCAACATTCCGTTTGATAGTTCGGAGATGTTCTATATATACTGTTTATGATTCGGAATTTTAATAGCGTGATTTAGGCTTCGGTGTGTTTCGCTTGCGGCACAACGACAGCGCCGTCACAATTACAATATTGTTACCAAATTAAAAAATATTTTAAATTTTATTTTACATAATAACATAACACATTAAGTACTAAATAGACTTCAAGTTTGTAGCTTACAGCGAGTACACATCAGGCGTTTTGAGGTGCCCGTATTGCTAAAGTGCGTTAAAAACCACCTTTCTAATATATGCGTATATCTTAGACCATTCAATCCAATGAACGAGTAATGTGCCTAATGCCACTGTAATGTTCCCCCCCTATTCGATTAATATATTATATTATTTTTAATTAGGTAATTTCCCCTTTTTAAATAAAATTATATGTATGTGACAAGGATAAATAATATATAAAAGTTCCTCCTGTCCACATTTCAAAACACCTTGCTTAACGTCGATCTCACAACAATTATTCCTCATAAAGTCTAGGCCTAGGATGCAGTCGTCCATTATATCAGCCACGATGACATTATGCAGGTAGATCACGTTGCCTAAATTCAACTCCATCTCCTTCTCTCCACGGACGGGTATACGCTGACCGGTGGCTGGTACCAAATTAATGCGTTCTCGGTTTCCAAGGAACTGACTTATAAGTTGGGAACTAACAACCCTACGAGAGGCTCCAGTGTCTATGGTCAGCTTACACGGCATTCCGTTGATCTCGCCCTTTATGATTAGGCTGTTCCCATCATGGGTTTGTGAGATCGAGATCCTTGGGGCTCTTTTAACATCAGCCAGCACCCGCCCCGCAGTTCTGGCTTTTACTCGTTTCCCTGCTGCTGCTGGGCGGTGCTGTTGGCCGCACTACCCTCCTGAGATCGTTCACCTTCCCTTTCTATGGTTCGCTTAGGGCAGCTTGATCAAAGATGGCCCCTTTCCCCCACAGCCATAGCACCTAGGGCTGTATCCTCTGTTGCGGTCGCGAAGTGTAGCTGCTGCAACCTCCCTGATGCGATGGGAACGATCCTGCCGCACGGCTTCCACCTCCAGTGCATGGGCCAAGGCGTCCTTAAGCGTCTCGTGGTGCCCGAGCCTCACAGCAGCTCTGACTTTCAGATCACGGATGCCGTCGATGAATGTCTGCACCAGGTTCCCTTCAATGAGCGCAGGTACAGACCGGTATGCTTTTCGAACCATCTTCTCCACCTCAAGGGCCCACTGCTGCAGGTTTTCGTTGCTGCGCTGCACGCGATCTTTAAGCTGCGCACGAAAGACGTGTTCCAGGTGAACGTCGCCATATCTGGCGTCCAATGCCTCAAGGAGCTGCTCGTAGGTCACTTTCTTACCGAGAGCTTCCAACACGGTTAAGGCTTGGTCGCGCAGGCCTAAGGTGAGTGCAGTCATGGCCTGGCTTTTATTCCAGCCGTTTGCCTCCATTACGGCCTCGAACTGGATTTTGTAGGCTGACCAGGAAGAAGTCCCGTCGAACGGTGGCACCTTGAACCCACGTAGCGAAGGTTCTGTAGCTACTACGGGAGCTGTAGTTCCATCCCCAAGTTTGAGGTCGTTCAGCGTTTTCTTCACGTCAGCCATCACGTTGTCAACCCGATTGTTCACATGGTTGATTCGGGTTTCATGTTCTTCGATTCGGGTTTCAGCTTCCGACAGGCGGTTGTCATGTTGAGCAACCCTATCCTTCACCTCCCTTATCTCTTTCCCAAAGGTAGCGTGAAGGTCCTTCATGAGGAGCATCTGCTCTTCCGACCGACGAGCCTGTTCCGCCTGCTGATCTTCCAACCGACGGGCCTGTTCCTCCTGTCGGCGGAGCTGTTCCTCTTGTCCGCTCTGCAGCTGCTCTTTTAACTGACGGACCTGTTCCTCTTGTCGGCGAGCCTGCTCCTGCAGCATCACCATCAGAGCACCTAAGTCGGGTGCTGCAGATGTAGGAGCTACTGACGGGCCTGCAGCCGGCGACTGGCCCTCCGACGTGTGAGGCGTTGCACCATCAAATCTTCTTTGGTCCGTCTCCTGCTGGCGTTGACTTCGGGTACGGACACCCTCCGTTTCCTCCTTAGGTAAAATCGGCATGATTTTATCCCACTTCTGACACCAATTTTTACGAGCTTCAGGTTCGTGACAATAAAAATTGCCGATAAAATTACCTAAATTAACACTTTAATTTACTTTACACAAATTAAAAGTTAAAACACTAATAATTAAACACACTAATTCACTTAATTCCGCTCCGAAGCTTCGCTCGTATCGCCAATTCAATACTACCTCGATCGCATCTTGCAGCGCCTATTTATATAAATTAGCAAAGAAGCATCCGGAATATTCAAGTAAATGCGCGCAAAGGGACGAGTGTGCGAGTGTAGATTTTCTAGAAACTTAGTTCTTCGGATGGCGCTGTCGGTTGCGAGATTTGTGATGTCATTTTCTGCAAAGCTCGCTCTCGTTCATGACACTAGATGGCGCTAGTTGACTTATTCACGCAACATTATTATAATTATACAATTTCTTATCAGGGTTACTCCCTAGTCTAAGTTTTAAAACAGTTAACGCTTTCTTGTGTAGCCAAGTTGGCCATCAATTGTACATTAGTTTAGCAAAACATCTTTCTGAGGAATACTTAGCCCTAAGTAGATGTCACATTTTATTTTTAAGCAGCTGTCTGTTTAAAGTTCACTTTGTTCAACTGTGATATAGTGTAAAACTTTTTTATTTTCCTAATTTATTAAATATTTTCCAGATAGTTCATTTAATTACTCTTCAAAGTCAACAACTTTTTATAAATAGCGGTTTTGTGATTGAAGCCTTATAATAAAAACAAAAACTTAATTAACACCATCTCAGATGATAAACTGATAAGATTTTTCTTTTCATAAATCTGATTTTTAAAATAAGTTAACTAAACCTCCTATTTCGATTTGTTAAACATTTTAAATTTTATGCTGCATAATGTAAAATATACCTGTAGCAAAATAATAAAGTTTCTTCTTTAAAATATAAACTTATGCGACTATGGTGATTTGTTTATCGATAAAAAATATCGACATAGTCCACGCCTTACGTTGCTTACGCATTCAGCCAGCGCTATCAGTGTATCGACACGTGTACAATTTGATGGTATGCGTAAACGCGATGAACACAAACGCAAATGTTGTAGTGTGCGTTTATAGTGACACGATTTAATTTTGCATTGGTTGTTAAGTATACAGTTGTGTGTTTTTCTTGCGCCCCCCTGATGTTGACAGAATTTTTGTTTAGGAATTAACGCGCATGGCCTCTCTAGTTGGTTGAATACTCAAAGCCTAAATCCCAAGAATTATGAAGTTAGTTATCTTTATTTATATAATTACAACGTGCTTAGTTTTTTTTATCGGTAATTTAAATTCGAATCTTTCAAACAAAGCAAAATATTTAAAAAAATAACCAGTATCAACTTTTTTACTTGACGTCGTTTTAATGATATGTCGATATATGCCACAAACTAAATATGTGCTTTACCGTAGTGTTTGGATGATTATTGATATTCGAATAATCGGCCAAAAAAAATTAAAATAATCGTTAAAAATATTAAAGTAATCGAATCATTAATCTTTTAAATGTATTATTTGTTTAATTAAATTGTTGTTTTTAAAATGCCTACTTATGACATGCTATACTTTGTCAACGTAAAGGACAATGGCGAACCCCCCAAATAAATTTTAGTTGACTTTTTTCTTGCGCCTACAAATGCAAAATATTTACAAATATAGTTTAAGATCCTGAACATCTTTTTCTTCGGTCATATTACTGCAAGAAGTCAGGAATTAGAGATATTAAAGTTTAAACAAAATACAAATCAGAATAGGCTGTATGGTATAAAACGCCATAACTTGCAAATCGTTACAACAACAGCTATAATATAATTTTCATATATGTTTATATAGGATAGTAACTAGCATAGAGGGAATCTTTAAAGAACGCATTAGTATATATAGAAGAGTTTTCTGAATAAAATACACCACAGCCATATTGTATACAATTTTTAGAATAATGTAAGAAGCGCTAAAGCGCTTATTACATTATACAATTTCTAGAAAATGTAATTAGGAAGTAGGAAGGTGTAATCGTAGATAGAACAGTTAGGATCCGATTTAGTCAAATTGGAGGTCCCGGCCGCTCTACGTCCTAAATTGTTTTAGAACAACCAGTCGGCGCCCGCGCTTTGATACAAGCGGATGTCTTGAAGTTTTGATAGAAGCAGTTCTGATATAAGAGAGACGTACTTTAAGTCTTAATATTAATTTCCGGTGGCTATAAAACGTAATGTCACCATCAAACATTTTTTGGCACTCACACTTTAGCGAAATATCGTGACTTCTTTTTCAATATGTTTGGATACTAAATTTAACAAATAATCAAACTGTTTTATAGATGGTAGAGCCATGCTGCAGTTATATTAGTAGTATAGTTGTAGCACGAATGGGTCGGCTCGACCAAGGAAGGACCCCGCTCTCACAGAATACCAGCGTAAAATAGTAGCATAATTTTGCTGTGTTTCGTATGGCGAGTGTAGAGAACCGGAGACCCCTTTTTACTGAAAACGAGGCATTCCATTCATAGTCGTCACAGGTGAATAACGCATCTTCATTTTGATTTGTAATCGGAAATAGATGTAGATGTCCATGGGCCGCAGCAACCACTTAGGCCGGATTCAGAGCTCGTCTCTCATCTACTCATAGCTACTGATTTAGAGATTGAGTGACGCGTGATTGACGTTTGTTTTGACGTTTCTGTATACACCACGCGCTGACTTAGAGGTATATGGACTGGGCATACCTACAAAATTAGCGTGACTACCTACAAAAATCTGGCGCATAAAATGGCCGCCTTTTATAGGGTTGTAACTCTGCAATATGCGCAGCTGATATCGATATTTTAACTAATATGAATTTTTTTCTCATTTTATATAATTGGATTTGTTGCTTATTTACTATATTCCGTAGGTATTGACATAGATACAGGGCTGAATTTTCAATCGTCAAATAACTAATCTGGCGAATAAATGTGCCTGACTGATTTATGGCTATTGTGTAGATAGAAATTAAATCCTTCTTTTGTGTTGAAAGTATTACTTTGATGGTGATCCCAGATCCCATATTATTAATGAAAAATAATAATGATTAGTTGAGTAAAAATGAAATAAACTGTTTTAAAAATCAATACTTTTTTTATTATTAATTTTTCTGCACATAATTCATCACAAATAGTAAGTTATACAAGCAAGTTGTATATCATATTTTATTTATTCATTCGGATTTTAAATGAAAAATATTATCAAATTTCGAAAAATTCGAAAATCTGGCATGATCACGAAATATGATATGCAGGATAACATCCTGGATATCATATTGCATCCACCGTTTCATGATCATGATAGATTTTTTTTAAACTATTATTATTATTATTATTTGTTTATTTCTGAACAAAATTATTTTCTAATATAATTTCTATAAGACAGTTTGTCACTGCTTCTTCTTGCATGGTATCTGAAACTTTTTTCAGCCACAAATCCCGCAATATATTCTAATACAGCAATTGATAAGGTTTTTTAATAATTTAAATAACGACTCTAATAGAAGCATACTGAAGACCACTCCTGAAAGTTTTTGTTTTTTCTCCCGCAACTAGTAGCGACAAACATACATATAATGTGATTTTTAATAATTACAAAACTTCTTAGCAGTTTTTTTATTGGCTAAATAAATTACAAAATTATGCATCCTACATAAAGTAATAATTAAAAAATACATCCCTACCATAACACTTGAAATAAACTGTAAGACACTTATTTGACATAATAAAATATAAATAGAAGAAAAACAACTACTATAAGATAAGATGAAGGTGCTGCACTACACAACAAAAAAACTTTTAGCATACAACAGTTTGACAGCAGATCTACCACAAAACTCAGCGTTTGACATGGCGACGCAGTCACGCATGGATGAGCTAATGACGTCACACGAAAGTGTTGTCAAAATAAGCAATTGACTAACTGTTGTTGTCTCCCTTTTCTAATGAAGCTACTGCTTTGTTAAAAAAAAAAAAACAAATGTATTTTTGACAAGTGTGTGTCGATATTATAGATATTTGTATAACTATTATTTCTATAGTAGAATACGCCGCCTCCATAGGTATTATATCTATATGGCATGCCCATAAAGTATGACATTGACAGGTACTGTCTGTACGCACTACTATGAAATTCAGGACTTCGTAGGCGTGATTTTTACTGACAGCTGTTGCAGAGATCAAGCTATCTTTTATGAACCATTGTACTCTTATTAGTTTGTGCCCCTTGCCCCAGCTTACGAATTTGGAGTATATATAAAATAAAAAATTACTGACACGTATTTTAAATAGTATAACTCAATAATATTAATGCTTTAAATTATATTATTGAGATTTAAATTATATTATTTAAATTATATACCCATATAGTTTGTTAATAAAAAATTGTATGTACAATATGGTACCAAAAATAAAACTTCGAAGGAGTATTGTGATCAATTTTTATTATTATTGACTTCGTAAAGTAAGTTGATTAAATTTTAGGTTATTATTGCATTTTTACCTACATATTAATTACTTTTATTACACTATTCTCTGGACATATGGTATTTTATTTATTTTATATTCAGGGCCCAAAAAAATTTTAGTACAATTTTATTATAAATGATACAATCGTTAACTTTCCAATTTAGTCAATCACTAACGCATATGTAAAATAAATGGCTTTTTAACGGCACAACGATAGTGACCGATATTTTTGTGTTAGTAAGTAGCACGGTGAATGGAAAATACACGCTGTGCTTTCAGAGATATGATTTATAATTGATCGTGTAGTACGTTCTAATTTATAAAATGCGAGAGTGTGCGCGACTGTGTATCCATTGCTTTTACTGATCTGCATACGTAGTAGTTGGCGCGTCCCCTAGCCGTTGTCTCCAACTGGAGACGACGGGTTCCGATACTTTTGAACTACTGGGCATATTTCCTTATTTCTTATCTATGTATCTATGATAAGTATTCTCTTCTACGTGATGACAGATCTGACCGCCAAGGCGGCGGTACTGCCATTTACTACAAGAAGTTGCTTCACTGCTCCCACATCCGCACTCCTCCGCTTACCGATATGGAAGCCACGATTTGTAGGATAGCCTTGACTGGACATCAGTCCATCATCATAGCCTCCAACTATATTCCTAGCGGAACCTTCCCCTTACGAGCGATTTCGAGGCCATTCTTGCTTTATTTATTTATTTATTTAGTCATTATGTTTGGAGATTTTAACTCCAAGCGTACTGAATGGACTTGCCTCACTACTACTAGTAGTAGTGGTACTGCTTGATATCATTCAGACTCTCGACCTGACCGTCTACAGCCCATTCGCTGTCACCCACTATCCCGACATTGTCGACCATGCTCCTGATATGCTAGACTTTTCGCTAGAAAGAGGAGTTTGCTTTAACCTTAGAGAAATCGAGCCACTCGATGACCTTGGATCTGCCCACCGTCCTGTATCCCTCATCCTTGGCCATCAGCTACCTCCTCCAACACTTTCCTCCAAAACCTACACCAAGTGGAAGGGCTTCAGGAAGTCCCTAGCCTCAACTATGGATTCTCCGGACCCCCATCACCCTCTCTTCCGACATCCTCTACCCACTGGCTCCCTGGTTCATCCATAACACCGACCTTCACCGAGACTTAGAGCTCCTCACGATTCCTAAAATCACTCTCTGAGAACTTCTTCGGAGCCTCAGAGTCTCACTCAGTTCATCTCATTCGTGAGGCAGCTTTCTATACAGCTCCACTTCCCTCTCACTATCGAGTTCGCAGGCCGAGAAACTCTCCCGGACCCTCCCAACAAGCTTTCGGCCGACCTAAACTGCCTCCTGGCGGCTCAGGCTGAGACTCCCCCCCATTTCATCTTGTAATCTGCCTCAGTTAGGCACACTTCTCAGCGGCTACTCGCTGCCTGCGCCCCCTCCCCTCAAGGGGGGTCGCTTCCGATAAGGCTGAAAAGCCTTACCAGGCCAAAGCCAGTCTGTTTAGTGGGTAGGCACTGATGTTTTTCAGTAAGTCCCACATAACCGACCGTAACCGTAACCGTACGAACGTAACCGAAAGTGCTTAGAACATTCACCACCCTTCCACGTCGCTTCCTACGCTTTTTTCCCACGCTTCCCGGAGGATAGCTCTTTACTTTGCTTCTCGGCACAAAAAAATAGTAAAAGTAAATGTATGAAAGGGCGCTAAGTTACTTTGCCAACATCAAGACATGACATTTAATTACCCCCACCCCACCACTCCAGTCTACGAATTTGGAGTTTATTTATTAAAAAAAAAAAAAACGCACAGCCGCAAAAAGCACTTCTCAAGAAATTGTGTATTTAAAATGCACCTATGTAGTTTATAAAAAAATGTGTGCAGGTCATACATGGTATAAGTGAAACCTTCAGAAAACTAAACTTCAAGATAATGCGATGAACGCAGAGTATTAGGAGTATGATAATTGTAGGCTTTATTTATTATGTGGCCGTGAAAGGAAAAGGGGAGATCGGCCGCCGGGCAGGGTGTTCTGCCTAGGGAGCGGCCAACATTCCGTTTGATAGTTCGGAGATGTTCTATATATACTGTTTATGATTCGGAATTTTAATAGCGTGATTTAGGCTTCGGTGTGTTTCGCTTGCGGCACAACGACAGCGCCGTCACAATTACAATATTGTTACCAAATTAAAAAATATTTTAAATTTTATTTTACATAATAACATAACACATTAAGTACTAAATAGACTTCAAGTTTGTAGCTTACAGCGAGTACACATCAGGCGTTTTGAGGTGCCCGTATTGCTAAAGTGCGTTAAAAACCACCTTTCTAATATATGCGTATATCTTAGACCATTCAATCCAATGAACGAGTAATGTGCCTAATGCCACTGTAATGTTCCCCCCCTATTCGATTAATATATTATATTATTTTTAATCAGGTAATTTCCCCTTTTTAAATAAAATTATATGTATGTGACAAGGATAAATAATATATAAAAGTTCCTCCTGTCCACATTTCAAAACACCTTGCTTAACGTCGATCTCACAACAATTATTCCTCATAAAGTCTAGGCCTAGGATGCAGTCGTCCATTATATCAGCCACGATGACATTATGCAGGTAGATCACGTTGCCTAAATTCAACTCCATCTCCTTCTCTCCACGGACGGGTATACGCTGACCGGTGGCTGGTACCAAATTAATGCGTTCTCGGTTTCCAAGGAACTGACTTATAAGTTGGGAACTAACAACCATACGAGAGGCTCCAGTGTCTATGGTCAGCTTACACGGCATTCCGTTGATCTCGCCCTTTATGATTAGGCTGTTCCCATCATGGGTTTGTGAGATCGAGATCCTTGGGGCTCTTTTAACATCAGCCAGCACCCGCCCCGCAGTTCTGGCTTTTACTCGTTTCCCTGCTGCTGCTGGGCGGTGCTGTTGGCCGCACTACCCTCCTGAGATCGTTCACCTTCCCTTTCTATGGTTCGCTTAGGGCAGCTTGATCAAAGATGGCCCCTTTCCCCACAGCCATAGCACCTAGGGCTGTATCCTCTGTTGCGGTCGCGAAGTGTAGCTGCTGCAACCTCCCTGATGCGATGGGAACGATCCTGCCGCACGGCTTCCACCTCCAGTGCATGGGCCAAGGCGTCCTTAAGCGTCTCGTGGTGCCCGAGCCTCACAGCAGCTCTGACTTTCAGGTCACGGATGCCGTCGATGAATGTCTGCACCAGGTTCCCTTCAATGAGCGCAGGTACAGACCGGTATGCTTTTCGAACCATCTTCTCCACCTCAAGGGCCCACTGCTGCAGGTTTTCGTTGCTGCGCTGCACGCGATCTTTAAGCTGCGCACGAAAGACGTGTTCCAGGTGAACGTCGCCATATCTGGCGTCCAATGCCTCAAGGAGCTGCTCGTAGGTCACTTTCTTACCGAGAGCTTCCAACACGGTTAAGGCTTGGTCGCGCAGGCCTAAGGTGAGTGCAGTCATGGCCTGGCTTTTATTCCAGCCGTTTGCCTCCATTACGGCCTCGAACTGGATTTTGTAGGCTGACCAGGAAGAAGTCCCGTCGAACGGTGGCACCTTGAACCCACGTAGCGAAGGTTCTGTAGCTACTACGGGAGCTGTAGTTCCATCCCCAAGTTTGAGGTCGTTCAGCGTTTTCTTCACGTCAGCCATCACGTTGTCAACCCGATTGTTCACATGGTTGATTCGGGTTTCATGTTCTTCGATTCGGGTTTCAGCTTCCGACAGGCGGTTGTCATGTTGAGCAACCCTATCCTTCACCTCCCTTATCTCTTTCCCAAAGGTAGCGTGAAGGTCCTTCATGAGGAGCATCTGCTCTTCCGACCGACGAGCCTGTTCCGCCTGCTGATCTTCCAACCGACGGGCCTGTTCCTCCTGTCGGCGGAGCTGTTCCTCTTATCCGCTCTGCAGCTGCTCTTTTAACTGACGGACCTGTTCCTCTTGTCGGCGAGCCTGCTCCTGCAGCATCACCATCAGAGCACCTAAGTCGGGTGCTGCAGATGTAGGAGCTACTGACGGGCCTGCAGCCGGCGACTGGCCCTCCGACGTGTGAGGCGTTGCACCATCAAATCTTCTTTGGTCCGTCTCCTGCTGGCGTTGACTTCGGGTACGGACACCCTCCGTTTCCTCCTTAGGTAAAATCGGCATGATTTTATCCCACTTCTGACACCAATTTTTACGAGCTTGAGGTTCGTGACAATAAAAATTGCCGATAAAATTACCTAAATTAACACTTTAATTTACTTTACACAAATTAAATTAGTTTAAGATCCTGAACATCTTTTTCTTCGGTCATATTACTGCAAGAAGTCAGGAATTAGAGATATTAAAGTTTAAACAAAATACAAATCAGAATAGGCTGTATGGTATAAAACGCCATAACTTGCAAATCGTTACAACAGCTATAATATAATTTTCATATATGTTTATATAGGATAGTAACTAGCATAGAGGGAATCTTTAAAGAACGCATTAGTATATATAGAAGAGTTTTCTGAATAAAATACACCACAGCCATATTGTATACAATTTTTAGAATAATGTAAGAAGCGCTAAAGCGCTTATTACATTATACAATTTCTAGAAAATGTAATTAGGAAGTAGGAAGGTGTAATCGTAGATAGAACAGTTAGGATCCGATTTAGTCAAATTGGAGGTCCCGGCCGCTCTACGTCCTAAATTGTTTTAGAACAACCAGTCTGGAAGAACTGGATTTTGTAGGCTGACCAGGAAGAAGTCCCGTCGAACGGTGGCACCTTGAACCCACGTAGCGAAGGTTCTGTAGCTACTACGGGAGCTGTAGTTCCATCCCCAAGTTTGAGGTCGTTCAGCGTTTTCTTCACGTCAGCCATCACGTTGTCAACCCGATTGTTCACATGGTTGATTCGGGTTTCATGTTCTTCGATTCGGGTTTCAGCTTCCGACAGGCGGTTGTCATGTTGAGCAACCCTATCCTTCACCTCCCTTATCTCTTTCCCAAAGGTAGCGTGAAGGTCCTTCATGAGGAGCATCTGCTCTTCCGACCGACGAGCCTGTTCCGCCTGCTGATCTTCCAACCGACGGGCCTGTTCCTCCTGTCGGCGGAGCTGTTCCTCTTATCCGCTCTGCAGCTGCTCTTTTAACTGACGGACCTGTTCCTCTTGTCGGCGAGCCTGCTCCTGCAGCATCACCATCAGAGCACCTAAGTCGGGTGCTGCAGATGTAGGAGCTACTGACGGGCCTGCAGCCGGCGACTGGCCCTCCGACGTGTGAGGCGTTGCACCATCAAATCTTCTTTGGTCCGTCTCCTGCTGGCGTTGACTTCGGGTACGGACACCCTCCGTTTCCTCCTTAGGTAAAATCGGCATGATTTTATCCCACTTCTGACACCAATTTTTACGAGCTTGAGGTTCGTGACAATAAAAATTGCCGATAAAATTACCTAAATTAACACTTTAATTTACTTTACACAAATTAAAAGTTAAAACACTAATAATTAAACACACTAATTCACTTAATTCCGCTCCGAAGCTTCGCTCGTATCGCCAATTCAATACTACCTCGATCGCATCTTGCAGCGCCTATTTATATAAATTAGCAAAGAAGCATCCGGAATATTCAAGTAAATGCGCGCAAAGGGACGAGTGTGCGAGTGTAGATTTTCTAGAAACTTAGTTCTTCGGATGGCGCTGTCGGTTGCGAGATTTGTGATGTCATTTTCTGCAAAGCTCGCTCTCGTTCATGACACTGGATGGCGCTAGTTGACTTATTCACGCAACATTATTATAATTATACAATTTCTTATCAGGGTTACTCTCTAGTCTAAGTTTTAAAACAGTTAACGCTTTCTTGTGTAGCCAAGTTGGCCATCAATTGTACATTAGTTTAGCAAAACATCTTTCTGAGGAATACTTAGCCCTAAGTAGATGTCACATTTTATTTTTAAGCAGCTGTCTGTTTAAAGTTCACTTTGTTCAACTGTGATATAGTGTAAAACTTTTTTATTTTCCTAATTTATTAAATATTTTCCAGATAGTTCATTTAATTACTCTTCAAAGTCAACAACTTTTTATAAATAGCGGTTTTGTGATTGAAGCCTTATAATAAAAACAAAAACTTAATTAACACCATCTCAGATGATAAACTGATAAGATTTTTCTTTTCATAAATCTGATTTTTAAAATAAGTTAACCAAACCTCCTATTTCGATTTGTTAAACATTTTAAATTTTATGCTGCATAATGTAAAATATACCTGTAGCAAAATAATAAAGTTTCTTCTTTAAAATATAAACTTATGCGACTATGGTGATTTGTTTATCGATAAAAAATATCGACATAGTCCACGCCTTACGTTGCTTACGCATTCAGCCAGCGCTATCAGTGTATCGACACGTGTACAATTTGATGGTATGCGTAAACGCGATGAACACAAACACAAATGTTGTAGTGTGCGTTTATAGTGACACGATTTAATTTTGCATTGGTTGTTAAGTATACAGTTGTGTGTTTTTCTTGCGCCCCCCTGATGTTGACAGAATTTTTGTTTAGGAATTAACGCGCATGGCCTCTCTAGTTGGTTGAATACTCAAAGCCTAAATCCCAAGAATTATGAAGTTAGTTATCTTTATTTATATAATTACAACGTGCTTAGTTTTTTTTATCGGTAATTTAAATTCGAATCTTTCAAACAAAGCAAAATATTTAAAAAAAATAACCAGTATCAACTTTTTTACTTGACGTCGTTTTAATGATATGTCGATATATGCCACAAACTAAATATGTGCTTTACCGTAGTGTTTGGATGATTATTGATATTCGAATAATCGGCAAAAAAAAAATTAAAATAATCGTTAAAAATATTAAAGTAATCGAATCATTAATCTTTTAAATGTATTATTTGTTTAATTAAATTGTTGTTTTTAAAATGCCTACTTATGACATGCTATACTTTGTCAACGTAAAGGACAATGGCGAACCCCCAAATAAATTTTAGTTGACTTTTTTCTTGCGCCTACAAATGCAAAATATTTACAAATATAGTTTAAGATCCTGAACATCTTTTTCTTCGGTCATATTACTGCAAGAAGTCAGGAATTAGAGATATTAAAGTTTAAACAAAATACAAATCAGAATAGGCTGTATGGTATAAAACGCCATAACTTGCAAATCGTTACAACAGCTATAATATAATTTTCATATATGTTTATATAGGATAGTAACTAGCATAGAGGGAATCTTTAAGGAACGCATTAGTATATATAGAAGAGTTTTCTGAATAAAATACACCACAGCCATATTGTATACAATTTTTAGAATAAAAAATTTTTCTAGAAATTGTAAATAATGTAAGAAGCGCTAAAGCGCTTATTACATTATACAATTTCTAGAAAATGTAATTAGGAAGTAGGAAGGTGTAATCGTAGATAGAACAGTTAGGATCCGATTTAGTCAAATTGGAGGTCCCGGCCGCTCTACGTCCTAAATTGTTTTAGAACAACCAGTCGGCGCCCGCGCTTTGATACAAGCGGATGTCTTGAAGTTTTGATAGAAGCAGTTCTGATATAAGAGAGACGTACTTTAAGTCTTAATATTAATTTCCGGTGGCTATAAAACGTAATGTCACCATCAAACATTTTTTGGCACTCACACTTTAGCGAAATATCGTGACTTCTTTTTCAATATGTTTGGATACTAAATTTAACAAATAATCAAACTGTTTTATAGATGGTAGAGCCATGCTGCAGTTATATTAGTAGTATAGTTGTAGCACGAATGGGTCGGCTCGACCAAGGAAGGACCCCGCTCTCACAGAATACCAGCGTAAAATAGTAGCATAATTTTGCTGTGTTTCGTATGGCGAGTGTAGAGAACCGGAGACCCTTTTTACTGAAAACGAGGCATTCCATTCATAGTCGTCACAGGTGAATAACGCATCTTCATTTTGATTTGTAATCGGAAATAGATGTAGATGTCCATGGGCCTCAGCAACCACTTAGGCCGGATTCAGAGCTCGTCTCTCATCTACTCATAGCTACTGATTTAGAGATTGAGTGACGCGTGATTGACGTTTGTTTTGACGTTTCTGTATACACCACGCGCTGACTTAGAGGTATATGGACTGGGCATACCTACAAAATTAGCGTGACTACCTACAAAAATCTGGCGCATAAAATGGCCGCCTTTTATAGGGTTGTAACTCTGCAATATGCGCAGCTGATATCGATATTTTAACTAATATGAATTTTTTTCTCATTTTATATAATTGGATTTGTTGCTTATTTACTATATTCCGTAGGTATTGACATAGATACAGGGCTGAATTTTCAATCGTCAAATAACTAATCTGGCGAATAAATGTGCCTGACTGATTTATGGCTATTGTGTAGATAGAAATTAAATCCTTCTTTTGTGTTGAAAGTATTACTATGATGGTGATCCCAGATCCCATATTATTAATGAAAAATAATAATGATTAGTTGAGTAAAAATGAAATAAACTGTTTTAAAAATCAATACTTTTTTTATTATTAATTTTTCTGCACATAATTCATCACAAACAGTAAGTTATACAAGCAAGTTGTATATCATATTTTATTTATTCATTCGGATTTTAAATGAAAAATATTATCAAATTTCGAAAAATTCGAAAATCTGGCATGATCACGAAATATGATATGCAGGATAACATCCTGGATATCATATTGCATCCACCGTTTCATGATCATGATAGATTTTTTTAAACTATTATTATTATTTGTTTATTTCTGAACAAAATTATTTTCTAATATAATTTCTATAAGACAGTTTGTCACTGCTTCTTCTTGCATGGTATCTGAAACTTTTTCAGCCACAAATCCCGCAATATATTCTAATACAGCAATTGATAAGGTTTTTTAATAATTTAAATAACGACTCTAATAGAAGCATACTGAAGACCACTCCTGAAAGTTTTTGTTTTTTCTCCCGCAACTAGTAGCGACAAACATACATATAATGTGATTTTTAATAATTACAAAACTTCTTAGCAGTTTTTTTATTGGCTAAATATATTACAAAATTATGCATCCTACATAAAGTAATAATTAAAAAATACATCCCTACCATAACACTTGAAATAAACTGTAAGACACTTATTTGACATAATAAAATATAAATAGAAGAAAAACAACTACTATAAGATAAGATGAAGGTGCTGCACTACACAACAAAAAAACTTTTAGCATACAACAGTTTGACAGCAGATCTACCACAAAACTCAGCGTTTGACATGGCGACGCAGTCACGCATGGATGAGCTAATGACGTCACACGAAAGTGTTGTCAAAATAAGCAATTGACTAACTGTTGTTGTCTCCCTTTTCTAATGAAGCTACTGCTTTGTTAAAAAAAAAAAACAAATGTATTTTTGACAAGTGTGTGTCGATATTATAGATATTTGTATAACTATTATTTCTATAGTAGAATACGCCGCCTCCATAGGTATTATATCTATATGGCATGCCCATAAAGTATGACATTGACAGGTACTGTCTGTACGCACTACTATGAAATTCAGGACTTCATAGGCGTCATTATTACTGACAGCTGTTGCAGAGATCAAGCTATCTTTTATGAACCATTGTACTCTTATTAGTTTGTGCCCCTTGCCCCAGCTTACGAATTTGGAGTATATATAAAATAAAAAATTACTGAGACGTATTTTAAATAGTATAACTCAATAATATTAATGCTTTAAATTATATTATTGAGATTTAAATTATATTATTTAAATTATATACCCATATAGTTTGTTAATAAAAAATTGTATGTACAATATGGTACCAAAAATAAAACTTCGAAGGAGTATTGTGATCAATTTTTATTATTATTGACTTCGTAAAGTAAGTTGATTAAATTTTAGGTTATTATTGCATTTTTACCTACATATTAATTACTTTTATTACACTATTCTCTGGACATATGGTATTTTATTTATTTTATATTCAGGGCCCAAAAAAATTTTAGTACAATTTTATTATAAATGATACAATCGTTAACTTTCCAATTTAGTCAATCACTAACGCATATGTAAAATAAATGGCTTTTTAACGGCACAACGATAGTGACCGATATTTTTGTGTTAGTAAGTAGCACGGTGAATGGAAAATACACGCTGTGCTTTCAGAGATATGATTTATAATTGATCGTGTAGTACGTTCTAATTTATAAAATGCGAGAGTGTGCGCGACTGTGTATCCATTGCTTTTACTGATCTGCATACGTAGTAGTTGGCGCGTCCCCTAGCCGTTGTCTCCAACTGGAGACGACGGGTTCCGATACTTTTGAACTACTGGGCATATTTCCTTATTTCTTATCTATGTATCTATGATAAGTATTCTCTTCTACGTGATGACAGATCTGACCGCCAAGGCGGCGGTACTGCCATTTACTACAAGAAGTTGCTTCACTGCTCCCACATCCGCACTCCTCCGCTTACCGATATGGAAGCCACGATTTGTAGGATAGCCTTGACTAGACATCAGTCCATCATCATAGCCTCCAACTATATTCCTAGCGGAACCTTCCCCTTACGAGCGATTTCGAGGCCATTCTTGCTTTATTTATTTATTTATTTAGTCATTATGTTTGGAGATTTTAACTCCAAGCGTACTGAATGGACTTGCCTCACTACTACTAGTAGTAGTGGTACTGCTTGATATCATTCAGACTCTCGACCTGACCGTCTACAGCCCATTCGCTGTCACCCACTATCCCGACATTGTCGACCATGCTCCTGATATGCTAGACTTTTCGCTAGAAAGAGGAGTTTGCTTTAACCTTAGAGAAATCGAGCCACTCGATGACCTTGGATCTGCCCACCGTCCTGTATCCCTCATCCTTGGCCATCAGCTACCTCCTCCAACACTTTCCTCCAAAACCTACACCAAGTGGAAGGGCTTCAGGAAGTCCCTAGCCTCAACTATGGATTCTCCGGACCCCCATCACCCTCTCTTCCGACATCCTCTACCCACTGGCTCCCTGGTTCATCCATAACACCGACCTTCACCGAGACTTAGAGCTCCTCACGATTCCTAAAATCACTCTCTGAGAACTTCTTCGGAGCCTCAGAGTCTCACTCAGTTCATCTCATTCGTGAGGCAGCTTTCTATACAGCTCCACTTCCCTGTCACTATCGAGTTCGTAGGCCGAGAAACTCTCCCGGACCCTCCCAACAAGCTTTCGGCCGACCTAAACTGCCTCCTGGCGGCTCAGGCTGAGACTCCCCCCCCATTTCATCTTGTAATCTGCCTCAGTTAGGCACACTTCTCAGCGGCTACTCGCTGCCTGCGCCCCCTTCCCCTCAAGGGGGGTCGCTTCCGATAAGGCTGAAAAGCCTTACCAGGCCAAAGCCAGTCTGTTTAGTGGGTAGGCACTGATGTTTTTCAGTAAGTCCCACATAACCGACCGTAACCGTAACCGTACGAACGTAACCGAAAGTGCTTAGAACATTCACCACCCTTCCACGTCGCTTCCTACGCTTTTTTCCCACGCTTCCCGGAGGATAGCTCTTTACTTTGCTTCTGGGCACAAAAAAATAGTAAAAGAAAATGTATGAAAGGGCGCTAAGTTACTTTGCCAACATCAAGACATGACATTTAATTACCCCCACCCCACCACTCCAGTCTACGAATTTGGAGTTTATTTATTAAAAAAAAAAAAAAACGCACAGCCGCAAAAAGCACTTCTCAAGAAATTGTGTATTTAAAATGCACCTATGTAGTTTATAAAAAAATGTGTGCAGGTCATACATGGTATAAGTGAAACCTTCAGAAAACTAAACTTCAAGATAATGCGATGAACGCAGAGTATTAGGAGTATGATAATTGTAGGCTTTATTTATTATGTGGCCGTGAAAGGAAAAGGGGAGATCGGCCGCCGGGCAGGGTGTTCTGCCTAGGGAGCGGCCAACATTCCGTTTGATAGTTCGGAGATGTTCTATATATACTGTTTATGATTCGGAATTTTAATAGCGTGATTTAGGCTTCGGTGTGTTTCGCTTGCGGCACAACGACAGCGCCGTCACAATTACAATATTGTTACCAAATTAAAAAATATTTTAAATTTTATTTTACATAATAACATAACACATTAAGTACTAAATAGACTTCAAGTTTGTAGCTTACAGCGAGTACACATCAGGCGTTTTGAGGTGCCCGTATTGCTAAAGTGCGTTAAAAACCACCTTTCTAATATATGCGTATATCTTAGACCATTCAATCCAATGAACGAGTAATGTGCCTAATGCCACTGTAATGCTCCCCCCCTATTCGATTAATATATTATATTATTTATAATTAGGTAATTTCCCCTTTTTAAATAAAATTATATGTATGTGACCAGGAAAAATAATATATGTTTTGATCTTTATAAATGATTTTTCTAAAGGTTTAATAATAGGCCGTTTGTATTTTTTTTGGAGTGATCGTCTCAGTTAGGACTCTTATTTACATTGTGTTTATTTAGTAACTTGTTCTTTTAGGTGTCTTTTTGAAGATTAAATATTCAATAGAGCAATTGAAAGCTGTTGGTAGTGCCTTATAAGCTAAGTGAACCACGTTCACGAAGACAGGGCTCGAGAAAGGTTAAGAACATAAAACGTCCCTATTCCACTTGTATCAGGTTTACATTATTAGTTTATTATTGTTACGCGCTCAAATCGACAATACACTAGCGCCATCTAGTGTCAGGAACGAGAGCGAGGGGAGCATTGAGAAAATGACATCACAAATCACTCAACCGACAGCGCCTAGTTGAAACTCGAACGCTCGGTACCTTGCGCGTGTTTACTTGAACATTCTGGATATTTCTTTGCTAATTTAAATATATAGGCGCTGCAAGATGCGATCGAGGAGAGTTGAACTCGGCGACACAAGCGAAGCTTCGGAGCGGAATTAAGTGAATTAGTGTGTTTAATTATTAGCGTTTTTAGTTTTAATTTGTGTAAAGTAAATTAAAGTGTTAATTTAGGTAATTTTATCGGCAATTTTTATTGTCACGAACCTCAAGCTCGTAACATTATTATTTATCCCTTCCCGCTTGGAAAAGGCTCACAATATTTTTATACAACGTACCCGATACAAGGGCTTCGCTCTCCTACATTTATTTAAAAAAATGTAGGGGAGGTAATATATAATAAAATCCATGACAATACGCAATACCGCAAGTAGCAGTAAGCATCAATGCAACTATCATACGGGTGGCGCTCCCTCACAACACACCCACATGATCCCTATCGACTTTTGTAATAAAATTTATATTGTTGTTAACTAAAAAATAACACCAATGTATTATAGTAGCATGCTAGTAAGACGCTAGTGAACAAAACTCCACGTATCATAGCGCTAATGTACTAAGACGTGAAGTTGAGTATGCTTGTTACAATTAAAAGTGCTACCAAACACACTCATCCCAATCCGAAAGCTAGACGACGCATCACTGTGTGCTACGACGCCGCCCACAAACGGCATGGGTGTGCGATGTCCACGGGAAAGCCGTATTGCTACAACAAACCCGCTTATCACTGGCACTAAGATGATATGTCTAGGACACATCGGTTAGCGAGTCCAAGTTTACCTCAGACAATTGCTCGTGAAGCAGCATACACGCCACCATAATAATCCTTTTAAAGTCCCTTATATAGGACTAGTGATTTTACTACAGTACTAAAAGCAGTCGGTCACCCGACCACCCAATATAATGCTTATGAATCAAGGAGACCTTCTATGATAATGCTTTTGTATCATACTCCTTACTATTATATGTCTTTAATATAAAGGACTTCAACCCACAACTCTGCTATTGTAATGCTAATTCATCATAGAGACCTTCTATAGTATTGATAGATAGATAGATAGAAAATTCTTTATTGCACTCAAACAAAACAATTTGGTACAAAGGCGAACTTAATACCGAAAAGGCATTCTCTGCCAGCTAACCTTTAGTAGTGTGGTGAGAGCTATGGGTAGAGCCGCGAGAGAAAGAAAAACTAACTTATTTATTCATACTATTCAAAACGCATTATATAATATTATGTATATGTTTATATAAGTATTGCTTTTGTATCATAGACCTTACTATCATATGTCATTAATATATAGGACTTCAACCCACAGCCCTACTATTGTAATGCAAATTCATCATAGAGACCTTAGAGAAGAGAGATAGTATTACTTTCGTATCATAGACCTAGCTATTATAATATGTCTTTAATATATGGGACTTCAACCCATTTTTGCACTCTATTGTGAAGAGTCAAAATGTGTCGAAAAAGGCACGTATGGCAATTCACAATGCTGTGTTGGTCCCTTCTTTAACGTATGGTAGTGAAAGTTGGGTCTGGCAGAAGAAGCACGAGAGTAGAATAAACGCAGTAGAAATGCGGTCGTTAAGGAGTATGTTAGGGCTGAATCTGAATGACAGGGTAAGAAATTGTGTAATAAGAGAAGAGTGTGGTTTGCAAGATGATGTTGTGACCAGGGTTAAGAAAGGAATGCTTCGGAGGTTTGGTCATGTGGAAAGAATGAAAGAGGAAAGAGTGACAAAGAAAATTTATGGTGCAGAAGTGAATGGCAGAGTCGGAAAGGGACGTCCTAGGCGAAAATTTATCGACCAAATTGGCGATTTATTGAAAACGGGCCATATTAGGAGTACCCTTAACCGACGAGCATGTATGCGTAGGTGTATGGATGTGAAGGAGGCAAGAGAGGTGTGTCAGGATCGTGCCAAATGGAAGTCTGTAGTCTCTGCCTACCCCTCTGGGTGACAGGCGTGAGTGTTTATGTATATGTATGTTCAACCCATAACTCTAGTATCATAATGCATTTGCATCGTGGAGAGCTTCTATAATAATGCTTTAGTATAATAGAGCTTACTATTGTAAGTCCATAATATAGGACTAGTCATTGTTCTACAGTACTTCAAGCAGCCGGGCACCTGACAACCTCATATATATGTACAACATTGGTTATGTGTCTCCGGCAGCTCCTCCATACAAGCCATCTATACATGAACACCCTACATAACTTAGGAAAATTTTCTTTTATGCACGATATCCCTATAGGACAGATAATTTTTTTACCAATTTTCCAATTATCTTATAAATGTTATTTATCTTTATTTTTATAATATTTTCGCCTTGTATTTCTATTATTTATCATATTTTAAATATTTTTAAACAAGTTTTTTTTTAAATAAATTTATTTACTTTGAAAGACAATATTTTGCCTTAAATTTACGATAGTACTTAATATCTGAAATGAATTTATTTTTAACTTTATGCATATCAATGTAATTTTATTGTTTAATATATGTCTTTTAAGATTATTTTTGTTGCCCCTTTATATTGAATTTAATTATTAATAATAATAATGGGCCGTCACACCACGAACAAAAATTCTGTCACTTTTGGTGTGGGGGAGGAAACACTACATAGACAGTACTGCACACCTACTCAATAAAATTTTGTGTCATTTTAGCACACAAATTTAAATCTCCAACACTTATATTTTACGCACACATGTAGGTTAAATACATCAATATAGAAAAAGATATGAGTGTAAGACTGAAATAAAAAGAGAAAAACTCACAAGAATTACCAAAATGCACTCAAACAGTTAAAATCATCTTTTTAGTTGGTCATCGTAGTAAGTTTTTTTAGGGTTTCAAGTTACAAAACAATATAGTTTCGTCAAGTTCAACACTTTGTCGGTTTATCTGCGGCTTAATACAGAGACTTCTAAAAAGGCATGGATAAACATAAATACCAGAAATAAATAGGCTCAAAGTACCAAAAACAAAAAGTAGATGAAACTTATGTTTTAAATAATAAGCCCTCATTACAAAAAAAAATAGTTTTAAAATCGACATTTATATTATAAAAATCAAATGCTTTTGTGAAACAAAAAAAAGTGTTTCAACTTATTAATTAGTAAGTACAATAAATATAAAGGAATAAAATTATTAATAAAATTAAAAAAATATTTATTTAGGGCTGATCTTAGTGACATCGTCTATTTTAAAACGGTATTCAAAGAAAAAAGTTACAAGTAGCAAGAAGTACTAGATTCGTTGACATAGACTTCTTTGGTAAATAAATAAAACAAACAGGTTCTAGAAAAGATAGGAATTGAAGCAAGCGATCTTTTAAAGAGACAATTAATAGAAACTTAAAGGTAACATTGGAAAACTGCCCTCAACTAAATATTTTATTTTATTCTTTTTGGAAAACAACAGCTAACATTAGTGGTAAATAAATGAATAACAACTAGACGGCCATTTAAACGTTTTCACATATAGACATTATGAACATAAAAACAATAATTCTAGTCGGCAAAAGATAAACATCGATTGAGACAAATACAGTTAATTAACAAAATTAAACAGAAGAGTACTCAACAAAAGAATTTTTTCGCTAAAACATTTTTGATTCGAGAAACACTGGTATTAAACAAATGCAAGTCAACGCTATTGGAAATGTCGTTAAAAGTTCTACATGCACGTATCATAAAAGAATTTTGCCTGTATAGTCACTGAAAACTGAACAAGAAATATTATCTCATAAACAGAACATTTCATCTCAGTTACAAGATTTACGTAAATGCCAAGAAAAAACATTAGTACAGGCTTTTTATAACATATTAACCAAGGCCATAACCCAGAGCTTACGGGACGCTCGAACCCACAACGAAATATCAAAATGTAACCATAAAGTTCTAAAAGAGCGTACACTGGAACTTATCAAGAGAAGACGAGAGTTACGGCATGCTAAGATAAAAACTCGAACCACTAAAAATGAACTATCAGCTCTATACAAATTAATAAGTAAGTACATTAAACATGACTACAAAGGCTACAGATTGAAGACTATAGAAAAACACCTGGAAAAAGCAGGAAGCTCAAAAAAGTCCCTTAAAAAACTAAGAACAAATAAATATTTGATAGATAGCTTAAACTGTAAGGACGAAACCGTAAATAATCGAAAAGAAAACATAGATGTAGCAACCCATTTCTATAAAACACTATATAAAGCAAAAGGAAACGAGTGTACCAACCATAGCAACGCAAACGATGTTAACTCTACAAACAAAAGCAGAAACATAACACCAATAACTGAAGAAGAAGTCACACAAGAAATACATAAAAAAGCTAAAGCTAGATAAGAGTCCAGGACCAGACGGCATTACAAATGAAGCTATACAGGCTGCTTGGTCGCTACTGACTCTCCCATTAACACACTTATTTAACCTTATATTAAAAACTGCTGAAATGCCATCGCAATGGGTAGAGTCAGAAATAATTTTAATTTATAAAAAAGGTGACTCAAAAGATATCAAAAACTACATGCCTATAAGCTTACTTCGGTCTATCTACAAACTGTTTTCCTCTATAATTAACAAAAGAATAAGTGTCACAATAGAAGCAAACCAAACAATAGAACAAGCAGGTTTTCGCAAGAGCTTTTCAACGATCGATCATATACATACTCTAGAACAAATAATAGAAAAATACCACGAGAAGCAAAGAACGATCTACATAGCATATATCGATTATAAAAAAGCTTATGATACCGTGTCACATTCAAGCTAATGGACCGCCCTGCAAGCCCAAAAAGTTGAACAAGAGTATATAGATGTAATCAGAAACATTTACAAAGGTAGCACAGCAAAAATAAAACTAGAATCTACTGGTCCTACGTTCTCCATCGGAAGAGGCATGAAACAAGGCGACCCACTGTCTCCTAAATTATTTATATCTATCCTAGAGTCAATAATAAAAAGATTCAACTGGGAAAAGACAGGATTAAACATCAATGGCAAGTATTTATCCCACCTACGCCTCGCACATGACTTAGTTCTGCTATCAGAATCCAGCACACAATTACAAAACATGATCGATTCACTAAACACAGCTAGTAAGCAGGTAGGACTAGAAATGAATCTTTCGAAAACAATGGTCATGACAAATAGTATACAGAGAAGAATATCAGTGGACAATGAAACTCTGAAATATACAGAGAAATACACATACCTTGGAAAACAAATTGGCTTCAACAGAAAACAAAATGAACTAGAAGTAGAACGAAGAGTACAAAATACTTGGAGCAAGTACTGGTCCTTAAAAGAGATATTTAAAAGTAACACGCCAACAAATATCCAAACAAAAGTCATGATGTCATGCCTCCTACCTTGTCTAACTTACGCATGTCAAACTTGGAAATTTACATGACCAAACGGCCGAGGGTTAGGGGGAAAGGGAAAGAAACCGGCGGACGATGCGGGCGGTATCGAGGAGCACCGCCTTCTGCATTTGAACCCGGAGCGGACCGTCACGGAGTCCCAGTTGAGCCAGTTGAGGGAGGCGACTGTATCTACGAAGGGATCATGTAGAGCCCTCTAGTACCTCCCATGGAGCTCCTTCTCCTTCCATACGGTCTTCCGGTCGGAAATGTTCTGTACTACTGGGTCCTGCCATTGCTCGTTAGCTAAGGATAGAGGGGTAAGCACTTTATCACTAGAAATGACGTCATTATAGAATGGATCATCCGATTTCGCCAGAAAACAATGACGGAGGCTGCACACTTTGCGATTATGCATGGTGAGCACGCTCAGAAAGCCATGCCCACCATGTTTTCGCGGCAAGTACGGCCTCATTACCGACGATCTCGATTGATGCATCCTATGAGACGTCATGGTTGTGCCGACTTTTCTATCCATGGCGTTAAGTTCAATCTGAGTCCACCTGAGTATGCCAAAGGTATACATGAGGACAGGCATGACTCAACCATTATATGCGTGTGTCTTATTCACACCGGACAAAAGGCTGTTAAGCACTTTGGTCAAGCGTGCATAAAACACGTCGCAAACTGACTGTTTTATACCTGCCTCATCGATACCGATGTTCTTGTGACATACCCATGTTTCAGCCTCGGAAAGGGTCCTTAAGTTGACGGGCATAGATAAGTCTATGCCTTCAGAGTTAGCAACCCTTCCCCTTTCAACATGGAGGACCACACACTTATCTGTCCCCATCTCCATTCCAATGGAATTGGTAAATTAACAAGTGATGTTTAGCAATTCCATAAGAACGTCATCCATATAGAAAAGGTGGGTTACTTTTGTCCCTCCTTTCCGTAGCTGAAATCCTCTCCCGGAGCCCTCCAGTAGGGTACTGAGAGGGTTCAGAGCGAGGCAGAACCCGATTGAACTCAGACAATCGCCCTGGAAGATACCCCTTCTTATCCTTATGTGGTTCTCCGCAGCCATCATCCGCTCGCCCAGATGACAAAGGATCGAACTCCACTGCCCCATACACTGCTCGAGGAAGTCTCTAACTGTACAGCTCGAGGACTCGCTTTAGCCATGTATGGGGCACCGAGTCAAATGCCTTTCGGTAGTCTGCCCAGGCGGCGGAGAAGTTCCGACGGTTGTGTTTCACCACTTTACCAATGACCGCGTCAATGAGGAGTGGTTCCTTGGTTCCACGACCGCCGCCCCGACATCCATTTTGAGCGCGCGACATCACCTGCTTAGTGTCCAGGTGACGAGTGATTCTCGCGATCAAAATGGATGTTAGTGTCTTGTATGGTCGGTAGACACGTGGTGGGGCGGTAATTACTCGGGTCTGTGGCACGCTGGTCCTTAGGAACCAAATGAGTGATCCCAGTAGAGTAGTTACGTTGTACCAGTACTGGCTCACTGAGTCAGAAGTGGTAAAACGTTCGTCGACTCACGATCCTACAAAAAAAAAAAGGTTTTGGCATGCTCTGATCCTGAATCTGCGGTCCGTTTTCGCGTGGGATGCACGGTTCCAGAGATGTGCAGATCAATTAACTAATATCTAATTGATATCCGGTGAGGGCCGCCACCGTCATTAGCGTCCCATTGCTTTTTTAACTTTTATGATTAAGTGTTAACAAATTGATTTCAAATTTCAATTTCAAAAATCTTTATTTCACAACACAATGGTTTGTAACTGTAAACAGAGGTTGGGACCATCCTATTAAGTAATAATAATACTTGTGCCAGGTGGCCCCGCTCTTCCTTACTTTACTAAATATCTTTAAATGTGTTTGTGAAGACAATTTGGAAAAACACTTATAAAAATAATTAATGTTGACATTAGTTTAGAGTGAAAAACAACGCAAAACAACAATCAATACTTTCAATTTACATATTACCTGAAATAGATTAATTCTGAATTTCAATAAAAAAAGCATGAGAGCGTGTTCGCACGCGCGCACGCGCGCATGTGTGTGTGTGTGTGTGTGTTTTTGTGTAAAAATATATGTGTATTGTGTGAGTATGAATGTGTAACTTCGTATAAATTGTCACAGTTCTCGTTCACCAAAACCTATTTCAACATATCAACATAATAAATATAAAATTAAATCAATTAGCATATTGCAATAAACATTCTGTGTCGTTATATGTTTTAGTATATAAATACTTTGTAACTATTTGTTTACATTTGTATGTGTTCAAGTGATATAAATCCAAATCTTTGTTCAGCCTATTGTAGAGATGAGCAGATTGCGATAAGAACTGACGCTGAGCAAATTTGGTTTTTACGTGTCTAGTTACTGCTACCCTATCTTTTCTTCTTCTCGTCATTATTTCAGAGTTAAAAGGCAAAGATTTGTGTGTCCGTAAAACTATTGATAGAATATATATCTGTCTTATTGAAAGAAGCTCACACAACTTGTAAAGTTCTTCAGTTGGAAAACGAAATGGTTTAAAATACATAACTTTGAGTAAACAACGCTGACTTCTTTCGATTTCTAATAATTTTGTTTTAGCTGCACCTCCCCAGACTGAGATACAGTACCCTATTATGGATAGTGCTAATGCAATATATATTTGATTTAGTAATTTTTTAGAGGTGACATGTCTTAGTTTCCTAAATATCCAAATTAATTTCCGTATCCTATTACTCGTATATTCAACTTGAGAGTGCCAGTTCAAGTGTTGGTCTAGAACAACTCCCAAATACTTTATAGATGCAACCTTATCGATAAATGTACATTTACAGTTAGAACTATTAGAAATACCACAATAATGTATTTTTAAACTATTGTTATTATTTGGTTGCGTTCTATTACTAATCGTAAAGCATACATATTTAGTTTTTGCAATATTTAAGGAAAGAAGGTTACTCTGGAGCCATTTTGAAATTATTAATAGACCATATTCAGCATTTCTAAATACCGAGTTCCAATTATTTCCCGTAAAAACTATTGCGGTGTCATCGGCATAAGAAAATACTCGACCGTCGACTAAATTTAGGTTAGTTAATGTATTGATATAAATAAGGAACAGTGTAGGACCTAGTACACTTCCCTGTGGAACACCAAAAGTAAGCGGTGATTCTTTAAATGTAGGCACCTTTTTTACTTGTTGCTTACGTTCCCTCAGGTAATCCTTGAATAAATTCAGCGGGATGCCCCTTACACCGATTGCTTCCAATTTCCGCACAAGGATCGAAGAAGAAACAGTGTCAAAGGCTTTCTTAAGGTCCAAAAATATAGCCAAACACTTACGGCCTTGATCCAGTTGTTCAGTTATATGAGATGTTAGTGCTACAACTGCATCTTCTGTCGACTTACCGCGTCTAAACCCAAATTGGTTATCTGAAAGAAGATTAAAGCTTTCAAGGTAATTGATAAGTCGTTTATTTATTAACTTTTCTATTATTTTAGAAACGGCAGGCAAAACTGAAATGGGCCTGTAGTTATTGACATTATCTATTCCTCCACCCTTGTGCAACGGAATCACTAAAGATTTTTTGAGATAAGACGGAAAAATACCCTTTTGGAAGCAGAGATTAGTCAAATGACTTATCACGGGAACTACGAGGGATTTAGAATACTTGAGAAACTGAGTAGAGATATTATCCCAGCCAGGTGCACTATTTGACTTAAGATCTGACAAGATATTTTCAATTTCTAGTGGATCAGTTTCTAATAAGGCAAACGATGATGAATGTGATTTAAGCCTATGTAGGCTGTCAGGTCCGGGAAAGGTGTCATATTTTTGGATATCCTCAGCAAGCTTTCTACCGATGTTTGAAAAATAGTCGTTAACATAGTTAACTGAATCATAGGGGCTTAATTTAATATTTAGTAAATCAGAATTTATGGTCTTATTAGGTTTTAGATTTGTTATTTCTTTAATTGTTTTCCAAAGTATTTTTAAATTCTTATTTGCTTTATTTAATTGTCCTCTCTCAAATTGTCTTTTAAGTTTTTTTAGTAGGTTGTTACAGAAATTTCTGTATCTTTTATAGGTAATTACTAAAATTAATTTGTGAGGATCCGAACGCAGTTGCATTTGCAATTTATTTCTGTTTCTAATGCACCTTAAAACACCAGGTGTAATCCAAGGTTTAATGGTGCGTTGTGATTTTGGCTTTCTTTTTGTAATTTTACTCTCTGTTAAGGATTCAGATAAGCTTTTTATAAGTTTTTCGGCAACTACATTCGGGTCGTCACAAAATAATAATGTAGAGATATTCTTCTGCATTAATATTGAGAGCGCTCTTTCGTAGTCTACAAATTCTACTGTTTTCGATACATTTTGCTTTTGTTTTATTTTACTTAATTTCAAAAAAAATGTTGAATGATCAGTAGTACTTGTATTTAAGATTGCTATATGCGAAGAAAATTTTCTTTTGTCTAATTTTAACATAAAATGGTCTAAACAGCTAGCGCCTCTAGTCGGTAGAGAGTGACCAGGTAGCATTCCATGAGTTGACAACATATTCAAATAATTATCCCTATTATTAGTTTCATTCGATCCTTCGTTTTGCTTAGGAATTAGGTTTATATTAATATCACCCGTTATTATTATGTTACGACATGACTTTATTGTGTCCAAGTAAGAACTAATAGAGTTGATAAAGTTTGTCGCATTTGGATTCGACGGAGAACGATAAATACATAAAATTGTATGGTCAAAAATATTTATATGTATACAGGAAGCATGATCCAATTTCACCTCTTTCATAGTTGCCTTAAGATTATTTTTGACATAAACAACTACACCATCATTTTGATTTAGATTAAATTTTGTTGCAAGTGATGTATAGTTAGATAAATGGGGTAGCGGTCTGTCTAAGCTAAGTCTACACTCGGTTAGAATAAGAACATCAACTTCAAAATTAAGGTGCGATAGTGTAGATTCAAAGTCATCAATATTTTTGTAAATACTACGAATATTTTGGCATATTAAGGTTAGGTCATTTTTGAAAACATTTATATATTTTGTTAAATCCTGTATATCACATTGAGTAGAGTTCTCTATTTTTGAATCGTCCATGTCTTGTATAGTAGAAAATGTACTGTTCATTCTACTTTTATAAAATAATAAAATGCATTAGCAATTTCGTTAAAGTGTTTGTTGAATATTATAAATAATTGAGTAGAGGGTAATTTTGCGAAGTGATTAGTTCGATGTGTATATATAAAAACATTAAAATAAAAGTTTTTATATATGTATAATAGCAACGTAATGTGCAGGAGGGTACGGTGACAGAGGAACCTAAGAGAAGTAGCAATAGTTACAGTAGTCTGAGTAATCTCGAACTGTTTGTTAAGATATGACTGTGTTATATTACTGGAAGATGAATGTGTGAAAGTGTATCTGAGTGATTGCCTTTTTACATTTATGTGGTGAACAATTAAAAACAAAAAATAAATATACGAAAACACGGTAGAGCTTACTCTAATATAAACGAAGAGATTGCATGTATATTGTAGAACGGCTTTTAGTCAGGTGTCTATCTTCAGCTGCTGGATTTGCGATTCATTTTTAATTAGTATTATTTTGGAGTTATCGTCTTTCCTCAAGTAAACCTTCCCGTAAGATGTCCAACAAAATTTATACGAATGTGTCTTGCTAAGGTCGCGTGCAAGAAAATAGAGTCGAGCAGCCTTAGCTGTTAACTGCTCTGATACAAAGATAGGATTATTTTCTACACCTGAAGACTTAAGTCCTAAATGATGAGCACTGAGTTTTGATTTGTTATTTTTTTTTGTTGAACTCCTTACATTTTTTCAAAAAATCATTTTTTTGTATTGTAGATAATGTCTCCACAATAATAGGAGTGTTCTTAATATCTTCTCTTTTTCCACGGACTCTATACACATCCTTAATATCTGAACTTACCATTTGGCAGCCGATAGTGTTGGATAGACTTAAAACCATTTCAATAAGGTTTGTTTTACTCTCGTCGTTCTTTCTTGGGACGTTCTTGATTTCCAAATTTGTTTTACGTCTATCTTTTTGCATGTCCTCTATTTTATCTTCCAAAACCGCTATATAGTTCCTGTCCTCCTTAATTTGTCCTTCTAGCTTAGAGATCCTTTCTTGAAATTCCTTGTTTTGTTCTGTCAAAAAAGTAATAGAATTTTCGATATTTTGGTTAGTTTTTTGGATTTCTTTGAGAATGCTTGCATTTTTTTGAAATTCAAGATTTTGAGAATTCATAAGCGATAAGAACATGTTCTTCATTTCTTCTTTTAAATTAGCCAATTCCGTAGTGTAATCTTCATCTCTTCTTCTCTTTTTCCGGGCAGTTAAAAAGTTTGGTGTGGTGGTTTGATGTGCAATTTCCACTTCTGTATCTGACAACGATTTATTCATGGTATCCATTTGCTCACGATTAGAAGACTATAAGTGAATAGAAGTTAGTTATGCTCTTCAATGCGTAATCGCAAAATGGTGCAAAAAACAGTGCGGCAGCAATGTCCTATGGCAAGCAAGGGGTGGAGTCTCGTTTGAGTGGGTTGGACTAAAACGCCAAAATGGCCGAAAAGTGCGTATGCAGATAGGCTAAGCGCATACGCAGGTTGGTCAATGACGACATAAAGTATGTCCGCAAAAGGGGGATGCGTACTAGGCGATCAGAATATAAGGTTTGACTCACAGTTTTGCTCACCACCACTGCTTTCTGCACTCCTATTTTTTTTTCTCGAATTATCAACACTGATTTGATTATTTAAAGAAAATACAATTGACTTAGGTTTTACAAACGAGTACACCTTGCGGCGGTCCAGGAGGAAGAGGATATTGATATTAACATGATAACTGTGTTGTTGCAGAAATCATTGAGCTTCGATGAAAATACCTATAAACAGTATTACTACTCGCCACTCTCCCCTCAAGAAAAGAGTGATGATATCGTCATTAATAATAACACATGCGATGGTGGAAACAGAAAATCGCAATCTATTGATCATTTTTTTGAAGCTGAATCAAAAATAAAAAAGAGGAAGCTGTTATCATCAACCGTAGCACGAGCCGCTAGAGATGGTGTATCATACATTTCTACTAATTCTGACGACGGAAACCAAGCGACGCATCTCATCAAAATTGAAATGTACGATATGAAGAAGCTATCCAAGATTCCAACTACTGATCATTGGAAACATGCTTCCACGAGGATTAAATATTACGTAAAGACTAATAAGGATAGTGTCTACGACAACACAAACGCCCTCGTATACAATATTACAAAGACAATAGCAGAAAGTGAAAAAGTTAAAAAATACTTTTTTACCAATGACAGTGCAGTGGCGAAGCTTCTATACAAGCCCAAAAGCCCGGCTTGCCTCATTAAGATGAATCAATCAATTATATCAAGTAATAAAATAACTCGTAAACTGTTTCAAACTATTTCAAATTTCCCGCGCACGCTGTTCGACCTCGTAGCCTTACGAATACTGCTGTCGTACATAAAAGGAGAGTTGAATTGAGCGATTGGTTTTCTCCCTCGCACGCGTGGGCTTTTTACCGGGCTTTCGAGAAGGCGATCGCTCCCTTTCTAACCTGTGGCAAAATGTTCTATAATGAAATATAACTACGATTGTATAAATAGCAATTAGTATGGAGATAAAAAGCTCGGCTTTTTAGTGACCATTAATTTTTTCTTCAGAGCGGGACGCCTTTAAAATTATTATAGTTCTAACACTTTTGACTGCCTTCTTGGTCTAATGGCAGTAAACGCAATTGCTAATCATGTGGTCCCAAGTTCGAAACCCGAGTCGGATCATGAATCATCTATTGGGTTTTTCCGTCACAAAATTCTCAGTAGCAGTAGTATTACACTTATTGTATATGTTAGTATTATACTTACGCCGTTACCAAAATTCAATCTGGAACCCTTTAATATAGTTTTATAAATAAAACACATAGTTGTTTGAGTCTTTTAATGATCAAAAGTGAATTCTGAACATCAAATAAATACTAATTGGAAATATCTTATGTCATTTGATCATTTATTGTAGATTAATTAAAAATTGTCACTTCGTAACTTTAAATTCAAAAGCGTAGCTTTTCAGAATAATCACGTTACTAGACAAGCTATGCAAACTTGGTACGCGCGGTGTCATAATGATGGCACGGGTGACAGGGTTTGCATGATCGTCACACTTTTGTTTGTCAAAGCGGGATATTTTTACGTATTTTAGGGATAGCGCGACACAAACCTTTAAATCGGGAACGTCCCGCCTAAAGTGGGACGTATGGTCACGTTAGGTATGAAGTTAGTCGAGAGAGGAGGCGCGCGGCCGGCGCCGACGAGCCGACGATATGTTAGCAAGTTCACGTCACATTTCAATGTTTAGTGTTTACACTGTGTCAAAAAGTACTTTGTGCATTGTGTGTTGAGCTTTAGCGAATTAATTGCGAGTTTAAAATTTATGCTTTTTTAAAGATTTTTAATGAAAATGGAGGGAAAGAGTGTTCCTTGTGATGAATTGAAGTCTGTTAAAGTGCTAATCGGCGAGGAAAAGGTAAAAATCTTTAAACTTTGTTGAAATAATATACAAGGTCAAGAGTGTATTTCAGACTTTATCAATTATCGCAACTAAAAAACAGTTATTGGTACAATTAAAACGTTCACCAACATTTTACGTGGACGTAATTAAATCTTTCCTTAAGAAAGCGAGACCATTCCACTTATCTTATCTTATCTCTTATCCATTAGAATGTAAATAATTTGTTTTTTTTTTGTACATAGTTTGTTTGTACTTTGTTTATGTTTTACTTTTGTTCATGTATTGTATTGGATGTAAATATTTTTTTCTTTCGCTTAAACAAACTCAAGCGGCCTTTTTTAAAGCCACCGAAGCTATGCAATTGCTGATATGTAATAAAATCTATCTAGCAGTAGTATGCCTTCTGTGTGCTTTGTTAAATATAATACGTCCTTGACAGCACTGAATATGAAACTGAAGCGTGGAGACAGATCAAGATTGGTGTATTTATATAAAACTGCTAAAAACAACAATCTATATTTTTATCAATTTGTATCTTGGGCTTGCCATAATTTGGTGTGTATATATATAGTGAATGTGATTCTGTTTACTTAAATTACTTTTGTGTACTCATTATATTCTATTTCTAATCCTTTTTTCGACTATAAATATCGGACATTATTTGAAATTGGGTATCAATTGGTCTACCAACACTGAACTGTTATTTACTCTGTTACCTATTTTCTTCTTTACTATAAGGATGGAAAACTTCAGTGAAGTGTGCACCAGTGCTTTCTTCTCCACAACCATTGAAGAGAATAAAGAACTATTCAACAGCGAATTAAATCAGGAGTTGTCTAAAGTTTGTGATGAAATGTAGAAGGGTCAACTGTTAGATTCATCATATGATGATGAGTTGTATAATCACTGTGCGATGGTTGAAACACAATTTAAGTAAGTAAAATAAACATTAATTTCGATCATAATTTACACATTGTCTTATAAAGTTTTTAATAAATTTAAACAGGGCAGGATCCTGCCCGTGACCATGAGTGCTGTAAAGCGTTCGAAACGTCGGGTAATTAAAAAGTTAAATACACGCGATAAATTCCGTAAAAACTAGTATTATTTCAAACTAAAGATATTCATGATACGTTCGATTTTCAAACGTTTAAATATATTTGTCTATGAGATGACTTAAGTATTTTTCTTTCATCTTTGAATGATACAATTACTACTAAAATTAGTGCATTTGAAAAAAAAAGATAGTGGATGGAGTTTAAAAAACATAAATCTGTAGACATGAATGTTTTGAAATTTGTGTTTAAAATTATGAATTTAGCCCCCTACGCGGTACTTCATACAATAGATCTTCCTCGTGACATAAAATTAAAAAGCAAAGCAAGGACTATTTTTTTTTAAATGGGCGTGACTCTCGGCGTTATATCCCGTAAACAAAAACGCGGATCGGGTATCATCGTACGTTAAACATGCAACTTAATACATAAACTTAAATTTGATGGTATTTCGTTTCTAGATAAAATTATACATAGTAAAAGTAGAGAAATGAAATGATATTTGTATTAATGTTTTTGGGTTAGAATATAATAAAGAAAAACGAAGTAATTCTATAGTAGATCCATTATTTTTAACAAAATTTCGTAAAGATAGACATATCAATTTATTTATTTTTTCCAAGGATACAAAAAATCATTATTGTTACATAAAAAATTTATCGCGGTTAGTTAGTAAACAAATTTCAAAAGACGGTCACATCATGTACATTTGCGAAGCATGTCTACTTCATTTTCCATCTCACGAAAGGTTAAATAACCATGAACAATACGATTGTGCCCACATTTGTACGGAATTACGAAACAGTGAAACTTAAAAAAAAAAGAATTGATTTGTTCAACTTATTTCAAATGATAAAATTAAATTTGATAGTTATGAAAAAAAAGTTAAAGATACCATTAGTAGTTTATTCTGATTTTGAAGCATTTTTAAAACCAATAGAATCATGTTCTAACGATCCTTCTAAACCTTTCACACACAATATTCAGAAACATGAAGTACATAGTTTTGGTTATTATATAAAATTCTCATATGATGATAAAACACTTTGGGTGATGTTTTATGCTAGATTATTCAAACTTGTATTTAAAAACAGACATTTTACTTTTATCCGATGTATTTAAATACTTTAGAAAGTTATGTAGGTATTAATACTTATGATTTAAATTCCTTTTTCCATTCTTCCTTTGCCCATTATTACACGGCACCAAGTTTAAGTTGGGATGCAATGTTAAAATATACAAAAATAGAATTAGAACTTTTAACAGATTATGAGAAAATTGCATTTATTAGATCAGGTATCAGGGGTGGTGTATCTCAATGTAGTAATCGTTATGCTAAAGCTAATAACAAGTACATGGGGGATTATGATGCAGGGAAACCAAATTCATATATCACATATTTTGATGCCAACAATTTATATGGTTGGGCTATGTCTCAATATCTTCCTACTGGTGGATTCGAATGGGTAAATCCGAATACAGAATTTAATGTGTCTGAGACATCGGACTTCGGTTTTATTTTAGAAGTTGATTTGGAATATCCAGATGAACTTCATGATTTACATTCAAACTTTCCTTTATGTCCAGAAAACATTTGTGCAGGTAATATTAATGAGAATAAACTAGTCCCAAATTTAAATAATAAAGATAAATATGTAATTCATTACAGAAGTTTAAAGCAGTGCGTAGAAATGGGGGTTAAATTAACTAAAATTCATAGAATTTTAAAAATTTAAACAGTCTCCCTGGTTGAAGATGTACATAGATCTAAATACAAAATTAAGAACGTTAGCAAAATCAGATTTCGAAAAAGATTTTTATAAATTAATGAATAATTCAGTCTTCGGTAATACTATGGGGAATATTGAAAAAAGGGTTAACATAAAATTAGTTACACACTGGGAGAACCAGGGTAAAGCTTTAAGTGCTCAAGATCTAATCGCTAAACCACAATTTCATAATCTTTCAGTATTTTTGGAAAACCTAGTTGCGGTTCAGTTGCGAAAAACGAAGTTAATATTTTTTTTTCAATTTATTGGGTAAACAAACAACATCACAATAACAAATGGTTATAATAGTGTTAACCTATACATTATTGACAATTGTGACATCCATACCGTTTACCACGAGCATTATGAACAAATTGTTTTTACAGGTTGAGAGTTTTATTCATCTGTACATTTTTCACTGTTGTGTGTAGTATACAGTGTCATGCAGTTCCTTAATTATTAAGTTTCTGTAAACACTTACACTATTTACAAAAATATCAATATGACTGAAGTTGCGGTTATAAGAATTTAATATACGACGAATAGGTGCACGCATGCCTGCGTTAGTGCGTGATGTTCGTGTGGCAAATAGGTGTTTCGAACGACAGGCTCGCTTGTACGATCTAGTAGGCACTCTATAGTTAATATTATTGACAATATCAGAGCAGTCGTACCTATTATGGCAAATGTCATACTAAATGGCTTGCGTTTGTATTCTCCTAGACTTCAAGTCTATTGGTTTATATCTTTGCAATAGCTGGTGGTATGACTGATAGTTATGACAGCATTTATAGTGCAAACAACGTAGAAATTTCTTTTGCACTCTTTCTAAGCTATCTGAGTATTTTATATACAAAGGATCATATTCAATACAAACAACATATTCTAATTGTGAACGGATTAAGGTCTTATAAATATGTAAATATGTATTAGGACGTACGAAGTCATTACTGGCTCGGAGTACAAAACCATACATTTTATAAGCCCTACTACATATGTTATCAACATGTGCATCAAGTGTTAACTTAGTATCCAATGTGACTCCAAGATCGCGAATAGTTTGTACTCTGGTAATATTGTGGCCGCCTATGGAATAATTATGTGTACTCCACGCTCGTTTTCTAGTAAATGTAATAACTTTACATTTATCGAGACTTAGTTGTAGTTTGTTAATGCTACAGTAATTGTTAAATCTATTCAGGTCCTCCCGGAACTCGAGGTGATCATTAGAATTATGTATAGTTCGATAAATTTTTAGGTCATCTGCATATAATAAGAAATTACAATGCTGAAAGCAATTATTTATATCGTTAATAAACAGAATGAATAATAGGGGGCCAAGGATAGATCCTTGTGGCACACCAGACGTTATAATAACCGTACTTGATTCATATCCATTGATGACCACTTTTTGTGTTCTGTTTGTTATATACGACTTAAACCACCTACAAAGACTTCCACGAATCCCGTTGAAAGCAAGTTTTTCTAGCAGTATTATATGATCCACTCGGTCAAACGCTTTTCAAAAATCTGTATAGATACTATCGGTTTGCGTATTAGCGTCTATATTGTCAAACAATTCAGAAGTATAAACAATAAGATTAGTGATAGTAGATCGTTTACGAACAAACCGATGTTGTTGTGGAAGGATGGTCCTATGCAATAGTGGATAGATATTATTGTGCCTCTCCATAAGTTTAGATAAAGTGGGAAGGATTGAAATTGGACGATAATTGACTACATCTCTTTTTATGCTTCCTTTATGTATTGGTGTAATCCTGGCTGATTTCCACATAGCTGGAAATATACCCTCTGTAAGACATTTATTATATAATATAACCAACGGTTTACATATGGTTACGGCTGTATTTTTAATGAAAATAGGGGGAATGTTATCAAGGCCTGCGCCTTTAGTAACATCTAGTGCCTTTAGTTCCTTTAAGACATCTGCTTCTGATAGCTGTATGTAACTAATAATGGTGTCATTGAGCATACCATTGTCTATATCATCTATATGGTCAATACAGAAGGAGTCAGATACATTAGTAGGCTGGAAAACTGAATGAAAGAAGGAAGAAAACAGGTTACAAATGCCCTCAGGACTATCTGCCTCTGTTTCGTCATAGTGAACACTATTTGGAATATCTGATTGATTTTGACGATTTTTTATGTAAATCCAAAAGTATTTAATATTTTTAGGAATACTGTCTTCTACTGATTTCATGTACTTGTTATAACAAATCAATGATTATTTCCTAAACCTATCCCGATACATTGAAAATGTAGAATAATCAGATTTGTTTTTATATACTTTCCACTTAATCCAAGCTTTGTTTTTATTCTTAAATATGTGTATCAATGCAGGGGTAAACCATACTGGAAATTTTGAGTTGGAATCCCGTTTAGAGGGAACGTGTTTACATATAAGATGAAATATATTTTCATAGAAAACGTTGACACTTTCTTCGGCAGTTTTATTTTGAAATAGTTCACACCAATTAATTTCTAACATATCGTTATTGATTTGTTTATAATTAGCATTCTTGTAACAATATCTTAAACGTGGATTCGTTGGCATGGTTTTGGATAAGTTATTATCAATTGGTATTAAGAGGTAATAAGGAGGATGATGTACGTCAGGTGGGACTAGAGTGATAGGCGCAGAAAAGGTTTTACTGTTGTGTACGTTAGTTAGGCATAAATCGAGTAACCTATTCATACTATTTTTAAAAATATTCACTTGTATACAGTCCATGACGGACATGAAATTTACTAAGTAAGAATATGGTGGCGTAATATTGCTTAAACCTAGAAGTTTTGTTTGAGTTCCATCTAGATACCAGTCAAGACAAGGCAAATTGAAATCGCCAATTAAATAATAGTTATCATATCCATTTAACTGTATTATCTCTTGTAGTTTATTAAAATAAGTAAAATATATATCAGAATCTAGACCGGGTGGTATGTAATTCGCGCTTAATAAATAATGAGACTTACCGATGCAAAATTCTAATAGAATATGATCTATGATGGGTGGGATATCGAGGGGGGCAGCGGGGAGTACGGGCACGCAGCGCACTGCACACAGCGAGCGCAGCACAGCCACCAACATACCGCCACCATCGTGACGCTTTGTTACAGTGCGACTGTGCGATCTCGATCGCAACGGAACACGTTGTAGCGAGAATCCACAAATTCATTGTTTACAATGCAATCATGTAACCAAGTCTCGGTTAATATTATAACATCATAATTATGCGATAATATGTTCATGTAAATAGTATTTAATTTAGTTCTCAAACCGCGGCAATTTTGATAGTAGACTGATAATACATTGTTATTTATGTTATTGAATTTTGTATCGAAAAATATATGGTATTGCATACAAAACGTTAGAGCCACAGTGGGTACAGAGTAGGATATTCAGTATAAATAAATGCACACGTTGAATTGTAAGAACGTGGACTTTGGTTATTAATTAATTTAAATATCGGTAACAAAAACAGATAAAAAATAATTATGTGTACCTGAATAGATATTAATGTTATGCCGTGAGTATTATGATTGGAAATAATAATAGTAATTAGAATTTTGGAAGAGTAATTTAAGCAGATCAGATATGTAACAATTTAACCAAAGTGTATGTCTTTCATATAATACTAATAGGATATTAATTAAATTTAAAAGAGTGCACTTTAAATCTGAGACACGAAGGTACAAAAAAATTACACCACATGTCTATTGTAATAACAATATTTACTTATGAAAGTGTGATTACTTATAATAATATAATATGTGGGACGTTGACATTTTGGAATATATATTTTCTTGTGACAAATAATATCATGATAAAAGTTGGTTAGGTTTACATATGTGTAAATAATTTATTTTTAAACCTGTTTATGACGTTGCAATGCTGCCTGTTATCATCCGGGTGTTGTTCAATTGATTCGTGCGATGTCCTGGAGGGATCCGATTGCGATAGCGGGTATAGTATCCGTCTTGCGAGCCAGAACAGTGCCATGTTTAACCCATACATATTTATATTCGTTTTTCTTAGCAGCCTCCCGGCACTGAAGAAACAACAATTTGTTATTCAACGTTAAATGCTCGTTAATGTAAATGGTGGCAGGCTGGCAAGGTACGGACAGTAATGTTGAATTTAACCCTTTTGTAGCACGGCAGGCGGCAATCACATTGTCGCGCAGTGTCCTGTTTGCGAACTTTACTATAACATTCTTCGGACGTCGATCATTTTTGTCAGCATGAGGTACACGAACACGATGAACGGCTATTATGTCGGTTGATTGTAAAGGTTGCTTAATAGCATCGCCCAAACACTCCACTATGCTGATTAGATTCTCACCTCGCCTGTCGGGGATATTAGCTATTTCGACATTGCACTGTCTTGCTTGCTGTTCCATGGTATGTATTTTGTTCTCAAGTAGTTGTATTTGAGTTTTAAAGCCATTATATTGTGATATATTCTGTTCTACAGTTTTCAGTCGACTGTCAAATAAGTCCTGTCGTTCATTTGAGAAGCTAAGTGATTTCTCTATTTCGCACAATCGGGTGTTAACTTCGTGCAATCATTTATTAAGGTTGATAGTATCCATGTTAAGCTTCATCACATTATCATTAAGTTCTGATAACGCAGAGGTAATCTTTGATAGCTCGCCCTTTAGGGCTGTATTTACCGCGGTGGCAATGCTATTTGCGATGCAATCGGCAATTGCTGATTTATTGTTTTTCACTCAATCCACTAGAATGAACTACAATCTTAGTATAGTAATCACGACACTAATAAATATCGCACTATGATCGATTTTTGTGTACACACAATTAGATAATTAAGGAAGTCGTTAATACAGGGTACCACTCTCAACGCTTGTTGCGGACGGAAAGTTATTATAACAAACCAATTTATTTACGGTTTTGCATTTTAGATATTTCAAAAACTTTAATGTATGATTTTCATTATAACTATATGGTTAAAAAGTTTAGTAAAATCAAATTATTGTATACAGATAGGGATAGTTTATTATATCATATATTTACAGATGATTTTTACACTGATATAAAACCTGACCTTTCATCATACTTTGATACCTCAGACTATGATACAAATAATATTTTTGAATATCCAAAATTAAAATAAAATTGAATTAAAAAGATGACAATGAATAGTTATAAATCTTCTCTATTTAACAAAAAAGTGCAATATTGTAGCATGCTTAGATTTTAATCAATTAAACACACAATTTTTACACAAAAATTAAATAAGATTGGTTTATTATATAATGACACAAAGAGGCATATTTTAGATAATAATATTGAAACATTAGCTTGGGGTCATTATGTAGTGTAGTTAGTGCTCTCACGTTAATATACTTTAGTGTTAAGGTAAAATAATGAGCAGTCTAATTAAAGTTTTAGTACCAACCATACGCCTCCATCATTGACTCCTTTCATCATACTTTGATACCTCAGATTATGATATAAATAATATTTTTGAATATCCAAAATTAAATTAAAAGAAATTAGGTTTTTTAAAGATGAAAATAATGTAAGAATTTGTGGGTTTACCCAAAATGTACGCTTTTAACTTAGAGAATAAGACTATAGCCAAGGCAAAAGGGGTAGAATACATAAATGTATCACTAAAAAGATGACAATGAATAGTTATAAATTTTCTCTATTTAATAAAAAAGTGCAATATTGTAGTATGCTTAGATTTTAATCAATTAAACACACAATTTTTACACAAAAATTAAATAAGATTGGTTTATCATATAATGACACAAAGAGGCATATTTTAGATAATAATATTTAAACATTAGCTTGGGGTCATTATGTAGTGTAGTGCTCCCACGTTAATATACTTTAGTGTTAAGGTAGAATAATGAGTAGTCTAATTAAAGTTTTAGTACCAACCACACGCCTCCTTCATTGACTCCTTTCCTATATTACATGGCGACCCTGTCAGGATATGCGCGTGCATTGTCGCAGCGCACCGCCGCGGCCTGCATTTTTTTTTAATAATAAAATGGGAAAATAATTTAAAGAAATAATATAAAGAAAAAAAAATCAATTATTGAATTGACATACTACCGGATGTGACAAGAAAACCAAAAACTGATACAAGAAGTGGTCACAATAATAATTTAAAGAAGTTAACTCAAAATTAAAATTGAAATATATGTAGTACTATGAAGACAATCAAACTACGAATATTATTAATTTATTAATTAGTAAACAAAGAATGAGGAAAATAAAATGCGGATTTCAAGATACGGCATATTAATTTAAAAAAGGGAAAGAAGCAGTTGTATTCTAGCGGGCATCACCCAGAAGGATGTGAAAATTGAGCCGAAAAGAATAAAGAAGAATTTGAGAGGTAAATTCGCACCTGTGTGATTTTTAATTCCATTTAAAACTTTAATAATTTGAGATGTTTTAATGTTGTTTTTGCTTTTAAAAAAATAAGTTATGCATAAAATTTTCAGTATTTAAAATAATTATGATTAAATTTAAAGTATTTATCAGATAATTCACGATTTTTTTAAAATATTTATATTACTGAAAAAACAAGCACAATGCAATAATTATAAATTAATCAATAATCTAGCACTTGATTTTATATTCAATTTTATTCGGTTATAGTTTTATATTATTTTTATTACTGTGTCCTGCAAAACATGAATGAAATAATATGAAGATTACATTTTTACGTATTTACATTTACAATTGTTTATCATTAATTAATTTTTCATATTTTGTAGTTAACATATCACTGATGATACATTTCGTGTGTGTTTTTTTATGTAGTAAATTTTATTTAAATGTACATAATTTTGAAAAGAGTTATAACCGATTTGCTATTATTGTTTTTTTTTTCTTTTCTAAAGGCATTAAATCATTAATTTATATAATAACCTACTTAAAATATTAAAAATTGTTCTTTATTATGTTTAAATAAATTAATCTATCGTCGTGTGAAGTTTATAGCTGTTATAGCATTTTTTTTAAAAAAGCATTTTTTATAGCAAAAGAATTTTTTTAAAAAAAGCTAATGCATTTTGTGATGTATGTAAAAGCACAGAATAAATAATAGTACTACGTACAGAAGTTGCACTCCTTTGATGTCGACTGCTTGCCGACATTAAATAGCCTACATAATTATTATTAATCAGATAAATCGCGCACACAAGCTAAATAAAACTTTATTGCTGCGCGTTAGTGTCCATATTACTTTGCATCTTTTCCGCTTCCTAAGTCACGGCGGACTTTCCGTGGTTATTAAGGGATGTCAATAGAAAGTAAAAAAATACGTTGCGAAATGTTAATTATGTTACTTAAGTGAAGTACCTATTCTGACTATGATTGACTGACCACATTTTCGCCCCTATGTGAGTTCTGCGATGCCTAACGCATGCAAATTGCAAGGTCATTCGTCGGGAATCGCAACGCTTGATTCGGAAGAAATAAGTAGATAGTGTAAACAACAAATAAACCTGAAGTGCGATTCCTAACAGAAATGTGATCTATTATTCTACATAGTTAAAAATCTTATTAGTAAACAAAGTTTTAAATTCAGAATTTTGTGTTATTATAACTTAAAATATTTAGACAAGTATATGTATGTAAGTAAATACTTGGATAGTGAGGTAAATTTTAACTAATTTGTGTAATAAAGTACTTAGGTATTTCTTTTGTAGACCAAATTACTACTTAATTCTATTTTGCTGTAATTACCTATCTACCAAAAAATTAAATAAATTCACCTTTCATAACTTTCTTCTAAAAATCTTCAGTAACATAAAGAATGATATGAAATCTTTTGTTGGTCATTTCATTTAGTATCCATCCACGCAACAGTTATAAGTAGGAATGACGTTTTGCTATTATAATTTAATATACATAATATCTTACATAATAACTTAATATACATAATATCAAATAGGTAATATACATAATATATCATTTTTAAAATACATTAAAACTTTTACTACTATTTTTACCTGCAATTAAATAAACTAAACACTAAACAAAAACTATTTCAACAAGTATTTACATAAAGCTATTTGCGTAAACAGCGTTAAAAACTTTAACATTGAATTGCCTACATTGCGCTAGCTCTGGCTGCATTATTTCGCCCGGGCGCGTCGCGATTTTAGGTAATTATTTCACGCAGGTAGCAAGAGTGACAGAGGCCTGGTAAAAGTAACATAAATATCATTGAGCTACTATGTACTACGTACTAGAGGCGACACCGCATTCAGCTACTCTGCTATTATGTATCACGATAACCTTCTTTTTTACTAAAGATGTATATATATTTTAGTGTCACACAAAAAATATACACATAAATAATTGATTATTGATATTAATTAATTGATTAAAAAAATTAAATAACTATTTCTCTATTTAAATAATAAACTACTCCAAAATGATCCATAGTATATACGAATCTATCGCTATCCTTTTCTTTTCAAAGCCCAAATAGCATGCGCACTCTCTTTCTTTAAGTGGGCGGACTTTAAACAGCTGCTATGCTGTGTCATCTTCTATCGCATGGGATGGTTGGGACCTCTCAGTCGCACACATTCACTCGGAGCAATATTTTACTTTTTAAAATTCGACAACCGCAATTCTGGACTGATTTTTCGCAGGCAACCCTATACTACCGTGTTCAGAATAAAATAATCTTTAATTTCATTTAAAATTCATTCAATAAACAGACCGTTTCAAAATGTTAGTACTGATTTACCTGTTTATACCTGGCAACCCGATAGTTGTGACCGGAAAAGAATAGGCAACCTAACGTTTGCATATTCTATGGGCTTCATACTTTCGATTGGTATAGAATTTATCTAATAATCGGTGAAATGTTTAAAAAAATATTTTTTTTTAATTATTAATTAAACATACTCTGGACTGAATTTTGCTAGGCAACCCATATGGATTATATTTATTGACATATTAAATTAAATATAAAGTACGTTTCATGAAATAAGCATCTCGGTGAAGGTCGTTTTATATCGGGATCTTAGACTATTATGAACTTGAGTGGCTGTCATCATCAACAATCTGCTGGGTTGAGTTGCCGTCAAAATCTCCCAAAAACTTCGCAATGTGACGCATCAGCATGTTGTGAAGAAAAAATATATAAAATGAAGATTCTGAAAGAAAGCTCAGAAGGGCTAGTACCCAGAGCCGTAAAGCCAGTTAAATAAAAAAAATTGTCTACTGTAATCTAGTGGTTGAGTATGGTATTGACTTGATATTCATTAATTTGCAATTTTTCTTTGTATTGCAATGCATTATATTAAATAAATAAATAATTTAAGATTATAATAATAAGAGTATTTGGTATCCGGTGTTGAATGTGTGCCGGGAGCATTTTGGTAAGTTTTAATTTCAAAAAGTATTCTATTTTAGCAATTAAAAGCGATTTGTTTTACTAAGTACTGTAATAGCAATTTAAACAATATATAGATACGATACGACTTAGCGAACTTCAAGAAACGACTTTACTCCTTTTTAAAGTACCGTTCCCTTGGTGTTGTAGTTGTTCATGGGCGGCGTCGACACACTTCCATCAGGTGAGCCGCATGCTCGTTTGCCACCTCTTCTATCAAAGAAAATAATGTCAAATGATTTATGTAAATAACAAATTTATTACATATTTAAAAGTGAAGTGTTATAAATTTATATTTTTTAAAACAGAAACGACTGAACTTATAGCCCATTTGATGTAAGTGGCTACTACAGACCATGAATACCTGCAACCGCCTCAGATTTAAGAGGGTATTATACACAGCTGCCTCATATTCAATTGATAAAATACTAGCTTATTCATTTCACACTTTGTGTTTTATGTTATATAAAATATATGTCTATATTTTAACTTAAAAATGTCACTAGTAACTTGATATATAAGACAAAACCTACTATCTATCTATATCTTCTGACCCATTTATCAAGGTACTAGGGACCATCCATAGCTTTGCTCGTTTGGAGTTGGAAATTATAGAAATTTGGTTTATAGTTACTCCCTAAGGATCTATACTGGGTTGGCTAAAAATTTCACTAAAAATTGCTTATTATAACAAATTGCAAATATATCACTTTGGTCTAGTGTTATGAAACACATGGCATCACTCAATTCATACATTTCAATACAGTGGACACAGAGTACAACTTTAACGAATGTTCTGTGATCAGATCATCAGATACTTGATTTTTAACCTTTAAGATTTAATCTTCTACACTGTTTTTGGATTTGGGAAAAGCATTTGAATATATATAAATAAATAATAATTATTGATAATAATTAACATTATGATAAATAATAAATATCACAAAAATTGCATAAAATGACAAAATGCAAATGTGTTAATTTGTAGAGATGGAATATTCATTTTATATTCGGTATTCAGCAGTTTTACGGAATATTCATATTCGGCTGAATATTCGGCTAAATCACAGAACATTTGTTAAAGTATTATATTAGTATATTATATTATATTAGTACATTTAATTTTACTTTGGTGTTCAGTTTCAGTTTTTTGTTTTGGTAATTTGCTAAGAACTAGATGATGCAATAACATGTCAGGTATGGCGGGGGAGTGAGGAGCAGGGTCCGGTGCTAATCCCAAGCCCTTTACAGTAACAAGTTTCATAAATTGGTTAGGTATTGAGGTAATCCTGCTGAATAATGTTCGGCCGAATATTCGGTTCGGTAAAAATTTTACTGAACTTTCGGCCGAATATTTGTATTCGGTGAAATCCATATTCGGCCCATCCCTATTAATTTGTATTTTTTTCTAACACGGACACACTCATTAAAAAAGTAAATTACTCGAACCCAGACAATCCATTCGTGGCTGGAGATGGGACTCATGTATAGCAAATTCAGTCCCAGTGTGCTCTCCACTCAAAGAGGTTTTTCAGAAAACCATATTATAACAAATAAAATTACATTGCTTCATTTACCACTATCATAGAATTCCTAATTTTATCTCAAAGTTTTACTACAAAGATACTTCTCTCCATTGCAAGTTGACACCTTGTAAGTTTTGGTGAGGGACCTTGTCTCGCATCCATATACTTTAGTCTATAAAAGAGTTTAAATGTAAAGTAGGTAATTATAGGATCCCAAGCAGATGGCAGCACCCATCCATCTTCTCTACTGAAATTAGTATATTTTTTGATTTCAATAGCCTTGCGTATATCATCCTTGGTAGGAATTGGTGTTCTTTTGTGAAGATTTGTGGTTTATCAAATCTGATGTAATGGTGGGGACGACCTGGAACATGTTCACAGACTGCAGACTTCCTGGAGCACCGACGTAGGGAATTAAAAATAAGTTATTTAAACATGATAAAATTTGTATAAATAGTTTTATTCAAACTACCTGCCAAGTGTGGCGATTATTACTAACTCTTGCTATAATGCAAGATGCCTATGTCCAGCAGTGGGAATTAACGGGCTGATGATGGCAAAGGTTGTAAGGGATGAAGATATAAACATTTAAACTCTTTTATAGACTTTAGACTTGAGACTCATAATATCGTAGAAGACAACGGCATGAGTCTTTTATTTACTTCTGTGGACATCTGATCCCTGGGAGAGATATTTTGTTGTAAATAAACATACTCCAGTACATATTAAAATCTGGTTCCATCCATCTCTATATCAACTTTTGGTTTTTATTTTTGTTTTGCTTATATTCATTTCAAGTTCAGTTTCCTTACTTTTATTAGTTTGTATCATAATTTTGTAATTTCTCAGGATCTTCTACCAGCACGATTAGATTGTCAGCAAATCTCAAATGATTCAAGTGGCTTCCATTAAAGTTGAGGCCATAATAAATAGTAAATCTATAGTCTATTTATTTACTATTTATGATTATATTTATCGTAATAAATAGTCTATTTGTCTAAAGATTCTTTCCAGCACACCATTAAACAATTTGGGTGACAACAGGTCTAAAAATAGTTACGGATATATTATATTGAATGGTTTTGCACTATACTATAAAATACAAAGTGACTTATGGGTCAATATTAATTTTGTGAATACTACATATGTTAGTCTTAAATGTAAAATTACATGCTCCATGTTTTTAGCAATACATTTAAGTACATACTTATCTCTAATTTCTTACATTAACTTTTAACTACAACTGTCAAACTCATTGATTACATAAGGTCTATATTATCTTATTTGACACCTGTTTATGGGAAATGAGTCTCCTTTATATTCCAGTTTTATGCAGCGTTTTCTCTTGCTGTGATTATTTTTGCTTATGTCAATATAGGTATTATATGTCATTGACTTGCCCAAATATGATTATGGTTCAGACTATCAAATGCTTTGGAGTAGTCAATGAAAGCTATTATTTATTTACACAGGCTTCTGAAGGCAATTCTTCACTAGTTTACTGCGGAAAAAGCCTCTTCGAAAGGCCACGAAAAGCATGGTGGTGAGCCTCTCACACACAAGGAATTATTTTTATTACTATAGTATGTGTCTATATTTTAAATCTTATATTATTTTTTAGTGTTTTCGAATGATTCTTGCAAGAAATTAAGAGTAGGCAACATGGAATCTGCTGGAGATTGGTGCTTGATTGAAAGTGATCCAGGAGTGTTTACACAGCTAATAAGAAAATTCGGTAAATATATACATACATTCATAAACACTCACGCCTGTCACCTAGAGGGGTAGGCAGAGACTACGGACTTCCATTTGGCACGATCCTGACATACCTCTCTCGCTTCCTTTACATCAATATATCTACGCATACACACTCGTTGGTTAAGGGTACTTCTAATGTGGCCCATTTTCAAAATATCGCCAATTTTCTTGATAAACTTTCGTCTAGGGCGTCCCTTTCCAACCCTGCTGTTCACATCTGCCATATAAATTTGCTTTATCACTCTTTCCTCGTTCATTCTTTCTACATGACCAAACCACTGAAGCATTCTTTTCTTAATCCTGGTCACAATATCATTTTGCATACCACATTTTTCTCTTATCACACAATTTCTCACCCTGTCATTCATATTCAACCCTAGCATACTCCTTAAGACCGCTTTTCTACAGCATTTATTCTACTTTCGTGCTTCTACTGCCACACCCAACTTTCATTACCATACATTAAAGTAGAGATTAACACAGCATTATGAATTACCATACATGCCTTTTTTGACACATTCTGATTCTTCATAATAGAGTGTAGAGACCCATTCACTCGATTTCCTGCATTCACTCGTCTTTCTATATCCTTAGCATATCCTTATCATATCTACCATCTGCTAAACACACATCATTTCACAACATATACATAACATATCACATAACATAACACAATCACATTACCCCTTATATATTGTGATTCTACGTACGTTAGATTTTGATGTTAGCCATGCGGTAAAATACGTAAAAGTCCGTACGGATAAAGAATGGGACTAGAAATGTCGATCATCGGGAAAGTACCGTGCATTGTATAAATAGCGAAAACACGCTAATAACGGTACATTGTTATAACGTTATATTATTCGGTCAAATGGAAATTTTTTATTAATATTTGAAACGAATTGTATACCCCAGTAGGTATATTAATTTTAAAGTAACAAATATAACTGGCGACCCGCTTTGGCTTCTTTTGGGTGACATCTATTAATATGGCGTTATTTAAACTTACGATAATCATTAAATACCATTTATTTTATTTTATCGATATTTCTACTTTATTAAATTCTCTGAATTTTTTGAAAAAAAAAAATTAGCTTAAATCGTTCCAGGTATTTTCTCTGTTTGTTCGTAAAGTTTTATAACAGTCGGTTCTGAAATTCCGAAGCTAATCTATCGTCGGACAGACTTGTAAATATTATATACAAAAATATTAACAAACAAAATCAAAAATAATTATCAACAAAACTCTCAGAACGCGTCGTAGCTCAAAATTAGCAAAAACGGAGTGATTTTTTTGATTCCAACGGTAAGTTAGACTGAAGTAAAGAACGTACTACCCGTCCGGATAAAGAACGGGATTGAAAATGGTGTCGTCTCTATTCACCTCTCGCTCGCACACTGTCGTTATTTATACTCATACGCGCCGGTAAAGACTGCAAAAAAAGTTGCAATACGTATGTCTACATGTGTATATATACGTATATATACATACCTATTGCAACTTTTTTGCAGTCTTTACCGGCGCGTATGAGTATAAATAACGACAGTGTGCGAGCGAGAGGTGAATAGAGACGACGCCATTTTCAATCCCATTCTTTATCCGGACGGGTAGTACATAAGTCAAAATTTTCATTTAGCTATGACTACAATTCGACAATATTTACATAGAAATTGTGCCTATCAAAGATGACGGTGAGCGAGCGAGAGGTGAATAGAGACGACGCCATTTTCAATCCCATTCTTTATCCGGACGGGTAGTACATAAGTCAAAATTTTCATTTAGCTATGACTACAATTCGAAAAAATATACATAGAAATTGTTCCTATCAAAGTCGAAATTTAATCAATTAAATCCCATGTATACCTTGAAATTCTTGTTAAGTCGAAAACTTATTAACTATCTCTTGAAATTCGAGTTATCGCGATTCCACTGTATAAATATTGCTTAAGTATTTTTTAAGTTTTATTAGTTTGGGGGTTGATAGTGCATTATTATCTCTATTTTTATTTTGCTGCTTAATGAAAATGCTACATTATTGGAAATTTATTGTAATGCTATATTTATATGTAGAATGATGAAAATCGATAAAATTGTAAATTTCCTTTGATACTAAATCAACGGATGGTGTATTACCGATTTGGGTGGTACCTTTTACACCACCTAATTTTCATCAGTAGCCACCACATAGTGAACGTTGCTTTTATTTTTTCTTTATAATCTATCTTCAATAGCTATTCATAAGAGTTTGACTGTATAAATAAATTTAATAATTCGATTTAGGTGCTACAGGGGTGCAAGTTGAAGAATTGTGGACTATAGATGATGGCATTTTTGAAAATTTACGGTAAACTTTGTTTTTATATTATTATTAATTAAACTACTCTTTTGACCATTTTTTAAGTTACTGCAATTTGTTTCAGACCGGTTCATGGCCTAATATTTTTATTCAAGTATATGCAAAATGATGAACCTTCAGAGCCAGTAGTATGTGATGATCGCCTTGATAAAATTTACTTCGCTAAACAGGTAATACTACATTATAATGATTGCATAAAATAAATAGTCTAAGAGCCCGTGAACCCCAGACCTTTGTTATTTTATAAAAGCTGAATGTTTGTCAGCTCATGCTCCCAACACAGGTAAGAATGATGGACCATTACTAGACGAAATTTGGGTTACAGTGGCTTTGGCAGGTAAACGGTACTAAAGGTATCTAAAATACACATCTAAATGCATCAAATAATAAAGTGCGATATTTTGGTATTACCTTATGAATATTGTTAAAAATCACGTTATTCATTGCCAGACACCTAACATCGTGGCAATCCTCTGCCAGATACCCTTATGTTCATGAAATTTCAATTTTACTTATGTTATAGTATGATGACACTGTGACACGTTTTCTCTTCGTGGTACGCTATGACTACCCGTCTTTGGTCGTGTTCTGAATCGGTTAGGTTAACTATTCTGTCTGTACATTCAATCAAATTATAAGTATCTTTTTTGTATAATTCAATTACTGCTTTACTAAAAGTTTTCCTGAATTCCGTGTTTTCCAAATATATACATATATATATATATATATATATATATATATATATATATATATATATATATATATATATATATGTACATATATATATATATATATATATATATATATATATATATATGTACATATATATATATATACATATACAATATGTAACAAAAACCCTGTGGTTCCCGTTAAGTGCGTTATCAGAATCAGTATTTAAACGCATAGAAATAACTTTACTTCAGAAAACTCGTCATAAAAATAATCAAATCAAATTTTAATTAAATAATATTTGTAAATTTTATGTGGATTGATTACCTCTGCCTGGAATTATCGACAGCGGCGGGTGGCGGCCGGCGGTGACGTAGGTACATCAAAGACGGGGCGCGCGCGCGCGTCTTACCTACACTCACAGCTGTTATAGTCAAACACTAATTTATCACTATGTCTACTTGACGACCACGAAGATGTTGTTCAATATGTCCACCTTGTACCTCTATACATTTGTGACACCGAATTGTAATGTCTGAACGCACGCGTTGCAACAGACATTTCGGACTTTATTTTTTCAAAGGCTGCGACTATACGCATACGCATTTCTGCCTCGGTATCGCATGTTTTTTGGAATACAGTCTGCTTAATCGTACCCCAGAGATAAAAATCTAAAGGTGTGAGATCAGGTGATCGTGCCGGCCAGTTGACCGGTCCACCGCGGCCAATCCATCTTTCACCGAACTCAGTATCTAAAAAACTTCTTACACAACGGGAGAAATGCGGTGGAGCACCATCGTGTTGAAACCACATGCGACGAACGAGGTCTAAATTTATTTCGTCAAGTTCATTGCTTAGTTCTTCTCGCAAAAAACGTCCGTAGTTTTCACCGCTCATTGTGTGGTCTAGGAAATACGGACCAATAATTTTGTCACCTATAATTCCCGCCCACACATTGATTTTCCATCGGTGTTGAAAGTGGCTTGGTTTATACGAATGCGGATTTGTCGTTGACCATACGTGTTCATTATGAGCATTAAATACACCTGTTCTTACAAAAGAGCATTCATCTGTAAAAAGTACGCGGTTCAAAAACTCAGAATCTCCTTCAACCTTATCAAGTAACCATCTACAGTAATCCATTCTCGGCTCGTAGTCGTTAGGAAGAAGACACTGAACTCGACGATAATGATATGGGTGCTGGCCATCATCTTTGAGGGCTCTCCAAACGCGCATATGGTTCACACCTAGTTCACGTGCCACCGAGCGCGTGCTCCGCGTCGCATCTTCCTCAAACATGTCGAGAATGTGCTCCTCGATGTCGTCGTCGTACATCCTCGGTCTTCCTGAATCTGTACGTTGTTGATCACGGCCATGCACACTGCCAGTATTGTACATACGAATATGAAGTCGTTGGAACGTCATTGCCGACGGCAATTGTATATTTCGTGGAGTAGCAAAGCACTCCCCGTAAAGTCTTCGTGCTGCTGCATAATTGCAGTTACATTTCCCGAGACACATCAACATATTAAAATATTCTTCGTTTGAGTAAGACATCGCACACAAGTCACTCACGGCGGAATATTAATTTCGCAATATAAAACACAACCGTCAATATCAGTGCTAACGCGCTACTGGTGCTTGATGCTTGTTTGTTTGCATAGACGTGGCAAAGCTATTGTACTCTATAACATAATTTTGATATTTTCTAAATCGATGAAAATTTCGTGATTTTTTTATGTTATTTTTTTAATAATAGCTATTATTTATTTATTTATTTCAGACAGCGTCCGTAAGTGTTATTAAGAAATTAAATTATAGCTAGGATTAATAAAAATACATTAAAACACTTTTATAACAAGAAACATTTAAAAAATTGTGTTATAAATCCACACAATAACAAATACTTAAACTATTATGCTGCTATGTTTTTCAAAATCTAATAATTAGCATTTTTTTATCGACCGACGATTAACAATACTTATTTATATTTCTATTCTTGACCACTGAATTGTGACAAAATTTTATGTTTATAAAACTTCCCATGTTTTTAAATATTACTACTAAATATTAGCAGAGAATAAATAATAGATACGACGACCACGAAGATGTTGTTCAATATGTCCACCTTTCACACATTTGCGGCACCGGCTTATATGTTTTATCGACCGACGATAAACAACCCTTATTTTTATTTTTATTCTTGATCACTGAATTGTGACAAAATTTTATGTTCATAAAACTTCCCATGTTTTAAATATTACTACTAAATATTAGCACAGAATAAATAATAGATATTGGATCAAAATTAGTTAATCGTCATATAGTGGACGCTTCTTTTTATCACTCGAAGAGTGGAGTTTTTTTGGGTTTTTCCTAGTACCTAAGTCCTTCGTCGGCTTTCGCTTTTGAGTTCAAAGAGCGCGCAAAACGCCGCGTATATTAATTACTTATTAATTTTGTTTTGTTTATTATATTCTAGCAATAAACGACAATATAAATTTATTTAAAAAAAATAATTACTACCTACTACATAAATTCTTTATCGAATAATATTTCATATGAAAGATACATACTAAATTTCTCCTACAAATAGTTGCAAATTTGGAATTAATCACGATATTTTATGCATGAAATAACCTTTTTAAATATTTTCGTAGATCTATTTAGCAAAAAAGTGGAAATTTATAACATAAGTATTCAAATGATACTTATAATATACAATATACTAGATGTATAGTTGTAGCACGAATGGGTCGGCTCGGCCGGGGAAGGACCACGCTCTCACAGAATACCAGCGTGAAATGGTTGCTTAATGCTGCTGTATTTCGTATGGTGAGTGTAGAGAATCGGAGAACCTTTTTACTGGAAATGAGGCATTCCATCTTAGTCCTCACGGGTGACAACGCATCTGCATTTTGATTCGTAATCGAGGATAGATGTAGATGTCTATGGGCCGCAGCAACCACTTACCATCAGGTGGACTGTGTGCTCGTTTGTCTCCTTATACTATAAAAAAATACTATGTGTATTGGGGTTGAAATAATAACCATTTCATTATAATTTCTATTATTTTGAAATTAAAATTTTCTGAGAATAACTGAGTCTAGATAGGTATAAAGATTTACACAAAAACCTTGGGGAAGCACGCGCCGCTTAGCGGCTTGCTTTGAGTCGGCCATGTCAGTGACCTCATATCGGCCGTAGACTATTATTTATTCTGTGACGTAGATAATATTACAGTGTCGGTAAGTTCAGAAGCAAATAACATTTTTAGAAATTTAATATTTCTTAAGTTATCTTATTAGAAACCTAAAAACCCCATTTAAAGCAACCAAAAAAAATTTTCATTATCATAATTACCATGCCTATGTGTACACCTATTCGTCCCTGAAACGACCAACAGGGTTTTTGTTACATACTGTATATATATATATATATACATATATACATATATATACACACACATTATATATATATATATATATATATATATATATATATATATATATATAATGTGTGTGTGTGTATATATATATCAAATATAAAATCGATATATTCTTTAAAAAAATCTTTGACAACTTTCTTATTATTTTAAGGCATGTGAACTTATAGTATACGTTGTCTTTTATTTGAAATATCTTTAACAGATATTTTATCGGTAAACCATGTAGAAACTAAAATTTGACGTGGTTTAGTATCTATAGCTTCGTTCAGGATAGGAATCCCTTCGTGTTCCCTGTTTGATACTGAGTTAGCTGTGACACCATCGTCTGATAATTCCATCAGTTCCATCGGTGGCTCGGATTCGGTATCAGAAACAACTATAGATTTCTCGCTTTCCCTGTCAGAAATTGACATAACTGACGGTGTTTTACGTTCTCTTATTAAGATGTCTAAAGACTGCCTTTTTTCTTTCAATATCACCATTCGTACCACTAGAATTAGCAGCCTTTGTTGCTAGTAAATCTAGCCATGATCTCTTCTTTGCTTCAACTTCCATACGTATCTCATCATCCCACCATAACGTATTATTTTTCCTTTCATTCTTTCTCTTACTAACACCACATACTTCGGTAGCTGCATCCACTAAACCTTTCTTTACATTTTGCAATATATTCTCCAAGTCTAACTCCAAATCATACATAATTCATCCAAACCACTTATATTTTCTTTCAGTCTACATTTGAACTTGTTTTTATCACTTTTATCTTGTAACCTTTCTGTTCTAATACGCTGTAACGCAGTGGTAGACACAGACGATCGATGGCGCCAACGCCTGAATAGACCATTAATTCGGCATAAAACTAAATAATGATCCGTTCCTACGTTAGAACCCCGGTAAATTCTCGTATCTACCACTGCGCCCCTCAATCTTTCATCCACAATTATGAAATCTATCATGCTTCTATCGTCACCTCTTTCCCAAGTATACATGTGAATCCTCTTGTGGCGAAAGCAAGTGTTCGTCACAAAAAGATTCTTTTCCATACATATGGTGAGGAGACTTTCACCATTCTCATTTATACTTTCATCACCAAACGTTCCCAGTATCCTTTCATAACCAAGCCTTATGGAATATGGAAAACATTTCAGCTATTCTACATTAGGTGACGCTAATAAATATAATGTAAATATATAATATAGGCAATAAATTATCGTTTTTTTTTAAGTTTAATGTTGCCGTTTCGACATCAAAGTATCGATAACGTTGTTGGTTACTAAGTTTGAAATGCATTACGATATAATAGAAGGGAATATGCATGATTGTTTATTGTATAAATCTATTTATTATGGCTTCTATCACACATAAAAATCATATTAACTTTTTACGCCACTTTATTGTCATGAAATAAAATATTTAATTTCACCAAATAGAAGTCAGAGAAGAAGATAGACCAAAGACCGCATTTAGCACACCTTTCGGCCATTTTAAATTTAATAGAATCCACTTTGGATTAAAGACAGCCCCCGCTACGTCCCAAAGAGCAATGGACAACGTCCTGAGAGGACTACAGGGAATACATTGTCCAGTCTACCTGGATGATGTCATTATTTTTTCTAAAAGAAAAAACTTTCTAATTGAAAAACTTAAAGCTGTTTTCGAAAGGTTTAGAAGAACAAACCTTAAAGTACAACTAGTCACATTTTTTAAGAAAAGAGGTATTGTACTTAGGTCACACAATAACAAGTGAGGGCCTCAAACCTAATACGGATAAAATAGATGCTGTACTTAATTACCCTCTCCCAAAAACAGTGACAGAAATTAAAAGTATCTTAGAACTAGTCGGCTACTACCGTAAATTTATAAAAGATTTTGCTAAAATAACAAGACCTCTTACAGTTTGTTTAAAAAAGGGTATTAAGATAATTTTGAACGAAGAATATAAAGAAAGTTTTGAGACCTGTAAAAAACTTTTAACAAATGCTCCGCTCCCAGATTTTCAAAAACCTTTCATATTAACAACCGATGCATCCAATTATGCTATTGGAGCCGTTATATCACAGGGCACTATTGGAAATAATAAACCAGTAATTTACGCAAGTAGGACATTAAGTGACACGGAAACTAGATATAGCACCATAGAAAAAGAACTTTTAGGTGTAGTTTGGGCAGTAAAACATTTTAGACCCTATTTATACACAGACCTTTAGCCTGGCTCTACTCCCTCAAAGAACCCAACAGTAAGTTGACTCGTTGGCGTCTTAGATTGGAAGAATACCTACGATTTTGAAATTAAATATAAAAAAGGACAGCAAAACACAAACGCAGATGCGCTGTCAAGAATAAGATTAAACATATTAGACAACGATCTTGACTCGACTTTAGCTAATATAGACGAAGAACATGAACGTATCAAACAAATAGTCAAAGAATTAAATGATGAATTTGTAACAATAAGAGAAAAGGAACGTAAAACACCGTCAGTCAGTATGTCAATTTCTGACAGGGAAAGCGAGAAATCTATAGTTGTTTCTGATACCGAAGCCGAGCCACCGATGGAACTGATGGAATTATCAGACGATGGTGTCACAGCTAACTCAGTATCAAACAGGGAACACGAAGGGATTCCTATCCTGAACGAAGCTATAGATACTAAACCACGTCAAATTTTAGTTTCTACATGGTTTACCGATAAAATATCTGTTAAAGATATTTCAAATAAAAGACAACGTATACTATAAGTTCACATGCCTTAAAATAATGAGAAACTTAGATTAGAGACTAACAAAGATTTTTTTAAAGAATATATCGATTTTATATTTGATATATATATATATATATATATATATGTAAAATATATATATATATATATATATATATATATATATATATATGTATACAACATGTAACATAATTAACGCACTTTGAGAAAGTAGTTTGTTCAGAATCGTTTACTGAATCGATTCCTATCATTTTTAATATAGATAATTTTTTTATCCCAAAAATAATTAAAACTACGTAAATTACAGTCACACTAAATCTGTACAGTCAAAACAAACTGAAATGGACCGTAACTTAAGGCAATAAGACTTTTAAGAGTGCAGTTTTATTTGTATTATTACTAATTCTGTCATTCGATAAAAATAAATAAAAATGAACTTTATTTCAACCACGTTAAAGTCTTTGCGTTCGTGGATTTGTACTGTAACCACAAAATTCTTCCGGAATTAGTATAACTAATTTGATAAATAATTTTTTTTTAAATTAAATTTGATATACTATAAATTCAGTGTATGTATTATGATTATAACATAATATACTAATTGGGGTGTCTGAGGGTGTGCGTTAATTACGTTACATATTGTATATACGACGTACGAATGGTGATATTGAAAGAAAAAAGCAAGAAAGAACGGATAAGAATGATAGAAGAATATCGGATAACTTCCAGGCAAATATTAAAATGTTCTGGAAACTTGTAAGAACTGCCAGGGGACATTCAAAACAGCCTATGATGAATGCTATAAGAGACGAGAATGGTTATATTCTGAATGATGAAGTTTTGAGTTTAAAGAATGGAAGGAATATTTTGAAAGCGTGTTTATGAGTGAGGAGACAACGTGTGTACTAAGTGAAGTAGAAACACCGAAAGAAGAGGAAAGAGGTAGCGAGATAAGTATAGATGAAATAATGAAAGCAATGAAAAGCATGAAAGCAGGTAAGGCTGCCGGATATGATAGAGTTTCACTTGAAATGCTAAGGGCTGGAGAGGAAGTGGTGGCAGGCCTGCTGCACACCTTGTTTAATTTATGCTGGGAACTGAAGCGGGTACCGGTAGACTGGTGCAAAGCCGTGATGGTCCCAGTATATAAAGGAAGAGGGTCGCAGCAGGACTGTAAAAACTACCGTGGCATCAGCCTTCTTAGCGTTGAAAGAAACTGATGGAAAAATTTGGGATGTGCAAGCGGGATTTAGAAAGGGAATGGGATGAACAGATCAAGTCTTTTCCATGCGCATGATCGCGCAGTAGTTTCTGGCCAAAAATCGAAAGGTTTTTTGTGCGTTCATGGACTTGGAAAAGGCCTATGACAGAGTGGATAGGGATTTACTATGGCAAACACTGAACTCATTAGGGTTGAGCGCTGGCTTGATACAGGCATTGGAGTCTCTTTATAGGGACTCTAGTGCTTGTGTTAGGATCAACGGGGACTATCTATCTTGATCTACTCGGACTGGTTTGACATCCATAAAGGTGTCAGACAGGGCTGTGTGGTTTCCCCGTGACTGTTCAACCTATTTATGGACAGTTGTTTGCAAAATTTGAAAGTTGAAGAATGCGGATTAAGAATGGGTGAGTTAACCGTCAAATGCCTTTTGTACGCCGATGATCAAGTTATTCTTGCGTCGTCGGCGGCCGAGTTGCAAATGATGGTTACATTAATGAACGGATCATTAAAAGAAAGGGGTATGAAAGTGAACGCAAGTAAGACGAAGGTTATGGTTTTTGAAAGAGAAGAAAGTAAAACGATTTGTGAAATAAGAATAGAAGGGGAGTTGATCGAGCAAGTAGATGAGTTTTTATATTTGGGCTGCGTATTTAGTAGGGATGGGAGATATGATAAGGATATAGAACGACGAGTGAATGCGGGAAATAGAGTAAATGGGGCCTTGCACGAGTCAAAATGTGTCGAAAAAGGCACGTATGGCAATTCACAATGCTGTGTTGGTCCCTACTTTAACGTATGGTAGTGAAAGTTGGGTGTGGAAGAAGAAGCACGACAGTAGAATAAACGCAGTAGAAATGCGGTCGTTAAGGAGTATGTTAGGGCTGAATCTGAATGACAGGGTAAGAAATTGTGTAATAAGAGAAGAGTGTGGTTTGCAAGATGATGTTGTGAGCAGGATTAAGAAAGGAATGCTTCGGTGGTTTGGTCATGTGGAAAGAATGAATGAGGAAAGAGTGACAAAGAAAATTTATGGTGCAGAAGTGAATGGCAGAGTCGGAAAGGGACGTCCTAGGCGAAAATTTATCGACCGAATTGGCGATTTATTGAAAACGGGCCAAATTAGGAGTACCCTTAACCGACGAGCATGTATGCGTAGGTGTATGGATGTGAAGGAGGCAAGAGAGGTGTGTCAGGATCGTGCCAAATGGAAGTCTGTAGTCTTTGCCTACCCCTCTGGGTGACAGGCGTGAGTGTTTATGTTTTTATGTTATCAACATTTGGCGTCAATTTTGTAAGGGTTAATCTTAAATCTCCTCGGCTAATGAAGTCCAGTCTGTTTCTTTTTTTCGTTAGGAGATTAGTAACCCCCTTTCCACTAGGTATGACGATGGAAAGGAAATTAAAAATTTCCTCGCTATATTCCATAATATGGGATAAGTAACGGGTATGTTGTTTTGCAGCCAGAATTGCTGATATCCGTTTTTAAACTGAACCTTAAGTTCTTCGTTTGTACTTAGTTCAGTCAGATCCTCTTGTATTATGACATTCGTTTCTTCTATGTCATCATATGGATTAATTATCCACGGTGGTATTACCATAGTCGAAATATCCTCAAACCTAGATTCAAAATCTGAATAGAGGGCATTTAAATGTTGAACGTAAGTTGAAACGTCGTCTTCCTGGCAGCTTGTCTGTGACAAATTGGGGAACTGAGAAAATTCGCCCCGTCCAATATTTGGCTTCATTAGTTTAACTCTGGCAAGAAACGCTGAAAATTTAAACTGTCGCCTTGTAATTGCAAATTAACCATATTAAATTTTGTAAACAGATCTGTTAAATAGGCGATGTCTGTTTTCCTCTTCATTAAATTTTCTTTTAAAATTATATCTTTAGTATCCAAAAATTCTAAAATATTCCCAAAAAGTGCAAAAAATCTTGTCAAACATAAGCCTTTCGACAGGCAGCGTACTTCAGTGTGAAGGAGTAATTGATGAAAGTGTTCGTCATTTTCTTCACACAACTCCGCAAATAACCGCGTATTCAACGTGTTGCTTCGGATTCGGTTTACTGCATCAATGACTAAATGAAGTGATTCATGCAATCTAACACTCAAATTTTTAACAACTAAATGTTGTCGATGGATGACGCAATGTATTGCTAACACCCCTGACACATTTTGTTTTAAATAGCTTATAAATCCACGATAACGTCCAACCATGACAGGTGCTCCATCTGTAGCTACTGATATTATATTTGATAAAGGAATTGTTTTTTCAATGAAGTAATCCTTCAAAACATGAAATATTGATTCATCTTTAGTGTCTGTTATCAAAGATCTTGCGAAGAGCAGTTCTTCGTAGATTTCTTGATTCATAATACAATGAACATATGCCAATAATAATGCCGCATTATCAGGTAAAGTTGACTCGGCCAGTTGTATAGAGAAATGGGTCGTTTGCAAATAATTACATAAGAAGCTTTCAATGTCAGAACTCATTTCATCAATACGTCTTTCAACAGTGTTGTTGCTTAAGGGAATTCTTTTAATGATATCAGATGCAGGTTTGTGTAAAACAGTTTTTAAAACCTCTTCAACGGCTGGCAAAATTATCTTCTCTCCGATAGTATGCGGTTTTCCGGATTTTGCTATTAGTAATGAGATATTGTAAGACGCCCGCAAACCATCATCATTTCTTTGTGACGTCGAAGCGAACATTCTGTCCAGTGTAGGTCTCTTCTGAAGTTTATCTTTGAGCGTTTGAAAGTATTTCAAATCTTTCTCTGTTTTATCAGGGTGGCATCTTCTCAGATGATCTTGCAGTTTAGATGGTTTCATAGCGTCATTGCCCAAAACTTTGTTGCATAAAAGGCACATAGGCAATTGTTTGTCCGGCAATGATGGAATGAAGCCAAATTTCAAATAATCGACACTGTACTGTCTACATTTCTTTTTAGATTCTGTGGGCAAAATTAAATTATTTAAATAAGACAGAAAATCCAGCAGCTGTATATTAAAAATATTTTTTGATTTTTCCGAAAACTTTCCATAATTCAAACATCTTCTTGCAACAAATAGCTCGAATTACGGAGATTGCACTGTAATTATAATACCGATTGCTAAAACTTTCAAAAAGAAACTATTGAGGAGTACTCGTGTAATTTTGCATGATTGAATATTAAACTACTAATAACTAAAGTCATGATTGGCGTAATTTATCTATCTTTGCTAACTACGAGTACAAAACTAAAATTTAATAAAAAAATAATGTACTTACTTTTTTCCAGCACTCTCAAACAAAATAACACTGACTCACTATAATTTGTGTGATATACTATCTGTTTATATTTTGTAAAATATTTTCTTAGCACTTTCCTTTTAAAGATTCAGGAAACGAATAAACGTATTTGTCCCACATTCGTATTTATAGAGTGACGAATTGAACAAGTCAATTCAAGTTAGCGAAGCTCTGAGGCTGCGACTCTCGGGTTTTTACAAGTTCAAAATGTATTGCGACCACAAAGCGAATACCAACATCCTACAACTTACACAATTTTATAAACATATATAGTAAATTTTTTACTTCATAGGTACTTTTATAAATAATGTATATGTTTTGATATTATAAGATAGTATGATGTAAGTAAATAGGTACTATCAGTGTATGTGTTGAGATCCACTTTCGTGGACCCCCATTTTCATTTCATGGACCCCCAAATTTTTTTCGCTGACGTAGACCCCTTGCAGGTTGTCATAGACTCCTAGGGGTCGATATAGACTACTTTGGGAATCACTGCTCTATAATATCCCGTTATTGACGGAATAAATTAAATTTTTTAACAAAAGGTTTATTTGCATAAGTCATTCTAATCACGAATCTCTTCTTAAGATTTACAATGTTTGTCTGGCAAGGGGTTGGAACTATCAAAAATTTCTGGCTAATGAGTAAACATTATTTACTTATTACCCAAGTATTATATATAAAAATCAGCTTTAATACTATAACGTAAGTAAAATTGAAATTTCATGAAAATTAAGGGTGTCTGGCAAGGGGTTGCCACGATTTTAAGTGTCTGGCAATGAATAACGTGATTTTTAATAATATTCTGAAGGTAATACCAAAAAATCGCACTATTATTTGATGAATTTAGATGTGTATTTTAGATACCTTTAGTACCGTTTTCCTGCCAAAGCTACTGTAACCCGAACTTCATAATGGCCCATCGTTTTTACCCGTGTTGGGAGCATGCGCTGATAAACTTTCAGCTTTTATAAAATGACGAAGCTCTGGGTCTGGGTTTCACGGGCTCTTGCTCTGAAATATAAAATGAAGTAGGTATCTGCAAAATGACATATTGTTATTCCGGAAAAATTAATTTATTTGAAAAACTGCTTTATATTTGACATGTAGTAGGAGATATACTATTCGTAATAGATTTTTAATAAGCGATCCCTGATTAATCTAATAACTTTGTTAATTATTTACTTACAGGTTATTAACAATGCATGTGCCACACAAGCTGTCATTAGTCTTCTTTTGAATTGCAACCATCCAGATGTAGATCTTGGCCCTGAACTGAGCAAATTGAAAGAGTTCAGTATGTCTTTTGATCCCAAAATGAGAGGACTTACTCTTAGTAACTCTCAAACAATCCGAACTGCTCATAATTCCATGGCTCAACAACCTCTTTTCGAGTTTGATCCCAAAGTGGCATCTAAAGTAAGATATACTCTTTTTTCCTTGCATGTTAGTATAATTGACGATGTTAAACAAAATGACTGTTATAATTTAATATTTCCAGGATGATGATGCATATCATTTTATTGGCTATATGCCAATAGATGGTCGACTTTATGAACTCGATGGTTTACGTGACGGCCCTATTGACCATGGACCTATAGCTCCTGAACAGGATTGGCTTGATGTAGTGCGGCCTATTATAATGAAAAGAATCAACGTGTAAGATATTAACATTTATCTTTGTTGACATTTTCAATAAGAAAAGGATGAAATGCCGTGATAAATTTTCTGTGACACTCGCAGTGCATTTTAGAATTAAAAATAATGACATGCGATGTTGTTAAAACTGTTCTAGTTATTCTATCACGGCCAACAGCAACTTGCCGAGGTCATCTTACACAATCAATACATTCTCAAGACACGGGCTTAGCTCATTGAAGGGACGATTAACTGTAATTATGTTGATTATTGGTATGTAGTTTATCGATCGCAGTAGCCGATATTTCGGACCTCTTAAGCTGCTCTCCGTCACTGGGTTCTGGTACTTGAATTTGTAGTACTATCAAATTTTTTAGAATATAGATTTTGAATTTGTAGCCTCACAGCTCATTGAATTCTGCTTTTGCTTATGACTTTACCTTGACTATTTTGTGCTAAATGATGTTGAAAGAAATGGAAGGCTGAAGTTCCTGGCCTGTGTTGTAGTGGTGGCAAAATAAATATACCTAAAATTGCCCAACCAACATCAGTTTTAAAGGAACTGATATATATCAGGACCACATCCTTCATCAAGACATTTCTCGAACCATTTAGGGCAATATAATACACTTTTAAACAGATGACTTCATTTGGTGGCAAAGAAATTCGAAAGGGGAACTTTATGCTCACATTTAAAGTGCAGGGGCAAGTTTATCATTTGATCGGTAATTTACTTCCGGCTGAAGGTGCACAACTAGCGTTTTTGCAAACATATTTTAAACAACGTACGTGCTACGTGCTTAAATGTTTGCCCCTGTGCATAATAGTGGTAACTGGTGGTAGTAAATAGTAGTAACTTGTAGGAATAGATTTATGCCAAGAGTGTTTTTAGCACGGGCAAATAACTATATGTTGCCCTACCGAGATCTGGTACTGGTGAAAATCAATATCTACTTCTGCCAGAAGAAAACAAAACTAAAAATATAGTGTACGCTGAAATACTTTAAAATAACATTCGTTTTGAGTTTTTTTTTTTGAGAAAAACCTATAATCTATATGATATAAGATTATAAGACCCAGTATTTTTACGTCTAACGTTTTAACGTTCCACTCTTACTGATAAAAGCGTGATATAGGTTCTAAAATAGCTCCGTACGTATTATTTAAAAATATTTTAAAGTTTTTTAAAGTTAACGTTAGCCCAAAGTAACTATTCCACGCGGACAAGTCGCGGGCAGAAGCTAGTTTGTAATAAATATTAACCATGAGCAACTCTGGCCGCGGCGCGAATCTTTTGTAAAATTTTTCAAAATTTGTATTCCTCAAATACTTAATTTCTCTATTTATTATTATTTTATATATGTCTTCTAATTAATTTTTATATTTTATACATTTCTATTCTTTTTATATATTTATTTTATTTATTCTAATTTTCAAAATTTTCAAAAATAGTAATTTATACAATATGTAACGTAATTAACGCACACCCTCAGACACCCCAATTAGTATATTATGTTATAATCATAATACATACACTGAATTTTTAGTTAAACATTTTTATGCACTGATTATTTATCAAATTAGTTATACTAATTCCGGAAGAATGTTGTGGTCACAGTACAATTCCACGAACGCAAAGAATTTAACTTGCTTGAAATAAAGTTAATTTTTCTTTATTTTTATTTAATGACAGAATTAGTAATAATACAAATAAAACTGCACTCTTAAAAGTCTTATTGCCTTAAGTTATGGTCCATTTCAGTTTGTTTTGACTGCACAGATTTAGAGTGACTGTAATTTACGTAGTTTTAATTATTTTTGGGATAAAAAATTACCTATATTGAAAATGATAGGAATCGATTCAGTAAACGATTCTGAACAAACTACTTTCTCAAAGTGCGTTAATTATGTTACATGTTGTATATGTCCAAAAAATCGAAATGTAACAGTTTTCATTTCGTTCTTTAACTTATGTGATGTGTTTAGCATCATGTACAGCCTAGCAGCGTTTTCTTATTTGGAAGCAATTGCTATAATCTGATTAATAAGAAAATATCACAGCATCTGCAGTAAAAATGCCTGATTTTAAAATCAGCTTTCATCTGTTTGTATTTGGTGGATCTTGTTAAAATTGTTATTCCTCTATCTGTCAGATAACATGACATTTTTCGTTCTTTTTCTACTTCTATTTTGATATCAACTAAACACTTCTGTTATGGTGCTACTTTACGGCAAATAGAACTTACAAACATGTAACGCATTACACAGTTATATTTCTTAAATGAAATATAAAACAAAATTTTATAAGTAGATTTCTCCAACACTTTTTCTGGTTTTGTTTTATTTACATTGATTCGGCATTCTCGTTTATTTCATTTCAGAAATTATATTAAAAGGGCAATTTAAAATGGTAAATGTTATTTTCTTCGAAAATTGCTATTTACTTTAAAAAAATGTTTATTTTTAGGTATACTGAAGGGGAAATCCACTTTAATTTGATGGCTTTGGTATCGGACAGAAAAATGATTTATGAACGTCAGTTACAAGAGGCGCAAATGTTGACTATGGAGACTGATGACATGGAAAATGAAATACAAAGACTTAGAATGTTGATTGAATATGAAGATTTAAAAATGGCCAGATACCAACAAGAGATGATACGTAGGCGACATAATTATTTGCCGTTTATAATAATGCTTTTGAAAATATTAGCCGAGGAAAAAATGCTGATGCCGCTACTGGAGAAGGCTAAGGAGCGCGCTTCGAAGAAGGGTACGAAGAAAATGAAAGTATAACACGAACTGTGGGGAGGCACGCGCGTAGAGCGCGTTCGCTCTTCCCGCCGTGTCTCCCAACCCAGCTCTTCCCAAGCGGTGCCTGTGGCTGAGAGCATGAATTATACATTGTCTGATTTAAATTCAATTTATTGTGAACCTGATGATCTTGTACAACAAACTATAGAGCCACAGCTGCCGGCAACGAGCACACAAGGTACCGTTGATGATAATTTTACCAGTGTTATGGACACAGATGACTTTTTTAAAGATGGTTTTTACCCTGATAGTATACTGGATGATAACATTGTTGATGATCATGATTTTCTTGCTAATAACTTGTTGGAAATGAATGATTATATGTTACAAGATTTCTTAGAGAATAAGGAGGTCCCTGATAATAACGAAATGAAAAAACCGGATAGTAGTTCCGAACAGCCAGAGTAAAATATGTTATTGTTAAATAAACAATGTCTTAAATTGATTATGTAAATGTTTGGATTATAAATCAAATATTTTACGAGAAATTACTATAAATAAAATTTAAAAATCTAGGGTAATATAGGATAAATAAAATACAGATATAAAACGTAGCTTTGTAATTATTAGAGTATATGTATTTTGCAAAACCTGTATACGTGTTTTGTCAAGCAACTATTCAAAAATGATATCTTTTAAATTTCTAATTTGTTGAGCTAAAAATGTTTTGAGTAATTGCTTGAAAATATATTGTACAAATTCTTGACATATTATAACTACTGGCAGTATAAAATCATTAAAATATTTAAAATATGTAAAAGTATGTACGCATTTACGATTTGTCTAAGCCTGTTTAATTATAGACGTAATTTACTGTATTGTTGCTTATAATTATAAATATTGCATCATTTTTAGAATGAAGCCTGCCAGGTACTTATCAGGTACTTATCAGGTGCTTCATAAAATATCTTATTAGCTCAGTGGTAAGCATTAGTTTTAAGAATATAATTTCATACTAAACATATACACGTATATAGTTAGTCTAGTAAAGTTCGTATGTCGCAGTTATAGCGAATTACATAAATAGTTTTTTAAATTTATATAATATAATAAATAGTAGCCTCCGTCAATTTGGACGAAAGAGTTCGTAGCTTAACTGTTACTTCATTTACACCTCATCAAGCAATCTAAAGGTAGACATAATTATTTACACCTTATTACAATTTAAACTTATAATTATAATCGTAAACCTAATTAACGAAAAATTTTCATGTGTAAAGATATGATTAATAAATTAATGAATTTAGAGTGTTGTGGCACATGGTCTAAATAGCAGAACACAGTTATTTACAATTAAAGATATACTAATATTGACACAAGTAGGGGACGAAGACAATGCTTTGAGAATGTTATGAGGAGTGGTCGATGGATTCATTATTTACAGGACGGCTTTGTGAGTAATCTTAAAACATGTTGATTGATAGATTGCCTGCGATGTTCTTCGTCATTACATGGATTCGTGTATTTTTAATCTGTCTGTGGCTTTGTAGTGATAAATGTCAATAAATGTTTAAATTTTCCTTATTTTTTTGCTTTCATTTAAATGTGCAATAGTTTTTTTTTAAATAAATGTAATCAATAAATTGAGCAAACATGGATATCTACTAGCGTGGTGCGGCGGAAAAAGTATTAACTAATTTGTTGATGTACTAACGTTGAACGTGAGTAAAAGAGTTTTGAACAGATAGAGATTACAAGAAACCAATATATATATAGTGTACATGCTTTTTAGAATCCTACGGTGGAATCATTGTCTGTGACATTCACAGATAAGTTTATCGATTTTATGAAACATTAATCAATCTGAAATAATAAATAGTTTACGATTCCACATAATGATTGAACAGAGGCTGAGTTATTAAATAGACGCGGTACTTAAGAGGCCGCTTCACGTATTTGGTTGAAGTCCTCTTGGTTTGATCATCATGGAGGCCCGTTTTAGTGTGTAGTCCCAACCTCGCCAGCGGAACCACACTATACCTGTAATTTATTTCAAATTTATATCTTATTTTGCGTAATATTTTCTGATCTTTTATTGACAAAATTTAGAGAGATTGATTTATGGTTACATTTCTTAAAAAATCACATTTAAGTTTGTTGCAAATCAATATATGCATATAGCGTTTTTCCGCTTAAACCACCCCAAAAATTGACAAAATGTGTCCGCCATTTTATTCATGCACGGTTAGTCAAACATACAAAAGTTTGAAGAAATCAAACTGTTGTTTGTTATAGAAGTCAGTGGCGAGCACAAATATTTTATGCCTGATGCCGATTTAAAGACAAATCGATATGACATACCTGACATCATACTCCCTCAGGTACAAATTAACCCTATTCGTTAAACTGCAAAGTAACGGTAACGTTGTAATCATTTTTAAGATTTGTCTAAAAAGCCATAGCTATGGAAATTGTATGGAAATATAATGTAAATGTAATAATAAATAAAAAAATTGTAGCCAAATGATCATCTTATTTAAATACTACAAATCTAATTTGACTTGAAATTCAAAATCGATCAAGTATTAAAACACTACCAAAAGAAAGTAATTTAATTTATTGATGATGACGTAACGACTCAATTATACCTTGTCGGGCGGTCAGATCTTGCGGGTCATGGAGATAGAGGCCATTGAGGCCGCGTCCACACGATTTCCACCACCAGCCGCCCTTAAGCATCGATGCGCAATTCAAGGATGATCTGTCGTTGTCTCTGTAATTCAATATCAATATTTAACGGGATGAAAGATACAATGTTTGATAAAGAATGGGATTGCAAATGGCGTAGCCTCTATTCTCCTCTCACTCGCACATGTCGCTATCTATACTCACACCCGCCGGTTAAGACTGAAATAAAATTACATTGCGATTTGCGTTTTTCGTACGTTCTATAACTTCAGAACTGTCTAACTTGTCATTAGATTCAATGGTAACATAATATCATAAAATACAAAAAAAAAAATTCTTCTTTCTCTAAATTGCGAGCCAGGACGTCTAAGAGTTTTTTTTATAATTATTGTTGATTTTGTCTGTTAATATTTTTGTATAAATTGTTTATATTCTATTGAGACCATGAGAAGTAACCATTTTTTAAACTCATTTGTCTGTCTGTCCGAGCTAATCTTCGAAATGGCCGAATCGATTCTAAAATTCCATAAACAAATAGAGACTAATACCAGGAGAGACCATATTTTATATTTTAAAAATTTAGAGACTTTATTAAAATATAAATATTAATAAGATAAAAAAATGGTCTTTAATAAGTATCTTAAGTCTAAATAACGCTGCATTAATAGATGGAAACCCAAGAGAAGCCAGAGCGGCTCGTTATAAAGGTTATTTTAAAATTAATATACCTACTTGCGTATACAAGTCCTCAAATATTTTTATCTAAATTAACTAAATAATATAACGTTATAAGAATATTCCGTTATTAGCGGTTTTTTGCTATTGGTACTGTGTATGTTGACGGTACGTGCTCGACGAGACACCATTTCTAATCCTATTCATTATTCTTACGGACTGTACGTTCTTACTTTATTTTTAAAATAAATTGTCATGAGTTTGAAACTAATATTCCAATCAGAGCCAATTTTTGTTAGTGTTAATTGATGGTTTACGAATTTGGAGACTAATTATTGTCCTCTTGCTGCTGAAATTCTAGTTGTTCCTATATCTATGATATAATTAGATTGTAATGTTTAGTGAGGTTCGTGTTTATATGTACATTTTTTTTACAGAATACTTTGGTCCATAGATACGACGAAGATGGAATGCTCCGAAAGGCCTAAAAAGGTTCTCTGATTCTTTACACTCACCATACGTAACAGCAGCATAAGCTGCTCTTTTACGTTGGTGTTATGTTAGAGCGTGGTCGTTCCCCGGTCGAATCGACCCATTCGTGCTACAACCATAATAATATAAGTGCAGCATGGCTCTACCATATTCACGATCTTGTACAGTTTGTGTAGCTAGATGGAGAACGTAGTTTATTCTTATTACATAATAAATATTCATATATCCTTACCTACTTAGCAGTCTATAAATTGTTTGGAAAATTTCTACTACTATTATCAGGAATCGGGTAATCGTAATCTGCCGACCGACTGGCGAATATATTAAAGCCGTCCCTGTGACCACCCTTCCACGCTTCTTCCAGATACAGATCTAGGTTAGTATGTTGCCTCTGCTTTAACTAAAAGATGATGTACGCCACCAATTGGAGGTCACGTGATTTTCCGGGTATATCCATTTATTCCATTTGTCCACCCTAAGGTGGGAAAATCGGAACGCGTGATGGGATAGATAATCGAAATTCAGTCTTGATTGTTCTTCCGACTTTTTCACGCATTAACTATTAATTAATTAATTTTAGATAACCACCAAATTTAACAAAACTCATACTACGTATTACTTTAAATCGGATTGGATAAACAGTATAACGGCCATTTCTCTTTATCGTCTCTAAATACACTAACAGAATGAGATGGATTGATGGATTCATCAAGCCACCACGGTACACATATTATATTTTACCTGTTGTAAGTAGAGAAGGGACTGTTGTTAGACCCGTACCAGGGATCGTTTAGGGAATCGCCTGCATTGCCCTCGTATCCGTCAATTTCTAGTTTGTAGTATTCCGCTTCTGAATATATTTTGAAGTGCGAATACTGTGCATATCTGTTGAATAATTAATAATATTATAATATAGGAAAGTAATGCACAATAAAATATAACAATGTAAACTGACTATTATACTCATTGTATTTATTAACAGACCTATAACATAAATCATTCAAAATAATTTGCTCATAAATTATTCATATTCAAAATAATTTATTTTATCATAAAACCTACAATATAAAGGAGCCTTTCGCAGTTTGGACCCAATTTATGGTGCATATTGCAGACAGACAAAAGTGTTAAAAGAAGATACTCGTTGCTCTTTGCATATAATCGATTCAAGAATGGGTCGATTAAGACCCAAATATCAAACGCTACTCAATTTTAAGATGTGGTTAAGTCTCGTAGTCTCACAGTCACTTGATTTAAAGCGATAGAACTACCACGAGACTTAAGAGCCTATACAACCTCAGCACAAATTCTAATTTTGTCCCCACTTTTCCACGCGTCGTATGCTATCTACTAGTGATGCAACAGTACTTTGTTTCTGTTTCCGTAACTGCGGAAGTTCTGCATGGTGTTTTTAACATCCGTTTCTGCTGCTGTTTCCGCAAGTTTTATAACGGAATTTTGAACGGAACTCAGCGACACATCCATATAAATATATTTAGGTATTGTATTTTTAGTTAATTAGAAATTTAAGTCGTGTGTGTAATTTAATTACAATCATGAAGTCAAAAATAAGTCCTGTTTAGAACTATTTCGTTGAGATTGATGATTTAGTAGCCAGATATAAATTATGTGACAAAATATACTCGTGAAAAGGCTGCACAACTGTCGCTTTAAAGAGCCATCCTAAACGCCGAGTTTGCAGAGTTTGAGAAGTAGTTGAAACTGTAAAACTTTCATCGCAAACTAAAAAACAAATGGTCATTGCATACCTATTTATTTATAAAATGTATTCCTATGTTATAGTTAAAACTAGATTTTAGTTAAAACGTGTTTTCTCCAGTTAAAAATAGTTTTTAATAAATGCCTTTGTTACAACTTAGATTTACAAATTAATTAGGTAGCAGTTATGATTGCTTGAAGTTTAGGTATATTATTTATTTTTTACTTGAATATATAATATTAATTATTTTTAAAGAAACTTTAATGAGTATTTGGGATTCAAAGTTTATTTACGTCGTACTTTCGTGCTAGGGCTGTACTAAATTAACTACTCGCTAAACTTAAATATGGCTATTTAAAGGGTTTGTCCAAATTTCAGTGCCTACTTAGCTTTGGTGTATATATAGGTGGGACGCAGCATCGCCAGTGAGCAATTATTTATCGGAGCTGGACTTATAATATATGAAGAACACTGGAACAGATTGTTAGATGTAAAAACGGCCGAACTACTTTTCATAAAATATAATTTACCGCTACTTAATTTTGAATATTAATTAAAAGTTTTATTTGTAATTTTATAATAAGTATTATTTCCGTTTCCGCATCCGTTTCTGCAAAAAATATTTTTAACATCTGTTTCCGTTTCTGTTTCCCATAAGACACTTCCGTTGCATCACTACTATCTACCTACATGTTTGTAATCACTACTACTGTAAGTAGATCGGTGGTCGGTAGCTACCTATTTCATTAGGTTTATCATAGTTTTGCCTGTTTCTTAACGCCAACCCAGTCGCTTCTTATTTTTATTACGGTTATTTCCCATTTTAATTTTACGTCGTCCTGTTGCGTAATGTGTATTCCGAGCGCAAGCGATACAGCTTTCCCGTTAGAAATCCGAAGCGAGGCTGAGCAGAGACTAACTAGTGATTCTACCGATTAGACTGAGACATAGATTACTGCATATGTCACGTGTGTAAGTGTAACTCTTTACGAAACCGACTCACGGATCCGAATCACTGAAGTGATTCAAAAGATTGGTTCAGTAATGTTTCAAATGCTTCATTCGGATCTGAAACATTACGTTGCTCTGTGCTCATTTCGCGCGACGCGTCGCTCGCGAGACAGATTAATAAGAATTAATCAATCAAATAAGAAGATGTAGATGGTTGGGGTTCAGTGTCTTTCGACGTTAATTTAGAATATTTTTAGCGGTGCCCATTTTATGCAGTACATCTTTAAGCAAAACACAGTAATAGCAGCATTTACCATTTTTGCTGAGGGAGTTTCTAATGCAAAGGATTAAGTTATATATAGTAATTCAGTTTCTTTGCTTATTTTTACTAAATTAATTTGAGAGAATAAGTGAGAGTGACAGTTAAAGGCAAGTTAAAGCAAGAGTTATACTTATATACTTATATCTTGGTTTAGAATTTCCTTAGAACAATATGTACAAAATGCTTTGCTTGAGTCTCCAGTGGCCGATTTATATATATATATATATATATATATATATATAAAGTTAAATCCATTTTCAATTAAAATTAAAACAGCGAGCATTAGTTTTATATGGATAAAATAAAACAACACAAGGTAGAAAGAATACGAGTAACGCGTACTATTTTGGTTTAGTAAGTAATCTGTCTATTTACGCGTACTATTTTGGTTAGTAAGTAACAATTAGTCTGTCTTACTACTACTCATAACTTTTGCTATGTTGATGTATTTAACCTATATGTGTGCATAAAATGTAATAGTGTGGAGATTTAGATTTGTGTGTGCCATATTGACACAAAATGTTATTGAGTAGGTGTGCAGTACTGTCTATGTAGTGTTTCCTCCCCCACACCAAAAGTGACAGACTATTTTGTTCGTAGCATTAGGCGTATTACTCGTTCATTGGGTTGAATGGTCTAAGATGACCATAGATTCGCGTTTAGTTTTTCTTTTTTCTTTCGAGACTCGGTACCCTACTCTATGAATCTCGTCTCATGATGAAATGAAAAGTTGCTAGAAAAAGTAGCTAAAATGTTTAGCTACAAATTTCATGAAATTGTAGCTGTCTGTCACCAAATATAGGTAGTTTCTATTCATAAAGTTGCTAAGTTGGCATCACTACGGGCGGCAGGGAACAAGGTTCAGGACGCCGATAGTTTAGGTAATTTCTTTTTACGGTGAAAATATGTTAATTAAAAAAAATTAAAAAAAGGTCAGCTTTATAGTTTGTTCAGTTAGTATGCAAAGTTTCATGATCTAATTTAAAGTAATTTGTGAATACCAGCGGTTTATTGTTCGGTTTGGAAATAACTTTGGTTTTTTTTTCTATCGAGAAAATGTTACGAAATCGTGTTTTCGTCTAACATAGTACTTAACATGAATGCTCAACTTTACCATCGACATAACGAAGGATCATGCTAAGCCATTTGAGGTAGTATAGGTTCTTAACGGCATCTTAGAATTAAGTAGCGTTTGAGTATTTGGGCATAAGACTAACTATCTTTCACTTCATAGAAAGTAATCGAATGTTTTTTATAGGACAGTGTGACAAACGAGCACACAGTCTACCTGACGGTAAGTGGTTGCTGTGGCCCATAGACATCTACATCTATACTCGATTACGAATCAAAATGGGAATGCCTCTTTTTCAGTTAAAATGGTCTCCGGTTCTCTACGCTCACCATACGAAACACTACAGCTACTATTTTACGTTGTTATTCTGTGAGAGCGTAGTCCTTCCCCGGTCGAGCCGACCCATTCGTGCTACAACTATACTCCCAATATAACTGCAGCATGGCTCTACCACGAATACCTGTTAAACATTTAATTCGTACTTAATTGTCTTAATTGTTTTGCTGATAAATCCCTTCTTTTGTGTAGCCTTCATTTTTCATAGCCTTTCAATAAACATAACTTGTTTGATCCGTTAGCAAATTGTACTCGAAAATAAAAAGGCGCTAATTTAAAATTCTCTATAAAAATAACTTTTTATGGTGAAGTCAACAGTAGTAATGGTGTAGAAGATGGAAGAATGAAAAAATAAATAATTTTATTTCGTTTTACAATGAAAAAACAATTACATGATCAAAAAGTTGTTATTACCTCTTATTGCCATCGAAGTCTTCCAGTTCCACTCTTAGCATATAGTCGTCATTATTAGTGAGCATGTAGATGTTCTCGTTGCCGAGCCAGAACTCTTTGTTTGGATCACCAAAACCATTTTTATAATCGCTCCAGTCGCGATTGAAATTTTCCGCTGGGACCCCATAGTCATCGCGTCGATGGATCACCTGTTTTTTTTTTTAAATGTTTGAGATATAAATCTCATTTTGAAATATCTCTATTATTAAAAAAAGACCTTTAATATAAAAATAGTAACCGACTTTAAAGAATTCAAAAATAATTTAACATTCTGAAGTCACTGTTAAGACGTAGTGAATAGAACAACTTTAGATCGTGAAATTATTTTATTTCTTTTAGTACTTGAAGGCGGATTTTCGTTTATACTGGTATTGAGTGGACTAAGAAAAAAATTCTTAATGTAGTCTGAACAATTAACAAAAACACAGTCGAATTGTGAACCTTCTCCTTTTTTGTAAGTCGGCTAAAACAATTGTCCATCTACTCTACTAAGAGAGCTGCAAAATGTTTTTATAATGCACATTTGGTATCAATGGAGCTTTATTTGACGGTAAATGAAAACTAATTAAGCTTAGCTGAGCGAGTAGCGTTCTTTTTTGTTACTACACTCAAAAAAGTTTTTCAAAACTAGTTATACCAGGAACAGTTATTAATAATTTATTAAATTAAGTACTTATATAAATACTTAAACTAAATAATTACTTTAGTAAGTAATTATAAATATCATAAATAGACCACATATTATTAAAAAAAATCTAATAGTAGTAAAGATTCTAGATGACGAGTTCATTTAGAACCTAGAGGAGACCTGACGAAATAAGGAGCTGACAGATGCAGGTGTAAAAGCACAGTGCTTTGTGTCAATCTGTGGGTAGTCTGTTCAACACTACACATTCGGTTCGTGTTCGCTAATGATGACTTTATGATTTGTATTTATTTATGATTTATTTGCCCATCAAGTACAAAAAGGCGGACTTAATGCTGTTATATAATATATCAACCTCCAATTTAATATAATAAAAATAGTAAGTAAGGCATCTACTTTTATTTGAAATTATCCCAAATTGAATTCGATTAACCTTACAAATGTGTGCGTGCGCAGTAAAATCAGTTTTAATAACGCATTACCACGCATTTTGAATTTAAAAGATAAAAAGGACAGAATGTGAGATTTTCTTTAATTAAATTTCTTTCACCATTTGCCTATTATATATATTACTTATTTTGAACTTTCTCTGCAAATTTGGCCGGTTATTGCAACATAACCCTGTAAATATTTTTATTCCCTCCTTTATAAAATGAAATAGCCATTATTTTTGTAACCACTACCATAAAACGAAGAATAAAGAGGACAGTGAAATCGAAGATTAACAGTTTTCTGGTCTATTTTATTCAAGGAACACTTAATCCTCACTTATGATTGTTGATTGTTATCTAAAACTAAATTATTACATAACAATTTTATTTATTAACTTACTGTCCAACCCCCGTCCGCAACGTTTTGTTCGCAAAACACCTTAAGGAACCAGTAAGAAGTGCCTCTAATTTGAAGATAGTATACTCCAGATTCCCGCATTCCTCCATTTAGAAGGTCGACACACGAGAAACCCTGAAAATGCATATTAAGTCTATTGTAGACAGGACACTGCGTTCAAACCTGCGTTCGGCTTAATATATATACACTAGACAAAACAAATCTCACGCAAAGCTGTTCGTTCGCAATGGCTTTGTAATATCTAAGCTATTTCAATATTCGTTCGCGAAGCGTTCAAAATGATATTTAGAAGTTTTAATAAGCATATACATAATTATACACAATGACATAAGAACACTTCCTTGATAGTAAAGCGCAAAAAATCTATAATTATTTTAAGGAACACAGCAATTGGGTCTTGCAATTTTATCTTTGGGTGACATTTAAGTGTGTAGGCATACCAGTTTTTTAACATACGGCTTACTACGATAATAGATAAATAGACATTAATAACACTCATACGTTAAATATGAAACTTGTAGTGTTTAACTAGCCCGAGAAACTCTAATTTCGTCGACTGTCTATAATAAACTGTTGGAATTTGTACATCAATTTTAAAGGTTTAGGCAATCTTCATATAAACCAACTTTCAGCTGTGGGAATACAGGAGAAAATAATATTGCATACATGTCAATACATAGTGAATTGATTATGAACACAGAACATTGCTATTTTTGAATGTTATTGTATATGACTAGATATTTTCATCAGGTGCGAGGATGTAGAAACACCCTGAAACTGAAACCACCAATGAAAAACACCCCACTCAAAATGAGGGGATAATTTTGAGTTGGGTGTTTTTCGAATCCTCTCAGAAATGAGAGGAGGCCTACCTAGTTGTGGGACGTATATAGGCTGTAATATTTATAAATTTTTTTTTCGAGTGCATTATTTATTTTTATTTCTTTTCACGATTTACACCCTAAACGAAAATATATATAGCAATTTTAACATGTTGGGTGTAGTCATGGTGGATGTGACGTTAACATTGTAATTTTTCTCTTTTCAGTAAACTTTTTGATTATTGGGGTTGAATGAAGTAGAAGCAGAATACCAAAATTGAGTTGCCGTTCCCCACTGAGTCACTTTAGCTGCCATTTTTTGGCGGTGAAAGTAGCCTTCTATGTAATTGTTATTATGCGTTCTTTATATAGCCCAAACTACTATATAATCAATATTATTCATATATTTGTTAAAATTACGTTCTCGAAAACGTCTGTAATTTTTTCTATGAGGTTTACAATTCAGAGGTTTACGTTGGCTAAAAATCTATCTAGCTAGCTGCCATTTTTTTTAAAAATTCGTTTTCTCCGCGTTTTAATGCACATTGCAAAGAATTTCAGTGCGCTATATTATTGGTAATTTCGCCGCCAGTATCAGCTTCGCTTTAGCCCAATGGTTATAGTAATGGTTATAGTGGAAGCGCGCGAGTTCAAATTCTGCAACGTGAGCCGGGTATTTTTAGTATTTATTTTGTGTTAAAAAGTGAAAGTGGAGTGGAATAAGTTTCCAGCATCTGTGTTTCCATCCGATTACAGTGTATTACAATGATTAAGCTTTTTGTTGAGCCAGTGCGCTTCGTCAACTTAGGCCACATCACCACTTACCATCAGGTGGGTTTGTAGTTAAGTGCGGGCTTAGAATAACAATTTAAAAAAAAAACTTATTCGATCAGCTGGGTTAATTTCGACTGTTTTTTTTGAGTGAAAGCTTTGTTCGAGTCGTTGAAGATCTATTATGACTTATGATGACTAACGCCACAGTTCCTCGGATATATTTCTCTCCGTAACTCTCTTTCTGCTGCCAATTAATAACTGGCTAATGCCATGTATGCACATGAGTACCAACGACGATGATAGCATAGTTGGGGAGAACTATAATTATAGTTTGACGAGTCAGGACCATAGATAATCCAATTACAGCTTGCGGGCGATAATCTTGTGAAATTGTGCGCAAATGTAGTGGCGTTCTAAGAATATCCACTACCCCTCCCCCGATATCGTCCCGTGGGTATTGTCCTCGATTACGAATCAAAATGCAAATGCGTTGTTACCCGTGAGGACTAAGATGGAATGCCTCGTTTCCAGTAAAAAGGGTCTCCGGTTCTCTACACTCACCTTACTACACACAGAGGCATTACGGTACTATTTTACACTGGTATTCTGATTTGATGATTGAACCAGTATAAGACTTTTCCTTAGGCCATAGCTAAAGCCGTGTCGCAAGTTTTGACCTTATTATATCGCAACTAGCTAAAACAGCAATATGACTTTCAGTCCTAAGATTGAGAACTAGTTTTTTTTTAAATTTCAATATTTTTGATATAATATATACACTTTTATAGATTTTATTTTCCTTGTTCTTAGATTACATAGGTATTTCACGACATTTTGTAGGTATAGTAATGCAAAAAAATTGTTGATTTTGAAAGATGTAATTAATTTTAGATATTACTTAATAGAATATTTAGTGACGATAAAATAGATGTATGACAATGACTTGATGGCAAAGCGACCAATTGTCGAGTAGATTACATTTACAAACTTACACAAAGCTATGTACCTACCTAATACTTTAAATTAGTTCTCAATACAATACGCTACCGACAGTGATTACGACCGTAATTGTTTTATTGCTGTTTATAACTTCTGTGACAACGTCGTAATAGAAAAAAAGAGAAAATAATTGATTTTTGCACATAGCGCATAACATCATCATGAATCTTGATTAAATTGAATCACTATGACGCAATTTTCCGTGACGAGAGTAACACATACCCAATTCGTTTTTATCGCAGTTATTGTGACTTACTTCTTACCATATTTCGCTTGAGATTCCTTTATAATTTTTAAAGTTAGTTCATACTATGTTTAAAAACGATCCATACTAACCGATATTTAAACCGTTATCTTGCACTGTTAGCTATCACAGGAATCGTTGATTAAGAGAGTATTAACCCTTTCGATGTACCGTGTACTTACTACATATAGTTCATTGCTACTTCAAAAACTGAATGAAATTGGCATAAGATTCAGACAGACAGACATCAGAACGCAGACAATATGTCAAAATAGATTCTTTTCTTAGTGATGATAAATATCTTTCCTGTGGAGTCCCTCAAGGCAGTGTGCTAGGACCGACACTGTTTCAGGTTTATATAAACAGTCTCTACCGCTTGACTATTCCGAATTCTCGCATCATCACGTACGCAGATGACACTGTTCTCTTGGCACACGACCAAACCTGAGACACCGGAGAGTTCTCGATGTCGAATGGAAGAGGCCCTGCGTGTTGTATCAAACTGGCTCTGTGACAATCTGCTAACCTTAAATATTGACAAGACCAAGTATATTACCTTTTCTGCATCTAAGTCAACACAACCTAAACCTGATCCTTCCTACATCAAAATTCACCACTGTGATTCGATAAATGCAAACTGCGGATGCATGGCAATAGAACAGACGGATAACATAAAATATCTGGGAATTATACTCGACAGTAGTTACCTTCCTTACCTGGACACCTACCAAAGAGATAACATGACATCCCGGGTTCGAAAAATTATTTCAGTTTTTAAAAAATTGAGGAATGCGACGGACTCGAAAACCTTGAAATTAGTCTATTTTGCGCTGGCTCCGTCTATTCTGACTAATTGCATCCCTTTATGGGGAGGGGCATGCCCCATTTTCTAAAATTGGAGCATGCACAGAGAGCTGTATTAAAGGTCATGACTAAAAAGCATTACCGTGACCCTACTACCCAACTATATAAAGACTGTGAGGTGCTCACAACCAGGCAACTCTACATACTTCAAATGGTACTTCGTAGACATCGCACGCTCCCACTGGAGCATTGTGCACAAAAAGTAAGTCGAATACTGGAATACCGTGTATGTGAGCACCTCCCCCACAGAATCACTTTAGCGCGCAGATAATACTATGTCTGAAGTAGTCATGTTTACAATAGAATTAATAAAGAAAATATCCATAAAGCTACCGCAAGAAAGTGTAAACAGGAACTGAAGCAGTGGTTGCAGCGGCTATCATACGAAGATATAGAAGAATATAGAACTAACTAAACCACATCTCATGAAAAAGTCATAACACTCATCACATAATTAGTGAGGGCTGCTGTCTTTGGCACAACCAATCCCAAGATGTTTAAAATAGGGCAGGGTTTATTATGCACACATTAATACTCTCTCTCTCTCCACCACACACACACACACACACACACACACACACACACACACACATACACACACACGCACGCACGCAAGCACGCACGCACGCACGCCACACACACACACACACACACACACACACACACACACACACACACACACATACATACACATTTACAAACTTCTACGTGTACACTCGCAATTCCATCCCTCTCTTTTATACTTTTATACTATTGTCCCCATATGTAGCGGATTCAATATTATGTAGAACTAAATAGGGCATTGCTCTAATTGTTTTCTATCATATCCGGTGGAAGGCGCTAGCGTCTGTAATACAGTTTTCAATATAAAACCAGTACAGCCGCTAACGATCAACCATAATCTACTAGTATGTTACTAGAATACTGATACCTGTAATCGTACTTAATATGGAAAATTTTGTTACATGTTTTTCTGAGAATAAAAGATTAATATTATTATTATTATTGCTATTGTCTTAATATTGTGTGAAAATCGGACAGTGAAAGTGTTGGCAGATCTTTTTTTTGATCTGTAACAGTAGTAACCTGGTCGAAGAACTTCAGCACGTCAAGCAAGTATTGCACGACACGTCAATAAACTTCCGGTTCCGTACCTACGCTTCAGTAAAACTAGACCATAGTCTTGCGAGTCCTGTGTTGTACTACCGTCACAGAAGTCACAGACAAGATTGGCTACATCCTGAAGAGAGCTGCCATCAGAACGTACCAAAAGCCGCCGAAGAAGATTAGTCAGTTCTTACCATGCGTTATGTGTATTTACCCACAACAAGATGCAAGAGTATAAAGTTCGATTGTGAATGTGGTGCCTTTTACATAGGACAAACAAAAATATCAGTAATGACCCTCGTTGCTGACGTTAAGCACCGACACTCCGGAAAATCTTCATTAATTGAACATGTTAGGATCAATCCCAAATGTTACATCAGATTTGAAAGACCACAAATCCTCACAAAAGTACACCGATTACAAGTATGATTTGCGAGGCTATTGAAATATAAAAATTCCTTACTCAAATTACTAAAAACTTACTAAAAAATTACTAATTCTTTACTTCTTATTTCGATAAATGGAATGGCCCGTCCTGATAGCCCGATGATGTAACGTCGGGAATTAAAGAAGTTAAAATTAAACACATTTTTTAAATTTATTCAGTAAGAGAAGTGTTTAAGGAGGATAGACATCAAATACTTCATATATTATTTTTAGTCCCATGAGTCGGTACCTGAATATTGTTGTGTACATATGTTATATACATATTTATTCTAAATACTGTACATACATCACTCCTGTTAACCTAGCGTAAAAATCTGTGGCAAGGCCTACATTCCTACTATAAATTATTGTTTGGATGTTTAAAAGATTATAGAATCGCATTTGTAAATATTACGGTGCGCCTGAAAGTGTTAACGCTTCACACTCTCGCATTGGTACCTGTTCGCGTTCTGAATCATTTGTGATTACATTTGCTGTTCGAAATGCGTATGTATTATAAAATGTTGCGTTACATTGTTCAACGTAACTGCACGTTCTCGTACCTACATTAAGACAATAAACACTGTACCCATTGGTAATTGTCGTTTGGTGGGAAAAGCAGGTTTTTGCAGTTACAAACTCGCGGAAAATGCTGTCGTAGTGTGTAAGAACTAGATTAACGTAACATGACTCTATCGTAGTATGAAACTCTCGTAATGTTGTTCTCGTTGGCTTCTTTTGTAGAATAAGGGTGACTAACGAGCACACAGTTCACCTGTTGGTAAGTAGATGCTGTGGCCCATAGGCATCTACATTAATCCTTAAGAATCAAAACCAAGATGCGTTGTCACCCCTGAGGACTAAGATGGAATGTCTCGTTTCCAGTAAAAAAGGGTTACCGGATCTGTACACTCACCATACGAAACACAGCAACATTAAGCTGCTATTTTACGATGGTATTCTGTGAGAGCGTTTTACTGGAATCGAGGCATTTCATCTAAGTTTTCAGGGGTGAAAATGGGACTGGAAAAGATGTATATATTTTCCAGTAAACTAAGTAGGGATTTATGTAGAGTACGGCCTAGATCACGAATAGAACGGATAGAATATTGAATCATAAATTATTAGTATTTCTGACTTTGTTTCCACTAATAATTATTGAAATGCTTAATTGTGTCCTCCACTTAAAATCACTACAGGTTGTAGTTAGGTAAGTGGAAAACTTAAGTATTGCGTAGTTGTGTTCCTTATTGCTTAACCAGGAGACGTAAATGGTTCTGTGTATCGTAGCTGTTAAATTAGGTATGTGCATTTACCGCGACTGGCTGGTAATGGAGTTGATTAAAATTCCGAAAATAGAATTTTACTGCATTTGTATCGAATGAAATTGAATCGTTTAGCTATATCAACCAATACGTGCAAAATGAACTGATTCGCACATGCACTTGGCTGTCTAAGTTTAACCTCCAGTCAGTTCTTAAGTATTCAATTAATTTGAAAGTAAATTAGTTAGCTTGTATTTTATTAACACAGAGCGTTAAAGGATGTAGTTTTGGCAGAATTTAAATTTTAAGTGAAGTATTAAAACCTCCCAAGTTATTATATAAAACAAGTTTCTATATCTAATGGCAAATTAAACCTCAATAGAACTGTTATAATTTTATATGTAATTATAGTAATAAGTTTTATAATTCTATATATTCCGCAAGGTGTTGCTAAACTTGTGACTAGTTTCATCACACCAACAGTTATTTTAGGCACAAGAAAAACTTGTGAAAACCTTACGTGGAGTTATTTTATCTCTAATTAACATGTCCCATTCGCTCAAGCAGCATATTTATGTTATTTGTATATCATAGATGTGTTTTAAATTAAATAACTGTCACAGAGAGTGATAATAATATATTTTATGCAAATTGACTCACTTTCACGTCTTTATAGTTGGCGACGATCTCTGAAGCGAAAGTATTATTGCCGATGATTGGCTTGTTTTTAACGCTGGGGAAGATGATGCCGCCTTTACGGCTAGCGAGACGAGGACCTGAGCTTGAGGTACCGTTGTTACCACTAACGTTGCTGCTCGATGCTGACATGGAAACAGGCGTGCTTGATCCACTGGGACTGCTCGGGTTGTTCAGGCTGCATGCGACATAATCATTAGACACTGTATACCAAACTTTAAAGCGCAATACCATACAAAACTGAATAGCATATATCTAAAATCGCAACAAGTCTCGCAAAAATGCAGAAATATCGCTAGCAAAAACAATTCGCAAAATCACTATGAATATTTAGAGAGATATCACCTGTTATAAATTGTGGAAGACGAGGTAGACGGGGTTGTTGCTGCGACAGTACTTGTGTTGGGGTCTGTAGAAGGTTCGTCGTATCTGTATCTATTTGGCGCGTATTCAACAAGTCTATCAATTGTCGGATCAAGAAGAAGTTCTGCAGGGACTGGCCGCTGTGCTAGAGTCGCAACATCGTCTTCTTGCTTCTTGAGTCTCTTTTCCACCATATCCAAGTTCTCTATAATTAGATTTGTCTTAACCCTCAAATCATTGTGAATTTGTCCAATAGCTCGCTCTTGTCGTTGCGTTTGAGTTAAAAGCTCATCAGATTTTGGTACTAAGTCGTCAACTGAACTTTTAGTTCCGACAACTACGTCCCAAACTTCGTCCATTTTCTCAGACACGCTCATCATGGGTATAATTTTATTAACCAGAGTATCTATTTTACTGCCTTTCGTTATTGGCGATTGAGTGCTTGTTGCTGTTCTATTTTTAAATAAAGAATTTACATTAATAGATGCTGCGTCAGGTTCAACTATTGCTGCATGTACATCCGCCATCATATAAAGCACCTTTCCTAAATTTTCGGAAACGAGGTTTATATGAAATTGCAATTTACGATCGACAGTGGACATCGATGTCCTCAACTGATCGACTTCTTTTGTAATTGTTTTTATAACTTCTGTATTAAGCCCTTTCGCTATTTCCAAAACATTTAAATTAATTGGCTTCTTTTCACTGGCTTCAGCATTAATATCATCGACTGGTAAGAAGTTGTTATCGATTTGATTTTTAAGACCAACCAATTTAGAATCTATGTTTGATACCTTTTGATCCAAGGATTCTAACTTCCTGTCAAGTAGTTGAGCATCATTAACTTTGTTGTCACTTTTTCTTTTCACGATGTTTTCAGTAAATGATTCAACCTCATCTGGAATAGGTTGGCTAAATAATTTTAAGTCAAGATTTCCCAACTTCGATATGATGGCATCTGTTTTGTGTATGTTGTCATTAACGCGAGAATCCATTGCCTCCACTCTACGCATCAAGTGTTCTACAGCTTTGTCTAAGTTTTCGATTCTTTGTAGTTTAGTTTCCAAAGTACTTACTATAACTTCAAAGACGTTAAATATATATTGTTCCCTGAAACAAACAAAACAAAATATGTTAATGCAACAAATTTAAAAGTCCGAAAACAAAGTAAGTGAAACTTAATCACGATATATTTTTGTGCAAATCTAAATAGAATATTATTTCACTAATAATTTAGATTCATCAAAATATTAGTTTATATGGCATGTAAACGGTATTAATTTATCTTGAAGTAAATCGAAAGAAGGTTACATATTAAATAAGATAACTCAAGTATAAATATCTGCTATTGCATTTTAAATCTGATGTACATATGTTTTACGGGAACAACCTAGTTATTAATATCTAATGCTAGTTTTATATAATCAAAATACGATTATGTAGTATTAGACGCGGGCACTAAATGAACTGATTTAAGACCACAAAGGCAGGAATATAAACAAATACCTATGAAATAACATTACAAATTGTTGATAGTGATTTATAAACTCGCAAAGTTCTATTTATCTAAATAAAACAGTATTATCATACATTTTTTTAATTATACGCTGGCCCTGCCTCATACCACACGTGCCATGTAACACATAGGTAGGAAGCATAGAATAATTATGTAGGATGCAAATATGGCATGGTATTTTTTGTACATAGCTGTTTATTGTTAAAAAATCTGTATTTTCATTAAATATAATATGTTAATTTGATAATATGGAAATGCAGTATTTTGATGACGCTTATAGGAATGTCATAAAAGGTTAGTCGGAAGTGGCAGAAATGTATCGGAAATATTAAAGCCGGCAAATTTTTTCAAGGGTAAAATTATTTCTACTTCAAGAAGTACACTATTATCGACATAACCAAGCGATTTCAAAATTCTATGAATGAAATGATTTTTCTGTTGAAATTAAAAATTACCCTTGATATTTATTGTTTTCAATGCTTACGATAAGTTTTTATAAGAACGGCTTCTTTTTAAAAACCGAGGAAAAGTAATTATAGAGTTACGATGGTAACATTGCTTATTTTGTGTTATCATCGAATAGTTTAAAAGTTTTAGGTGTAATATATACTCTGTGGGTTAGAGATCAAACTTGTAAAATGGTATAATATAAATCATGTCACTGCAATTTCCCAATTATTAATGATTGTACATTTTTTAAATATAGGTATTACAAAGCTTAGGTTACATATATTTCCAGTAAAGTAAAAACTAAATCCATAGTTAATTAATTGTAAAAACATGCACTCACGTACACATCATATAGATCTAAAATTATTTTTAACCAACGTCATGTAGTTACATGATGTTAAGGAAAGAAAGAAGAAAGATGTGACCTCTTTTGGCTTCTTTTTTGGCCTAAGTTTCGCGTTAATAGAAAAGAAACAGACAAATGTATTTGACTCTGCAAAATATATTTTATATTGATCGCGTAGGACTCTGGTCGTAAACTCGATTATAGATGGAGAGCTCCGGGATTAAATCCTGAGTCGGGCTAAAGTCAGTTATTTGGTTATTCTGTCGAGAAATTCTCAATAGCAGCCCGGAGTCACGAAGTTGGCGGTGTTTTCGGTCATGTACCTGATCTCTATCTCTTTACGGTAGTGTCAGATAACCGTCCCACCCTTTGAGTATTAAACTCAAAGGTCCCACCCGACTATGACAGTGAGGTAATAGGAAGTGCACCTGTGCTTGCGTATACGAATACACTCGGGCACTATAATGCTGTTCCGTGCAGATGGCTTGTCTCGGTTGAGTCTGGTCCCTGTGACTGAAATTCGGACTGGAGGACATTGTTTTACACTTTACGTGGTAGAGCCACGCTGCAGCTATAATATCACCGTAGCACGAATTGGTAGACTTGACCGGAATACGACCACGCTCTCACAGAATACCAGCGTAAAATAGCAGCTATCTTAGTCATCGATCTTATTCTTATTAATTTTGATCTGCATGGATATGTCTAAGGGTCACAGCAGCGACTTATCATGTGGTGGACTGTGTGCTCGCTTGTCAGCCTAATTGTATAAAATAAATATAAATGTATAAATATGTTTTGTGAACTGCAAGAAATCTTTTACGAACAAGGTGATAGCTTTCGTTATTCGATATAATATTAATCGAGTTGATATTCAGTTGTACTCTTATCGCTATTAATAGCTTGCATGCTTTTATATGTAAATTGTGCTTGCTTCGATGATGTTATACAGAGAGTGATAGTAAGTAGTAAGTTCGTCATTTCACAAGATGCATTTTAACGAAGCTGAACGATGAAATCCGTATTGTAAAAATCCGACTTCGTTAATATAAGTATTAGTTAGGAAACACGTAATTTGCATAAACACTTAAAATACTATAAGTAATTCTACAGAATTCTGATACTTTTAACGTAACGTAAGCGTAATCAAGGAAGATTGTAATTATGACAATTTAAAAATAGGCAGCTATACTCACATCATAAAGTTAGTTAACTTATCATGGTCTCAGAGTGATTAATTTTGGATAAATAGTTAATACACTCCCAACACTTGCACTTTATTATCGCCCCTATAGGTACCGGTATAGGTACCTTTTCGAAAACCATGATACTGGTTCGTTGGTCTAGTGACTGTAGTAGTGCGACTGCTGATCAAGAGGTACCGGGTTCTAAACCCGGGTCGAGCCAAAAATCCGGAGTAAGGAAGTTAGCGGTGTCTCAACCCCGTGCATCGGAAAGCACAAGCGCCATTGGCTCTTGGCCTGATTCCCTCCGATCGTTTATTAGTTAGTGTAGTTTTATAGTAGTGATAGTGTTGCAGATCTCGTGATGAGTGAGTGGGTTAGCGGTATTTGGCTTATATATATCAGAAAAAATTAAAATAACGTGTATATTTTGATTATAATACTAATATATAAAATACATGATAGATATAGAAAAATTTTTACCGTAGAAGAGAGCTACAACAAACAAAATGATAAGGTGTATTCCGCGTGTCCAACGAGGTCATTTTCCATCCTCGCTCTTGGTATGGTTGGGAGTTTCTTATTGGGGCTTAACAGAGGTACATTTTTGTGAGAAAGGTGTAAAAACGAATGCAGTTGTGTATCAAAATACAGTCCTGACGAACCTTGTGTAACCTTTGTCTCATACCATGTTCAATAACAGGGACTGGGTATTCCAACAAGAATCGGCGCCAGCTCATAGAGCGAAGAGCACACAAGACTGGCTGGCGGCGCGTGAAATCGACTTCATCCGGCACGAAGACTGGCCCTCCTCCAGTTCAGATTTGAATCCGTTAGATTACAAGATATGGCAACACTTGGAGGAAAAGGCGTGCTCAAAGCCTCATCCCAATTTGGAGTCACTCAAGACATCCTTGATTAAGCCAGCCGCCGATATTGACATGGACCTCGTTCGTGCTGCGATAGACGACTGGCCGCGCAGATTGAAGGCCTGTTCAAAATCACGGAGGTCATTTTGAATAAACTATAGTGTCATAAGAATTCGTGTTTTGTTAAGTTCATTTTGGTATATAAATGGTCACATAATGAATAAACTTGTTTCAATTATTTTATATTAAACATGTGATAGAATTTATGACCTGACTAGGTAATATGCAATTTGGATACAGATGATAAACCAGGGTCACATTGGGTAGCTTTATATATCGATACGAATGACGTCGGTCAATATTTTGATTCATTCGGACGAGCACCTGTACGATATCATCTAGAGTTTTTAAAAAGAAATTGTAAAAGATGGAACTGGAATGTTGATAGGATTCAGAATGAGTGGACTTCAGTTTGTGGCGAATATTGCTTAATGTATTTGCTATATAAGTTTCAGGGATGTTCAATGCATAGTTTTACGAGTATATTTACAGGGAACACATTGTACAACGATATTTTAGTGGATGAGATGTTTCGCTCCTATTTTATAGATAATAAGTAATAAGATTTTGTATTTTGTAAATAAAAATTTTAACAAAATTAGGTAATGTGTTTTATTGATAAGTCAGATTAGTGTTAGGAACAAAGGAGTATAATACAATAGCACCACGCTGAGGAAGAATAGATAATGACGGTATTCAATGAACAATAGATAAATAGATAAGAACAATGGAGCGCTAATGACGGTGGAGGCCTTCACCGGATATCAATTAGATAACAGTTAATTGATCTGCACATCTCTGGAACCGTGCATCCTACGCAAAAATGGACCGCAGATTCGTGATCAGAGCATGCCAAAACTTTTTTTTTAGGATCGTTAGTCGACGAACGTCGTACTTGTACCACTTCTGACTCAGTGAGCCAGAACTGGTACAACGTAACTACTTACAAAAGGCATTTGATGGTTAACTCACCTATTCTTAACCCGCATTCTTCAACTTTCAGATTTTCCAAACAACTGTCCATAAATAGGTTGAACAGCCACGGGGAAGCTACACAGCCCTGTCTGACACCTTTATGGATGCCAAACCAGTCCGAGTAGACCCCGTTGATTATAACACAAGCACTCGAGTCCCTATACAGAGACTTTAATGCCTGTATTAAACCAGCGCTCAACCTAAATGCGTTCAGCGTTTGCCATATCACATCCCTGTCCACTCTGTCATAAGCCTTTTCAAAGTCCATGAACGCACAAAAAACTTTTTGGTTTTTCGCCAAAAACTTCTCCAAGATCATGCAAAGACTTTCTTACCCCCACCCTTTCTAAATCCCGCTTGCACATCCCAAATTTTTTCATCAGTTTCTTTCATAACTCTTTCAATTAGTACCTTAGCATACAGTTTTCCGACAATGCTAAGAAGGCTGATACCACGGTACTTTTTACAGTCCTGCTGTGACCCTTTTCCCTTATATATTGGGACTATCACGGCTTTGCACCAGTCTCCCGGTACCCGCTTTAGTTCCACACATAAATTAAACAAGGTGTACAGCAGGCCTGTCACTACGCCATCTCCAGCCCTTAGCATTTCGAGTGAAACTCTATCATATCCGGCTTTTCATTGCTTTCATTATTTCATCTATACTTATCTCCCTATCTCTTTCATCTTCTTTCGGAATTTTTATTTCAATTAATTCACACGTCTCCTCACTCATAACTACGCTTTCAAAATATTTCTTCCATCTCTTTAGACTTAACACTTCATCATTCAGAATACAGCCATTCTTGTCTCGTATCGCATTCAACCTAGGCTGTTTTGAATGTCCCCTGGTATTTCTTACGAGTTTCCACAACATTTTAATATTTGCCTGGAAGTTATCCGATATTCTTCTATCATTCTTATCCGTTCTTTCTTGCTTTTTTCCTTCAACTAATTCTTTTACTCTCTTATTTAGACGTTTAAACTCTGCCTTTTATCTTTCAATCTAAATAAAATATATATACAAAAGCCGATAGAAGGAAGCCCTCGTTAGGAGAGACATGATGGTCGCTGGTTAGGGGGAAAGGGGAACAAACCGGTGGACGGTGCTGGCAGTACCGAGGAGCACCGCCTTCTCAATTAGAGCCGGAAGCGGTTCGTCACGGAGTCCCAGTCACCTCTGACGATTCGAGAGGCTGACTAGGATTAGCCCATCCGTCGAAACGACTACAGGAATAATCTCGATTGGCAGACCACCCCACATGTCAGGCACCTCGTGAGCCAGGTTCAGATATTTTGTTCGCTTATCTGTTAAGGCTTTCACGATGTTCTTGTCGTATGATATGGTATCGTCGACCAAAAATCCTTGATTGTGTCCGTTCCATCAGTACAACATCTGGCTTATTCGTAAAAATTGTACTGTCTGTGATGAAGGCTCGGTCCTAGTAAAGCCTAGCGCGATCATTTTCGAGCAAGGCTTTCGGTAAGTACTTATAGTGAGACCGTATTTCAAAAGAGCTCCTGGTAGAAACGGTAGAAACATGGCTACTAGATTGTGTATGTGCAAATGCTCAGCATTTGAAAGCGCTGAACAACCGGAGATTACATGCCTAAGTGACTCACCGGGATGGCGACGAGCTCGACAGATGTCGACGGTGGCATTCCTTAGATGTATACCCGTATAGTTCTTAGTCTTTATAATCGCACAGATAAAACTCTCTGTTTCCCCAAAGAGGTCAACGAAACGTAGCCATTGAAGTGAGAAATTGTGTCTACGGAAGGCTTATAGTAGTCTTTTAGAACCTCTCATGGATACCCTTCTCCTTCCATACAGTTTTCCTGTCGGAAATGCTTTGTACTACCGGATAGAAGGGTAAGCCCTTTATCACATGAAATGACATCTGTATAGACTGAATCATCCCATCTTATCCTGGAGTAATTACAGAGGCTGCACACTTCACGATTATGCATGGTGAGAGAATTTAAAAAGCCGCACCCATCATGCCTCCGCGGCGAGTACAACCTCGCCAGTGATGAATTCGGTTGATGTATTCTATACGAACGTCATAGCATTACGGACTTTTCTATCCAGGGTAATAAGTTTAGTTTGAATCCACCTATGAATAACAAAGGTTTACATGAGGACTGGCATGATCCAGCTGTTGAATTTGCGTCCGACTTATTTACGCCCGACAAAAGGTTATTATGAACGTTGGTCGAGCGTGCGTAAAAAAACATCGCAAACTGACTGCTTCATACCGCATCATCGTTATCTATGTTCTGTGACAAACCTAGATGTTTCTACTCTCCTTTCCAGTTCCGTGTATTGGTACTGAGGAGGTTCAGAGAGAGGCAACCAACAGAGGGAACCAGAGAACCAAGCCTTGGAATAAACGCCTTCTTATCCTGATGCGGTTCTATGCAGTCTTCATCCGCACGCCTATAAAACTAATATACTATTATCATTATTTCCTGCTCAATATAGGCTTCTTAAAAATAATGTCACAAAGCATGGTGACTTTCTACATTACTGCTTGATGGAGGAGTGGCTATATATGAGACATCTTGAAGCTTAATGGAAACTGGTGGCTTAGGATCATCTCGTTATAATAATAATGTTTTTTTTTTTACCGAACTTCGGTCAGGGCAGCCAGTATAAGCACAGACGAGACATCTGCCCAGGACAGTGCACTCAATCAATTTCAATAATGACATGGAAATACCCTCAAAGCTCGATAAGAGAACAATCCGACACGACCGAAGAGAAATCAGGCGCAGGATGAAAGGCTTTAACGTGCTTTCCAAGGCAAGAGAAGAAACACCGCCAACTTATTTACTACGAATTTCTAAGAGTTTTTTGAAAGAAAAACCCATTATTTCTTTTAGCCTGAACCGAGATTTGAACCTAGGACCACATGATCACCAGTCGCGCTTACGACCACTAGACCAAAGAGGCAATCAGAGGACAAAGCTTATAAATAAATAAGCACCCAATTTCTATTGCCATAGACGAGTAACAGATGGTCACAACGTGGCTCATACGTAGACACTGAGTACGTAAAATTTATACTAAATAAGCGAGCCGCCCCGGCTTTGTTTGGTTGCGGTCTATTGATGTGGCGTAATTAAGATAGCTTAGATTTAAGATAATCATCAAAGACCATTTTTATTCTACAGATTTTTTTTATTTCTCAAAAAAAAATCTTTATGTTTTTCAAACAAAATATTGCCTAGACCCCAGACCCTAGAGCATTCTTGGCATTGCTCTCTATCTGTTCGTGAAGTTTCATGGCAGTCGGTTCGGCTTTTCCAGATGAAAGAAAAAACGACGGGTTGCACTCCGGGAGTGCCGGCAGAAGTGAAAACTTGAATATTAACGTTGTGCATTTTTGATATTTTGGAATGATTAGGGAATAATTTTGCACGAATTGCTTTAATTATCACACACGAACATTCGCGCAAGCGACCTGCGCCACCTAAACGAAACAGCAGACGCAGGCATACATTTTCGCCGTGCCGTAGAAAGAGAGGGGGATACCTCCTCTCCTACGCCGCGCCGGCTGTCTCTCTCTCTCCATCCGTCTTACGAATTTTCGATCAGGGTCACGTGTCCTGACGCGAGTTTAACATTTTTTACCCATTACAAAAAAGTGTACAACGCCGCTAAAGAAGTTTTCACTTCAATAATGACATGGAAATAGCCTCTCAGCTCAATAAAAGGCAGTTACAGACAGACACTTCAATTTCATTTATATGAATGAATAACAAAGAAACAACAGAAACAAAAATTTATCGATAATTTTTAGGATTTTTGAGAATACAATATGGGGACTGTTATTTAATAAGTGTAATTATTATTAAATTACTGAATATTTGATTTTTCTAGAATGCATTTTAAATAATTTACACATACATGGTAAACGTGTGTTTCACCGAAGTTAATTTTAAATTTTGTGGAATGGTAGGTACATAATTAAGTTGGGTAATGTTGAGACCTACACTGTGGTGCATGAATAATATTTTTTCATAAGACTTCTGTGATTATAATTTAATTTAATTCTGATTGATTTTGATTTGATTCTGAATTTGATTTGATTCTGTGATTATAATTTTATTATAATTTGATGTAAAATTTGAGTTCGTAAGCCGAAGAGTGTCTAAAGTATGAACTAGAATAAACAATTATATAAATAAAAACAAGTATTGTAAGATAATTTATTATCTCCTAGTTTGAACAAGTAGTGGGAAAAAATGATGAACCTTTATGATGATAAGGATGTATGTTTAGATATATGGATGTGAAAAAAGCAGAAGACGGATTGTGATAAATGGAAATCGAAAAATCGTAACAAATTCCACTGGAATGTAGAATTGGTGCGGGAGTGAAATTTATTACGATTGCATTTCAGTCATTTCAGTTACTTGTTTTTTGCGGGAAACCCTAAAATAATTCATAAAATAATTAAATATTTCCTAAAATAAAAGTAAAATCTAAATCTAATCACTTCTTGTAACATCAGCTGTCTGCCAGTGAAAGTCCCGACAAAATCGGACTAGCCATTTTGAAGATTAGCTAGAACAAACAGACAGACACATAAACGAAAATTGATTCTTTGCCAAAAATTACAAACAGACAATTCAATTTTGTTAACTTATATAGATTAACGTTTATTTAATGTAACACGTCTTTAAGATAATCGACTAACGTAATGTTTTAAACAGCTATTATTTTTAGGTCATGGATTTTCTATGACTTAGAATTCTACACAGATCGCAATAGCTCGCTACAAAAAGGGTGAAAACGCATGGTTGATTATGTGCAGATTATACTGATGACGGTAAGCAATTATTTGAACTGTACTCCACGAACAACTTTTATTGGCCCTATATGCTGTCAGAATCTTGTGAGTCCAGGAAGTTCATTCAGCTTTTCAATGTTAATGAATTAAAAAAATCAGGTCATATACAATTTAAATAATATTTTCCAGATATAGGTATTGAATAAAGTGAATAGCGATTCTTAAAGATTCGGATTACATCGTTCCATCGATCCATCGTTATAGATCGCTTTTTATTGATCGGTTAAAGTCGTAGTCATACAATAAGCAAAGTTAGTTTCTACGTGGTTGGTTCCAACTGAATAATTTCAGAAATTATTTATTACCATAATTTAAGTGTATTATACCTAGTGCGGTGTGGCCACATTTAGACGCTTAACGCGAGCACTGTTACGCAAAATACTGTGCCTTAAAATTGCACTGTCTGCGAAATGGAGCGGCCAGATAATGTTTACTTTATTAAATCGGCCAGTCGCCGCAACCTGTCGCAATCGATTATATAGATTATCTGCGTAGCTGCTTTTCTTTTTGACATCGAAATGCCTGTGCATTAGCGGCTCGGCAGGTGGTATTACTTATTTCCAGATTTTGCAATTCGTACCCAATTCACGCGCAAAATAAGATTAAGTGGACCTCGAGGTGTGTTAAACCCCTACGCAAGACATTCTAACTTACAATTCCGCTTTACAATTTTCTTCTGTTAACAGTAACTTGTTGTTTATATTTTACTGAAGATATTAATTTTCGGGATATCTTTTTCCGCCTATATATGTTATATTCCGCCTAGTTACAAAACGTGATTTATTGAAAGCGTCGGACTTTTTTTGATTTAAGAAGAGTCTTTTAACGCTAAAGAAGTTCCTTAGTCGCGGCGCTACAGTTTTTACGAAATTTTACATTACTCAATACTTAACATTTTTGTTTGTTCATTATTTCCATTGGGCTTCTTTCGTGGAACAGATTTACTACTTTTTGTAATAAAGCCACTTATGTTTATATATGTATATAATTATCAAATTGAATTTGTATGGTAATAATCCATATATTATGTTCATTTATAAAAATAATATGTCAAAATTCTACTCTATATTAATAGTGTGTAGCCGGCATAATCCGTCGCCTCATTTAATGCTGTAATTGTCTAAGGGCGACTACGGAAAATTTGAGAAAGATGTCATGATTTCCAAAAGATGAGTAAAATATTTGGTATATGGCAAATAATACAAAATGGGAGAAATAGCCAACACTAGCATAAGCTGGTGAAGAAGAAGGCGTGCAATTTTCACATAAGTAATTATAACTATAAAATGAGTAGTATTCAAATATTGTCTGCTATAAAAATACTGTCTTTCTAGAATTTCCATTTATGCCTTATTTCTATACTTAGAAAAATGTTTTATCTTCCGTAAAGATCAGTTATTGTACATACATGATACCACTTAAAATGGCTAAAATTAAAACAAGTTTTAGCTGTTTGTAAATTTTAAAACCAGTATTTTGTGTTGATAAAGGGGTTCAATGCATTTAATGCACTGCAAAACGGGTCGTATGCAAAAACGAACCGTTTTTTAAATATATAAACTCAGCATTAATGGTATCAAAAATATTATGTAGTGGGGACGAGGTAGGAATTACGCCAACTTGCTGACTGCAGGCTGCTACTGAATTTTTTTTATTTTGACCCGACTCAGGATTCGAAGCTAGGACCTCATGATCAGCAGTCGCGCTAACGACCACTGTACCAACGAGGTAGTCATCATAAATCAACTAATACTTGTAGGGCCCATCCCAGAATTCGACTTTATGAGATATAAAGTTATAATTTTAGTCAAATTTTATTAAACCCTCCGTCAAATCTTTTTTAATTACTTGCCTGTCACTGATTTATTGTCCTCCAAAGTACTTTTTAACTGTCATTGCTGTCCTCTATACTAAACATAATAACATTCCCTTCCTAAAGTGCTTCTTCACCCTAAACACCCAAAAATTCCTTTGTTATATAGGATAGGGTGACAAACGAGCACACAGTCCACCTGATGGTAAGTGGTTGTTGCGAACAATAGACATTTACATATATCTGTGATTACAAGACAAAATGCGGATGCGTTGTCACCCGTAAGGACTAAGATGGAATGCCTCGTTTCGAGTAAAAAGGGTCTCCAGTTCTCTACACTCACCATACGAAACACAGCAGCATTAAGCTACTATTTTACGCTGGTATTCTGTGAGAGCGTGGTCCTTCCCCGGTCGAGCCGACTCATTCGTGCTACAACTATACTACTAATGTAACTGCAGCATGTCTCTACCACGTATAATCCTACTATGGCATGACAGTCCTTGTATTAAAATTTGGTCGATTATCTCTTTTACTTAAATGGGATTTTAAGCATAGATCACCACGGGCCACCAGCAGACCAAAGGGGAGTATAATAATGATGAATGTTGGATAATATCTTGAGGGAGCAAATAGGAAAACGAGTAATACGGTCGTAGTCGATATATTGAAGAAAAAGAGAGCCAGACCGCTGTTGGCGCCGCGGTATTTGTAGATACGTTTGTGTACGTTTCCATGAAGCAAACTCAGCGTCAGTTACACAAAGACAAATATATGAAATATTTCAAAGGGGTCTTGGTTACATGTTTACAGTTATTCTTCTTTGTGACACCCGACCCCGTAGTGCGAAATACCGCTTTATCCGACTACGTTTTTGTTGTAAGATGTCAGATGAAGCTTCGATTAACTTCAAAAATAAAAAAATAAAAACTTTTATTTCGCCTGAGCTATTAACGTTCATTGATATGAATAAGTATTATATGAACTGATTTAAATAAAATCTTAATTTTATAAATCATGCTAATGAATTTATCGAAAACGTTTTAGTTTCGCTAAATGATACGACAATTGAGTTTTCTACGAAAGGGAAAAATGGCAAGAACCTTGTAAAAGAAAGATGAGAATAATATAGCTATCTTATTTTATACCACGTAAAACGTCATATGGATAAAGAGATCACTACAATAATTTTATTTTTATTTTAGGACTCCTTTTAGGCTGGTAATTACTCTAATCTTCAGAATAAAGAAGAGGTTTCTTTTTGAGAGTTCATAAAATTATTTCAAAGACAAAAGTGTAGTTGTTATGTAGGTACTCTATTGTGTACCACCTATTAACGCTATTTTTTACGTCTATATATCTAGTATATAAAAATGTCAGCTATATATAAATAAATTCAGATTATATGGATATATTTATGTATAGCTGGCAGCCCTATCAGTAGCTGGTAGTGCTTGTGCGCTAATGTTTGAATGTGGCTCACGGCCTCGAGCATTGTATGGCTGATGATACGATTGCAAGCACTTGGTTCGTGCAATGCTTTGTTGTTAACCATTGTGAGACGAATATTTGTTCTATTTAAACTTTAATTAATTGCTTGTGGTTCGTGGTTGATCCCTATACGGACTAAACACACGCATGTCATCGTCGTTCAACGTAACGTCGAAAGCATTCGTTACGATTTGTAATTGTGTAGATACTATGACTTGGTTGTTTATTACAATGTCAACACTTTTGTAACAAACAAAAACAGATTAGGTAACAAAACATTACAGCTATCAATAGTAATCACATAATGGTTACTAAAACCATAGTATATAGAGTTAGGACTCTAAATTTTTGGAAAACTATAGGGTTTACATTATCACCAGTATATAACTCACTCAACACTCAACTGCCCGCGGCTTTGAACTAATATATTCATTTTATATACATTCTTAATATATTATTAATATAATAGTATTAACAACGAAGATTTTGTTCTGGCCAAATTACGACTCCGGCCATAAGTTCTAAATAATAAGAAAGTCAAAATTTTGCGGGAGTTATTAAAGTGTGTATCTCATTTTGATGTATCCGATGTAACGCTCATGTAATAAGAATGTTACGAACTCGAATATTTCCGAATCAAATTTCGCAGATGCTATTTAAAAATATTCGTAGATCTGCAGACTTCTTAAGAGGATCGAAAATAATTTAATTTTATAAGTTTTTGGAGAAATTCTGTCTGTCATGTAAAATTCTTGTTTTAAATTCAATTGTAGTATAACATCGCATCAAGCTGCATATAAGGGAAAAAATACCATCAAAAATTTTGTAAAAATTGATTGTTTTATTTTAATTAAATCATTTTCGGTAAAACAAATAAATTAATTAACACTTAAATATTTGAGGATAGTTAAAAGTTGTAGTGCAGTGTCAGAGAGTTTGGTATAATTATAACATAATAAAACTCGAAAATTAATAACACAATTTTGCACACGTGATTCGATGCAAGGACCCATGACGTTATCATCATCAATAAGCCGGTTACTATCTAATGAGTAGCAATATGTGCGGATCGTGCGATGTTAGCTATCGCAAAACTTTGGAAACTCATTAATTTTTCAAACGAATAAGTTAGCGACTCACAAATTTACGCAATTCACACTTATAAAAAAACGTCAACAAGGAAAAGGACATTTGTTCCTGTACACTACGTCTGTGGTATTCTTAGGAACTTTCCATTGATAATAATTTGTAATTTCTATACTCAAATGAAGTAAGGCAACGTTAATGCGTACTTCTATACTCTACACATTTTGATGCGTAGCGCTTACTGTCCAATTACGTAGTTGATGGAGTTTTCATAATGGCGACCACTTTAATGTCTTCTGACAACTAATTCATGTTCGTAGACCACTTGGACTCTTAGATATTGATTTAAAGCCAGACAAAGAGTTTCAATATAGCGATTTTTTTAACATTGACAACAGGTTAATTTTTCATGAAAAACTTTCAGGTGTTGATTTTGAACACAAACGGTTATAATACGAGAGTTTTGAAAATTTTTAACGATTAAATATTCAAAGATCTTTTGATGACTAAGTACCCTATTAAATAACAGTTATAGAGTCTTCGTTGTTTTGTTTAGGCTAAATTTCTTTTCATACTACTTATTTATAATTCCATTTGATTATTTGAGCATCCTAGAACCTAAATCAATATAAGTATGTAATAAATATAAGAAAACTTCAATTTCACGAAAATTTAAAGTTACAACCCTAGGCGGACATAATTATTTAAAAAAGGGCTTGCGGTATTGCTCCAGCTATAATATATCAACTATGCACAAGTGAGTGTTAATTCACACCCACTTTATAATCCTACCAAAGACTATTGAACGTTAAATATTAAACTGAAAAAAAGGAATAAACATATAACTCTTCATTTGAATAGATGTTCATAATGAAGAGGGTAATGTTTTAGCTTCCTTTACTAATATATGTATAAATCAATTAAGCGGGAGAATAAAGGGAGAGCGGGTAAATTGGCGCCTACTAAGGGAAAATGTTGATAAAAACCACATTTGTTTACTTTATTAGGTATATTTTTTAATTAGAAACTTAAACTTCTTTTATTTAACTTTCTTTTTATCGCAGTTTAAATCAACTACAGTCGTGCATTAAGTATAATAAAGATTTTCTTTAAAAAGTCAATCGCTCCCATTACCCCATACAAGCGGGTAATGAGAGCTCGTATAGGCAATCTAGAAAATCGGTATATTACGATTTATGTTAATTTTTAACAAACGCAGCGATTATTATTATTATTATTTATGTTTATTATATTATTATTTATGTTTATAAGTAATAAACATAAATAATAAATAATAAAGAAATCATCATCATCTTAATCATTCATCGTCCCTCCACTTGACGCCAGTCGCTAAAACCACAGTTGACCAGCTGCGATAAATGTCAAGGGTTCTGAAAGTCTTATGTGACGCCATTTTTGTCGTTCGAACCAACTGCAACTACTTTTTATCAGCAATGAAAGAAAAATAAATTATTTTTGTTACAGGTACGTTTTTGTTCTAGTGTGAAGAAATAAAATACGTCCTAATTTCGTTTCTAATATTTTACCGGAACAGGAGTTATTTAAATGGGAGAATTCCGATAGGAGAATTAATTATGTTTGTAGTAAAAGTCAGTGATTCTCAAGCTGTAATGATGAAATATTTATGTTTATTCTATATTTATAATGCGAAAGTAAGTGAACTGATTGTTTCGATTAATAATGTTATAGATGTTCAGAGTTCATAACACTGTTCGATTAAAATTTCAAACATAAAGATTTAATAATAATATAATTGGCTAAATCTTGACCACGATTTTAAATATGTTATAACTGCCCAATTGTCGCAAATCACAAGAGCGACTTATTTGATGCCCGAATTGACCAAAGTAGGTATCTATTGAGTTTTCTCATTATATCTACCAGAACAAAGTCTGTTTAAGTCGAGCAAGACTGTTAATAATAGTGATTTATTAACCCTTTATAAGAATGAAAGTAAAACTGCAACTAAATTGTTTATTTCAACTTTCTTTGATTGTTGATTGTTAATTTTTTGTATGACATTTAAACTACCTATCTGCAATTACTGCAATATTGAAACCTTGTTAACACCTTAAAAAGTAAGTAATGTAATTTATAAATGGTAATTAATTAGATTTAAAGTAATAAAACTTATTTTCTGTATAAGTATCTACATATTTGCTTTACTTTTAGTTCCACTTTATATTATAAAATGAAATCATTGCGTGTAGGTATGTTAGCAAATGTTGAAAATATGAATACCTATGTTCCAAACAATATTTTAAAGTTTCTTGGCAAAGGGATAATTTTGAATGAAAATTAAATATAAGCCTTATACACAACACTAATAAAACACACTTAAATGCAATTCAAAATACCCCAGGATATTTCGCAATATCTCCTTTGTGAGACAAACAAGATCCAGTTTTTAAACCCGTAATTTAGAAAACTAAGTATGTTATATATAATCAAATAAACACAGTTAAAATATTTAATTACCAAATTAAATATACTCCAAGTCGGTATTTCCACAATGCACCATAAACTAAAAGTTTTTTAAGAAAATGCTTTCATACGTAGGAATTGCTTAAAATTTCGCCATTTATTAATTAAACGATTAAATTAATAACAACTCTATATATCTATAACGCTAAAATTGGATTTGTTTTTATTTTATTTACTAATCTATAGAAAAGTTAATTAGTAAAATGATCTGCTTGAAATTTTAGCAAAACTCTCACCTTTCTCCAAAGACCTCTCTTAACAAATTAAAAGATGTTTTATGTGAATTTTTTCCATTTTTCTTTTCATTGTTATGATCTTGTTCGTTTAGGTATTAATCTCTCATAAGTAAAAACAAATTATATGATGGAAATGGGAAAAACATCATCGTGTTCTCGCAAACGTCAATAAAAATTGCTTATTTTTGATAACAGAAAGAACACTAACACAGGGTTTTGATTTCTATACTTAACCAAATGTTTAATCGTAAATACACGGGTGGATATAATATTATAATACTACATAATTCTTAAAAGGACAGCCTAACCATATTAAAATTATCAAACTTAAAATATACATACCGGTGGCCACTGGCCACCATTATTGGGATGTCCTGCCGTAATCGCCATGACTGGCGGAAGGCCAATCACGGCGTTTATGGCAGGACATTCTCATTATAATGCCGTTCACAGTTCGTTTTCGGTCTGATAAAATATTATCAATTAAAAAATATGTGTGTGCATTCGTACTATCCGTAACAGTCGAGTTTCGCTCGAATCCCATTCCATGTTTAATAAACCAGACCGAGATCGGATCGCAAACAAACTGTGAACGACAAATGAGGATCGGCCTTAATTTACAATATGGTGTCAGACACACAAGTAAATAATATTGTATTGGATGTGGAGTAGAGAAATTACAGCTTACGTAACCAATAGGTTTTGCAAAAATTTGAAATAACGTCGTATTATAAATTCGTTATTTAATATTATACATTAATGGAATTTTGAAAATTGGCTTTACAGAGTCAGAAAAAAATCCCAACTCAAACGTGAAAAAGTCAATAGAGCCAATTATGTGGATAAAATGGAACCTGAGAAAGTTTTGTGAGTAGTGTTGCCCAAAATAGGTCTTGGTCTTGCAGTCTTGGTCTTGTTCTTGCATTTTTGCAAGACCAAGACCATGAACAAGACCGCCTAATTTTAGCAAGACCAAGACCAAGACTGACCGCGCAAGATTTGAGCAAGAACAAGACTAAGCCTGCGAGACTCTTGCGTCTTGCAGTTAGGAATGATTGTCGTTTCAGGGAGTATAGGAGTTCGGGTATACGCTTAGGGACTCTATGAGACACAAAAATATATAAAAAAAATTGAAAAATTGGACTATGCGCATTACGAACAATACCATAAACATACATAGCGGATGAAAATATCCATTAAAAGAAAAAACAGTGCATCCCTAGTTTTGACCATCGGCACTTTGATAGTGCGCGGCGTCTTGTTGTCGGCATCATCAAAAGGTCGAATACTGACCTGTCAAAGAAATTTTGCAGCTATTCGGAAGTATAAGGTCAAGATACACGCGCCGGCGGCTTCTATTGATATCGCATTCAATTGTCACCGCCGCGCCGCACGCACTACATTTGAAACTGTTTGAATGCCGCCACAGAGTACATGTTCCAAAGAATAAAATAAGTTTCCGGGTGCTCAGAATGGACACGATGACATTATGCTGATCTCGCAAGGAGTATTGTAATTAGATAATGGTAAGGATAGGTAGATACCATAATAATTTATTCTAGTAAGTAATTATTATAATATTAACTATATGGGTTTATAATAATTACTTACTATTATTATTATTACCTAATAAATAAACATGTTCAATAAGTTCACTGCAAATCTCGATTTTTGGAAGTGTGTGTCTTTGAACACAAAGTGTTCGAATATGTCATCACCCATTTGATAAATATGGTAGACACTTTTAACACACTTGGAACGTGTAAACATTTTGTACAGTGCTAATCGAATAATATAAAAAGTGTGCATACTAAATAAAAAGCGTAAAATAAGATCTATGTACTTTTTAGGAGCCCGAGTATCTCTTAGAGAACCGTTTAAAGAAATTGATTGCATCGAATTGATGTAAATAATAGTGATTTGCACAATTTTAATAGTAGAAATAAAAATAAAATCACAATACCTGCTTTCCGGTTACACAAAGTATATAATGCGTTATTGGGTAGCGATATACGCTTTTATAATAAGATTCCAAAAGAAATGTTAGATCTTTCACCTTTTCAATTCAAGTCAGACAAAACTGCTTGTAACTGACCTCTCGTACTACACAGAACTAACTAGAAATTTCTAAACCGATTTGGTATCTACATATACATTTGACATTTTATGTTTGACTTATCGCTTTACATAATCATAGAAATATTGTAAAAATATTTTGAAAAGAGCAACTACTGAGTTTCTTACTTTCTTCCATGATTCTTCTCAGTAGAATCAGAACCCCTGTACATGGAAAAGAAAAAAATTGGGGAAAACAGTGATTATATGACTATTCAAAAGTGTATTTTTAATGCCTACTTGAATAAAACATATTTGAATTTTGAATTTCAAACGAGTGAAGGCAAATTTAATTTAATTAACGTAGATTAATTCAATCACAAGAAGAACATAATATACACAATTTTATTTACATATTTACATTTAATTTTTACGTAGGCACACTGTACCTATCTGGCAACGCATCTACTTTATTAATCTTCTGAAGAATCATTAATTTTATCAAAGGATGCCGAACTTTCCTTTGTCGGTCTTTCGGCGTGTACTTACAAATAGTAGTATTTATTTTAATTCCAGTCATTCCCAATTGAGCTTTGCTTCGAGTCTAATATATTAATTGTTTTTACTCTAATCCTTGTTGTTCTCGGAGTGATAAGTTTACAATTTGACATGAGTGACGAAGAGTCGAATAGTTCTAGTCAGAGTAGTAAGAGTTGGAGTTATAGATCTAAAAGACCTAAAAGTAAATTTGATGAGTTTTTCGACAGAATTCATGCATCCCAAATTGCTTTATGTAAATTATGCCAACATAAAAAGGTTGAAATAAAAATGGAAAACAGAAACACTTCAGGCTTAAGGAAGCATCTAATATCTTTCCACAAAAAGGAATCACAAATATTTCTTCCTGAAAAACCAAAATTAAGTGGAGATATCACAAGCTTTTTAATAACCACCGGAAAAAGTGGACAGGTAAGAAAAATATACTTATCACACAATTACATAACACATATATTATGTAACTAGCGGCCGCCTGCGACTTCGTCCGCGTACAATATCTGATTTGCTATGAGATTTTGAAATTTTCTCGCTGCAAAAGTCTTGCCTAAGTAAAAAGAGGCTATATAGGTAAAGCTTAACTATGCAATTATTTATTATTTAAGACTAATAAAGTAAATGTCGATCTTCATATCTATACTTTAAAAATATAGGACTTGCATGTAACCATTTTACGTCAATTTCACCCCCTTAGGATTAGGATTTCGTAAAACAGCTCATTCAGGATTTTATTATTGAAAACTTATAACTTTAATGCCGATTTTCGTGTCTCTAACTTCAAAAACGTAGGACTTCCAACTCCCATTTCACTCCCTTAGGGATAGATTTTCTCAAAACCGTTTCTTAACTGATCTCTATGCCATAAAAGGAACCTACCATACAAACTTCAAGTTTGTATGTTTTATAGTTCCTGAGATATCGTTATAGTCAGTCAGTGAGTGGTAGTTATATATATATATATATATATGTATAGATTATAGTGTTAAATATGTATTTATAATTCACTCATATTTTCATTTGTTTTTATAATCGGCGAGACACATGATTTACTGTTTTCTTTCAGTCTGAAAATAGCAGTGACAACATCACGAGAGCTACAGTTGATTGGATGGTTAAAAAATATCTTCCCGTCTCATTTTTCGATGACGAAGCTACACAAGTATATTTTCTATCAATTTGCCCAAATATGGTGTTTCCTAAAAGGTCCACACTTAGAAGGAAGGTCAAAGAACGGTTTGAAGAGCTTCAATTGAATCTTAAAAAACGACTACAACTATTTTCATCTAAAATGTTATTTACCATTGATGGATGGACAATAATTGCTGGTAGGAGTTACTACGGGGTCACTGTTCATTATATAGACAACGAATGGAAGTATCGATCTGTAGTCCTTGATTTTATACCATCATGCGGTCGACATACTTGGGAAGATATTGCAACGATTTTCCACGAATGTTTATTGGAATATGACATAATTTATAAAATACAGGGTATCACGGTCGACAACGCAACTGCAAATACCAAATTTATGTATATTATATATGAATTGGACAAACAGCTGCCACACTTTGATTCAGACAATCAACATTTCCGGTCCTTTGCTCACATTTTGAACGTTGGTGTACAAGATTAATAAAGACCTTAGCATTAGACAGTGAAACTGACAATAAGGAACAAGAACAGCAGTATGAATATAATGAAGACGAAACTGAGGAAGATAAAGAATATGCGCCAAATATTGCTGACTCACGTACAGCTATAACAAAATTACCCAGTATTTCCAGTAAAATAAAAAGAAGTGAGATATTGAAGACGAAGTTTCAGTCTGCTTGTGAAACAGCTGGCGTGCTATCAAATCTCAACCCCATACTCGACTGTCCAACGAGATGGAATTTCACACATGATATGATTGGATTTGGTTTAAAAGTGAGAACTGGCATTAACATATTGTGCACTTCTGTCACCGAATTGAATGATTTTCAAATCACAGATAGTGAATGGCAAATACTCGAAAAAATACATAAGTTTCTAATAAACTTTAACCTTCTATCAACGAAACTTGGTGGTGAAAAATATGTTACATTACCGCTAGTCATTTTGTATCATTCAATCTCTTGCTTGATAAAATTGAATCCATGGTAAAACAATTAGATGAGAAACCTAATCGATCCGAAGTGGATGAAAGGCTCATTCTGGGTTTTCAAGCAGCTCGAGACAAAATGCTTAAACATTATAAAAAGAGCAACTGGATTTATTGTATCTCTTTAATTTTAGACCCAAGGCATAAGACTCAGACTTTTGACATGACATTATGGGGGAAGCAAATTAAAACAGAAAGCCTGCGCAAATTTAATGAACTTTATAAAGAATATAAAAGTCTACACTCAGTGATTACATCTCTAGGATCACCAAGAAATGAAAAGAAAGTATGTGAATATGATGAAGATGAAGACGTAATAGACTTTGAGAAATTGTATGCATGTCCCTCGACGTCATCTGGATCTGGATCTTTTCATCAAGGCTTAGTTATAGACGAGTTGGACGAGTACCTAAGTAAACCCAGAGCTGCCAGTTTGGTAGACATTTTAGAGTGGTGGAGGACGCATGAGACAGAATATCCGACTTTATCGAAGATGGCCCGTGATTTTCTTTCAATACCTGCAACTTCAGTACCTGCTGAGAGATTATTTTCTAAAGCATCATTGGTAATTAGAAAACATAGAAATAGGTTAAGTGATGAGTCAGCCAGATGGTTACTTTGTATTAATTCTTGGTCAAAAGAATTGATATAAAGTAACAGTAATGTCAAAGCTGTTGTGTACTGTTATGTAATTTAATTTGTATTGTATTTTATTTTTTTATTTAAATAAATGGTAAATTGTATAACTATTTTATTCCATTTCATATAAGGATCTATCAATCTCTTTCTAGACAGATAATGTTCTTTATAATACAGTCAAGTTAATGTCATTAATTTGTTTTTATATGTTTTGACTAAGTTTTAGCACATGTAAGCTTATTATATGTAAACGTTTAATAAGAAACAGACTAACTCCCGTGGCCGTGAGACTTGGTAGACAGCTCAGTTGGTTAGAGCATCGGCACGGATCGCTTAGGTCGTGGGTTCAAACCCCACCCGGTATTAGTTTATTTTTCGAATTTCTCATTAAATGTTTAGACATTTATTAATTTGGTTGGTCTTTCTATGGCTATGTTAATTCAAGCTCAAAATGTGCCTACTCTGTTAAGTTGTTCTAAGATCTAAAGTAACGTTTAATAAATAACAATAGGCTAATAGGTAATTGCGAGACTTGCGAGACTCTTGTTGCAAGACCAAGAACAAGACTGAGAGAGCAATACCAAGAACAAGACCAGGTGTATTGGCGCAAGACCAAGACCAAGACTGGCTAAGTCTCGTCTTGTTCTTGCATTTGGGCAACACTATTTGTGAGCATGTAAAAAGACCACGACATACCAATTTATTTTATAAAATTAAATAAGTGCATAATAGAGTAAAATAAGAATAAGCCAATTTGATCTTAGTTTTCTTCAATCATACATCTATTAAAATCTTTTTATTATTGACATGTATTTGTAAACTTTGTAGAAAGTGGGTAAAGAATGGGTGTGTTAACCGTCAAATACCTTCTGTACGCTGCCGATCAAGTCATATTTGGGTCGTCGATGGACGAATTGCAAATGAAGATTATATTAATGAACAGGTCATCAAAACAAAGGGGAATGTAAGATCTTGAAAGTAAGATGAAATTGCTAGTTTTTGAAAGAGAAGAAAGTATAACGATCCGTGATGAATAGAATGGGAGTTGATTGATCAAATGGATTGATTTGTTAGTTAGCAGGAATGGTTGACATGACAAGTTTATTAGATGACAATTGAGTGCAGCGCACGGGCTCTTAGCTTTATTGTGGTAAGTCAGAATGTTTCACAAAAGGCACGTATGGCTACAATGATGTTTTAGTCCCTAAGTTAATGCTGGGTGTAAAAAAAGTTAAGTGATACAGAAGAAGCATAAAAGTAAAGTTAATGCTGGAGAAATGCCGTTGGAGAGTTCTCGTCTAATGAAATCAACGCTCCGTCCCCCTCGTGCTCTAATCCAGAACCCCGAAACCTTTCAGCTCGAGTTACAAAACCGCTTTCAGTGCCTAGAGGATTACAATGCAGTGGACGATATGAATGACAAGCTCGTGGAAACTGTCCATGCGGTCGGAGCTAAGTTCTGCAACACCCGCCGCAGAAGAACACAAAAACTCTCCGATCACACTCTTAATCTCATGGCTGTTAGTCGGGAGATGAGGCTGCAATCGTCAACAGATTTGACAGCATACAGGCAACTGAACAGACAGATCTCTAAATGCATGCGGCGAGACTTACGTAACTTTAATACTGCTCGTATTAAAGAAGCGATCGAGCGGAACCAGGGCTCCAAAGTCTTTGCCAGAGATCTGTCTGCCAGAAAGAGCCAACTGTCAAGGCTGAAGACTGAGTGTGGCAACATCGTTTCCGGGACACCTGAGATTCTGAGTGAGATTGAGAGGTTCTATGGGCAGCTGTACACATCATCGTTGGAGCCACACGCAAGTGTGAGTAACGATCCAAGAGCAAGTCTTATCCGACACTATTCCGATGATATCCCGGACGTCAGTCTGAGCGAGATTAGAATGGCTCTCCACCACCTTAAAAATGGCAAGGCCCCGGTCGAGGATAGAATTACAGAAGAGCTTCTGGAACGGGTGGAACACCGGTACTTGAAGTCCTTCAGAAGCTCTTCAATTCCGTCCTCCATGTTGGCAAGACTCCAAGTTAATACAAGATAACAAGTGGGATTCAACAAATTATACGAATAAACATTGTAAATTGTATAACCGACAAATAGTTTAATAATGCGAAAAACTAAAACCTTGTGATAAGAGTGTAAAAAATAAATAAAAAGAAGTACATTTATTACAAAACAATAATTAAAGAAGAAATCAGTGTCAACATAACCTAACTTCTGATTCTCATTAGTCATCCAACAAAAATATATATCATCGTGTTAATAAATCAACGCCATCTATGGTCGAGTAAGTCAAAACACATACAACTAAGGTACGAACCGTCATCGATTCATAACGATTTACCGTTCGGATATCTCTTATATTTTATTTTATACCTCTAGCGTTACCTATTGGCAAATAGCGAAAACATGGAAGACTTAACAAAAATTTTAAAATCAATACAAATCGATCTGGTAGCACAAAAAACAGAAATGAAAGAAATGGAAACAAATATTACGAACAGCATAAACAATAACTATAGAGAAAATTTCAAAAAAAAATGGAACAGAACTATAATCAATTGAATGAAAAATACAAAATCATGAAAACATATTGGATCGTATGGAGAGACGTATCAGGAAGAGAAACTTGATATTTTTCGGAATCGAGGAAGGAGAAAAATCATACCACGAGCTAGAAAATAAAATTTTATCGTTCATTAATAAAATTAATATTCCTTGTGAGCGAAACAAAATCGAATCTGCAAAACGATTAGGAAAAAAAAAGAAATACCTAGACCTATCACAGTCACCTTCACAACTATGGCGAAAAAAAATGTTACTAAAAAATAAGAAAAATATTAAAAATAGCACAATATATTACAAAGAAGATTACCCACAAAAAGTTTTAGAGAAAAGGAAACAACTACAAATGGAATTAATAAAATACAAATCAGAAGGATTAAAAGCTATAATTAAATATGACAAATTAATAATATTGAACCCAAATAAATCCGATAAAACCAGAACTCACAACAACATTAAAAAAAAGAAATTTGCATACTTCCTTAAACCCAGATGGAACAAGCCATGAAAGCCAAGCTCTAAAGAAAAACAAAATTACTGCTTTTATGAGACAATGAAAAGACTTCGAGAAATCCTCAAAAAATGAAGCTCCAACATCCAGTATTTAACAATTAACGAAGGCCCCACCACTATCACAAAACCTAATATGGCTGGTCACCGCGGGGGAGAAAAATGAAATCGATTTTTCTCTTGACTACAACCCTCCAAAGATACAGAACAACAATACAAACAAAAAGAGAAATCAACACAATCTCTACATTGGCACATACAACGTGAGAACGCTGGCGAGCCCGGAAAAGCTTATAGAACTTACGAACGCGCTTAAGAATATTAACTACGATATCATTGGATTATCAGAAATGAGAAGATTTGGCTACGGAGTGGACGAATACGATGATTTCATATTATGCTACAATGGACAGATAAGGGGAAGATATGGAGTTGGATTTATAATAAAAAAGCATCTAAAAACCTATATCAAAAGCTTTAGGGGTTTATCCGATCGTGTAGTTATTCTGGATGTCGATTTAAATGACCTACCAATAATTATTATACAAGTTTATGCACCTACTGAAGAGTCTGAATTGTCGGAAATCGAAACCTTCTACAACGCTCTACATAAGTCCATGAAGCTTCAAGAAAATATATAATAGTTATGGGCGACTTTAACGCGAAAGTAGGGAAGGGGAACTTCGAAGAAAGCAAACATGTTGGAAAGTACGGTTTTGGAAATAGAAGCCCTAGAGGTCAACAATTACTACACTATGGGCAAGAATATAACCTATCCATTATGAACTCTTTTTTTAAGAAAAAGAGCAGTCATAAATGGACTTGGAAGTCTTCTGACCAAACAATCAAAAATGAAATAGATTATATACTCACAAATTTTCCAAACCGATTCCAAGATGTGCATGTTTTAAATAACATTATGTTCCCATCAGACCATAGAATGGTTAGATCAAAAATATCCTTCAAATCAAACAAAAAGAGTCGTCAAAAATTTAAAACTAATATGTGCACATTGAGAAACCAAAGTGAAACAAATTATTACCTAGAAAAACTAGAGCAGAATTAAAATCTATAAAATTGGAAGAAACACACGCAGTTCAAACTTTATACAATAATCTAGAAAAATGTCTATTAGAAAGCATGAAAACAGACAAACAAGTAGAGAAACGCAAACTTTACAACATTCTGACCAAGGAAACATTAAGTCTAATTAAAAAACGACACGAATTACAAAATCTCAAACCTAAAAGTCGTGAAGACAAAATAAAACTCAGCTTTATCTACAAAATAACAAACAAAAATATCAGGAAAGACTACAATTTCCACAGATTAAAAATAATAGAAAAGTATATAATGACTAGCAGCAGCTGCAAACGCGCGTACAAAGAACTTCGCTCACACAAAACTAGGATACCCAGCTTATTAGAAAACTCTATTCCATCAACTAATAGAGAAAACATCCTCAAAATAGCAACAAGGTTCTATCGAAAGCTCTACGACCAAAAAGACCTTGGGAATTTCAAAACCATAAATTTTTACTCCCAAAATCAAACGATTATCGATTGGACCGAAACTGAAATAGATAGAGAAATAAAGAGGCTAAAATCAGACAAGAGCCCAGGACCAGACGGTATTCCCAATGAGGCACTAAAGCTGGCAAGAACACTGCTAACACCGGTGATAACTTATTTATTCAACATTATAAATAAAGAGCAGACAGTTCCCGAGCAATGGACTAAATCAATTATTATGTTACTCTATAAGAAAGGTGATCAAAGAGATATTGGAAATTATCGACCCATCAGTTTACTACATAGCTTTTACAAAATTTTCTCACAGTGTGTTTTAAGTCGAATATCTGCAAAAATTTATAGAAATCAACCGGTAGAGCAAGCGGGTTTTCGTAGAGGATTTTCAACCATAGATCACATTCAAACTCTGGAAAACATATTTGAGAAATATAAGGAATTTCAAAAGCCTCTCTATTTAGCATTTATAGATTACCAAAAAGCATTCGACTCTATCTCACACATTTCAATATGGGAAGCGCTGAAGGCGAACAACATAGAAGACATCTATTTCAATATAATTGAAGACATCTACGAAAGAAGCACAAGTAGAATTAGCCTGGAAACAAGTGACCCAGACATAAAAATAAAAAGAAGCGTTAAACAAGGCGACCCTTTATCCCCTAAGCTCTTCATCGCCGTACATTTTATATTCTTTTTGATATTGATTATATTCAAACACCTTGACTGGAAAGATGTTGGTAGTAGAATAAATGAGAATTATCTCAGCCATTTAAGTTTGCTGACGACATAGTGTTATTCTCAGACACAAGTTCACAATTAGAGCAAATGATACAAAATCTACAGGCAGAAAGCGCTCGCGTAGGACTACAAATGAACCTGCAGAAAACTAAACTGATGACCAATTCTACAAAATCATCAATAAAGATAGGAAACAAAAATGAATATGTAGACACCTATATCTACCTTGGAAAGGCAGTATCATTCCACCAAAATAATAACATAGAAGAAGTAATAAGGAGAATTAATATTTCTTGGAAAAAAATACTGGGCTCACAAGGAAATAATGAAAGGAGACATGCCGCTTTCTATGAAAAAGAAAATAATGGATAGTTCCATCCTTCCCTGCCTAACGTATGGTTCACAAACTCGGATATATACAAAACAGGCAAAAGAAAAAACCAGAATATGTCAAGCTGCTATGGAACGATCTATCCTAGGACTCCGAAGGAGAGATAAAGTACGCCACACCAAGATAAGAGAAAAAACAAACCAAATTGATTTCTTAATCCACTCGATGAAATTGAAGTGGAAAAGTGGGCAGCCCATCTAGCTAGAATAGAGGATGCTCGATGGACACGTCTAGTCGTGGTATGGAAAGGGCCCAAGGGTATAAGAAAACGAGGGAGGCCACGTAGAAGGTGGATTGACGACATCAAAGACATAGCAAGGAGATGATTGGCAAACCAACGTAAACCAAGATAAAAAACAATGGTCAAAAATGGAGGAGGCCTTTACCCTGAGATAGGGGTTCTCATTAAATTAACTGAAACCAATATTTTCTTTATTTTTATTTAATAGTGATAATGTGTAAATAATCATTTTATATAGTGAAAAATACATTTTTAAATTATATTAAACATTAAAAATTACAAATTCAAATTAATTATGTAACTAAATATGAATTAATTATGTAAATGATTTGTTAATATGTTATCATTTGTTTATTATTGTTGCATGTAAACATATAATATCTATTGTAAAACAGCATGAAAAATGAGAAATAAAAGGCTTATTTATTTACATTGAGTTATAATGTACTACGTACTAGAGAAGCTATTCCAAACAAAAATTGTGCGCTACTTCTATGTCTTCGCGCATGCGCGGTAATAGTAGAGTCGCGCATGCGCAGTTGGTATAAACGCGCTTTGCGCTTGCGCGGTCAGTTTTTGTTATTATAGATTATACGTAAGTAGAATGGTCAGTATGTAATAATTGTTTATTTATATTGTATTGTTAATTATATCGAGTACTTACAATTTTTTTAAATTGTTTTTTATTTTGTATATGTGCTAATTTAATATAATATTACATAATATTATGTCAGAATTACATTTTGATGATATTGTTATCTGAATATTTTAAAAGGTATCTATGTCAAATATAAAAAAACGTACTAAATGTATGTTTAACGAAACTTATTAACATAAAATTTAAATTACAAATATATTTATTTAAATTAGAATCATAAATGTTGTAAATAATCGTTCATAAATGCTGGGCACGCGAGAGTTAAAAATGGACGAATTTATTCCACTTTGACTTTGAAGTGGAAACCTAAAAATAAAATAAAAGAATAATAAGCAGATTTAAACATGAAAAATTTAGCTTAATTATAATAACTTATATGTTTCTACAAAAAAAATGTGTAGTATAATAATATATTCGTCCTAAATTTAAGTACCCACAGAAATGTCGCATCTGAACATATTAATTTCATAATCTATATTCAATGATACGAGATGGCGTCTTAGGAATAATTTGCTTTATTATTAATTTATAATACTTTTTTATTGAATAAGTATCTTATTAACCGATGAAAAGTAATTCCTTGGTTTTTACTGACATTTCTTGAATTATTTGTGCAATATCTAAGTACACAAGACGGCATATTTTTATCAAGAGATTTTTTTCATTTCAACACAACACGTGACAACTCTACAAGCGCCTAGCGAGTGACTGATTAAAGTGCAGTGCATGCACCGCAGTTGAGTGGAACAGAGTAGCTGAATGCAGTGTCTCCTCTAGTACGTAGTACATAATAGCTCAATGTTTATTTATTATATTTATTTATGAAATGAAATGAATGTGACAGGTGACAACTGTCGTATATTTTAACCAAATAATTTAATTAAAATATATTTATATTTTATTCCTGAAATTCCGAAAAATAATGTTTTATGTATATAATATATTTCAATATTAATGAATATGTGATAATATATTTACAAGTTCGTTTGCCTGAAGTGATGACACGAAATAACGATGGCCGAATACACCAAGAATATAATGAATGTTATGTGAAAAGGCTTTAACTATGTAGAATGGAAAAGCGAGTTTGTAACTTCCTAATCTACCATATAGGGATACGCTTTTACTTTTCTAATAACCCAAAAAGGTAGATTTTATAGTCAGGTTAATTATTTAATTACTTTTTTACGTACTACTCAACAGTTACTTTATGTAGTGCTTACGTAAGAATTGTGCCGTAAGCTAAACAGCAAAAGAAAGCGATGGAATGATAAAAAACGATCTAACAACTTTATCATGTAACTCATTTGTCTTCCATTTTTTTTAATATTTTGTAGGTCACATTTATACGTACATGCTATCCGTTTTCATCGCTGACCTCTATATATACAAGTACGCTGAACAGGCTATACACCGTGACATGATGAAGCGATTTGATTTCCGCCATTTTGGCGCTGACAACAGAAGTGCACGTCCACGGAACTAATAATAGGGATAAGACAGTGTACCACATTATATCGATAAAAATTCTATACCCTACCATACCTAAATAAATAGAATGGACTCTACGGATAGATGGATTCTACCCGTAACTTTCATTCTATTTATGTATCATATTAATATAATGCCATTACCATTCATCATCATTAAAACCCTTCACAAGTCCACCGATGAACATAGGCCTCCCCTAAGGAATGCCAAAAAGCACGATCCTGTGTCGCATCGCCATACCAACACTCATCTTCCCTTACGACTCCACCTCGACTACAGTAGTACAGGGAGAGTAATCTCCTCTAGCCGCAGCCCAATAAAACACATACAACGTGGCTCGACATCATCAGGCGACCTTTCGACACTTGGCTATGACCCTTGATTTTGGTAGAAAATGAGGAAAGAAGAAATAAAAAAAACATTCGAAATAATAATCTAGTCTTTTATACTACTGGTACTGGTACTACCAGAAAATATTGTCGATATACTGCACTTTTTCAAAGTGGTGCAGTTCTCATGTCCAATAAAAAATTCGTCTGTGAAATATTTGGAACAAATTTGATCATTTAGTTTCGGACGCCAATTCACAATATTTATGCTTTTAAGCCATAATTTTAGTCTAGGTTCGGTTGGAAACCTGTCAATTAATAAACATTTGATAATCGTCTGTTGTTGGCGACTTTGTTAACAGATATCGGTAGGAAAGAACATCGATAAGTATTATAGACAAGGAACTCGACAACCCTATTGAATTTTACTGTTTATCAAAACTCAGTAATATATAGCCAAAGATGTTGGTATATATGATATTAAGATTAGTAACAAATTTTAAGTACTTATATTATCAAATAGTTTTAATTTGTTTAATTTTTGCTGCAAATTCACTTACTTGTGAAATGTTATACCACTTCCCTTTTGGTAACAAGTTTTACTGATTACGCAAACTCTCATTATTAATAAAAATAATTCTTATTATGTAACTAATATTATACACAACCAAAGAACATAAAATACTTTCGTTTTTTTTAGTTTAAAAGTTCAAAATACGGACTTATTAAATAAGAAAATATAAATGAGACAACAGACTTTGACATATTATGTCAATTTAATTTTTCAAGACATCCTTTAGCTGCGCTTCAATTTGGCAGTCATTTTCTATGGTATAGCCAGTCCAGCGTACTTGTATTTAAAGAGGTCAGTGGTTTTGATACTAAGCACAGATAATATAAAATATAGATTAGAAGATCTCATAATTTGTTGTAAGTCTACACCAAAAAGTATCAAAAGCACTTGGCGGTATTGTGTCCTTTTCTGTCTAAGAATGCGTCTGTGTAAGAAGAACGCAGGTAGCCTTTTCTATTTCTGCCGTACTATATCTCGTGGTACTACATCTTGGTTTTCCGGGGTAACATCGCATGTAACAACTAGGTTACATGCGAGACGCCCACAGACTGCAGTAGACTCTTACCATTAGAGGTACTTACTGTCACTTGGTTTATCACTTAAATACTAAACCAATATTCTATTAAATCATAAATATGTCCTACTTATGGATAGTTTAATAATAATCGATTAATCGTATAGTTGCCGTATGAGCGCGGTGTCTAACCTGAGTGGGCTAGGGACAATTGAGACATTAGAGCGTACTTATGGCACGATAATATCCTTCAAAAAGTTCAAAGTTAGTATATGGTTACCATAAGTGCAGTCGGCGAGGATAACATAATTAGCATCATCGTTATCGTTATCATCCACAATACAATTTCCTTGCCTTTTTGTCTTGTTAAATATTTTACGGCGATTTGATAGCGAACATTAACTTTCCGACAGCTTGATACACTTTTCACTGGTAACGAGGCATTTGATATATGTATATTCGAGGGAGATAACGATTATGTTTAAATACATTGTGGCAAATTATATAGGTTTGATTTCAATTTGTAAGCAAAGACTTGATGACTAGTTTTTAATCATAAAATAGTCTAATTTAGTTATACACAAATCTTGTGAATTGATTTTAGCATTTTTATTAAAGGAACACTAGCATACACACATTTATAAAAAGAGTTAGTTCTGGCAAGGAATAAATGAAAGTTTTTCTACAATTCAAGTAAGGTCAACGCTTCACGATCTACGCGCTCTACACGCTCAACAATTAGCGTATTGCTACTAATGAAACTCATCGTGAGGCGCATGCCCAAATAGCAGCTCTATATAGAATTACAATTCGTGTTTTGTTAATGCGAAATTAATATTGTACGAATGATTAAACGAGTCATGTTGTTATGTCTATCAAGTAGGTCAGCAGTTGGTGTACCCGCGACTGATGCAGCTTCACAGATAAAATGCAAGCCGAAGTATTAATGAAATACATAAAATTCCTTATTATATTATGTAAAACTATTGAGAGAGGACGGCGTGTGAAGGTTATATACGATTAAAGGCGAAAAACGTGCTATAACGTGCACTTAGACCGCCTGTGGATGCTGTGTAATTAAAATGCAGATGAATTGTCACCCCTAGGGACCATGGCGAAATGGCTAATTACTAGGAAAAAGGGTATCTGGTTCTCGTCACTTGCCATATGAAATACATTTTGCACTACTTTTTCAGGCTGTCATCATCGTTGTAGCGTTCGGATTTATGTACTCAACGCAAATACATATATACAATTACTGCGCAGTAGGTAAAAAGGCCCACAACTCCTCTCCAGTCACAGTATCGAGCTAGGGGTGACTGGCTCAGACCAGGACACAACTCCACGACATAACACGATGCGCTGAAATGACTGATTTCGGTGTGCGCTTCTTGTTATTAACTCACCCAAATGTTATCACGAGCGTTTTCAGGCCAGAGCTTTACAGAGAAAAACTTATCGAAGCTTTTTCGTTTTTAGTTTTTCAACTGTGCAAGCCTTCTGGGGAAAATGCTCAATCGAATATTGTTTGACTTCGTCTACACGAGAGAGCGTATTCTGAAATGCATATTTTCGCTTTACAACGGTTTTTGGTTTAGTGTTAGGCGTGTTAATGATCCAGTTATTTTTCTTCTTACGCAGCATCCGATTTTCCGTTAAGGAAAAGTCTCGCTATTAATTACAGTTCGTAGAAACTATTCCGGTGATTGATCGCGGTTCGGCTGATTATGTTATACAGTTAATTTGCAACTCCACATGTAACGTTTTTTAGGACTAAATTTTACGATTTTTACCTTTTTTTATAGGAGAGGGGGGCAAACGAGCATACGGCTCACCTGATGGTAAGTGATTAAGGCCGCCCATGAACAACTGCAACACCAGGGGAATTGCAGATACGTTGCCGGCCTTTAAAAAAGGAATAGGCTCTTTTCTTGAAGGTCTCTAAGTCGTATCGGTTCGGAAAAATCTCTGGTGGTAGTTGATTCCACAAGGAAGTTGTGCGAGGAAGAAAACTGCATTCTGCTTATACGTGGCAAATTCTGCATATGATACGCTTTTTAGAAAGTTTGTGAGTTTTTGTATAATATAACCAGTCTGGGAATTAAAGTTTCTATTCCATTCTCTTACTTAATGATGTCCCGAATACTATAAGCGAACAGGTACGCGAGGTCTTGTGCGCAGTGTGACATTATGATACTGAAAAGCTGCTATGGTTAGCTACGGTTGCGCAGTGTCTGCAGGTTCTTTAATCATTGAGGTTGCAGAAAATCGTGTCTGTGTGTTAGAGTTGTCACTAGGTTTAGACTTCTTACAAAAACATGAACACACCCAGATAGCCTTATACCCTTTTGGGAACCTATTGAAGTCTTGTTTATTAATAAAATTGAAACAGGTACAATGACATTTATCGGGTTATTGGCAACATTGTATAAAATGAATTTCCCTTGCAAAGCATTTTTGCAGATTTCTTGCATAAGATCTTATTTTATATATGTTACCTAAATTTATTATTTGAATTTCAAGTTAAATAATATTTGAGGCTGATTTGTTTTTTTTTTAATTAATTGTTAATGTACTACTAATGTCGCATGACATTAGTACCTTTTTTTTAATTATCTTCATAGTAATTTAAATGAATGCGTTGAGATTTTTAGTTTATTTATTACCTTAGGGTTTAAAATTACTCGTATATGCAGTCAAGGTTCTTTATAGGAAGTATTTAAGCCAACATTTTAACCTAAATTACTAATATTTGTTGGCTATGTGGTAATTGAAACAAAACTGAATTGATATCGTATCATTATGACAGGTACATGATTTACAAATTATATATGGTTATATCTGATCACTGAACAGAGATAAAAGAGATTTTAGGCGGTTACTAATATACGAGTACAAGTAGCTGTAGATGTTGCTTTTTAGTTCATAATAAATGTGAATCATCACAATATTTTTTTAGAATGTTATTCCTTACTTTACTTGTACTTTGTTCATGTTTTACTTTTGTTCATATATTGTATTGGATTTAAAGTTACAAAAATTATAATAAAGAACTTAATTAAAATAATAATTAAAATTATAATATTTACGATTAAAACTAATTATATACAATATAAAAGAAGAAACTATAATATAGAAAATCTAAAACTAAAAATTTAAATCGTCAAAAAGACCTGTGACCTGCTCCCCGTGGTATAGTGCCAAGAACGCTGGCTGCGTTTCCTCGCTGAATAGCTATACTTAGCCTTTGAGCGAGGAAAGAACCAGCCCTCTTATCACTAGCAGCGACGACCAGTCGTGGATACAGTTCCTTTAGAAATTTCATTGCACGTGGACCCCACGGACCGATAGTCTCTACAGAAAATGGCACAAATATGTAGTCATTTCTCAAAGACTCATATTTGCGCCATTTACTAAATTCGGCTGCCTCTTACTTTACTTTGAATTAATTTACTGGTAATCTATACTGAATAAGACTTACTCAATTTAAAAAAAAAACATGTGCGCAGGTCCATACGCGGTACCTTCTAAATGAAATGATATATAAAACATAGGTAGTATAAATTTCACGGCAAATAATTTATTTAGTATAATAATTTTCAACCTCAAGGGCAGCATAAAATAAAACAAAAATTTAATTTTGTAGCTAATAAACGAGATAATCTTTATACAGACATATAGAGCCTAAAAATCACTTTTAAAAAGGATTAGGGTCTTTTCTTGAACATCCCTAAGTCGTATCGATCCGGAAAAATCTCTGGTGATAGTCGAATCCACAAGGAAGTTGTAGGTTGGTAGTGAATATTTACAAATAAGGTATGATTTTTAAATTGTAGCATAAACTAAATGTGGCGTAAATTACTTGTAAAAGCAACGGTTGTGAAATTTTAAAATTGAAAAGAAACTCTTATATATAACATCGAGATTTTTGAAAGGCTTTGTGTATTCAAAAACAGTGCCATCATGCATTCAGCGGGTACAAATCGAAATTGACATGTCCGAAGTTTTGTATAATTGAATGTACGAGTAGATTGTATATTCTGTTAACTATTGGCCCAGAATGGTTCAGCGTGAATTCAATGGTTTCTGCATTTGTACGATGATAAATGATAATCTGACAGAATAAATTTACTTCATAAAGTGTTTAAAGCGTACCTGAGCAAATCGAGCGATTGTAAGTAAATTAGAGAGGCTAACAAGTTGTAATGATATATGTTTTAACCGAACTAGAATCTCAAGAGTGTAACAAACACCGATCATGAATTTATTGTAATTCTCTTTATATTTATATTCGTAATTCAGTTAAGTATAATAATACGCTCGGATATTAATATACCTACATATTAGAATTTGAATCGTAACCGCTTATGCCATGTATGTAATAACGATTACGCACTCTAGTGATTACTATTGTGACATCAATGTCTACGAGCGTGTGGTACTTCAGCGAATAATCCATTGATCTGTTTACGGTTGAAAGTTTGATTGAAGCAGATTAATTTGCCATGTGTTATGGTCACGGTGGAGACATTTGACGTATAGTGAACGAGTTTCCGTGTGGTCTTTAGGCTAGACTGAATGACGATGGTATCTTAGCGCACTGATTGACAACAGGTGCGACAGCGCCCACCGGGGAAAGGCAGTTACGTAATGCGCCATTAATTACATATGACTCAAAACTGTAACACGGTCGATGGGCGAGATATCTGTACATGTTTGCGCTCAACCGCGTCCCAGATCAACTTTTAAAGATTGTACTTAATTTGCCTTATGAGTAATCATATTTAATAAATGGTGCAGTTCTTTGTACCTACAGTACTTTGATTTAATAGTAATTACTTAAGGAAAAAATGTATCAAACATTAATTTACTCAGTTCCGTGCAATAAAATAAAATGATTATCTCATCTAGAATGAAGAGCCACTCCCGTCCGGCCGTTGTTATTATACTATAAGTGGAACAATAAGCTAAATAGAAATAAATATATATTTTAAACTAAATCTGAAATCTATAATAATTAAACAAGATAGGAATGATTGTAAGAAATTTAGAAAATCTTCAAAGAAGTAATCAAACCTTGTTTACTGACTTCTACTTACAACTTCAACGTTGTTGCAGATTACGACGCTACGGTAAAAGACCACATTGAGCTTCTTCGAATAATGATAACAAAAAGTAGAGAACTTTTAAAGTATCATCTTTAAAAGACAATTTGGCTCGTAGATGGTTGGACTAAACCTCAGTTACTGAGTTACTGTCATCAAATCATCATTTTTCTTGTTTTCAGTGTTTGGTGATATTTATTTATTTAAATTAGATGACGGCCCTGCAGGCGTTTTCTTCAATGCTTAAGGGTTGTAGACCATGACTTGACTAACAGGCACTGTTACAATGACTATATGTCTCATTATCATACAAAAACCAAGTTATTTCTTAAAAACACAAGACTGGCGAGGTTTTGATAATGTATACTCAGAATCAGCATCATCAATCAAATAATATTTACTTATTATTCACCGACGGCGAAGCTTCGACCTCACAAACATATATTTAAATGGTGGTAATTTACTGCGAAACAAAGAGCCAGTAATAACGATACGTAAGTACCAACAATGAAATACAATCATCAGAGATAAGATCTAGCAATTGGCTGTTCTGCGTCTGAATTACATGTGGGTAGATATTTGAGTTAAAAAATAAAGTAAATAAGTTTAGTAAGTAAGTCGTAAGAATACATCTATTGATTTTGTTTCTTGTGTTTTGCGGGTATTTATAACAAACATATTTTTTATAGAATAAGGGTGACAAACGAGCACACTGTCCACCTGTCCACCTGTACATAGACATCTACATGTTTTCTCGATTAAGAATCAAAATGCAGATGCGTTGTCACCTCTGAGAACTAAGATGGAATGCCTCGATTCCAGTAAAACGGCTCTGCGGTTTTTTACGCTCACCATACAAAACACAGCAGCATTAAGCTGCTATTTTACGCTGGTATTCTGTGAAAGCGTGGTTCTTCCCCGGTCGAGCCGACCCATTCGTTCTACAAATATAATATAGCAGCAACGTGGCTCTACCACGTATAAAATACTATTTCTGTCTTACTTATGAAGTAATATTTCTATTTAATTTATGAAACTAGGACTAAAAGATTTATCGGCATATTATGTCGATAATAAATAAATTTATTCAATACGTTATATTAAGTTTAGGTAATTATTTTATTATAAAATATTCAAATTTTCAAATTTGGCTACTCTTTGAAAAATAACCCTGTATACCTGTACCTATATTGCTCCTTTAACAGGTAAAACAAAATAAAATAAGAAGATTTATTTAAATCTGTAAAACAAAAAGTTGCTGAGAGAGGGCCCGCGTGCGCATAATTATTAACTAATGTGGTAAGGCTTTATTAATTTAGTAATTAATTATTTTATTACAAATTTAATTTACTTTAAATAACGCACCGAATTTAAATTAAAAATATATATTTGTTTTAATATTAAAAGAGAAATAAAGTGAAATGTCAGTCTTTATGAAATATTTAGATTATTCAGAACTGAAAATAAAAATACTAAAAATAAAACAAGAAACTGACGAATCATTTTATTCTGTTAATCAAATTCAGTCTTTAATTAAGCTACAATTTTATATGATCTTCGATAGTTATGTACTGTAAGCAAAGAGGTTGAAGTAATCACAATCTATTATTTTATTACCTGTTATTGAAATATAGGTATTACCTTCTTTGTTTCGTTTTACGTTCACTCAAGCGCCTTCACCATTCTAGCGCTTGTTGTTGTAGTGGGTTTTTATGTTATTTTTATGTTATGAAAAATAAACAAAATACGATCGCAACCGCCCCATTCCCAGAAAGTACCTCGCTCCGGGCACGTATATAAGATATATTTTTCTAAAATTCTTCCCGCTTTAATGCGGTGTGGTGTGGTTTATATTTGTATACATGTATGTCGTACCACAAGAGGGACTTATTTAATTGCTTGGACGATCGTGGGGCCTAGCACTTGAAATATCCGATTGTGTGATAAATAAATGAAAAAAAAAAAGTAATTTAAATCGGTCTGAATGCAGGAAGATGCTTGCTACAGCCCATCTTCTGTTCCAGTCTCCCTCTACCGCCTCTTACGACATCCACGGGATGATATGGGGTAGACGATACTCTGATGCCGCTACTTCACAGTGGAAAAACCGTACAATAATAAAATAAATTACAGCCGCGATTAGTTAAGGTGATAAGCACTTAAAATTTCTTATTATGATAGTAATACAGTCAGTTTGTTAGTTCAGAAATATTGACGTCATATGATAAACCAGTCGAATTCGTGATGAGTGTGTTTTATACACTGGAAACATCATAAAAATTGATCGACCGTTAGCCAACATTATACCTAATCATCCACATTTGGTAGCTCATTGTAGGAAGACAAAGTTTCTCGTGGAGCTATTCACTAAAAACTAAATCTTAATTAATTATTGATGTCACTTTGTGGGGATTTTACGGCACCCACACAACTTCTTTATTTGTCGCACGGTATACGGTCCGAGAGGCCACTATTGTTACTTGTTTTTAGCCTCTAGTTCAATTTTGTACGTATGTATTGCGATATCTTGGTCAAATATGAATTGTTTTTTTGATTCTCTTTATAAAATGAATTAAAATGCTAAACCGGTGGAAATATAAGGGATGAAGGTTTATTGCGACTATTTAGAAGACACTATTTGTATATTTGAGCTTCTGGTGTTCCTAATTTTATATATATATATATATATATATATATATATATATATATATATATATATATATATATATATATATATATATAATATAATATTATATATATATAAAAATAGTAGCCGACTTCAACTAAAATTAATGAAATGATTTCCACATAAAAGCTGAAGCGCTCGAGGAATCAGTGCTGCGGCAATAAGAGCTGATTCACAATTCGACAAATACAGTAACGAGTTTAGTTACAAGGCAGTTGACAGTAAACGGTAAGTTGACAGTAGCGTTCAAATGTCTTCGTGACGAGTATAGTTGAAAAAGTACAATTTTATATTTTGAAGGTCGAATGCCAAAACGTTGCGCCTTGTTAATTTATGTAATGAAATAAACTCGCTCGTTCACACGAGCGATGGCAAATTTAGTTACGGTTGCCGGTAGGATGTGACTGAAGCTGTAAAAGCCAAAAGGCTAACAGCACCAACATCATCGAAACCATCTACAAGTGGGAGGGCAACACTTCGAACTTAACTCGCGGAAAAATAGATCGGCCAGCTATCTTTCAACTTAATTTTTAACTTGCTACTTAACTCACTAATTGCCGTTCAAACGAGATTTTCTACTTAACTCGCCAGGTTCGCAAGTTAACTCACTACTGTAGGTACTTATTAAAGTAGCTTGTCGAATTGAGGTATAACTACTACGTACGTTAGTAATGTAGTTCGATGAGTGTAAATAGGTCTTTAGTGCAAGGAATATCTTCCATTCCTCCGCGATCGAAAAGTTTTCGATAGCACCTATAGATATATGTCTATAGATCTTCAACTGGGGCTGGAAAATCTGCTACTTTTGACTGTGTTTTTAGAAATAAAAAAGCGCATCTTGCTAAGAGGTATAGAAACCGGTCGGCAGGGTGCTGTATTATATGTCATGTGTTTTTAGTAGGTGTAAGTCAAACATAAACTATCATTGCACCTTGGCGTGCGAATATTATAGGCTTAAATCTTTTTAATTTCGTGATGATGCTTTTATTTGCCTTAGGTACATACCAAATCACTTCTTTGAATTGCAGTACGCAGTTCATGCTTCAGCATGCTTTGTGACTTTATTTAAGAGATGCTATGTTCAGAAGAGTATATTTGTAATGGACTGTAATAACGACGATTTTTTTATAGAATAAAAGTGAAAAACGCGCACACAGTTTTAAACGTAGTAGAGCCATGCTGCAGTTATATTAGTAGTATAGTTGTAGCACGAATGGGTCGGCTCGACCGGGGAAGGACCACGCTCTCACAGAATACCAGCGTGAAATAGTAGCTTAATGCTGCCGTGTTTCGTATGGTGAGTGTAGAGAATCTCATACCCTTTTTACTGGAAACGAGGCATTCTATCTTAATCCTCATGGGTGACAACACATCTGCATTTTGGTTTGTAATCGAGGATAGATGTAGATGTCTATGGGCCGCAGCAACCACTTACCATCAGGTGGACTGTGTGCTCGTTTGTCACCCTATCCTATAAAAAAAAACACAGTCCACCTGATGGTAAGTGATGCTGTGGCCCATAGACATCTACATTTATCCCCGATTAAGAATCAAAACACAGATGCGTTGTCACCCCTGAGAACTAAGATGGAATGCCTCATTTCCAGTAAAAAAGGGTCTACGTATTTCTACACTCATCATACGAAACACAGCAGTATTAAGCTGCAATTTTACGCTGGTATTCTGTGATAGTGTAGTCTTTCCGTGGTCTAACCGACCCATTCATACTATAACCATTACATAGCTGCAGCGTGGCTCTACCACGTATAAAACTGGTGGTCTACGACAATGCTGCAGTTCATAAGAAACCGTCGGTGGTTTTGTCACTGGGTATTTAAATTCAATTATACGCGTATTGCATACGCCAAACATACAATTAGCCACAGATGCAGAGAAATAAATACTAGAAGTTAGTTATCAGCTATATTGATCGATTTATGAAATTCCGAGACGAAATAATCGTAAACATATGGAAAACATGTTTATGTATATTAAGTGAATTAATTATAAAATTGTAAATAAACACTTGATAAGTTTCGATTTGAAATTATAAGATTAAAAGAGAAATATAGTTTTTCGAATGCAGGGCGCTAGCCAACAGTTATTAGTTTATTGCCCTCGCAGTTTAAATTTATTTAATACCCACCTACCTGTTCACCGTAGCCATATTGTTCAACTTGTCTTAATACAAACAAATAAATGACCGTTTTTATATTTCTATAGCGGTTTTATTTATTAATGGTGATAAACGAACACACATCTACCTGATGGTAATTGGATACTGTCGCACCGAAAATTTAACATTGAGTTTAACAAAAAGTTTAGCATTGAGTAGCGGGTAGAGGCAATGGCGGCCGTGGGTTCGTATCCGGTACTGATCAAGTAATTCTATGGCCTACAAATAATTTGTTCCGGGTCTTGTATGTGTTTAGTACGATCGATAGAATGATCTTTATTCTTATTCTATAGTGTCTTTGGGGAGATCTCTTGGACAAGGGCACAGTACACTGCCGTAGGGCGATTTAGATGCATATATAACCTGAAAGAAAGTTAAATATTAAAATCCGACTACGACAAAGCTAACTGAAAAGGTTGAAAAAAGATTACAACGGCAATTTTTTATTGTATTTCATCTACATAATTGATCTGAATATTAGTTTTCATACAGCCATCACACGTTATTACTAAATCATTTACTATTACATTACTAATTGTGTATATTGTAGTAATGGCAATGAGTTCAAAGTAAATCTCGATATCAAAAAAACGAACAAGAATAAGTAGGACGATTGTCTTGAGGATTTCGTATATAGTTATTATATTAAATGTAGATAGTTCATCCCTCCCGGGAACTGAGAGTTTTGATAGTATTTACCAATTTTCGAAGAAACTGAGTTTGGAACCCTAAATACATTTGGAATTGCGGATTTCAAATATTACACACAGATACTACCAGTTTGCATAGTATCACGACAGTTACATACGTGCAACTCACTGGTATTCTCTTAAATAAAACCCTAAATCTTAATTAAGTGCCGTGGGGCAAGTAAAGGCGACTTTAGCAACGGTCGCTCAAAACTACGCAATTCTTTTTAGTCGCATAAGATTATTTCGCAACTGCGCAACTGGACCGCATTCAGATGAATAAATCGATCTCTATCGACTATTTTAGACAGCTACTTAATGAGGACTTAGACTTGCTGACCACTTTATTTTAAATTCGAAGCCTTTGTTTAATGGATTGTCTCAATCTAGTGAATTTATGCATTTAATGATGAAGGTTCACTAGATACTCGTAGTGATTAGAAATAGAATGATCGTCAATTATTAGTTGGGTATATAAATTATTTCTATGACCCAACTTTTAACCACAGGATATCTATTAGGTAATTTTAAAGTTAAAAGGTAAGTCAGTATCTAGGTTTCATAATCACTTACCATCGAGTGAGATTGTATTCAAGCATTCGCTTAATATAATTATAATATAAATAACTGGCCTAAAATAATAACAGACAAAAAAACTTACACGAAAAAAAAACTAAATAGAATAGAATAAAAAATTCCCTACGTCCACCTAATTTTATCAAATAAATTTAATAAACTTTCAAATCTGGTTGATATTTTTTTTACAAATGTACAGTTAATACGCAAATGTGGTTAATTTATGCGAAATTCCCACAATCGGACTTGAAAGCATTTTTACGATAAGATAAAGTAGTAAATTATGAGATCGATTAGACAAAGTTCTTTGACTCTCCTTTTTCCACAACTATGTTTTATTGCCCCTAGTGTAGCGCATCGTTTTGCCATGAACAAGATGGTCGTTTTATGGTGTTAAAAGATCGTAATAAATATTTTTTACAAAATGATAATATTACTATTTGGTCAATAGCGGCTTTTTTTTTTACTTACCCAACTACTGGCATAGATGTTATGTGGCCACCAGTGCGTTTTACTATTCTCGTCATCTGAGACATGATTCTTCACCGCTGGCTTATGCGAAAGCTCAAGGTCGCTTAACACGCTTTGAGAGTGGGTTATACTAGCAATTTCCTTATGTGAAAATATTTGAAATGAGGATATCTACAGTAGAATACGAATAACCGACATAGTCCAGCGGAGCAGTAACCTGACGTAGCAATGGGCCCGGCCATATAGCGCGAAGCATTAAGAATCACTGGGAAAAAAAGGTCCTCTGGTGGCAGCCTCGTACCGGTAAGCGACTTATAAGGCGGCCCATTATGAGATGACAGCGACAGCGATAAGCGACAGTAGCCTAATGGCAGGGCGTGGATCGCAAACTCAAAAGGTCGTGGGTTCGAATCCGCCATTTGACTACTGTCGTGAACCACTCCTAACACAAGCGTTTCAAGCTTACCAAGAGTGGTTAAAAGGAATGTTAGTAATGTTAATTAATAAGATTACTAATAGTTTGCTACAAAAAAAAAGATATGCAGAAAGTCGATGGACGCAAGCGTCCCAGGACCGTGATAGCATTTCTTGAGGGAGGCATTGTTTAACTGAACTTGCGAAGGTCCATAATGATGATGACTATACGCCAGTGTTCAACAACAACCCCATTTAGTGGTAAGTGTTGATAAAACCCTAAACTAGATGATATATCATACTGTTTTAGCGCACCGGAAGCGTTAGGAAATCTACGATCGAAATGACAGACGATGGCAAATTATTTCACTTTGCTGTACCTACCTACGTATTAAGATGAAAGACAAAGCAAAACGTTTAGGTCATATGCGTGGAATGTCGAGAACAAAGGTGTGAAGACCCAGACCAAATTCTACCGTCTGGCCGTCTGGTGATGAAAAAGTTGAATCATGTAATTCACGCAAGCACTCTTTATAAAGTATTTTACGAGTACAAAAAAATTACAAGCTTGCTGCTGATAATAACAATAATAAAGTTCTCCAGACCGAATTTCGGTCACGGCAGCCAGTCTTCAACGGAAACTAGACATTATGCACAAAAAATATATATATATATATATATTATATTAATACTACCTTGCCAGGCAGACGTTGTTCTGCCCTTTTCGACGACCCTTTGACATGTCCTACTAAAAATCCTTAAATTGGTAAAAAAAAATTTTGGGTCACTCATGGGCAAAAAGTTACCCTATCTCCCAACTTGGACCAAACTACACACGGTGTGCAAATTTGATTCAAATCGGTTAAGTAGTTTAGGAGTCCATCGCGGAAAAACAACGTAACACGTATTTTATATATATATACTAGCTTGCCAGGCAGACGTTGTTCTTCTCTATTCGACGACCCTTTGTCATGTCCTATTAAAAATCCTTAAATTCGCAAAAAATAATTGTGGGTCACTCATGGGCACAAAAAACTATCCTATCTCTCAAGTTGGACCAAACTGCACACGGTGTGCAAATTTGATTAAAATCGGTTAAGTAGTTTAGGAGTCCATCGCGGACAAACAACGTGACACTTAATTTATATATATTAAGATATATAAAGTAATGAGATGAATAAGGCAGACCCTAGTTGCTTGTACCAAACAACCTTTTTTGTGTGATACTGGATGTCACACAAAAAAGATTGTTTGGTACAAGCAACTAGTGTCTATAACACTGCATCCAACCTTTACCTGGTGTTATTTTATGTTAATAAAACAATGGGCGATGAACGATCACGAATTTCTCTTAATAATAATTGATGCAGTCGCCCATGGACACCTACATAGATCCTTAATGAAAAATCAAAATGCAAATGACCTGGTTACCTGAAGGACTTATTCTCAGTAAAAATAGTATCCGGTTCCTTTCTTCCGGTTTTCGGTCGAGTTAACAAATACGTGATACAGCCCTAAAATGCTGCACGACCACTATACCACTTATAAACATATAAGTTTTAATGAAGATACGTAGGTAAGGACTAGTAAGTGATTTTGTATTTCTGTGCCCGCTTGTGACAATAATTTATCCATGCAGTTAATAGTACCAAATTATTTGAAGAATTTCATTCTGGGTAGCATTAAGATACCATAAAATACAAAGAAGTCATATTAAACCCACGAGCACAATACTTACCGACGGAATGTCGAAGAGAAAACAAATTGATATCGAGTGCTCTGTTACATAACATTTTGGGACAAAAAGTTCAACGTCCTATTTTAATAAGAAAACCACTTTTAAAACCAGTTCTTTAACTTGATTAATGGAAAAGTAGAATATAAATTGCTACTTACAATATGTTTATATTTATTCACAAGAAATGAACAGTTATTGTTATGAATGAAAACACATCTGTGAATCATTTATTTCATGAGTATAAAATTAGCCGACAACTTCATTTATAAACACGTCCACGTCATTTCAAAGCTTATATATCAGCTAAAATAGCTTTTTTTCATGTATTATCAAGAATTCATTATTCTTAAGAATCCGCTCAATCCGTGTTGTGACCGCTTAAACAATCACCTTAAAGTGTATACTCTGAAACGTATGTCCGAGCATCCAACTCGGAAGAGGTGAAGTAATGGTATTTAATTGTAATTATTATTACGATTTTATATCGTAAATGCAGTTAAACAGATAATATACCTGTGTATACGTCAATAATGTATTATTTATTCAGAAAAAACTAAAATACTACACGTATTTTAAATGACAAACGTAAATTAAAACCCCGTCCGAATCATAAACGATCACACGTTTTCGAATATACCATAGAATACTATAAAAAATATATATATATATATATGTAATATGTATAGTATTGTATGGAATATACACACCTCAAGTTGGCTGTTTTAGTGTATACAAATAGTAGTAGTAGGTAATAGTACGTTAAATGGAAGCGATAAATTCTAACGATTATAACCAATTATTATTTTCAAAATAAGTATGTATCTAAATTAATATATTGGCCAACATGATTAGATCTAATATGAGAAATAAAAATGTGTTTTACGTTTAATATTTTCTGTTTACTAAACTAATTAAAATAGACTAAGAACTTAATCAACAATACAAATTGGTGACGATGCTGTTGAAAATCATGAAATTATCGTATTGTTATCGGTTCCAAAATTACTTGATAATCTGTGACAGTGTCTGAATTGTAAATTTTCATTACGTTCATACAAACATACATGTCTTTAGTTCTATTTATTATTATTAACTCATTTATTATTCAAAATGCGTTAATTAAATTAACATATCGCGTGGATATTATATTTGCTTAAATGCTCGCTGCAATTATATTGACCCAATGCTCACTGTATTGTTAGTTACTGAAGACTGAATGAAGTGTTTGGTCGAGAGATTTTTCAGACACTAAAGGTCCGAAATCATTGCGAGTCAATCAATCAGCGACTTATTTTATCTCTAAAATTACATTAAATAGTATACTCCGTATCGTTTATTTTATTTTATTTTATAGTACACGAACGTGTGTACAAGCACAGGCGGACTCTACCCTACCACTCAAAGTCCAATGAGACGGCTATCCGACACAATCGATTAAATTTGGCACAGGACCTATACCAAATTCCTGACTCTGGACTATTACCACAGTCTAACTACTATTAATCTCAAACTGCGTTCTTACTATGAATTTCTTGACAAAATAACTCAAGAACTGAGCAAACCTAGGATTCGAACCCGGCACCACATGAGAATCAGTGGCGCTTTCAATCACTGGACTAACGAAGTAGTCGACATCAGATGTTAACAATGAACACCATTGAGTGTGTAATGTGTATGCTCACAGCGCAATACTTAAATTAAATTTTTTAATAAATGCGGTTTTTACGCTATAACGTTTGTAATAAGTAATAACTGTATTTCATACAATTTATACTATTTTTATATTTAACACCGTTTAATATAACAACATTACTACAGATTAATGCATTCAATTGGCAAGTTAAAGATTTCATTGTTAAGATATTAAGTATAGGTAAAATATATATTTATGTAGGAATATACAGGGAAGGCTTATATTTAGCAGTGGATTTGTGATGTAATGACGACGAGGATAAAATCCATTAATGTGCTAAGAAAAATAAGAAAATAAATCATAAACTATAGTAATATTATCTACTTATATAAAAAATACTTTAATTAACTGAAAATACAATTTGCAGCGTAATAAAAACACTGACGTTATTTCTTTGCTAATTTGTGACATTTACAATAAATTATTTTAATTATAAATATTGAACACAATTAATAGGCATGTAGTGCTGCTGAATTAGATTGTACCCAAAAAAAGATAAAATACTTTAGTTAACTAGAAAATTCTTAACTACCTAAAACAGCTTAGCTAAGAAGTATCCTTAAAGATCCTACTTTTTAGATATATAATAGTAAGAAATATTAAGAACCACATATCAATAATATTGAAAAGCAAGTGCGCACAAGAAAATTTATCCTTGTCAGTTTTCAGTCAAATTAATATCACTTATAACAATTTAGCTTTAGAAGAGCTTTAAACGTAAATAACATTACGGCTTTTATCGCGTTTTCCTTCCCCACATGTTCGATCTCTCTTCATTGCATCAGATTTGATGGACTAAAAATCCTCGCATAAGAACACCGATTCCTAGCAAGAATGATTTGCAAGGCTGAAATTAAAAACATCCTGATTTCAATAGAGAAGATGGATAGGTAGCACCGCATAGCATCTACTTGAAGTCCTAAAATTAATAAAATTCAACATACTGTAAGCTCGTTCTGTGAAGATACAGGCACTTTACAGACCCATGGTCGGAAATAATAAAATAAAGTTAAAATTTAATGTGACATAATCTATAAGTTTATGTACTTTAATTTAATGTGTAGTATAAGACATTGCGTATATATAAGAATATTGCGTAATATAAGAAATCATTTAGAAGAGCTTTCTAAAAATTTATACTGTTAAATTCATCTCTCGTCTGAAAAGGGTAAATGTTTAATTAGATGTTTATTCAGCACAACCTGCTGTAATTTATGTAATGGTATTAACATTTAATCTTTCTTGCTTTCGAAAATGTTTGATGGTGCAAAAGTCGAGAGTAATGTGTCGGTTATGTAACGCGAAAATGTTTTAAGTAACTGGGCTCTCAGAATTTTATTACCAAGAATGTCAAAAAAAATTACCACAGACCGGACGAGTGCACTGATTTTTGATTGACATTACCTATTCTCGTCAGATATACCTACGTAATTTTGATTCATTATTTCTTAACACTAGACGTGCCTTGCGGGTACTATGGCTCCTAATTGAATTTAAGTACTATTAAAAATGTTTGAATATAACCTCCTCCACGTGAATTGGAGAAAATGCACATCAAAATTATAGGTACAATTATAAACTAGTTCTTGCTAACCACTCCCACTGCAGTAGATTTGGGAAACAATTACATTCCCCAAACGAAGCTTCGATTTCTAAAGTCCAAGAAATAAATATTTGTATTTCATTATATTTACATCATTGCTATGTATTAGACTTACTACGCCACTACACTTATTCATACTACGTGTAGTAGCGGTGTAAGAATATCCAATACCCAATGAAAACTGCGGTTGCCAATCTGCTAGCCAATTGTGGCAACTTTGGAAAATATGAGGGTATGAGTATCTATGAGGGAACCTGCGGGAGACCTTTGTTAAATAATGGACTTTTGTTATGCTGTAATGGTAAATGCATCATACTCCATATTTCTATAAATATCTGCTTACTCCCTTTACCGAAGTAAATTTTTTGATAAAAGCTTTATTTATAATGCCCGTCATAATGCATACTAATATATCAGATGTTATGTTAGTAGGATAAGATAATCTAGCATTCGTGTAAAGCACAAACAATACAACCCCGCCCCACTAGATGGAGGCATAAAGCGATGAGCCGTGTCCAATGTCCGACATTCGATAGACGATTCGATAGGCAGCTCATGAACGTGCTGGGCAATCTAAGGGTAGTGATATTTTTGATAACTATATAAAGTCTTTAGCTATCGAAGATATTTCCCATCCCCTCAAAAAAGATTTTGAGGCTATTTTATCTTTAGGCAATTCAGTCATTATGTTTGGAGATTTTAACTCCAAGCATACTGAATGGACATGCCGTACTACGTCCCCTAGTGGCAAGATACTGCTCGATATCACGCAGTCTCTTGATATTACCGTCCATAGTCCCCTCGGTGTTACTCACTTTCCCGATAACACCGATCACGCCCCCCGATGTACTAGATTTTGCGTTACTCCAAGGAGTTTCTCTCAACCTCAGAGCAATCGACAATCGAAAGACACTAGACGATCTAGGATCCGATCACCGACCGGTCTCCCTCATTCTTGGCCATCAGCCACCTCCCCCAACACACACGAAAACCTTCACTAATTAGAAGGGATTCAAGGAGTCCCTAGCTAAAGCTCTGGACTCACAGGACTTTACCATCTCCCTACCGTCGGACTTAGACAGTCCCGAAAAAATCGACACCGCGGTCGACTCACTCTCCACCCTTATTAAATCTTCCCTTAAGGAGAACGAAAGGGTCGTCCCGGTTGCTAACAATAGTGGGCTTCCCCTACATATTAGCAACCTATTAAAAGCCAAAAAAGCTGCTTTCCGGAGAGCAGCAAAATATCCCACCCCCGAATATAGGCGCACGGCCAATCGTCTTCGACGAGAACTCCGTTTCCGCCTCTCTGAATTTCGAGACCTCGAAAAGAGTAAACTCATGGAGAATATCTCTCCATCTCATACAGCGTACTATCAGATGGCTAGAGCACTCCGCATAGACGCTATCACCCACACTCCCCCTCGCTCCCGTCCCGACGGTACGGTTGCCTTCGAGGACGAGGAAAAGGCTGAGTGCTTTGCAGATAGCACTGCCACACAATGCTCTCCTAGCTCTCAACCCGTCGACCCCTCACACGTCCAGGCAGTGGAGGATGAGGTCCGCTGCCGGAACTCACCCCCTACAGCCTCCGAACCTATCTCTGTGTCCAATGATGAGATTTCATCCCTCATCAAAGGACTTAAGCCTAAAAAGGCTCCGGGCGCGGATGGCATCTCCAACCAAGCCCTAAAACACTTTCCTGAGCAGGTGTTAACCTTTTTATCTATTATCTTCAACGCCTGCTTCAACCTTAGTTACTTTCCCACTACGTGGAAAGAGGCAACTGTGATTGGTATTCCCAAGCCAGGCAAGCCTCTCAACCTACCCTCCAGTCATCGCCCTATTAGCCTCCTCAAGGCAATGGGCAAGCTCTTCGAAAGAGTAATCCAAACTCGTATGAGGCGCTATCTGTTTCCCACAGACGGTGACCCTCTTATCATTCCCCATCAATTCGGTTTCCGAGCGCAACACTCATGTCCCCAACAAGTTCACCGTATTGTGGAATATATCCTCAGCGGTTTTTATCCTCGTCGTCATAAGACCATCGCGGTCTTTTTCGACATAGCTAAAGCCTTCGATAGAGTCTGGCATACAAACCTTATCTACAAGCTGTACAAAATAGGTCTCCCCGATCGTCTAGTACGTCTCGTGGCCTCATACTTAAAGCATCGTACCTTTCGTTTTAGACACGAAGGCACGCTATCCTCACAGAGCACTATCAAAGCTGGTGTCCCTCAGGGCTCAGTACTTGCTCCTTTGCTGTACATCCTGTTCACCAACGACATTCCCATCCCGTCGAAAGGTGTTCAGCTCTCCCTCTTCGCAGACGACACTGCTATCTACTGCAAAGGTATCTCACTACCCTTCATACGGAACAAGATTCAAAAGTCAGTTGACGACCTAGGAGCTTGGTTCAAAAAATGGCGCATCGATGTGAACCCGGAGAAGAGCTCCGCCGTTCACTTCGATTATAAACGACGCCGTCTCAAAAACACTCCACCAATACGTATGCTAGGGACCCCTGTCCCCTGGCATACGACTGCCAAATATTTAGGAGTCACTCTAGACACAAGGCTCACTTTCAGGCCCCACGTCAAAAGAGTAACCCGTCACGCACGTTTTTACCTGAGTAGGCTCAACAGTATGTTGGGCCGACACAGTAAAATGTCCCTTAGAAACAAGCGTACCCTTTATAAGGTCTGTACACGACCAGTCATGTCCTACGCGGGCCCCGTTTTTGCCCACGCCGACCCTAAAATTATTAATGAACTCCAACTAGTTCAAAACCTTTTCTGTCGTCGAGCTGCGAACGCACCTTGGTACGTCCGTAATGCCGACCTTCATCGGGACCTAGAGCTCCCCACAATTAAAATTTCTCAAAAAACTCTCTGAGAACTTCTTCAAAGCCTCAGAGTCGCACTCAAACCATTTAATTCGTGAGGCAGCTACTTATGCAGCCCCACCCCCCTCTCGCTATCGAGTCCGCAGGCCGAGAAACTCTCACTCGGACCCGCCTAATAAACTATCAAACGACCTGAACTGCCTCCTGGCGGCTCAGGCCACAATTATTATTCACAAAATTTGCCTTCGTAGGCACTCCCTCAGCGGCTCGCAGCCGCCTGCGCCCTCTTTTCCCAAAAGAGGGTCGCTCACGATAAGGCACAATAAAGCTTAATCAGCCATTTGCCTGTCCCTAAAGGCGGTTTTTAGAGGGTATCACTTAGGTCCCCGGTAGGATGTGAGTCCCTCATAACCACGATAGACCGGCTATCGTGGTATGCGTAATGCATTTTCCGCCTCCCTACGTATAAGGTAGCCCTATATTTGCTTCGGGTGCAAAAAAAACGAAGATATTTTTAAATGTTGTGACAAAATATAATTCTCTATTACTAGAATAATATTTTATTTATTTATTTCATGTTTTGCATACTTCAAAATGGTTTACAGCTATAAATTTCTTAGCAAAAAATTTAAAGTAACCACTATATTATGTAGCTTTGTATTTCCCATACAATTTCTCTATTATTATTATACCTTCACAATATGCACTATTATTATAAACACTGTGTATAGAAAGGGTTATTATAATATAAACGAATACATGGTTGATAAAAACTCCAAGGAATGATGTGGTCGCTTTCAAGCTGGTCCTAAAATAATTATTGTAAATAGTTTGTAACTATTCATATTGTAGAATTTAAAAAAATGACCGGCTCGGTTTCTTGCTGGATCTTCCCAGGACAGAGGTTAATAATAAATAAAAATTACTTTCAATAAGAATTACTTGTGAACTTTAATAAATAAAAAATATTCTATTCTATAAAAAGTTTATGAATTTATAGCTAACCAGTAAAGTTTATGAACTATCTAGTTAGTCTATTGCAATAAATATGACACTGTTGTGACATATTTTGCCTGTTCCTGCACTAAAATTTGCAATCCATATAATTGCAACAATATGCAACTTACTTGCAACTGCCAACTTGTGCAACTCTATTTACGACAGCCCTAAATACTTAAATGCCAATAGAAAGAAACATTCCTTATCCGCGGTGAAAGCATGAAGCTGATTTATTGTAATATTATAACAGAATCGTTGGTTTTGCAAGAGTAAATATTTTAGTCGGCCATTTTAGTTTTATCAAGTACTCTGTTAAGGAATTAGCCACGGTAGTTTTATGCAGCAGACGTGCTTTTATGTCAGGTTTTTTTGCCACTGGCATCCTTGACCAAGTGAACACTCGACCATGCAGCGTTCTTTATCTCAAACAGATTACAAACAATTACTATTCAATTGTTCGGAAGGTATTTTTCTCACAACAAGTGCGGAAGCTCCAAATCTGAAAATTAACAATAAGTTAGCGGATGTTAAAAAAATCATTTAAGGTATTGTCATAGTATTCTCCATTAAAGTTAATTAAGTATTTTGATAAAAGATAGTGGTTTGAATGTATTTAGCGATTTCGTGCTGCAGATAACAATATAATGACTTCTTATTTTTTTTGGAATTCACTGTTGTTCACTAATACATACATTATATAAGTATGGTTAGAAGTAAATGGCTAAGGGTGAAATTAGACTGTGAGGCGCAACTTTGGTGCCGATTTATTAAGTGTTGAGTTATAAATTGCCGTCTTTTATTGCTCTTTCAACAAGCACCCATTTTCCCAATAGTATTCTGGGACTTTTCTTCGGATAAATATGTATTAAATATGCGAAATGATTCTACAAACAACAATAAAACTCTTTAAAAGACCCCTGCTGTTATATATGCTACTGCAATGTTGGACTCATGTCCCCTCGTAAGTCTATTACATGACTGGGCCCAACACTGGAGATATAAAAACACTCTATGTTAGATATAGAAGATCCGTAATATTATAAAAACAAAATGAATGACTACGCAAAGTAAAATATAATTGAGTAATTCATGATAAAATTCTAAATCTAAGTCGCCTAAAAGCCTAGGCTTTTGGTGAGTAAGTCAGTGAATCAGTAAGTGCTAAAAACGAAATTTTTTTAGTTTTCACAACTTTCTAGGTAATAGTATTCAAGGGCTTCTTATTAAACATTAAAAATAATAATTGTTTTGGTCTAATGGGATTTGGTTTTATGTTATGTGGGTTCCAAAGTAGATTAAAATAAGTCATGTGAATATACATACTGCCACTGGGTAGCTGCTATCTTTCCCAAATTCGGAAGATAAATTTTCTTGTGGTATACACCTTTAAAATTATTTTTAACTATGTGTACAACAAATATGATTGTTACACATAATTTCCTAGCCGTTGAAATGATTAAAAGTAAAATGAATTTTAGAACACCAACTAATATTTGTAAGTTCAATATTCAAAATATACAAGTCTTAGACTTGCTTGGGCTTGGGCTTAAATAAATTTTATTTCATATTTCGTCACTAAAAACCGGAAATAACGTAAGCGTGAGACAATACATTACCCTGTTATGTACTCGCGGTTTATATAATTACCTAACTAAGGGCCGGTTTTTCAATCCTCTGACAAAGTGTCTAAACCTAAAGTATGAAATTATTTGGCTAATTGAATGTCGTATATTATTATATATTGATTGATTATATTGATTGTCTATTTTTCAATTATGATTAATTGAAAACGTTATAAAACCTTAATCCGTGCTTTTAATCGTAAATTCGCTTCAGAAGTTCTGGGAATAAGTAAAAATCAATTGCGCATTCTGGCTAGAGCTCTAACTGGACATTGTTGTCTTAAAAAGTTCATGTTCATCCTGGGATTAAGCAAATCAAGGATGTGCCTGTTTTGTTCCCTAATGGTAGAAACATCTCTGCAAATCCTATTTGATTGCGGACCCTTAATGCGCAAACGTAACACTCATCTGAGAAACTATGTACTACGCCCAGAAGAAGTGAAATTGCTTACAGCTAAGCAACTCCTATTCATTGACGACATAGGGCTTAGTAGTGAACTATTGCCATAGCAGCGATCACAATAGATCTTTTTAGGTCGCAGTGATACTGGTCTCTTTTCCTAGACCTGCATAGCTGCCCGCACATAATAATAAAACAAAACGTTACAGCAGGAAAAACTATTTTCATTTTTGTGACAAAAGAATGTAACTGTCAGGTTATGTCACTTCAAGTTCGAAGCTAAGTTTGGCTAGTGATTATTTAATTATTTATAGTGTTTTAAGCTCGTATTATTTTGATTATTATTCAATATTTCACTGCAAATAAATCAAAGAAAAAAGAGCGTTCGTGAGAATAGTCGAAAGATATAAACAAATTTTAGAAAATAAAAATATTTATGGAGTAAAGAACATAGATAAGGAATCTTCTTGGAAAAATCAGAGAGTTTTTAATTTATGTGGATATAAAAAAGGTCCGTTTATTGACAAATTAAAGCTTAAAAAAGTGGAAATTAAAAAAGGGCAAAAAAGAAATCCTGTCCTCAAGGACAGGAGGTATACAAAGCCGGAGAGAGGTCTTCAAATGCTTCCGATTTCATACAATAACATATTTTCTTCTGTTAGCTTTTTACTAAAAGTTAAATGTTTTCAGCATAATGTAATCTAATTAAACTATCAATCTAATAAGCTGTTATCTGGTTGTCAAAGGAACTGATCTTCCGGTAGTCCGCTTATAAAATTCGATTCGAATTAACGATTGAAAAATATGTGACATAAAAGATATGGGTACATGCATGTGTGTATATATAATATATTAGTACATATACATAATATATAAAAAAAAAAAAAAAAATATATATATATATATATATATATATATATATATATATATATATATATATATATATATATATATATTATAAAGTGTAAGCGGTGTTTTTTAAAAAAAGCTCACAAATTACACATTTATTTACTATCTAGCCGAGTTAAAATAAACTTAATAATACTCCTTAAACAGTTCCTTCACATAGTTGTAGGGAGAATTACCTTAACCGTCACACTCGTGCGCATTATCAGGCGTTTGACAGTTTGACACTGCTCCTCGTTGTCGGTCTTGTGGTATTTATTACCTGGGATATGCGACACATTTCTGCCGCCATCTATTGCAAGCAAAGAGGTCTTTTTAGAATCTCCTATTGGTATCTTGCGACAACCTCTGTACGAATGGAATGATGGGTTACCTTACCCGCCAATAATAATACTGTGTTTAAAAGCACCCGAACCATATCATTAAAATTTACTATTTCAATTTCTACTCTACAATAATTTATATTTAACATTGCAATGCGTACCTGGCACCGCTTATATATGATATAAATAATATGATGAACGCTTCGGAAACGATTTTTTTGCCGGAATAAGAAATCGGAAAAGTGTATGCAAACTGTAACGTCACCTAGTGGTGAGTGAGGTTACAGCAAAATAAAGGGCATAATAACTTCTTTGAGAAAATACATAATATGTGTATGTGAAAATTTTCATGGTGTTCTGTCAAACACTTTCTAAGACTAATCTTAACAATGATTTCAAAAAGAAGGATAGGCCCATCTAAATATTTTACTCATAACTTTTTCATACAAGAAAAAGTAGCGCATCTGTCATAATACAAACGTCATATCAAAACACGACGTAACCAGGGTCGGATTTCATAGTATAATTATCCTGATTGTACAATTATTTCATAGTTTTTAGTATATAGTATCGTAATAATACAAAGCGAAAATACCATAATTATTCCTAAAGGTTGACTTGTATTATTATTGGGTCCTTTTACATTTTAATATTAACCCGATATCGAGAACTTTTGTATTGTACATGAGTACCACGTTTTTTCAATAAAATTAGAATTAGCTCCCTTTCTGGTCAATCGATGCTCGATCGATGCATTTATTTTGCATACAACTATAATGAGGGGCTACCACGATAAAAACTCTATGCTCCAGAAGCAATCGGTTTGAAAACAGAATTTAAAAATATTTTATGTATCAGATTTTCAGATTCAATCAAGCAGGTATGGTTTCTTTTGCAGTCTTTTTGTTTAGTCTTATTGAATATAAAATATATTAGGTACCAATATTCAAATTTTAACTTACACCAAGTTCTTTAGACAAAAATTAAACAGAAATAAAAATAAAACCGTCAAAAAACGAAACGTATAGATAAACTAGACGCGTGACGCCAAAATCCCGGCACATGGAAAAAAAGAAACATGAAACGTCAAACGTGATATAATTTTTTTAAATAGTATAATTTTAATTTCCATGTACATATTTTTGAGGATCTGAATCCAACCCTGGCCTAATCTTGGTAACGTAACTAAACTAACTGTAAAATAAAACTTTAAAAATGCGTTTATATAAAAATTTTACTGTAAAAAAATTAATATAAGGTTATTTACTGATGATACGATATCCCATGTTTTTTTTAATCTTTGTATCGTAATGATTTCTTAAATTTACGCGAACACTACACATTGAATAAAACTATTATTTACGGATTTTATCGCGTTTAAATCAACTCTACTTCGGGTGCTTTACAGCACCCGTGGTCCCCCCCGTGACCACGGGTGCTGTAAAGCACCCGAAACGTCGGGATAATAAAAATAAATTAGAGTTGAATTAAACGCGATAAAATCAGTAAATAATAGTTTTATTCAATCTTTGTATCGTCATTTTTGCATTTTTTTACAACGCACCTAAACATATTTATGACAGGCAAATCTGTCCTGCGCGCGCACTACTGTCGACCGATTTGCGTTGGCCCTAAACTGTTATTTTAGGGCCAGGGCACTGGTCAGTTTTAGTTCTTCGGTCGGCCCGGTCCTTACGCTAGTAATATATAAGTCAATGAATCTCAAACGTACATTTACCAACATTCATTTTTATTTATATGTTCGATATTCTCCCTGGCTTTAAACGGATGATTTCTGGATCTCGACAACAGCGCAACCGACCGGATCCAATTGAGTTTTTAAACCATCCAGAACGACCAAGGTAATAAATTTCCTCTTCTATCAAAAAACACTACCCAGTGTCCCTATCCTATAAAAAACCCACTCATATAATAATACACAAAAAATAGTTATCAAAATCATTCGAACCGTTTTCGAAGTTTAGCGAAACTAACAGAGAGCAGTTGATTTTTATATATAACATATATTATACAGATAAATAAGATTCTAAATATAATTTGTTGCATAGTAAAATTTCAAATGACGAAGAACGAGTGATATTAATATACCTATTATTTATATCAATTATAAAGTAGCTACAGACGTGACCATTTATTTGCCATCGCTCCATGCGTCTGTTTAGAAGCCGTCTCCAAAAATAGAAATAATATTGCGGGCACCCAATCACCTTGTTACATTTTTACAGTAGCTAGCTGTAAGTTGATTATTTATTGACATTACATTTTTATTACGACAACTATTTCACTCGTTTTCGATCGTGTTAAACGTTACTTAAGGCCGTCTTGTAGTTTGGTGTGTAGGTATAAAAAGGTTACCTTATACCCCTCAATTCTAGAAGTAAAGTTAAGAGAATTTTAGTACAAACCGCATACGTCCAACCCTTAGAATAACAATATTGCTCTGAGTTCAACGGGACGTTGAACTTTTTTTTTTTCATAATAAGATAAAATTAAAAACAAATTAAGTTAAATGTTCTCAACATGATTTAAAATGATAAGCATTTCATTTGATACAGGTTTTACCCGGTTTCATTATGGAATTTCTGCAATGTATATAATGTAAATGTTAAACGTTTAAAGGGCGATTTAATGTCATCATTTAGTTCGTTATTTAAAATGTTACTTCAGCACACTTAGCATAAATTGTTTTACTGTACTCTAACATAAGTCTAATCCTGAATATCCAGGGGCGTCTTTAGACTCTTTTATAATCATGAGCCTTTTCATAAAAATGTATTTATTTATTTATTATGTAATTTGTATGTAATTATTATGTATTTATTATTAATGCACGCGCACTTAACATTTACACGATTACGAAGAAGCATCGACGTGTTGTGCACACGCCCGCGATTAATTAATAACTTGACCACAGCGCCATTCATCAGGTCCAGATCTCGTGATTTTGTTTTACGGAATTAAACCAAGAAATATTGAGAATATTTAGTAATTTTGGTAGATAAATATAGAATTTGTTAATAACTTAACATCAGTACCACGAATCTGCTTCTATAGCTATAAACCATTATCGTCTCAACAAAAAAAAATGTACGCGTGAATATGACCTCAATCGGTTAAGTCGTTCAGAAGTGATCATGTAACTTACAGACTAACAAACACATGCACAACCATTATATCTGTAATCTGGTGCTAAAAGGGCCAAAGTACGTTTTTTAAGAAATAAGATTTTAAAGCCATATTATGGAAAAAGTATGAAATTTATTTGTGCTACAAGGGCGTATGCCTGTTGATAGTCTTTCAAAAGATACTATGTAAAAAAGGCCAATGTAATATTTACTTAGGTATTGTTTAATAAAATAAAATAAAAACGTACTTTGGCCCTATATATATATATATATATATATATATATATATATATATATATATATATATATATATGATCTCGGAAACGGCTCCAACGATTTTCATAAAATTTAGTGTCTAGGGAGTTTCGGGGGCAATAAATCGATCTAGCTAGGATTTATTTTTAGAAAATGTTTTTTTGTCCGTGTTTTCAGGCAATAAAAAAACTGCTATAATTTAAGGATGTAAATTTTGACAAGTTACCAACGATAGTAATAGCTCAGGTGGGATGTTGTTCGGGCGTGATATCAGAGTTCCGTGGTTCGCGTCCTTCTTTTGTGAGAAAATCTATTATTTCGAGCCCATTTTTTAGTATTTTTTAAAAATACGAAAATTTTAATTAAACTAATTGCACTCATGATTTTTTTGTTTCATGATCCCGGATACCCGGATACCCGGATGACCGAGAAAAGCGGTCGGTCATCCGGGTACTATATATATATATATATATATATATATATATATATATGTAAATATATAATGGTTGTGCATGTTTTTGTATATCCCAAGCTCGATATTTGACGATTCGAGACCATAGTGTGAAACAACGCGGAACGTTGGAAACAACGTACAACCTATTACCGTGGTTTGCTTGTGGAACGTATAACTTTTTTTGGCAAATGCTTCGCTACAATGGTATATAGATATTAGATATACGCATATCTGCGGCACAGTACCTTCGAATACAAGTTTCCCTTCCTTTCATTTATAATAAATACTAAAAATATGTAGGTACCTACTTCAATCAATGCACACCAAGGTTATATAGGTGATTTACTTAAATGTAATTATTGCGGAAAAACACACGGACAAGGTTTTATGAAAATCGCGTATCAAATTAAGAGTCTACAAATATGTAATTAAAAATTATACCAACTTGCTATACGTGTACCTTGCAGAATTGCAAAACTCAGGGGCTAAGCGATCTCTGTAAATTTCATAGTATGCGAGCAATCCGAATTTGATTGCCGTCGGCACCAATTAAACTTTTAATTGCAATTTTATGTCCTGATTTATGACGTACACGGTGGTGGAGGTAAATATCGTGAGAAAACCTGCATGTCTAGGAAATTAAAATATAATATTTCGAAGACATGTGAACTCCGCCAGTAAGTGTTGGGGCACTGCAGTGGACACTTCCCTGACCTACAACCGTCTCAGAAATGGAAGGAGACCTGGTTCCAGGAGTGCGACGTATATAGACGTAATAGGATGTACTTTCCACAAGATTGTTGGTTCCGTCTAGGATTTGAACTGAGGACCTCCGGGGCAACACTTAAGTAGGCAGGCACTCTAAACACTAGACCTCGTTGACATTATATGACGCATTTGCTATACCGACGGATATACGTGGTGACTTAGCGTTTGACTAGGTGTTAGATAATCACAAAAAAATATCTTTTATGATCGGGCACTTTAATATATGTAAACAGTATACTAGAAATACCTACCTAGACCTCTATTCTACAACACTATATACTATTCAGAAGTAGTATTTCAATTTCTAACGAGCAATTATTTTAATTTAAAACATCACAATAGTATTTTAAAATAACATTATAGACCAATCAAAAATGAACATTACGTAGGTATGTAAGGAGGTTTGTCTGCAGTTCATCGTGTGTGTGAAATAGTTGAAAGTATAACAACGCCTAGCGAAAGTTTATTGTCATCGTATAATGGTTTGAGATTTCATTACAGTATCATAAAGAGAAACCAGTCTAGAATATCACACTATATTCATACATTGTTCTCGTCCTATTGTTTTAAATCCATTAACACATAATTCTAATTTAAAAATTGTTATAATTAAGAAGGAGACCGTTTTAGTACACTCTTTCTCACGAAAAATTAAAAAGTGTTGTAACGGCTTATGTATAAAGTCTTACAAAATTATGAAATTTGTATCAACCACTATAGCGATCCTCACTGGCTTCGCCCAGGTGATTTCCGGATCCCGACAACAGCGCCACCTACTGGGTCCAACTTTAGCTAAAATCGTCCAGGTGATCCCATAAGCACCCCATAAAAATTTCACAAATCTGTTAGGCGTTTAGGAAGAGAATAACTACGAACTCACGCACACCAGAATTTTATTTCAATAAAGAAAAGATAAGCAACGGTGCGTTGATGTCTTTTATAAGGCAAAAATATAAATGTTTTATATTTTTATATGTTACCCTACATTAACATCAGTTTGTTATTTTATGAATCACCAGTGGTCAGTAGGTAGCTAGGTAGAATAGAAATAATAGATTTCAAAATATGTTTTAAAAGTTAACTGCAAACATTTTAACATGGACTTTGAGGTTCAAATGATATGTACTCTACTTTTATGTCCCACACCTTTCCTTTTTAAACTTTTTTCATGGTCAATAATAAAAAAGAAAATTTAATACCAACAGTATCAACACAATAAAATACATTACATACAATACATTTGGATAACCTTTTTGAAAGCGTCATATATTTTGTAAAAAACACTGTGACTAGTATTTGATAGATTTCCGGTCATGTGTGAGCAAGTAAGCATAGTCAAATATAACTAATTTATAAAATATCAACATTCAACAAGGACGACATTCTCATAAATAATTAAAAAAATCTCATAAATAATTTAAAAAAAAAACATTCCGTTTACATCCATCAAATATAAACTTTTGAAACAAAAATCAACAATCGTAATCCAATTCACTTGTAAATCCAGCATTCCACAATACCACATGTTACGATAATATGAAAACATATCAAACCAGTTTCAGAAGCCTCAAACAAACTTGTAAAGCTTAATTCATCAAATAAAGCAAAAGTTAGTTGAATAAAATATAAATTTTATGCAACTGTTATGAACAAAATATACATTTTATGCAACTTTTATGAAATACAATTAACTATGAATTATATAGAGAACTATAAAATGTAGAAAATATACTTCCTTAATTACGATACACATCTACAAGTGCATGTGAAAATAAGAGTTCTTAATGATGATGAACACATAAAATTACTGAAACACTTTTTTTCATTAATTTATCAATTACAGTCGATCAAATGTCCATTGCTGTACTTAGATTTTTTCCCAAAGACTTTTTATTAGGGAGATATTTGCCATAGATACCATGCTTGGCTGCCAGGCGCGTTGGCAACCGCACTTTTTTAATTATTTTGAATTGTTATCAGGAATAAGCTGCCGCTCCTCTCCTGGTTTAGTGTCCCGCTGTCGCTTCTGACGACAACCACAGGATGCTATGTGGTTGTGGATTCTTTTACGCCATTTATACATGCATTTGTATATAAATCTGAATTTACCGCAACAGTTTTCTGTGTTTCTATAATTTTATTTAATAAAAATTTCCAAATTCAAGCATAATTCAAGTATTTAAAGAATATTTTTATATTAAACATTATACTCAGATTCTCGAGGTTCCCGAATTGGCAGCCTTTTACCGGTAGGCGAAGTGTGGGGCGGTCCCCCACTAGATGGAGTGACGACCTGGTTAGACATGTAGACATTTGATGGATGCAGGAGGCTCAGGCCCGTGCTTTGTGCATTCTTTGCGGGAGGCCTATGCTCAGCAGTCGACTTGTGAAGGGTTGTATATGATGATACTCAGATTAAAATAATCGTCCTATATTATGATAAAATCTTTATAGGTATACAACATTAAAGGAAGTTTTAGTTACCAAACAGTATACATTTTATCGGCGAATAATAATAATATATTATTCGCCAATAACACGCATTGGGGCAGCGCGGCGAACAATTCCTTGCTCAAAATCCCCTCAGAAATGAGCAGGAGGCCTGTGCCCAGGAGTGGGACATGTATAGGCTGTAATTTTATACATGGTAGAGTCATGCTACAGTTATATTAGTAGTATAGTTGTAGCACAAATGGGTTGGCTCGACCGGGGAAGGACCACGCTCTCACAGAATACCAGCGCTGCTGTGTTTCGTATTGTGAGTGTAGAGAACCGGAGACCCTTTTTACTGGAAACGAGGCATTCCATCTTAGTCCTCACGGGTGACAACGCATCTGCATTTTGATTCGTAATCGAGGATAAATGTAGATGTCTATGGGCCACAGCAACCACTTACCATCAGGTGGACTGTATGCTCGTTTGTCACTCTATTATATAAAAAAAAATACATTTTATTACCACGAACAATCACATGCTGGTAATAAATGTTAGTTGCTGACTCTGTTCTAAATAATTCATTTTAGGGGTAATACTTTTAGCTTTTGCCATAAAGTTGTAAATCATCGCAATTATCGCATAATATAATAAAAAATTAAACAAGGTTCAACAAAGCAACTATAAAATTTTATCAAACCACATTGACTTACATATTACTCCAACCAAGACAGTATAAAAACACCAATAGGAATTGAGTGATCGCTACTAAACTGTAGCGCTATTGTGTAACTGTACTGGTGATCGTGGTTGACTTTGTTTCGACTTTTGATGATTGTTTCGTTGAATTGCGTAAACGTATTAGTGTTTCAATTAAAAGCTTATGCCTTTTTATCCTATTACCATTTTTATTTTAGGTTTTAAAAACTAAACGCAATTGAGGAGTGATTCCCATCTAAAAACGGCCTCTACCAGAATTACACAATTATAAAATAATTTTTACATTAATTGTACAATGTTAATTCATAAACTTAAAAAAACATATGTGCAGTTGACATGCGGTAGAAGTGAAACCTTTAAATAAAATTAAGTAAATAAAAATATTCCGCGTCAAATGATTTATTTAATACGATAGTGCTAATGTGATAGCCAGCGCGGCATAAAAATTAAATTTTATAGCAAATAAATACTACAATGCCTATTTTAAACATGTAAATAAATCAAAATAATGTTTTCTTTCGAGTAAAATTTGATTTGTAATAGTGCTATCTTTTTCATTTTATAGGTCATATCGAACAAAAATTGATCGACTCTCAAGGTGATACGTAAAATAGATGCTAGGATAGCCTGAAGTTATTGTATGGATCGGATGTAACAGATTTATTCAATATTATGGTTAATTTAATTCATTAAATAAATTTATTAACTGTTATTTTAACATTTCAAATGTATATTACCCATCTTTAAAGCATCGCACAAAGAATAGACCGATATAATAGGAAACACTGTTTTTTTTAATACTAGTAATGCATTATATTCTCCTTTATCACTACTGGCACTACTGGTAAGCTGAAAATGCTAGTGCTAAGAGTCGTTCACGACGTTGCTCTAATGGCTGATTTGAACCCACAACTGCCCATAGTATAATGTTGCTTTCTATACTATATTCTATCTCATTCTCTCTCAGGCTAAATCCTATAGATGTTTCATTGAGTTACAAATCATAACTATTCTGAGGAAGATTTCAATTCAGAAGAGTCTGTACTACATATTCTAACTGTTTCTTCTCAGGGCAGAGACTTTTGTCAATCACAAGTAAAAGTAAAGTAAGGTGTATGATGGATTTGCAATTTTAACTTAATATGCAACCTTACTGACACAGTACACCCTATTGATGGGTTAAACTGATATCGATCAGCTCGAAATTACGATCGGAGCAGCGATAAGAGTGCGAGGGTACCCGGTTCGCATTCACACAGCCGCCTGCTAAGCATGGTGACAATGAGCACATCTTCCAAGTAATCCTTACAAGCTAACGCGTTCCTGGAAAGTCCTACTTTCAGTAGCAGACTATAAAGTTTTAATATAGTTATAATCATAACTTATAAATACAGAAGGAAGTTATCAGCTGCGCGGCATATATTATAGTATCACAAGTGCAGGTGCTAATTTAGAGGCACCCATGATAAAGTTTTTTTCACATAATATGCTCGTTCGATCATTTAATGTCACGAACTCACTATCCGCTAAGGTCAAGTGATTATCAGAGTGAAGATACCAAATTAAAAATAGATTTAATTCTTATTTCTAGAAGTTGAGTAAAAGCGTCATGTTTAATTCATCGGTCTCGCACTCACTAATACTTTAAAATTAATCAAATGGCAATATAATATACAAAATTTATATATAAATACTAACGATATGGAAAGGTTCTTCATTTCCGTTCTGTGTAGATATACAATATTTAGAACTTTTTTGAAGTAAGAATGTATATGGTTATGATATTAACGCAAGGTGAAGTTGTTTTTACAGGCAAAGGCAAAGCAAGGAAATAATCAGTAAAAGATATGGCTACGTATTTGAATTAAACTACAACTTAAATATTTCATCAGTTATAAACCTGTTGATACTAAGAGGGATACATGGGCTTTAAGTCTACACTGTTAATATAACTGGTAACGATAAATCGTAATGCGAGTGAAGGATGTACGTAAATCCAAAAGACCTAGTTAGTGTGTCTAGGCGGTGCGTTGTTGACATTTAAACTGCGGATATATTATTTCTAAAAGTTCGATTAAAGTGCATTTATTCAGAGATTCGTCACATGCAATTCCTGAAGTGAAATTGATTATTTTATACAACAGACAAACAACCCCTTTCGCGTAGCGTAGCGTCGATGAACATCAAGAACTAGGTAAGACTAAAGTGCAATTCATCAGTGCCAGTAATTTTCAGCATCTATTTCTTGTTATTTCTATAAGAAAGGTAGTCGTATATCCTATTTAATTTCTACCTAATTATAGTCATGGGTCTGAAAAAATGGAGTTATTTGATCTGACTTTAAACTAAGCTAAATTCTTAGCTGTTTGAAAAAAGGGAGATTTTTGGCATGCATGTTAATAAAAAAATGAACCAAACCTATCGAGTAGATCTAATAAAATAAATTAAAAATGGATTTCAAATATATAATTTAGTAATTATAGTTTAAGCGATTTTAATAGCCTAAAAATAATAATAAAAAAATCAAAAACCCGACTGTAAAAAAGGCAATTTAAAAATAAGGCACTAATAAGATCGACACGAGATTGAGAATAGAAAACATAATTAAAATAAACTATAAACAAAGTAAACTCCAATCAGTTTCATATACAATATATGCTATAAGCCTAAGTTTAGTAGCAAGCGGAAACCCGTTAATTTTCTTTCAGTTTATAATTTGCAATTGGGTCCCCTTGATTTTATCAATTATTTATTTTATCAATAACTTTATAAATATCATAAAAAAGCTTTCATAATAGATGAGAATGATTAAAGCTTAGTTTTTATTAGAATGATGCCTCACGTGTTACACCAAATAATTAAAAGTTATGCTTTCATTTTTTCTTTAACGCTTCATTGACCACCGAAATTAATGTCTGACGTTAATAATACTCTATAACTTACTACTAGTATAGTAAGAAGGTTATAAGCTAATTTAGAAAATATGCGGTTTCGATTTACACTAAGTAAAATAATTATATTTAAAGAAATATAATATAACCTCGATAAAATATTCTCGTGCGTATTTGCATAGAATATCTGGATCGTGAATTATGTCATGAATGACATATGAGAGATACTTAAAATTTTATGTATTTTTTAGTTATTATAACCATACGTAATGATATTGCATTATTATTTGATAGATAGGTAAATACTAAGGTAGGTGTGTGTGTGTGTGTGTGTCTGTGGGTGTTGAATCGCGAAACTTGACAGGTGGATTGGTGATAGCCGTTGTACAGTAGACTAGCGCAAGATAAAGTTTTACATATTATGGATTACAGTGTGTTTACACATTTAATGACTGTTGAACTTATAAATGTTCTTCACATTTAGACTTCTACCTAATTTAAAGCAACACCGTTAGTCTAAGTCTATATTTCGCATCAGATAGCCTATATTAAATTAAATTTTAGAGCCTAATATGTGAACACTCGGCAGAAAGTAATGTGTTCTGTGTGTGAACATCTTAATGTAAACAATAAAGTCATAATATATTTCATAATATTAAACTATTTATTTTTTAATACATTCCTTAAAATAAAAGAATATATATATAAACATATATATATTTATTATATATATATATATATATAATATATATATATATATATATATATATATATATATATATATATATATATATATATATATATATATATATAGTACCCGGTTGATTGTATTTTTCGCTCGGTTTTTTTAATTCGTGTGTTTTGGAAATTATATTTAGATACAAATTACATACTGATGAAATACGAATAATATTTTTTGATCTTAGCGACATAATAGAAAAAACTGACCTGCTTATTTGAATAAAAAATCATGAGTGCAATTAGTTTTTCGTGTTTTTAAAAAATAACAAAAAAAGGGCTGGAAAAAATGGATTTTATCAAAAAAGAAAGGAACTTGAAAAAAAAATTAAAAAAAGTCGGAGAAGACCTTCTGCTGACCTCTCATCCGGATATAGGATTTCCGTCGATGCCGCTTTAGGTTGCTCGGACCATTGTCTTGTCCGGAGTGTGGTGCCACTCACGCTGAAATAGCGGTTGCATTATGCAGGCTGCTGCCGTGTTTGGCACTATAGGTCAGCCGATTGGAATAAGATGCGGTCTTTCTTTGCATCCTACCCTTAGGGTCCGGTTTGCTTCTCGCCTGACGATGCCAACGTTGTTGCTGATTCTGTCGCTGATGTGGTACTTCAGAATATGGAACTTTTTATTCCTTCCTCTGTGGTGCCCATCGGAGGCAAATCTCAGCCATGGTTTAGTCGTTCCTGTAAAATAGCATCATGCTATAAGCAGTAGTGTTACCGAGCCTGGGCTGACGCATCAACGTCCCAGGATAGAAACACCGGCGCTATAAAAAAGAAGTATGATTCCGCCTCCAGCTCCTTCAAAAGAGTCATTGCCAAGGCCAAGTCAGAGTACATAGGCAGAATTGGCGAGAAACTAGTTCGCCTTCCTTCTGAAATCCGTGCATTCTGGTTTCTCGCCAAGCTGTCCAGGGGAATTACTGTCAACCATCTCCTCCGTCTCTGCACACCGACATAGCCCAACGAATTAGTAAGCTGAAGTGGCAATGGGCCGGCTATATAGCTCGAAGAACCGATAACCAATGGGGAACAAAGGTTCTCGAGTTGCAGGCTTGTACCGGTAGGCGTAATGTAGGGCGACCCCGCACTAGATGGAGTGACCACCTGGTAAGATATGCAGGAAGTCGATGGATGCAGGTGGCTCAGGACCGTGCTTTGTGGCATTACTTGGGGGAGGCCTATGTTCAGCAGTGGACTTGTGAAGGGCTGTAATGATAATGATCTCTTCCATCTCTGCACAGGAAAGACGACTCACTGACCCATGCTGCAAAGGAGAAAGCCGATCTGCTAGGCTCCTTCTTTGCGTCCAACTAGACTCTTTATGACGCGGCGAGTACGCCGTCGACCATCCCGCGGTGGGAGTGCCCCATGCCGGAGGTGCGGTGCATACAGCGCTCGGTTCGCAAAACAATCCTCTCCCTGGACATCCACAAGTAGAGTGGGCCTAACGGAATCCCCCCAATTGTGCTGAGGATGTGTGCTCTATAGTTGGCACCGGTTCTAACGCGTCTTTTCCGGTACTAAATTATGAAAACATGACGACATATCGATATTTATTACGCTTTATAATATATATCGATACTGTTATATATATACATGTTTTTTCACTTACCCATCCCTACAATAAGTTTACCAACGATCTTGGATAGTGGCTATGGTACGTCACATTGGTCCACTTGAGTATGTTTAATGTATATAATATGAAGACAGATATCATGACTCAGTCGTTATATTAAACGTCTGTTTTATTAACGCCGCTTATGACATACGTATATTTTATCTCCATGACATTACATCATATAAATATAATATCAATTCTTTATTGAACACTGAAATAATACACAATTCATTGGTGCCCTGACTCTTAAATTAGGTTACCCTGTATGTTAGGGGGCAGGTTCCCTCCTATTTTATTACCTTATTTACCTTGTACAATACATACACTATAATATAGAAGAAAAAAGTGTGTATGAGTGTGTATGAATATATAAATAAAATATGTGTAAATAACTTAAAGTAGATTTGGTGAGTTTTTAAGTTATTTAATTTTAAACTTTTGTTAATAACATTATACTTGGTAGCTGTATAGCCTTTTCACAAATGCGCCTTGGACAAATGTTACTGGATATTTTTGTGTTACTCCATTAGCAGATGCGGTTTATGAGATAATTACAAAGGGCGTTATATATCTGAATTAGCAGTTTTCTTAGTCGCAAGAGTTCTTAGTTCTTAAATACTATAAGAAGTCATCGAATCTTCGTTTAGATACATTTTATATATGAGGCTTCCAATTGATTATTAGATATAAAATAATAAATTCTGTTGCTGCAGGGGAACTGAATAACTAAACCGCGTGGTTTGAGGCTATATACCAAATCTATACTTTGTATCCACATTTGTTGTGGATGCAATATATACTTATAGATATACAATTTATATTATAGACACTCAATATGTACTTTGTATGCACATATTTTGTGCATGGGATTTAGTAATTAAGCTTCGTATCCAACACTTCAAATAAGTAATGCTACAGGTGCAAGGGCACTGCCTTACAAACTTGATTAAAAACGAACTGAGTTAGCGCATAATTAAAAGGTATATTTATTATAACTTTTGTGATACATTTGAAATGTATATTGGCTTACCGAGATATAACATTTAGTTACAAAAATTAAATGCTGTTAATTTTTAAATATATTTCCATTAAAATACTGCCATCAAACATAAATTGGTAATTTGTTTGTCATCACTAATACCTCATGACATTCAAGCTGGAAAGTTCTTTTTAATTATATTTATACTATAGTATAGTTTATTATTTGTCAACTGCTGAACAAATGTCTCACCATATTTTAAGCAGGCTTCATTGAAAAGGCTGTAGCTCGTGTCAATAGAATGCACACCATGTAGGCTACAGAATTTTTTGTAAAATATCACTCCATGTTAGGGTATTGCAGACACTAAGTTACCGCTCGAGCCGGACGTGTCAACGGTGCGGAGTGCGGACGGACTACATGCTTAAGCTTAAGCATTTCACTATATTTTACAGCACTTAAATTGAGGGTGGCCGTGCAACCTCAAGGTGCATTGGCCACAACCTCAAAACCAAAAACTGCATTCAAATTCTATCTTTTAAACTCCATCACCCATTAGCTATCAGTTTGTTAGTATTTATTTAGACCCGAGACGCACAGTTAAAAGTCAACTTTATTTCTTTGTAGTTTTTTTGGTTTCAATAGCGTTTACAACATTTTTACGACGCCGCTGTTCTCTGTTACTATTAGTAACAGAATAAGGTGCAATGCAAATAATTAATCGTTTATACGTGGTAAACCCACGCTGTAGCTATATTATGATTGTAGCACGAATGAGTCGGCTCGACCATGGAAGGACCACGCTCTCACAGAATACCATACTGCTATGTTTCGTATGATGAGTGTGGAGATTCAGAGACCCTTTTTTACTGGAAATTAGGTACTCCATCTTAATACTCAGGGGTGACAACGCATCTGAGTTTTGATTCTTAATCGCGGATAGATGTACATTTTTATGGGCCACAGCATCCATTTTTTTATTATTCTAAACCAGCGCTCAGCTACAATTACTTACACTTATCTGATGGTAAGTGGTGATGTAGCTTAAGATGTTGAAGCGCACTAACTCAACAAAAACCTATTCACTCTTGCCTTGAAGACACCCACGCTGTGTAATCCGATGGGAAAACATATGCTGGTAACTTATTCCACTCCTTTGCTGTACGCATGATACAAAACAACGATGTAGCAAACCGTATGGTTCGAATACGTGGTAAGTCAACAACGAAAGGGTGGAGACTGGCGGAACGTCTGCATGTCCGATGGTGGAAGGGAGAGGGAGGAATTAAATTATGCAATTCCTGCGCACACTTTCCGAAATGCATCCTGTAGAAGACCGAAAGGCTGGCTACTTTGCGCGTGTGTTTGAGGCTGGTAAGATTTTATTAACCAAATTTAGCAAAAGCCTAAGACTAAATGAGGGGCATTTTGAAGCACCAGCCCGTATATAGCAGCAATACTCCATGAACGACTGGACTTGCACTATATATAAATTAAGCAGCTGTAGCGGCGTAAAGTATCGCCGCACCTTTGCAAAGACTCCTAGCTTCCTTGCAGCTGCTTTGGCCTTGGACTAAATTAACCACCCGAAGTTCAGATTTGAAGATATCTCGAACCCCAACAACTGGAGGATTTACCATCAGGTGGAGTGTGTGCTAGTTTGTCACCCATATTTTATAAAATAAAATCAGTATTAAGACATATATCAGTATTGCCATACGAATACGAGTATATAGTATCGTGAAGACATTTCTTCCCCAGTCAAGCCGATTCCCCAAGTAGCATGCAAGCTGTATACAAGATGTATTGAAAAGGCTGTATTTTCTGGCTGTATAAACGCTTACACAGTTCTTATAAATAAATAAAAAATGGCACAAATTGTACAGCTTTATGCGTTAGTAGTGCTGTACAGTAGCTATACGAGCATAAAAGAGGCTGTATTACACCTACAGCTGTAATACAGTACGGTTGTTACTTGGTGTGCTAGGAATATTATACTACAACACTACAGACAAATATTACACTGCAGATATTGTTCTATAAGGAACTTTAAAGGTAAACGTTCTAAATTGGGTTTGGAACGGAATTATAAAAGAATATTAAACAAAAATAACTTTATTTTCAATAACTAGATTGTATTTATATAGTTTATTTAATGATGGCGACATTTAATGTCACAGTAAAAAAATGTATTTAACATATTAATATTATACTCGAATTGGAATCGAGTTTTAACGGTGATAATTGGGAATTGAAAGTGCAAAATTAGATTTACTGTAAACTTATATGGGTTTTCCATCAAAAATTTATAAATTAAAATTAAAATCCAAATTAAAAGAGAGATAATATCTTGTTGCACATTTTGTTAACGTCCTTGTGAGATGTAATTACAGAAAGTAAGAACTACCTGTTTTTGTGTATTTATAGACCACCTCTGCTAACTTTGCCGAGTTAAATGATAAAAATGGTAGGTCTTGAAAACATAAAAAATCTAAAACAAGCAATAAATCTTTTGTGGTGATCTCAACAATAATACTTGACCCTTTACTGTTCCGTGTTGCCATGAGACCTTTTCAAGGAGCCGAATACTTTGACACTTACGTCCTTGTTTATGTTTGAAAACAACGTGACATAATACGGAAAAATATAAGTTACTTAAATAACCGACCGCCTACTGTACGACGAATCGCTAGATGCTACTAATTTTATTATATTATACAACTGACATCTTATAATGAGTTGTAATTATTTGCGAACCGGTGTAGATGTTAACGTTTATAAGAGTTTCAAATTGGCAGATTTCCGAACTTTTTACGTGGTAGAGCCATGCTGCAGTTATATTTGTAGTATAGTTGTAGCACGAATGGGTCGGCTCGACCGGGGGGGACCACGCTCTCACAGAATACCAGCGTCAAATAGTAGCTTAATGCTGCTGTGTTTCGTATGGTGAGTGTAGAGATCCGGAGACTCTTTTTACTGGACACGAGGCATTTCGATTCGTAATCGAGGATAGATGTAGATGTCTATGGGCCTCAGCAACCACTTACCATCAGGTGGACTGTGTGCTCGTTTGTCATCCTTGTAATTAAACGATGTAAAATGGCATTACTGTCGAAGTAATCAAATTCCGCCCCGCAATGTGTAAATGACAACCCTATTCGTAGTATAAGATCGTGAGGATGGGTATGCTTTACGAGCAGCTAAAGTCGTGCAACTGCCGACGATTGCGATGGGAACGCGACTCTAAGCGTGACTTTTTGTTTCTTTTTGCAATAATAAGCAGTTGAAACAAGTTGCATACCAATTATCTCATAGCCAGGGAATACCAACGTAGGTTGCAACGTTGATTTTATGTTGTCATATATGGGTCACGATCCTTCGACATAAGTTAATTGTGGTATACCACACAACATGCTCGTGTCATTTATTTTAAAGTATTTTAATCGTGATTTGAGATCAGATCATTATCACAGCTTACGAAAGGAGCCTCCTCAAATAAAGCACTGTGAAATTAAAATTACTATTTGAAATTACTATGTGAAATTAAAATTATTATTTAAACTTATTATTTGCGGTACACCCTTGTTATTACCACAATAGCAAATCTTTGACAACTCAGTAGCGCAGTGGCTAATGGCCGTGACGCTACGGGATCGCGGGTCCGAACAATTATTGGACCTATCATTATTTTAGTTGGTGCTAACGGGAGTCGCCCTCGGGTTGCTCGAGTTACTGCTATAAATTTAAAGCAAGCGCTTACCCTAGGGTCGTCTTAGACTTTGCAGGGACCTTAGGACTCATAAAGTTTGGGAATCAAACCAAACATAACGTAATTAAGAACATCTAAATGTACTTGTATACAATGACTGGATAACTTCTAAACAAAACCAGCTTTCGAGTAGGAAAACGACATCATTTCTATAGATCGCAGTCAATGTGTTATTCCAAGATCTAAGGCAGCATAATATAAGTAATAACAAAATCACGCTCCAGATCTATCCCACAGGATCCGTGTATTTTTTTCAGATATAAAATATTCTATATTATTCTCAGACATCTGAACTACCTCAAAGCTCCAGGTTGCTAGGCCTTGGTAAATTGTCAGACCGAGGGCCCTGGGCTTGTGCCTAATGTGCCCTTGAGGTAAGGCGGAACTGCCTTTGAACTTCGGCTCTTCTAGAGTTCTAGACAAAGTTTTAAGCTATCATCCAGATTTTCATTAAATCAACTAGTTCGAATACAACTCAGTTAATGTTTTTTTTTTCAAAACAACTACGCCCAGAGCATTATAGGTCAAGCTTTATCAGTTGAGAAACGATCGTGCAACTTTAAGGTGTCCGCGATTTTCAAATTTGTCATTGATTAATCGGCTTTATTGCGACAAAGTAGGAACTTGGGTCTGTTGTTATTTTCTGCGTCAGGCAAAGTCACGAGAGTGATAGTTGTTGGCTTAGATGCGGTGATTCGAGCAGCTCCGGCCGTTAGGTAACACGGCGACGTGTGTTATCGAAACAGTCGTCAGCATAGTTACAACACCGCCGATATCCATTGTAATACTAAAATATATGCCTTACTCACCTCTCCCAAATGTAATCCTGGACCCTTGATATATTAAGCCATTTCTGATAGACTAGGCATTTTAGTCTAGAAACTTCTTAGGGCAGGTTCACGGTACGATTTAACAGCACATACCTTGGGTTAAATTAGCAAACTCATTATCACTTTTACATTATTTGCTAAACCTTACCTCAGAAACTGTTTAATCATATATTACATAAATTACTGATAATATTAGCTTTAAAATACAAGAGACGAACGAGTGAAATTACAACGATAACATGATCTGTAAAGATAATTGTCATAGACCTACATATTTTTGTGATCAAAGCCGTTATTAATATTTGTCGGTACACGAACACACGATTATGGGCATAGCCATTGGTGTTAACATTAATTGCTATATAGAGTCAATAATATCTCAAGGTTCCATTCAAAGAATTCTCGATGGTTTAAACAAGAAAGTTTGGTGCTTATATAAATTGTAATTTATTTGTTATCGATTTAATACTAGCTAACTGAAATATGTACTGATTTTGTAGAAATTTGGTGATTAAGTTTAACTCGATATATATAAGCAATTACAATAATCAAAAGTGTGTAGGTATGTAAATACTTTAAATATGAATTCATAAAAATTGCTTCTTTTGCAATTGAATTTTACTCAAACAAATTTTTTGAAATTCTTGATGCGTTATACATTTTTCGATCATCATTTTCGGTTCTATAATTATGAAACCAGTCATAGCAGTGTATAATAACGATACCATAGACACTTAACAACATAAACCTACGGATAAGTAACGACGCCATATTATTACTGTTTGATATAAACTGTATTGTATTGTATTAATAAAAAATCTGCTGTTATACCTACGGAGCTTTCAAAAAGTTGGTTTCAACGAAGTAGGCGTGTAATTTGACCGTAAGTAAATAAGTTCCACCTTTACAGCGGTGTAAAATGGCATATGTCTTCATATATTTTTATTTTCACTTTCTTTTAACTGTTTTTCTTAAATGCTTTAACGTAAATGTTATCTCAATCTTAAAACAATTGCGTCGGCCGCGTGGAACTCAACTGACAGCCTCCAAAAGGTTATAAGTTCAAATTAGCGTGCGTTACAGTACAGTGTCGACCAGTGTCGACCTTCAGGAACGCGCGCACGGTGAAGCGATGCGCACAGTTTTAGAAGCCGGATTTGGTTTGGAGGGAAAATTATTGCGTAGTTATCAAACACTTCTTAACACTATTTCAATTGGTTTTCACATTCATAGGTGTGTCACATTAAGGTTAAATATTATTCTGCTATCTTTATTTCGTTTTTTGTCTTCTCTTTGTAATACAAAACGTATCAGAGTAGTCAATTGAAAAAATATCTAAAAAGTATACCAATGTTGCCTATATATATAAAATTCTTTAAAAGAAATTAACTATTGAAGGCAACATCGATATATTTTTAATACAATTATATTAAGAGTTTACTTTGTTAAGTAAACAGTTAAATTACTTATGGTATAACCAGCTTCGTTATCCAAAAAGTACGAATAGCAAACTAGAAAACTAAGGAACTATAAGCATAAAAGGTAAAATGGCAAAATCAGAAAAACAATAAATAATATTGAGGAACTACCTTGAATAATAAGTTGCTTATCTAAAACTTTTAAATGACATAATACGAGGTAAACATGGTTTAATTAATTCTATTACTATGCGAGCATAAAAGAATTTGTTTTTTTTAACGATGAAGTCGTATAGCTGCGAAAAGTTCAATATCGGTAAACTTATGAGTACTCTTGTATAATTTCGTTATTCTGTATAAAGGAGAGCGCTCACGAGCGTGCATTTTGCAAATCTGTGAAGCAAAGTTTGTTTCGCATGAAATTTAAATGTAAGTAGACTAAGCATAGACTGGACTGTTTTATTATACTATCGTTCCAATTGCCCATCGTCTTGTTTGATCAGCGTTGCCCATTTCTCGAAGACGAGTTGACAACGGGTTTATTACTCATCAACATAATTATTGGATTTTCGGTGCCGGCTCCTAACACTCAACATAAATATGGAACGAAATCGACGCGTTGTTTACTTACTAAGGGCCGGGCGGTTAGTTAGTTTAGTTTTAGTCCATTTTAGTTAGTTTAGGTTCATGTAAAATTTATCTATGTAAAATATATGTTCCAGGACAAGTGTAAGGTAACGTTTTAAAAAAGAAATATAAAAGAAGTATATATAGGTATAATCTGAAGATGTGAGTCGGCGTTTATTATTTCTTCGAAGAGCAAATTTCAACTACACGACTTGAAATGTTTATCATTGCTTACGGGTCTACGGTATCTTAAATACAATTGCATTCCCAGAAATTTTAACTATTGGTAATTCACAAATTCCAAACATGAACAGTTAAGCTTTATAAAACAAATCTAAGAGGATTTACTCTGACATGAATATATTTTTGAAATTTAGTTGGAGTATACTATTCAATCGATACAGCTACGATTAAATACGAACTAAACTACGGTTGTTGTAAAAATTATCTGTCGATACACTGTATCGTTATTTAGAGGTCGAACCCATGGAATGAATATTTATCATAACATCTATTTTAGGATCGCAGGTCTACTCGCTAACATCGCATGGTTGACATCAAAATGATGTCATTTATTAAATTGCGTCGTACACTATCTTTGCTATAAGTGCTATCACAGACGCAATGCACTACAAATCATTTAGGTACTATCACTTTGATGTCAGCAGAGTTAGCGAATAAGCTTGCTGGACAGTACACCCATATACATTATATATACAGTGGTGGTCATAGAATTAAAAACGCTTCATACAAAATTTCTAAACTTTAAATGTTCATAACAACAAGTGGTAAAATTAAAAATTGTGTGAAACTGACTTCAATATAAATTAAATGAGAACATTATCAATGTATTCGAAGTCAATAAAATACGCATAAATAAGGATAACTTAAAAAGTACTCGTCAGATTTTGATTAAATTTATATGAAACCACATGAGAAACCATGTTCCAACTTTCAAACAAAAAAAGAATCATCAAAAAAGGTTCACCTAAAAAAAAGTTCTGAGGTAACAAATAAAAAATATGCAGTCGAATTGAGAACATTTTTTTTTGAAGTCGGTTTTAAAAAGTTTTACTTCCTGAAAAATATTGGCTATTCTGTTTAATATACTGTCATTTAAATATTGTCCGCATAGGTGCGAAACTGGGCAAATAATTAAGGACGAGAAAAAAATATATGAAATTTTTTTAATTCGACTATTGTTTTAATTACTACTACTAGTGTTTTAATTAGTTAAAAAACTTTTTATAAATAAATTATTCATTAATATTTAGTAGTATGTCCTTGAATGTGAATAACTGTATGACAGCGGCGCAGCCACCACATCATATTTTGGTAGGTTTCTACTGAAATAGAATTCTACTCTTCCAAAAAATGTTACCACGCTGTCACATTGATAGTTTCGTTTTGAATTGACACTAAAGATGCTTGATCGGATTAATATCTGTGCTGTTCGGTATCATTTTACAGAGCATGCTGTGTGCTTTGGGTCATTATGGTGCTGGAATGTTCAAACTACTGGGAGATTGTCAAATGCTTATGGCAGAATATATTCTTCGAGTATCTCTTTGTATTGATATTGCTACATGTTACCCTGTATCAGTCCAGTAGTCGGTCCCACGGCATAACCAGAAACGCAACCCCAAATCTTAACGTTTCCACCACCATGCTTCACGGTTATTTCGGATTATTCCGTTTATCCACCCTAATAAATCTGGGGGTGTTCCCAGGGTGGATACTCGGAATCGCGTGTTCGTTTATCCATCCCAGACGGGATGGATAATCGGAATTCGTATATTCTTTTACTTCCGATTTTCCCCCTCGGCTGTGTAGAGTCGTTTATAAAAACATGATGGAAACTGGCCCAAGATTACTTTTTAAAATTTATATATACTTCTTGAGTACTAAATGTCAATACCGAAATACTTTTAATTCTTCAGTTACATATCATTCGATGTGACATAATTTACATCATTTTAGAGACATGATGAAAGAAATATGATGTTTTAATGCAATTAATTACAATCATATTTTATTGAAGTAGGTATTTAAATTAAATAAATATATTGTTCATTATATAAACACAGTATTGGTAATAGTACCGGACTTAACAATTTTTAAAATGTCTTTTATTGAGAAACGATTTTATACAGGATATACAATTACGTCTAAAGACAGTATTTTTATAGCATTAGTGTTGGCTGGCATATTGCAGAATTTATAAACTACTTATTATTATTTAAAACAACGAAGTTTAATTTGATTTAAATGCAATACGTAATATGGTTTTTGTTAAAGTTTGTGGTTATTAAAAAATTAATTAATAATAATATGTTAAAGTATGAATATATTTTCTGTTGAACTGTACTTGGGAAGGCGGAACAACAATCATAAAGTGAATTCCCATTATCCACTCCATCTAGGGTGGATAAACGGAATAACCCGTTATTTCGTGTATCTAGATCGATTGAAGTCGGCGTAAGCACGTTTTGTCCGATAAAAGTACATTCTTCCACCGCTGCTCTCTCCACCTTTGATACTTCCTTGCAACCGCTAGTTGGGCCTCTCTATGGCGTGGTGTCAACATGAGTACCCCCCTCGCTGGTTGCCACACAACTTTACCTCCAATAGCCGTCTTCAAACAGTACCTACGCGCAAATACTGTTCTAGGTTATTCTCACTAAAAACTTCACTTTTTATTCCATTTAAACCTTTAAACGGGTCCATCTTGGCAATGTGAACTTTCTTAAATCCTCTCGTGGAGACGCCGAGCACATTGTAAGTCAAATCTTAATATTGCTATTAAAATTTCATTTGTGCAGGCGGGGATCGATATACATATAATGTAGAAATTTTTGTATCAGTATTATAACAAAGGAGAATATCAAAGCAAACTCATGTGCTAGAACCGGGCTAGGGAAGCAGCACCTGGATAAGCACTTGAAAATAAAATACCGCGGTTGCCAGTACACCTTCCAAGGTTGGCAACTACGACAAATTTACTCTTGGAAGGTAATCTATGCCTGTGTTCAAATGTTAAATGCTGTAATTATGAAAATGCGTGTTACATGTAAATGAAAAATTCATTCATTTTTTATTTTATTATGTTACACGTTTCGATCGTCTTAAGAATCTCGTAGTAAACAACAGTTACTCTAGTTAGACCCAGCTGCTATGTAATACATTTTTCATAAGGTCACCTTATATTGCAATAAATATGAGCAAGATAAAATCATTGCAATGGTAAGTTCTATCCAAAGTTATATTATAACTGATTCACATCGCAAACCCAAGCATGCCAATAAGATCACCTAATTTATGATTACCTCATATGTTTAATGCGCCAATCCTGATTTGATAATTAATTCAGTAATGTTAAACTGTAATTATAGCAAGCAATTTAGGCCGATTTATATAAAGAAATCTAGCAAATTTATAGAAACGTTCTTGTATGTCGTACTAAACTCCAAAAATGTCTGGTATTGTATATTCGAAATTCGAATAGCAATCATACGAGCAAAATAGTGAGCGATTAATGTTATTTTTAAAACATATTTCTGTAAAGAAATGACTTTTCGACGGCATTTTTCCTGTATTGGTTAAAGTGTGATTAGAGAGCGCTGAGCATTACTTTCTTAAGCAATACAAAGTATGCTAATAATTTTTGTACGTCCAGTTTCACAAAAAATACTTCCCTTCAACTCTGTTTTATCATAAGAAAATATATCAAATGATACACGTATCGTGAGATATCATCGTGCGAAGCCGGAGCAGTTCGCTAGTAAGTAATAAATTACATAAACTGCCAAATTATTTTTATGAATAGGTTTTTTATTTTTTTTTTTGCCATATATTGTTTAGAAGAGTTCTCCCATTCCACCAAAAATGGTGCTCCTTAACATAAATCTTTCAGGCAGAAAATACCAGATATATGTCAAACTTTTGACCCCATTTTCCCACCCTTAGGGGTAGAATTTTCTTGAAATTTTGTATGAGACCGCTCCCGATAACCTATAACTTATTTAACAAAAAGTCATTAAAACGGGATCACAAAATATAAAAACATACAGTCGAATTGAGACCTACCCCTTTTTTTAAACTTCTTTGCGATTTTGTTTTTAATTCTAAGCATAGGCGTCAAAAACTTGACTGTAAGATAATAAGTCGTATGTGTGCCAAATGGCGCTGATAGCGCTTTATCTTAACTAGATCTTGTTTTTAAATCCAAATTCGTTCGAATTTATTTTGCCTATACTCGTTATTTATACCATGTAGGTAATAGAAAATTAAAAGCACTCTAAAATAAAATTCAGTGGAAAAGCTCGCGACTTCGTTAGACTCTTAATTATGTTTTCTATATTCTGTATATGTAGTAGTATTGACATTTAAAATCGTAAAAGTGTCACCCTACGGGATATATTATTAAGCTTTACTTGTACATGTTTGGTTTGCCGAAAATATTTTAAAAATGGACCAATAAAAAGTTAGTTAATTTTTTAGGGCTGTGTCCTCGGTTACATATAAGCGAAAATAATGTAGCTTAGAGCTTTTGCCAACATTTTTCTACTATCTGTACATAATCATAACGTAAGGGTAGTAGAAAAATGTTGCCTTTTTGCGATTAAGTCGTAGTAAATAAACAGCATATTATGTATTTTAAATTAAAAAAATATCACAACAACAATCTTTTGTTTAACAATCTTGGGTGTAAAAAATGTATGCAAAACTAAGTGATTAACTTATTATTTTAAAAGAATGTGCGTTTAATGGAGATTTTAAAAAGTATAATTCACTATTGTAGGTATCTAGTGTAGGTGGTTAATTAATGCTTTTATGTGCAAAAGGAGTTAACTTTGACAAATGTAATTTAGTAAAAATTTTGTCTATTGGAACATATTTAAACTTTAAATTGTATCTGACTACTGGTGTTTAATTTAAAATCTAATTGTTATGATTATTTGATGAGTGTTATATATATATATATATATATATATATATATATATATATATATATATATATATATAAAGTAAAAAAGTAAAGTTACAGCCTATATACGTCCCACTGCTGGGCACAGGCCTCCCCTCATTTCTGAGGGGGTTTTAGGGCAAGGAAGTGTCCGCCGCGCTGCCCCAATGCGTGTTGGCGAACTTCACATGTCTTCGAAATATTTTTTTTCTTATTCCTCAGACATGCAGGTTTCCTCACGATGTTTTCCTTCACCGCCGAGCACGTGGTAAATCAGCACTTAAAATTGCAAATTAACAATTTCATTGGTGCCGGCGGGGCTCGAACCCGGGTTACTCGCATTCTGTTGTATTTACAGCGAGCGTTAACCATCTGAGCTACCACGGCTCTTGTAAGAATATCCACTACCCCATATCATCCCGTGGCTGTCGTAAGAGGAAACAAAGAAACAAATTAGAAAACGGGCAGCAGAGTTTTGTTAATAACGATTATAAATAAAAATAAACTGCGACAGCTAACCCGCAAATGGCAAATATTCCCTCTATGAAGCAATCTATGGGGGGAGGAGGCCTATGTTCAGCAGTGGACTTAGCAGGCTGAAATTGCAACGGTTAATAACCGTAGGAATTCAGTCGTTTGTGTTAGTGTAAAGAAAAATGTAAAACTAAGGTAAAAGAGTTAGTTTCTTTCTGAAAAGTCATATTTTGGGTTCTAATTGAGATATATTTCTTCTGTATTTTAAGAAAGGTAATAAGCTATGTAGTATATATATGCTGCTTCAAGGTTATTCATTCATTACCGGACACTTGATACAGTGCCAAATCGGAACGAGCCGCTTGTGACTTATATACACCAGGAACGCAATTTATTATATATTTAAACCAATGATGTAAATTGAAATTCTGCACATAATAAATAACTTGCATATAATTACTGGAAATACCTTTGTTAGCCGTAGTTGCTATTGTTTCTGAACGATTACAAGGTCGAGTGGCTTTTGCAAACAGCAAAAAGCTTTTATAATATGAAAATTACTGTATTGCTTTAATCAAAACATTTAGAATAATTGGAGACTTATCTAACATTACATAACGCTTAGCGTAAATTTATGTTTATAACATGTAGGTCAATTTGATTCATATTTACGTTACGATACCCAAAACAAAATTTTTATTTGTTCATGTATTTAGTTTTTAGTGTATTTAAGCTATAAAAAAATTACAAAAAATTATTAAATTTATTTAACAAATCAACTTTATCTATTCCATTTGTTTTAAAATTATTTACTAACAGTAGAACTGAAGTTTAAGTTTTAACTGTCTTTTTATCATCGAATTTCGAAACTGTAAGTCATTGAATTCAATTAAAAAAGCATTTCCTTTTGTCATAATATATCATTCACTATAATCTTAGAACGGAAAGCAATTACTGAGAATTTTTGTGCGGAAACTACACAGAGACAAAGGCTGGCAATATTTATGATTTTAGATAATGAAACAAAGTGGAAGATATGACCGTGATATGAGAATGCTTTTGGCAGAGGTTAGCAATCACCAACAATGGTCAATAACAATCATTGGTGTTATAATATACATATATGTATATATCTGCATACATATCTACGGGCGTAAAACTGTCTTTTAGTTTCTATAACGCAATCTCTAACAAATTCTACATGATTTTTGGTTATGTATTTAAAAATAGAAGTTCGCAGTTCATTTAAGTCATAAAATTGTGTTAAATGTGAATTAAAATTTTTTGCTTATTATTAATGAAGGAATTGTGGTAGTAGCAAAATAATATAGATAGTATATATAATAAACATTTTGTATATAATTTAATACGTCGTTGCTTAAAATACGAGTACATTATTATTGACATGTCTATATGCCGTAAACTTCATCCAGCCTGGTCAGACAAAGACGGGTGGAGCAAAAGAAAATGGAACTGAAAGAGTAATATTTTGGACACTACCAAAAATTTATTTAACTGAACTTTATTTAATTTTCAAGAAAAAATTACGTGAGAAATTTTGTCGAATTTTCTACCACCGCTGTCGCATGTGGTGACTTTGAATGTGCTCAACGATCATAAAACGTTCAATAGAAGTAAAAATTAGGCAAACAGCTAAATATGTGTCGGATTTAGAGTATGCGATTTCGTTATATTGTTATCGCAGTCTCGCCAATTTCATGCTGTATTTCAGTACTGCAAAAGCGAGATTACAAATGCAAATTTCATCCGTGATGGGTAAATCCTCACTACGAATCGTCGCATGTTGCTCGTGCGTGCGTCAGGGAATTCCCGAAAGTGAACAAATATACTTTTGTAGTAACAGATTAAATATTATGTGTCTCAGTAAGTGAAATCCTGAGTTTGATATAGACTTTTTGCGTAAAAAAACAAATGTAAAAATTTTACTACAACTATAATTAATGATTGATGAATTCAAAGACTTCAAAAGTTCTGACACAGTGTGGAAAGATTTTTGGCATCTACAGATCGTCAATCAGCGAAGTGTAGACAAAGCGGTCTACATGTTCATTTACGCACTAAGCACGGAATTGGTGCTCTAAATGTTAACACCGAAGTGATATCCGAATTAGTTTTTCTGGCGCACAACCAACCATGAGTCGCAGCTAATCGATTGAAGTAGCAGCTACAACCCCAACCTTATGCGACAACGACAAAGATGACTACACTGAAAAACTACCTCAACCATTGGCAAAAAAGTAAGATATCACACTATTTGGAGAAATCTGATTCTCTTTCTATGAAAGTGTCCTGTATGGTAGCAAAATATAGATTATCAAGTGTTCGTTATTTCAGAAGATATACAGTTATTGTTTGTAAAAGTGGGATATAAGTTCCTCAATTCCCTAATTCCATTAAAGATATGTTAATGAAATATGACACTGAAATTAAAAAATATTTAATTCAACAGTTTATATTATAAAAAAATAACCAGATATTGAGTATTGCTTTCGACGAATGGGCGTCGAATCGTAATAGGCGGCACCTAAATCGAAATGTGCATGCAGTTATTAATGGAAAATTATCATTATTTTGCAATATTGGATTAGTTCGTATGTATGGAAGTTTACTAGCTTAATCACGTATAAAATTTGTCAAAGATAAATTGCAAGCATTCAATGTGGACTTAGATGTTGATATAGTTTCAATAACCACTGAAGGCGCAAGTGACATGCAAAATGTTTGCAATATTGGACGTAATTTATTCGTATGAGAATGAAACTATACCAGAAATCAATATTAATAATGATGACGTAGAAGCCTTTAATGGCGCTGATGAAGATTTTGATCAAGAGTCCGATGCCGTTGATGAATTCATGTAACTACCAAAGCGAGTACGGAAGAGTTTGAAATTTAATTGTCAGAATATAAAACGTAATAAAAAATGCGCAAAGTTGTGATTATGTTTAAAAGATCTCCTACGAAAACAACGTTTCTACAGAAATACGTAAAGCAAGAGTTTGGAAAAGAACTAAATCTTCTTTGGATTGCAGAACTCGTTGTAGTTTGGCATTATCTGATAGAGTAGAGAGATTTAATCAACTGAGATCATGTATCTCCAAGGTTTTGGTTGATCTAGAATTTGGATCTGATTATTGGATCACAGAAGACGAATTCAACATTATGAGCGATATAGATAGAGCTCTTCAGCCAATCAAGTTAGCGGTAGAAGTGTTATGCCGACAAGACTCTAATCTGTTTACGGCTTAAACAACCCTTCGCTTTACAATAGATTAATTACGGTAACAGAAAACAAGCTTATCATAAAAAATAGTCTCATCATTAAGTGTCAGAATAAACCAACTAACAACTATCACAACAAATATCTAAGTGATTTGAATGATACCGACTTAAATGATACTTTTGCATTGCCAAGCAAATTCATAATTAAAATTAAAATGATAAACTTGTTAAAAAGATTGGATCAATCCGCTTCCATAACTGATGACAGAATGACAGAATGTTGTCCAGAATCTGATCAGCAAAGTGTGATAAGCAAGATTTTTGCTGATGCCCATGAACCGTTATCGAACTTCGCGTCACGTACCAGAGAAAATCAATTTGCAGCCTCGATTTCATCTTCCCTGTCTCTGAGAGATGAACTTAATAAAAAGCTCAGGTCAGAATTCATGAGTTTGCATAGAAAGTTCAATTCCACCAATACTAAGTTCGATTTGATACTGATTTTCTAAGCATTCCACCAATGAGTGTAGAAGCTGAGAGAGCGTTTTCGGCTGGTGGATACATATGTAATAATATTATTAGTTCTTTAAATGATAAGACAATGGATAAGCTTTGCTTTTTACCTAAACACTTTCAAGTCAAAAATTAAGATTAGGTTTGTATGTGGGATTAATTGTAGTTATCTCATGTTAGTTTTAATTTAACCCCCATTAAAGATTTTTTTTTACTCATGTTATTGTTTTAGTTAAACCACCATTAAAGAATTTTTTAATTTCGCAATATCATATATGCGCGAGTTACGATACCGCAATATTGCGGTATTGAAAATATATTGCGGCATTGCATGCTCTAGTCGGAGTGCAGCGTCAAAGATACGAAACTTCTGACACTACGAACGCCCATCCGCCTGCAATGCGTTATGACATTTCATCCCTAAAACAGGAGAATAATTTTATTTAGCAGCAGTGTTTTATAGATTGCTTAAGAAGTAAAAACCAAATAGTTATATTAACAGCATATAAATGCGAAAAATAAATCATATTTTTATGAAACTTAAGAAACTCATAAGTAATCGCTTAATACGTGAATTTTATGTGTAATTTCACAAATAAGCATCATACAAGATGTAACTACCAGATGATTGAGAAAATTCTATACTAAATAAAAGGCTATACGAGCCATTGTAGGATGTTTCTTGTGGGATGTTTTTTTATTATGATGAAGAGATAATAGAAATCGACCTCAGTTTGATAAGGTCTAGGGCACATCGCGATTGATGTCGTAGCGATTGGTTTAGATGTTAACATTAATGATTTGATTACAATTAGAACCATAGATGCCTACTACCTTATTAATTCTAACTGAAGAACACGTTGGATTATCTGACATCTACGACTATCGGATCTGGGTTCCAATACCAGATCCTAGTTTGGGACAAGATTTGAACAAAAACACAAATTACCCATGTCTCCATGTCTTTAAAACTGCATCCTAGACCACCCCTGATCTTATCAGTGTTAGGTACATCAGGCACAGATTGGTTCAGTGGTTTTGTGGTTGCATATATACCTGTCATACTACAATATATCATACATACTCCATCGCTTCTTTTAATATGAGGCAGTTGTTTGCATCTTTCATTTCAAAATATTCGTCAGAATTTGTATTGACAGATGAATAAGCAGCTAAGCTGTCTTTTCTAAATTTCATTACTGAATTCTTATTCTCCAAAGCATGCGAACATGTAACCACACCATAAATTACTTTCTTTGTTATTATCACTAAGCTGTTCTTAAGAAATTTTTTGTCTAAAATTGTAAAGCGTTCGCGGCATATACAACACTTCGTTGTGTGACGTAAGTTTGTAGAAACGGCCCAAGCCTTTACAAATCGTCAACGTTGTCTCCAACGAAATGGCCGTTACAGCACTAATGAGTTCATAAATCAAGTTAGTTAAAGACATGCGCTGCACCGCGCAATTGCGCTCAGTTCACTGCGTGACAGTTCTTCAAAATGTGATGGCGCATAGCGCAGCACCGGGAAGTTCGAAAGATGTGAAGATTTTGTTGTTATTTTATATTATTTTTATACACTTTGATTCCATGAAATGTAAAAGCAGTGATACATAGTACCTAATATGTAGGTAATCTTTGTTTTCTACAATTAATTTTCCTTACTGGCCACACGGTTATATTTTGATAGATGAGTTAACAGATGTTTAATATTCGTAACGCCATGGTGCAATTTTGAGCAATGCAATGAGCCGGCGTAGTAAACTGCGCCTGAGTTACCGAGTTTCAGAATTTCACTCAGTTAGCCACGTCTGCTTAGTTACATTACACCGGTCTGTTGGTACGAGTACTGTACTTCAACCGTATTACTTAATATAGATATTGGTGGTACAAAAATTTAGCAAAGCTAGATGATATAGCCTTTCATGATGTACGTTCACACTCGTCGCTACTCGAATAACATCTATTTAATGTAGCTGACGGTACTCATTTCTCTTGCCAATGACCTGGTTATAAACGTTTTTTTTCCACTATGTTTAAAGGTTACAAGTTTTGAAATTTGTTCCTCTCAATCTCTTTGATAGCTGTATATCGCCAATAATGTAAGCGGTCACCTCACATAATTAATGTATTGTGAGTGAGCTTGTAACGCTACGCGGTTTATTGCGATTCTTAAAAGTAAAGGTCATAAGTACCTAGTTTATACGGTGAAAATACAACCTTAACAAAGTCTAGGGAACAAGCTAATTATATACACTTATGTAAGAAAATGCATTAGAAAAAGTAAGGGCCAGTGAAATTTGTAAAAGTTAATATTGCATTTTAATCAATTGTTCGAAAATTAAAACTTAAAACCGCTATTTAAAAAGCTACGAAAACTTAATTTAGGTCGCTCTCGCATTGTACGGAATTTTCTGACGTATGAATTTGAGATTATTATCCGTTTTCAATTTTTTCTTGTGAAAAACAATTATCACTACTTTCTTCTAATTTGTGTGATGCCGAGCGTCATGTCACGTCGTCATTTAACGCCAGAAGCGATATCTAGATCGGTGGGTATGTCAGAAGCTGAGAAGGTTAACACGCAATCAACCGTAATTTGATGATTAGGGGCTGCATAGCCCCTTATCAGCAAATTACGGAATCGCATCGAAAAATTGTCAGGTTGGCTTCCTGTGATCTCAAAACGTCAAGATTTGGTGAAAACTCAATTTTCGAAAAGCGGGGTAAAACAATAACATCTCGATTTTAGAAAATTTAATATTTTCTTAGCGGGAAGTTAAAAATTATATTCCTGTAGGCTTTTAAAATAAGAATTAAGAACTACTAAAAACAAAAAATTGTTTTATTATAATTATTGAAAAAAATAAAGTTATTAAAAAGAAATACAGAAAATCGATTGAATTGATTATAAGTAGTATAAAGTCGTGCACCCTGTATACGACAGTTATTATAGTCTTTGGGGTCGTGTCAGTCACCAAATAGCTGCGTGAGTTTCGTAACTTCTTTTCATCGATCGCAATTTAAAAAATTATATTCAACATTATAACTATTATCCTATAACTAAAAGTTTGCTTTATTAGATATACGTATTGGATGTAATCTTACGGTTTCGCTTGCGTTGCGTTTATAGTTGTAAAAGTATTAGTAATGTTTACTATGGCGTTTGCACACTAAACTTTTACTTTACTTTTTTAATACAGGCATGATGATGATCATCTGCTATTGTAATTAAACTCTGTAAGACCTCATTTTTCATTCGATTCAAAAAAAAATTAAGTATATCAAAAACATAATAAGATTTTTTCATAAAATCCGGCGCATCTAGACGAGACAAAGAGAAAAGAAGAGCGTTCTCAATGGAGGGAGAGATTTAAAAAAGAGCTTTCGATTTATATTATTTGTTACGGTTTTTGCCATGTCTTCGGTTCGGTACGTTCGTGTATAAGTCTAAATAAAACACAATTATTTGTTCTTACTTCCTATAGCTTAGTGGTTAGAAATGAAATTTAATTTTTTTTTGCTTTTTAGCGATTTTTTTGTAACTCTGTCATTGTCGCGCTCATAAAAAATATAAGCAGGAAGCTCGGTCAATGTGTGAGATATACTTACGTAATATCCATACTTTATGTAAATGTGATACATAATAACCATAGACACAACTATTATGCTAGTTTCCAATGAGTGACAGACAACTTCAAAGCAATAAAAAGGAAATTGCACTAAACTAAAAGTCGAATTATGACATTTTCATGGTAACATCACCATGTTACATGTAACCGGATTTTGATTTCCTTTTTGAATATGTCAAGATTGACAAGGCATGTATATTATTTAGTAATAGGTAAAAAATGGATAGTGTCTATATTCTTCTATAAATCCGGGGAATAGGTACATAAAGGTACCATTTCGTAAGTCTGCAAGACCTCATTACTTCATCGCATTTACATACGTGGTGAAGCTATGCTGCAGCTAGATTATTGTTGTAGTACGAAAGGGTCGGCTCAACCGAGGAAGGACTACGCTCTCACATAATACCAACGTAAAATATGCTGCTGTATTTCGTATGGTGAGTGTAGAGAACCGGAGACCCCTTTTTACTGCATACGAAGCATTCCATCTTTGTTCTTAGGGATGACAACGTTTCTGCATTTTGTTTCGTAATCGAGGATAGATGTAGATGTCTATGGGGCACAGAAGGTTGGCTGTGTGCTCGATTGACACTCTAATTCTATTAAAAAAAAACACTCAAATACTAAACAGTGCCATTTTGTTTCATAAGCTACACGTGTCGGGTTTCAGCGGGGCATAAAATTCTTACTAAAAATTTCATTGTAAATTCCGTTGGGTTTTGGGTATAAATGTTTGTAATTTAAAAAGTGCAATGAATATCACAAGGGGCTGCTCGACCCTTTTTCTTCCTTGAAGTTCGTGTAGATTATATACGGCCCTCTTATATATTTCTGTCGCCAAATATTAGTGCATGCACTATGTTCCGGTCGAAAAGGAGAACCAGTATAATTACAGGCATTCCATGTTAATCCTCAAAGTTATAAAACGAAAGCATATTATTATGGAAAAATTCAAATATTCATAATGATAATGATACACAGTTAAAATAATGTTAAACTTATCTACTTTTATCCTTCAATGAACAATACTTCGTGCGTAACAGAGAGTTGGCGACGCGAGATAATGCGAATTAAGTATTAAAGATATTTTCATTTAATTTTGATAACAAATGTTTTAAGCACTGATAAGACTAAAAGATAAGGACAGTTTAATGCTAGAATGAAAAGTTGTATATGTCCAAGCGGGATGAGCATAAATTTAGAGGAATGGCGACTTACCATTCCTCGAATGCCATTTGCAAGGCCTCCATCCCGAGGGTCGTGTAAAACTGAGTTTTTCATCTAGTGTAGGCAATTAACAGTAATGAGAAACGTAAGTCCGAACCGTTTTTAAGAGTAGGTAGAGTTTATTAAAGTATAAAAATGCTATAATAGCGATTTATTAATGTTTTGGATATATTATGTATAAGAATAAGATAATAAAAATGTTAATCACATTTAATTTTAGTAATAAAATAGCGAAATAATGAGAAAAATAAACGATAAAATTAAAGATTTAATTTTGCTTAAAAGTTTTAATTCTTGTATTGTAAACTTTATTTTCGACATTTTAAGGTTTATGAATTTAAGAAATTTCTTGTAAAATTGTGATATTTTGTTTAATATTTTATTAATTATTTTTATAATGTGAATGTTTTAATTGTTTTATGTGTTATTTTGTACTTTGTGAGAAATACAAATGTTTTGTGATGTTTTTTTGGCCAATAAAGTTACGTTATCATATAGTTATGTTATATCATTATTAATTAGATTAATTCAATATAGCATTGCGCGCGCGGCTCTCCTACCGGCTTAGCTTTTGTGGGTAGTTTAGTAAGTCACCCAATTTGCAATTCGTTCGGGGTCAGCAACAGTTTCCAGATTTAAATCTAGAAAGAAAACGAAATCAGGGAATGTAAAATGAAAGTGAAAGTAGTGAAAAGCTCAGCATCACATTTCCAAAGGGCATTTACAAACAATCGCTGTTTTATTTCTTCAGTGTCCACACTAAAAGTAGGGAACTAAGAAGATATACAGTTTACTAAATACATGACTGACGTCAAGACCAGGACAATACCTCGGGGGCCCGTAATCTTAGTCGTCAACCGCGTTCTTTTGAGAAAGAGTGGTTAAGATTCCAAGTCGAGCGTCTTATCAGGGGTCACGACCACCGCGTTACTTCCCGAACCCAACGAGGTGTGGTATAGGAAAGGGGGGCAGTAATTAGTTGATCTCTGCTGCGGCCGTGAGATGAAGAACGTGACGCTCTGTTTCACGGAGTTCATAACTTGGTCTGTTATATAACTTATAACATTGAAAATAATAAGTAATTAGTAAGTTATGGTAAGATCTCTTCTTTCTTACTTGTAAGCCACCATGAAACGTTTAATTACTTGTATTTATCTTCTATCTATATAATATGAAGATGTGATGAGTGAATGATAAATCTATGAACGCAAAGCCAAAAATACTAAGCGTAGAAATCTGAAATTAGGTTAGCAGCTTTTTATAACGTAGGCATCCAATAAGAAAGGATTTTGGGAAATTCAACCCTTGAGCGAGAGAAATAGGATATTATAGTTGGTACGAAACTTTTTTATTTTACGGGGCAATTGACGACAAACTTACTGAAATTATTCTATTAATAAAATAAATGAACACGTATTTTGCAACTTTTTAAATTAACTCCAAAAGGGGGTCCATATTTGTATGGAGCAAACATTTTTGAACAGCTGTAACAGAAAACGATTAATTAACGAAGGCAGATGAATGTACTGGGGTACTTAAAGAAAGATTGTTAGAGCGGATTTAACTATTGGAAAGACCTTAGCTTAGCTTAGCTTAAAATGTTCATATTATTCGAACTCTTAATGAGCGTGGGTCATGATCATGACTCATGGCTGTCTCGACATTACAACTTGGACGCGAGTAAAACCGTTGGGCGATATGCTAGTTCTTAACAATATCAGTTATTAAAAACATCAGTTTTAAAACATTTTAATGCCCCATAATTCAACAGAGCTGTAGTTCGAATTTAGCTCCGTGTTGAGGCCCGAAGCACAACCCGAAGGTAAAAATGAGATTAGATTAGAACAATAAAACTAAAGTCGAGATAATTGCATCGGAAACGATGCATTATCGCAAATAGGTTCTAAAAAGTGATAGCATGCAAAATTCATAATAAACTTTATCATTTGGATCTATTATAAATACTTCCAATATATACAGCAGAACATATCTTCATACGTTTCGTTCGATCGTAATGCATTATCATATTAACTAGGTTTCCGCCCAGCAATCAAGTTAAATTGCGTAAAGTACAGAATATTACTTGCAATATAACTGAATTTGTAGTCGTGAAGGATACACTTATTTAACTTAAGTATATATACAAATCGTTTGCACAAACTTTTAATGCATATTGAATGACAAAGTGGACCATAACAGTGCGAAACGCATTGCAAAAAATTACTGGCAATTTCGGGTGGCTGAGACTTATACAATAAAAAGAAATGAGGCAAGAGTAGGTTCAAATCTGCGCCGATTGCACGCCGTTAAAAAATTGAGTTCTTTTATAATTTTTTTTATTTACATAAAATTACTTTTGCATCATCAACTCTTTGCTTTATACTTAATGAAACAAACGTTTTAAATGGGGTAATGGTATAATAAAGTGTAAATACTAATTTATTTTATTCTATACATTGAGTTATAAGTACTACCTACGTACTAGAGAAGCTATTCCAAACAAAAAATGTGCACTACTCTGTATCCGCACATGTGCGGGAAACAGTAGAGTCGCGCATGCGCAGTTGATATAAATGCACGAAAATTGTCATAATAAATAATTGTTTATTTAGATTGTATTGTTAATGAAGTACATTTTTTTAATTTTCGTTTATTTCGCATATGTGATAATTTAATATAAAATTATTATTAGCGCCGATCCGCACTGCATGAATATCGAAGCCACAATAACAGTTGTTCAGTGGACCATAGTGAATATTCGGAATGCCATATCTAGTGCGTAGTACATATGTATCGATGATTATACAAAACATAACATTAACTTTATTACGCACACTACATGAAAACTGAATTTCAGTAAACATAATTCATTTCATTATTCTTACCTTATTAGATTTAAACAAATATAAAGGCAACACATTTAGCACATACATATTACGCATAAACCGTTTAATTCAAATCATACTTGCAGACAACATAGGTAATATCTAAAAATAATATGGTGAAAACCTTAAAAGACTCAAATTCTTACATCACATAAGACTTTATACAGGAAAGTGCTTTTATCAATGCACACGCAATACTTTTACAAGTAGAGCAGTACAGGGACCCACTGACCTATGCTGTAATATGTCCCGGAAGCATTCGCTTTACATTTCACAGCTATACAACAACTAATAAACGCAGTTTATCTTTATCTGTTTGGTTCAAATGAAATTTACAAATATTGTGAATTTAAATTAATTTTGCCTATACTACATACAAACCATTGAAGTAATATGTACTTACGTACTAGAACAGCTATCTCAAACAAAAAGTGTGCGCTACCACGGTAATATTATCTATACAGTATTGTAACTCGGCCGTATCTTTGAAATAAATGCCTACAGCCGTGCGGTACGTAAACAAAATTGTTTTGGGAAACATGGACAAGGTGGAGAAAAGAAATATCTTTTACTTGGATAAAGAGGTATCTATAACCAAGTAAAAGATATTTTACAATTTATTTCTTTGGTTTTATTATTATTACGGATTTATTACTGTATAGATAAAATTACCGTGGCCAATAAACCTAAAAACAAAAAAATTACGTGGCGCTACTCTGTGTTCGCGCGGTTGTTTTTTTATCATAGAATAAACACAGGTAGAATGACCCTATACCTAAGTAATAGTAGATTGTATTGGTAAATTATATCGAGAACAGTATTTAAATTTTGTCATTTATTTTGTATATTATATTTACTTATTTAATATAATATTACATGATATATCACAATTACATTTTAATGATATTTTTATCTGAATATTTTAAAAGGTATCTAAGTCAAATATAAAAAACATACTAAATGTATGTTAAACACAACTTATTAACATAACATTTACATTACAAATATATTTATTTAAATTAGAATAAAAGTCGTTCATAAATGCTGGGCATGCGAGAGTTAAAAATGGACGAATTTATAGTTTATTCCACTTTGACTTTGATGTGGAAACCTAAAAATAAAATAAAAGAATAATAAGCAGATTTAAACATGAAAAATTTTGCCAAATTATAATTACTTATATATGTTTCTACAAAAAAATGTGTATAATAATATATTCGTCCTATACTTAAGTACCTACCCACAGAAATATCGCATCTAAACATATTAATTTCATAATCTATATTCCCTGACACGAGAATAATTATGAGGAATAATTTGTTTTATTATTAATACATAATACTTTTTTATTGATTAAGTATCTTATTAACCGATGAAAAGTAAAACTTGGATTTTACTGACATTTCTTCAATTATTTGTGCAATATCTAAGTACACACGACGGCATAATTTTATTAAGAGATTTTTTTTAAATCAACACAACACACAAGCGCCTAGCGAGTGACTGATTAAAGTGCGGTGTATGCACCGCAGTTGAGTGGAACAGAGTAGCTGAATGCAGTGTCGCCTCTAGTACGTAGTACATAATAGCTCAATGATACAAACAAATTTTTAAAGCAATGTTGATAGCTAAATAATATTTTATTTTTATGTAGCTATCAACATTGCTTTTACGTAAAATTGGCAAACGAGAGTCCATTTCGCAAGTGGCTGTCCAGAACATGGACACATGTAACTATAAAACTACAACAAAACGAGGCGACAAATACGTTGTAACCTCTGAGTACTACGATATGGAATACCTCAGTCTGTGTTTATACTTTCTCTTCAAACAGTTCTGAACGGAAAGCTTTGGCGGGAGAAAAACATTATATAAGATGCTGATAAGTAACTAAACCGCATAAATTTGATCATGCAGAATCCTGAGCAAGAAAGAAGCCCTACTTTTTTAATTTGTTATGAAGAATGTTATATACAACTTCGTACGGGTAAAGTTACAGCCTGTATACGTCCCACTGCTGGGCACAGGCCTCCCCTCATTTCTGAGAAGGTTTTAGGGCAAAGAAGTGTCCGCCGCGCTACCCCAATGCGTGTTGGCGAACTTCACATGTCTTCGAAATATATTTTTTTCTTATTCCTCAGACATGCAGATTTCCTCACGATGTTTTGCACATGGTAAATCAGCACTTAAAATTGCAATTAACAATTTCATTGGCGCCGGCGGTGATCGAACCCAGGTTACTCGCGTTCTGTTATATATACAGCAAGTGTTAACCATCTGAGCTTCGCACGGGTGATCTATGGATTTTCACTACAGCGCCACCTAACGGATCCAACTGTAGCTGAGCTCTTTCCAGATACCCCATAAATATTATCTTCTTATAAAAATGTCAAAAGCACAAACTGTGTGGCGAATTCAAGATAAGCTAATGTTCCCTCTGTTCGAATATATATTCTTTTTCTTTTCTTTGCATTTATTTCTTTTTCTATTAAATATGTTGTACATTATTTTCTATTTATTTATTTAATAGATTATATAGGAGGGGTCTCAATACAACACCCTTAGGATGGAAAATAAGGGAATGTTTTTTTTAAAATAAGTAACTATTTATACGTCATTTTAGATGTGATCTCAAGCTTTTGATTTACCTCGGTCCATTCAAAATGGTGAAAACAATTAATTTTGAAAAAAGCTTAACCCGACTGCAAAGAAGTATAAACAATAAAATAATTTGCACATGATAGCTTTTAAAATCGGGACTTGAATTCTTCTTTAAACTTTGTCTTAGCCATCTTCTGAAGCAATTTATAGAAATTATTTTATAGTTTTTATTTTTAATTCTACTTAACGTTAGGGTATATTCAATCCTTTGTGCTAATGTCGACTACTAGACATTCATATAGGTATACTATATAGTTACGCACAAAACAACAGATCGAGCGAATACGGCAATACACCCAGATACTCTTCCTGTATGTAAGTCGACATTGACATTTAGACAGGACTGTACGACAGATAATTTAGTTGTCAACGAGAGTGAGGGAGATGGTGTTACTTAAAGAGGCTGTATGCAATAAAATAAATTGGTCTTTTAATCTATATACATCAGTTGCTCAGTTGCAAAGTTCACGCGTGTGCCATATAATATTCGACTGGTGGCTGAGAGTCCTTGGCCGGTTGTCCCTTCGAAATTCATATTGCGCTCGCCAACCGCTTTTTGTAACAAATACCCATCATCCGATCATTCATTAAAGCATTATACTATATAAGCAATTGGAACATCAAAAGTTAACGGCAATGCATTTGTTGAATACTGCCCAGCCTCACGTAGGTTACGTTGCATACCATTGACCAGTACCTACAGCGATACAATATTAGCACTGGTAATTAGAGAACAACAATAACGCCATTCGACCTTGATCTCGTTTCGAGCGCCTCCACCTGTCTACGATTGGAGCTTAAGAAAAGTTGCCCGGCAGTGAATGTCTGACTAAATAAATTATTACTAAGTACCTACACGTATTAAGCTCGTGTTTTCGATGTACTTTATCAAACGTGTATCAAAGGCAACTGATGTAATATTACCAGATATCTCGGAGACAAGCTGTTCAACATTCGCATGACTTAACATAATCGGTTATCGAATTTCATGCCGTGAATATTACACTGAATTTGAGAGACAATAAGTAAATTATAATAAACGTTCGTTACAAAACGATCAATAGTAGACATGTAAGAACGTTTTATTGATTGTACAAACAAGACAAAAAAAAATTCTAGATGCATATTTAAAAATAACCGCTCGATGTACCTATTATTATTTATAGACTTATTAGTTTTGCGGAGAGGCTAGATGACCTGACACGGTAGCGGTAGGTTTGTCAAACTACTACATATTACCTGATATATTCCCCTATTTTTTAATTTCTATCTTATTTTATTTATCTTTTGTATTTACTAACATAGCATTTTAAGTTTATTTGTACTACTAACATAATATGTGATAACAATTAAAAATGCCTGAGAAATAAAACTTTTTTATTTCATTACGACTTTGTTTTTCATTTCCGACTTTTCTGTTACTCTTTGTGAAAATTCTTCAGCACTGATAACTCTTCATGGACCTAACAAAACCGATGCATCGTTTGCGGTGCTTATAATATGTGAGTTCATAAATACTGTAACAATTTAATGTCTTATGAATTCAAATTAAGTAAGAAACTTCGATCGATTTGCTATTCTATTATATATTATATATATTATACTATTTCATATTTTATTTTTCAAAGTAATTGTTAAGTTATTTTATAGAGTAGGGCGTCAATTAAAACAGAATTGCAGTGTATGCTTTTAATAACTAGGCATCAACCGTAAATTTATCAACATTGTCAAAGCTAGAATTCAACGATAAGTAAAGACAAAAGAAAAAGTTATCGTGTATAATAAAGATTCACTTGTTGCCGCGATACGCTGGTAGACAACTCAGAAATGTGCTCTATACATATGGGAAAAAATAATTTAAGCACTATAACAAAGAAAATATGGGTCCAACAACAAAGTTTGTTCAGTATTCAAAAATTACTCGACTTTGATGTACAAGAAAGCTTTGGGGCTAGCGGTGATTTTAAAATCCTCGTGGAGTGCGTAAGTTGATAGATTCATGGTCAGGGAGATTAATAAAGCTCTTTATGGAAGCCAGAGGCGTTCACTTTGAATAAAATTGTTTTTAATTAATCACTTTAGACATCAAAATACATCCACAGATAAGTTTTATTATTATTTCACAGTTTCTTTTGAAAAATGGTGAGCACTTAATTGTAATCAGATCTTATGGGCTACATACATACAAATATTAATTCTTTAATTTATAACTATAGTAGGAATCCGGCACGGCTTTACACGAGTGATTTCTGGATCTCTACAAATGGGCAATCTACCAAGTGATTGGATGAATTGGATGATCTACCAGGTCTAACTCTGACTACGAAGCATCCAGGTGGGCCTTAGTCTCCCATAAAAATTTCATAATATTGTTCAAGCCGATCCAAGAAGAATTGGGAACACATGCACACCCGAATTTTATATGTATACAAAGATGTAACAAGTAGTGTTCTTAATACCAAAGATTTAAATACACGAAAACCGATTATATGCGACTTGTATAGGATTGAATACTGGGAATACGACGATTGATAAATAAACAAACTCGTAGTATTTATATATGCTACAAACTACCGTATATTAAAGCAGTGAATGTGACCATGATTTTATTACCGACACGTCCGTTTCAAAATACACGTAGATATATTTTAGTGTAGCTGAGCTTGCTACAATAAGCTTATAATAATATCAGTAGAATTATAATAGTATAGTAAGTAAAGCGTAAAACGCATATTGGATTCAGTTTCAAGTATTTTTACGATTTCACACTACGCTTATTCAATGTAATTACATTCGTAAATATCATTCGCATTGAGAATACATTGCAAAAGAAAGATTAAGATGAGAAAATGATTTTTATAGGAAACACAAACACGCACATGTATACTGTATGTAATTAAAGATAACTGTTTTCTCGACTGGGTTAAAAAAAAGTTAAAATCAAATTGCCCTATATCTTATGATAGTTACTATGATTTATAAATGGAATTGTTATGTAAGCGTTTTAAATTTGAAGAAAATATGACTGCGAAAGGACATGGATTTCCGCATTAAATATTAGATACTCACATTATCAAGATATAGTTCGTGTAGAATTGTAAACTTTACATAGTATACATACAACGAAAATTAAGGCACATTTTTAGTTTTTATTACAAAATGAGAGGAAAAAAACTTACTCACATTATTCGAATAGTACTGTGCCAAAGATGTGCACTATATACAAAATTTATGTGTATATCATAATTTTTTTCATACAAAACACTATAATCAGTAAAATAAAAGGGTTGTATCATTGCTAAAATCCCTTTTCCATCCCTGCACAGGAAATAGTACGAAATAATAGTTACAAACACAAAATCAATATCGACTATAGGCGATACTAGTAAACAATATTATAACGTTTGAATTACACAAACATTTTTTCGACTAATTTAAACTCTACAACTCTGCGAGTATTATGTATTGCTCTTCTCAATTATACGAATTTATGTTGGTCTTTAAAATTATGCAAAATAATTTCCACGCAATAACAGTTCCAACCATAACTTACTGCACGCTAGACGCGTCTAAATTTATAAGTTTAGCCGATATTTATTTATTGATGCATAATATAAAGATGACCATTAAAATATTATTACTGAAAAGTGCATTTTCGCTAATTAATTCATATATGGACGAATAACGCCCTAAATGTTAATTTTTACTTACTTCGTTAAGTTCATGTTAAGCTAGTAACTTTATTACCTTTTTATGAATCATCATCACCATTAAAGCACATCGCAAGCCCGTATCGTGCCCGTCCCGTGCCCGTGTGACACGATCGTCATTATCACTCCCGTCTAGAGCGAGAACACCTTTTGCTATTACCGTTATATTACTGCCGCCATTTCATTACTAAATATTATTTACAACCAAGCCATTCAGCCTGTAGGAAATTTATTACAAGCGAAGCATAATAAACCCAACTCATCCTTCAAATACCATAAATATCAATTAAAGACGAGATCTTAACATGCATGCCTTTAATATCTAAATTGGTGAAGCCCATAACCATATCGTTTAATTGTCGATCGATGATTGAACAACGTTTTATCGACCATTATCCGTCGATCAGCTAAAGCTACCACACTAATCGATCGATATCGATCAACGTTGATCAATGGCATCGATTTACTTTTTATATATACATAAGTATTTACTTATTTTTAAACTTCGGAACTATGGTCCGAAATCATATTTTTTATACAATTATATACCAAATCTAAGAAATACCTTTTGAAGTTTCATATTTATCATTCCGCAATAACTTTGCACAAGCGTACTCACACGAATTAAAATAAAATTTTACGTAAACCCAAAGAATTATTAAGTTATTTATATTTCATTATAACGTCTATAGTTTTTTATCACTAATTTAAATTCGAATCTTTCAAACAAAGCAAAATATTTAAAAAAATTACCAGAATCAACTTTTTTTACTTGGCGTCTTTTCAATGATATGTCGCTATGTACCTTACCGTAGTGTTTGGATGATTAAAATTCATTTTTATGCGAATAATCGGCAAAAATAATTACATAATCGGTAAAAATATTCAAATAATCTAATCAATATTTTTAATTTATTATTTGTTTAATAAAATATTTATTATTAAAATTCCTTAAATTACATAAATCATGAATAAAGCTCATATAAAAGGCCGCGCTGAAAAAACACGTAATTCCAATCTTCCGCCATTTCGGGAGCTTACTGTGCGTAATTTTGTGTTTGCCTTCTTATTTTGTGACTCTGCTTTAACTTTTTGGACTGTTTCTTCTATATTCGTTAAAACATCTGCCCACGTTTGGGAAAAGTGAATTTGATTATGGATGACTTTCAAAGAAACATTAATTTTGACTGCATTATTAAAAATCAAATAATTAATCTAAACGATAGCTAAACTAGTTGTACTGAAAGTGATTAAATAAATAGTTTAGTCTAGTTAAGTAGTTCTAGTTCAGTAGTATTAGTTTTAATTTAAAATTTTTATAACTATGCCTCTAAATATAAGCAGTAACAACAAATACGAAGAAACTGATAATTTTGTGTTTTAAATTATCCGTTTTTAATTTATTCTAGTATTATTCAAACCAAACTGTAAATGATTACCAACTCTAAATAATCGATATCGATTTTTTAAGAATCTAATATTATACGTTCTCATTTTTCGGTTGGCATGCTTGGTGCAATAAGTCTGACAGCTGTCAAAAAGTATTTCTTAGATTTAGTTGACTATAAGAACTAACAATATTTAACGGTCGTGTTGTTTCGATTTTGTTTACCAACACGGGCCGCATGTCAAACAATATGTAGATAGGTCGAGCGACTGATCAGAGACTGTATCCGAGTTATCGCTGTCACCGATTTATTGTATTAATTTTTATCTTTGAGTCTCATAATGACTGACGATTGTGTTTTATGCGCACATTTCCTCCCGTAAAAAAATGATAAACAGTTTTGTATCGGGGTAAATCGCTATGGCTTACTCCCCTCTAGTCTCTACCGATAGCCCGTGTTGCACTATGCCTTTGAAACGAATAATTTAAGAAAATTAGTATAACTTTGCTCCTTACTTAATCACCTCAAAACTACTTCTTGAGAGCTATTATTATAATGCAACTGACCAAAATTAGTGATGCAAATGTACGAGTCAATAGCACAACTTTCATGTCATAAATATATTTTAACCCGATGTACCATTTACGTGATAAGATCAGATCAGGATGCTCAATTGGTTGTAGAAGTACAATACTAAGATGTGGTTATTTTGAAAACGGAACCCTATTTAGTTTTATACAAAATTTGGCTACAACTTGAGATTCGATCACTTACAACTTTATTTATTTAAAATTTATTGAACCTTACATATTAAACACAGGATCAAAAGGCGGACTTAATGCTAAAAGCATTCTCTGCTGCTCTTCGTAGTTCTATCACTGCCCTAAGGTAGTCAACCTTAAGCCAGTGCCAAGCCAAATATACTCAACTATATATATATATATATATATATATATATATATATATATATATATATATATATATATATACATATATATTTCACAAAAAAAATCACTCATGAGCAAAAAAACTATCCTATCTCTCAAGTTGGGCCAAACTGTCTTAATTTAATAAATTGTTTTTGTTAATCTGTCTTGCATTTCCTATTTTAATTCAAAATATATAGAGTTTTCGATAAAATATTTCTCATAAACTAGCGGTTGTATTTTATAAAACGTTGTAAATATAATATTGACTTATTCGTTTTTATGTTGAAAATACTACCTATTTTAGAAATAAACAGCAATATTTTTAATTGTTTTAAAAGTAAATAATTTCTTAAAAAGGTTTGCCCCGCGCTACTGTGCCGGTATATTTTTTTCCATATCCTTGACCTTGCTGTAAAAACGCACTTACAACAATAACAGTTAATCTACGACCTTATTCTTGCACGGTGCTATAACATTAGCCAATTCGTGATATTTCTTACTTCCGATATCAGTATACTTCTGTTGATATTTAGAAAAGGGTTAAATTTAAATAATTTGAGATTTCGCATTTAGTAACCGGTCCAAATAAATATAGCTTTATTTTATACTTAATCACTGATACGGAAATGTCAACATGAGATAAAACGTAAACCATATACACGGGAGGTCAATTCATGGTGCCAACAAGTGTCAACAAGTGAAAGTAGCAAGTTCCCATGTTTACTTTGAAATTAATCCTACAGAGATTGACATCGAGTACAAGAGACGGCTTTGTATACAGTGCGAGGTAGACTACGCCACGCAGTGGTTGTACTTGACAAGTTAAAAAACGATTTGCTTGACGGCCGAAAAGCCGGTGACTGCTCGAAAGTAATTTCCACAAAATTACATTTATAGGAAATTAATTAATACTGAAAATACTGCAATTAAAAATAAATGTAACATTCGCAAGCCTTTATTATGTAGCCCCATTTTTTGATAACATAAACGAAATTACTAGGACTTTGACGTAAGTTAGGTTGTTAACTCTTAAACAAAATATTCTAAAGCAAGTTGAACCAAAAATAGTTTAGTAATGGACATTAAAATTTAAATATGTGATGTTTTTTTTTCAACATATACGCCAATAAACTCAATTTCTACAGAAATTGTACAGACTATATATAATATTATTTAGTCCAAGTAGTCAAAATTATTAAAAGGTAATAAATATGTATATGAATGCTGTTATAAGTTTATTATAATAAGGACGAAATCTTATACTTTTATGTTAAAGTTATAGCCTATATACGTCCAACTCCTGGACCTCATTTCTGAGAAGGTTTTAGGGCAAGGAATTGTTCGCCGCGCTACCCCAAAACCCCAATGCTTGTTCGCGAATTTCACATGTCTTAGAAATTTTTATTATTTCTCAGACATGCAGGATTCCTCACGAGGTTTTCCTTCACCACCAAATAAGAGGTAAATCAGCATTTAAAATCGCAACAATTTCATTGGTGCCGTCGGGGATAGAACCCGGTTCGCTCGCGTACAAATGTGTGAAATTTACAGCGAGCGTTAACCATAAATGCATTATGTTACGGGTACAACGTAATAGTAACGGCAAGTCGTAACATGGGGTTTAGCGAAAATAGCAAATGAAATTATTATTTTTTTGATTTTTATTGCCTAGTGACACATTTTGCGTGAAACAAAAATTAATTTAAATTTATATTGTATACTATTTTAACAGATTTCATCGCGTTTAATTTGCTTATATTTAATGCTTTGTAGCATCTATAGTCAAGGGGGACTGAGGTGATTGACGTCCTGATATCAAAGTTAACCGGGAGTACCTAGTTTTTTCGTATATATACGTTCGTATATATATTCGTGTATATATACGTACGTAAATATTTTGAAGACATGTGAAGTTCGCCAACACGCATTGGGGCAGCGCTGTGGACACTTCTTTGCCCTAAAACCCTCTCCGAAATGAGCCCAGCAGTGAGACGTATATAGGCTGTAACTTTTTACCTAGAGTTTTTTAAATTATTCCTTCGGTCCGATCTACGCAGAATGAACTTACTGTGTCTTCAACTCTTGCTGTGGTATACTTGGGTTTAGTTTTAACTTAATTAATTGCAGGGTCCTAAGCATGTAGTAGTAACCAATCTCCTTCTCTATTGAAATTACGTTTACTTTAATTTCCATAGCCTCACGTATTACCCTTAGTAGGAATCGATGTTCTTTCGCGAGGATTTGTGATCTACTAAATTAGTTGTAATGACTAGGCCTGTCTAGAATATGATTACAAACTGCAGACTTATCGAAGATTTGGTGATTCACGTAATATTAAGAAATCATTAATTTTGCATGGTAATTATATATCTGTAAGAGGCAAACGCCAGAATAATTGTAGATTTAAAACAGTTTTTCAGCTTTGGGAAACTGTTTTAGATCATTTCTATTAATTAAATGATGAGTGAAAACCATCTTAGTATTCAAAGGTGTATAAAGTTTTCATGTATCTTAAGAGTGTAAATATGTTGTAAAAAATTTATACGTGCATATACACATTTCGTTAATATTATCACATGTTATATACATATGTAAATACTGTTACTTTTACTGCTTTTACTATGACAACCAATCCTTTTATTTACTCGGGATGTCGTAATAAGCCGTGAACGACATAAGTATAGTATTGAAATATTGCGAAAGTTATCATCTCACATTCTAATAATAAAACTCAAGTCTAATTATTCCAACACATCGATCATACGAGATTCAAAAGGGCTCGAATGCAAACATTTCGATCTAGTCCTCAGGGCCGTTCGAAATTTATATGTAAATTAGTGACTTGTCGGTCTAGTACAAATGAACGAGAAATAAATACTGTTTGTGAACTGACCTGTTGCGGACCGTAGACCGACTGGAAAGGGTGAAGTTCCTTTGCGGTAGGCGAGGAGTTGAGGTTGAAGCGGGCGCGGGCGCTGGCGCAGGCAGCGAGGTGCGGGGCAGGCGGCCACCCGCCGCCGCCGCGCTCGCCGCCAGTAGCACCACCATCCACCACTTGGGCATCGCGAGATCACGGGGCGCACGAGACGCGCAAGACACGCTCGAGAACGTACTGTCACGACAGCGACTGACCGACTTGCGTGGTATGTGCTCACGGCGACGTTCACTTTTGTTGTGGCGGTGGCAGGCGCCCGCCCCGCTCCGATGAAAGTGAGGGCTTTCACTGGGCAGCCAGCTGCCTGTTCTCCGAAGTCGGAGTCCCAGGCCGTACCCCTACCATGTTTTCATAACCACAACTCAATAGGCACAGACACCTGTCGCATCGCAATGATCGCGATCCTAAACAAAACGACGAGCATTACACTTTAACATATCGTAAAATATATTCCATTCGTGTTCATAAGGAGTTTTTGTATGTGCTGATCTTAGATTAAAAAGAAAATGCTCTACTTATTTAAATATCTTCAAATATATTTAAAAATTTCGAAAATTAAACGTAAAAATTAGGTACCTACCAGAAACTTAAACACTTGCTTACACTATGCATTAATATTTTTCTTTAATTTGTACACAACTAAGGAGAAATAAAAGCAACGAAATTAAAACGTAGTTTAAGAGAAGCAAGATGTGGGCTTGAAACCAGTTTTAAAGTCGATGTCCGTTGATTTAGCAACCGTATGTTAAGTATACTTTATGCGTAACAAAATTTTTTAACTTTTTTGTTTTCGTAGATTAAAGTACCTATATTTTGTCACTTCTTAAAATCACTGCAGACATCACACAGTATTTAAATGAATAATATTTCAAATCACTGAAAGTATTGCTATCGTACATCTTAATTAATTAAAAATAAATATATCATTAACATTTTTTGAATTTAAATAAAATTCATTTATCTGAACATCACAGGTACTAAATTAGGTAGATTCATAAAAAAAAACTAAAAACAAAGTGGTATGTTTGCCTTTATTAAAAAAATACATAAAATCAAAACAAGTTTGCACACATCCCGTGCATTTTAAAACAAACAAGATTCTTGCAATTAAAACAAAGAAAAAAGATCTAAGATTTATTTATAGCACGTTAGGACAGGGAGTTTTTCTGAGATACTTCTTTCCTGATGGTAGAGGAACCACTGTGACACCTTGCGGAAAAATTGTGTCCACACTGTCTTCGGGTACGGTCGGTAAAACCATGCAGTCATCGCCCATCTGAAATAAATATCAAATTTTAGGTCACGAGAAATACCAGAATATTATTCCTTTTTTTATAGGATTAGGGTAACAAACGAGCACACAGTCCACCTGATGGTAAGTGGATGCTGTGACTCATAGACATTTAACCTCGATTAAGAATCAAAATGCAGATGCGTTGTCATTGTCATGTTTGCCTGAATGCCTCGATTCCAGTAAAACGGGTCTCCGGTTCTCTACACTCACCATACGAAACACAGCAACATTAAGCTGCTATTTTACGATGGTATTCTGTGAGAGCGTGGTCCTGCCCCGGTCGAGTCGATCCATTCATGCTACAACTATAATATAGCTGCAGCGTGGCTCTACCATGTAGAACAAAATTCCTACTTGAAATCATATAATATACTAGCTGTCCTCGGGGCTATTGTTGCCCAAATGCAAGAACAAGACGAGACTTAGCCAGTCTTGGTCTTGCGCCAATACACCTGGTCTTGTTCTTGGTCTTGGTATTGCGCTCTCAGTCTTGTTCTTGGTCTTGGTCTTGCAGCAAGTCTCGCAAGTCTCGCAATTACCTATTAGCCTATTGTTATTTATTAAACGTTACTTTAGATCTTAGAACAACTTAACAGAGTAGGCACATTTTGAGCTTGAATTAACATAGCCATAGAAAGACCAACCAAATTAATAAATGTCTAAACATTTAATGAGAAATTCGAAAAATCAACTAATACCGGGTGGGGTTTGAACCCACGACCTAAGCGATCCGTGCCGATGCTCTAACCAACTGAGCTGTCTACCAAGTCTCACGGCCACGGGAGTTAGTCTGTTTCTTAATAAACGTTTACATATAATAAGCTTACATGTTAAAACTTAGTCAAAACATATAAAAAACAAATTAATGACATTAACTTGACTGTATTATAAAGAACATTATCTGTCTAGAAAGAGATTGATAGACCCTTATATGAAATGGAATAAAAGAGTTATACAATTTACCATTTATTTAAATAAAAAATAAAATACAATACAAATTAAATTACATAACAGTACACAACAGCTTTGACATTACTGTTACTTTATATTAATTCTTTTGACCAAGAATTAATACAAAGTAACCATCTGGCTGACTCATCACTTAACCTATTTCTATGTTTTCTAATTACTAATGATGCTTTAGAAAATAATCTCTCAACAGGTACGTGAGGTAAGTTGCAGGTATTGAAAAAAAATCACGGGCCATCTTCGATAAAGTCGGATATTCTGTCTCATGCGTCCTCCACCACTCTAAAATGTCTTCCGAACTGGCGGCTCTGGGTTTACTTAGGTACTCCTCCAACTCGTCTATAACTAAGCCTTGATGAAAAGATCCAGATCCAGATGACGTCGAGGGACATGCATACAATTTCTCAAAGTCTATTACGTCTTCATCTTCATCATATTCACATACTTTCTTTTCATTTCTTGGTGATTCTAGAGATGTATTCACTGAGTGTAGACTTTTATATTCTTTATAAAGTTCATTAAATTTGCGCAGGCTTTCTGTTTTAATTTGCTTCCCCAATAATGTCATGTCAAAAGTCTGAGTCTTATGCCTTCATCTCTTCTATCAAATCTTATGCCTTCTTCTATCAAATCTGATGTAATGGTTGGGGCCATCTAGAATATGATAGCAAACTGCAGCCTTCCCGGAACGTTGCAGTTTGCGATCATATTCTAGATGGCCCCAACCATTACATCAGATTTGATAGACCACAAATCCTCGCGAAAGAACATCGATTCCTACCAAGGATGATACGTGAGGCTATTGAAATTAAAAAACATCCTAATTTCAATAGAGAAGGAGGCTGGGTACCACCACCTGCTTGGGATCCTATAATTAATAAAATTAAAACTAAACCCAAGCATACCACTGCAAGACTTTAAAATACAGTTAGTTCATTCTGCGTAGATCGGACCAAAAACAATAATTAAAAAGCTGAAGGTACTCTGGGTTAACTTTGACATCGGGACGTCAGTCACCTCAGTCCCCCGTGACCATGGGTGCTGGAAAGCACCCGAAACGTCGGGTATTAAAATTAATATAAATAAAACGCGATAAAATCCGTAAAAGTAGTTTTAATCAATGTATAGTGTTCGCGTAAATATAAGAAGTTTAAAGTTTATTAGAAACTTATGTATTTTTTCGAGTATTTGCCATTCACTATCTGTGATTTGAAAATCATTCAATTCAGTGACAAAAGTGCACAATATGTTAATGCCAGTTCTCACTTTTAAACCAAATCCAATCATATCATGTGTGGAATTCCATCTCGTTGGACAGTCGAGTATGGGGTTCAGATTTGATGGCACGCCAGCTGCTTCACAAGCAGACTGAAACTTCCTCTTCAATATCTCACTTCTTTTTATTTTACTGGAAATACTGGGTAATTTTGTTATAGCTGTACGTGAGTCAGCAATATTTGGCGCATATTCTTCATCTTCCTCAGTTTCGTCTTCATTATCTTCATACTGCTGTTCTTGTCCCTTATTGTCAGTTTTACTGTGTAATGCTAAGGTTTTTAATAAATCTTGTACACCAAGGTTCAAAATGTGAGCAAAGCACCGGAAATGTTGATTGTCTGAATCAAAGTGTGGCAGCTGTTTGTCCAATTCATACATAAATTTGGTATTTGCAGTTGCGTTGTCGACCGTGATACCCTGTATTTTATTGATTATGTCATATTTCAATAAATATTCGTGGAAAATCGTTGCAATATCTTCCCCAGTATGTCGACCGCCTGATGGTATAAAATCAAGGACTACAGATCGACACTTCCATTCGTTGTCTATATAATGAACAGTGACCCCGTAGTAACCCCTACCAGCAATTGACGTCCATCCATCAATGGTAAATGACATTTTAGATAAACACCAAGTGACCTTCCAAGTGTGGACCTTTTAGGAAACCTTTAGGAAATTGATCGAAAATATACTTGTGTAGCTTCGTCATCGAAAAATGAGAAGGGAAGATATTTTTTAACCATCCAATAAACTGTAGCTGTCGTGATGTTGTCACTGCTATTTTCAGACTGAAATAAAACAGTAAATCATGTGTCTCGCCGATTATAAAAACAAATGAAAATATGAGTGAATTATAAATACATATGTAACACTATAATATATATATATATATATATATATATATATATATATATATATATATATATATATATATATATATATATATTATGGCATAGAAATCAGTTAAGAAACGGTTTTGAGAAAATCTATCCCTAAGGGAGTGAAATGGGAGTTGGAAGTTTGTATGAAAGTCCTACGTTTTTGAAGCTAGAGACACGAAAATCGGCATTAAAATTATAAGTTTTCAATAATGAAATCCTGAATAAGCTTTTTTACGAAATCCTAACCCTAAGGGGGTGAAATTGGGGTAAAATGGTTACATGCAAGTCCTATATTTTTAAAGTATAGATATGAAGATCGACATTTACTTTATTAGTTTTAAATAATAAATACTTGCATAGTTAAGCTTTACCTATATAGCCTCTTTATACTTAGGTAAGACTTTTACAGCGAGAAAATTTCAAAATCTCATAGGAAAGCAGATATTGTACGCGGACGAAGTCGCAGGCGGCCGCTAGTTACATAATATATGTGTTATGTAATTTTGTGACAAGTGTATTTTTTATTACCTGTCCACTTTTTCCGGTGGTTATTAAAAAGCTTGTGATATCTCCACTTAATTTTGGTTTTTCAGGAAGAAATATTTGTGATTCCTTTCTGTGGAAAGATATTAGATGCTTCCTTAAGCCTGAAGTGTTTCTGTTTTTCATTTTTATTTCAACCTTTTCATGTTGGCATAATTTACACAAAGCAATTTGGGATGCATGAATTATGTAGAAAAATTCATTAAATTTACTTTTAGGTCTTTTAGATCTATAACTCCAACTCTTACTACTCCGACTAGAACTATTCGACTCTTCGTCACTCATGTCAATTGTAAACTTATCACTCCGAGAACAACAAGGATTAGAGTATAAACAATTAATACATTAGACTCGAAGCAAAGCTCAATTGGGAATGACTGGAATTAAAATAAATACTACTATTTGTAAGTACACGCCGAAAGACCGATAAAGGAAAGTTCGGCATACTTTGATAAAATTAATGATTCTTCAGAAGATTAATAAAGTAGATGCGTTGCCAAATAGGTATAGTGTGCCTTAGTGAAAAAGAAATGTAAATATGTAAATAAAATTGTGTATATTATGTTCTTCTTGTGATCTAATTAATCTACGTTAATTAAATTAAATTTGCCTTCACTGGTTTGAAATTCAAAATTCAAATATGTTTTTTCAAGTAGGCATTAAAAATACACTTTTGAATAGTCATATAATCACTGTTTTCCCCAATTTTTTCTTTTCCACGTCCAGGGATTCTGATTCTACCGAGAAGAATCATGGAAAAAAGTAAGAAACTCAGTAGTTGCTCTTTTCAATATATTTTTACAATAGTTCTATAATTATGTAAAGCGATAAGTCAAACATAAAATGTCAAATGTATATGTAGATACCAAATCGGTTTAGAAATTTCTAGTTAGTCCTGTGTAGTACGAGAGGTCAGTTCCAAGCATTTTTGTCTGACTTAAATTGAAAAGGTGAAAAATCTAACATTTCTTTTGGAATCTTATTATAAAAGCGTATATCGCTACCCAAGAACGCATTATATACTTTGTGTAACCGGAAAGCAGGTATTGTGATTTTATTTTTATTTCTACTATTAAAATTGTGCAAATCACTATTATTTACATCAATTCGATGCAATCAATTTCTTTAAACGGTTCTCTAAGAGATACTCGGGCTCCTAAAAAGTACATAGATCTTATTTTACGCTTTTTATTTAATACGCACACTTTTTATATTATTCGATTAGCATTGTACAAAATGTTTACACGTTTCAAGTGTGTTAAAAGTGTCTACAATATTTATCAAATGAGTGACGACATATTCGGACACTGTGTTCAAAAACACACACTTCCAAAAATCGAGTTTTGCAGTGAACTTATTGAACATGTTTATCTATTAGGTAATAATAATAATAGTAAGTAATTATTATAAACCCATATAGTTAATATTATAATAATTACTTGCTAGAATAAATTATTATGGTATCTACCTATCCTTACCATTATCTAATTACAATATTTCTTGCGAGATCAGCATAATGTATTCGTGTCCATTCTGAGCACCCGGAAACTTATTTTATTCTTTGGAACATGTACTCTCTGGCGGCATTCAAACAGTGTGAAATGTAGTGCGTGCGGCGCGGCGGCGATTGAATGCGATATCAATAGAAGCCGCCGGCGCGTGTATCTTGACCTTGTACTTCGGAATAGCTGCAAAATTTCTTTAACAGGTCAGTATTCGACCTTTTGATAATGCCGACAACAAGACGCCACGCACTATCAAAGTGCGATGGTCAAAACTAGGGATGCACTTTTTTTTCTTTTAATGGATATTTTCATCCGCTATGTATGTTTATGTTATTGTTCGTAATGCGCATAAGTCCAATTTTCCAAAATTTTTTAATATATTTTTTGCGTCTCAAAGAGTACCTAAGCGTATACCCGAACTCCTATACTCCCTGAAACGACACTCATTCCTAACTGCAAGACGCAAGAGTCCCGCAGGCTTAGTCTTGTTCTTGCTCAAATCTTGCACGGTCAGTCTTGGTCTTGGTCTTGCTAAAATTAGGCGGTCTTATTCTTGGTCTGGGTCTTGCAAAAATGCAAGAACAAGACCAAGACTGAAGACCAAGACCGATTTTGGGCAACACTACTCGGGGCTAAGTTCGCATAGAATTTTTTTTGCTATTGATTTAAAACAGAGTATAAATTGGGAATTTACTTGATTCAAAACTTTGGGTACATTTTTAATTTAATACAGAACAACAATATACTTTATATAGTTTTGTGAAAAAAAGATTGTTTATATGAGACACAGGGCACTTAAAACCTTGAACATACTATCAGCCACAATCACAAGCAAAATACGAATATAATTACAATTAAAAATTTGAATTGAAAAATCGTATTTCGTTGAAAAATGGAGCTACGTCAGCAATATCTTCGCGCGATGATTTTTTAGTATTTGAAATGCCGCCTAAAACAGGAAAAAACATTTGATAGACCCCACATGGTATTTATGAGTGAAAACCCTTCTAGTGCAGCAGCATACTTTAGGTATAATAAATTCCAGCGCATCTTACTTTGGGAGAATAAAAAATGTGTTTTTTTTAATGCTCGTTTGCCCCCTCTCCTATAAAGAAAAGATGCGCTGGAAACCTTTTCTCGGCTATTAGAACAGAAAACGTGCTAACAGTGAAATATTTAATTAATGAGAATCGGCGAATTATTTATGAAGAGATTAAATACATATTGTAAGTCGGAATGGGAAGCGTTCACCAGATCTTACGCGAACACCTTCGCGTAAGGAGAATAGATTCGCTTTGGATGCTGCTTGCTTCTCACCGATACTCAGAAGCTGGTTTACGTGAAATGGTGCCATGACATGATTCCTAAATCTAAAGAAGACACGTCTCGTCATCTTTACGACATTATTACGAGGGTGACACTGAAAGTTCTTAGAAAACCAAAAACTGAACAAACTAACAAGTTATTAGTTTTATTGTATATTTTCAAAATAGTGTCCATTTACACACATCGCTGCATTCGATGGATCCACTGAGAAAAGCACTTTGCCCACTCGTCCTTAGGGGTCTATCATACGCCGCACAACACTGATATCTTCAGTCGTCGCCCTAGAAGGCCGTCCCTTACGCAGATCATCGGTGAGATTAGTGCGACCACGTTTAAACTCATTAAACCAGTTATAAACAATGGCACGAGATATGGGCTTCATCGTGAAAAGCTAATCAAGTCCATAATAACTTTCTTGTAGTTGACTTAAATGACATCAAAAATTATAAAATATCATTGTACGAAAATTTTCTCGCGTTAAATTCATGCTGACGTGACCACAGACAATTTTGAATTAACCGCCAAATCGTAAAGAAATGACAAATTAATAAAATACATACACAATAATATTGGCAGAGTTCTATTTTCAAAATTTGAACTTATTTTTTTATTATATCGTTTACAAGTGGCTAGTTCTAAAAACTTTCAGTGTAGCCCTCAATAATCAATACAATTCTAGAAAGAAGTGCCAGTCGATGGTTTGGCGGTTTCAAAATGAACCAACGTCTACCACAGTAAAGCGATCGAGAAGTACAGGGAATATTTTAATCACTAAGTTTACTTTCTAAAATCGCATCGGCAAAAAGCATTAATTCCGACTGGTATCCATCAAATCTATGCCAAGAGTATTTGCTGAAAAAAGGGTTTTTGGAAAATTGGCTCAGAAGCATGAAACGCTAGAATCTGGCTTGAAGTTAAGTGAACTATGAGATAAAATTCGGTAGGATAGTTCGTAGCAACATCATGTTTTATTACTAGCCTCCGACCGAGTGCAAGGATCAGTTTTAGGCAGAGACCAAAGTCGTTGTTGAGTTTTTGCTGTAATCTTCAGTCAAAGACGAAACTTTAATTGTGTCTCAATTTTTTTCTTCTAGAACTAGTAACAAGAGAACTAGAACCGTAATATTATTTTGATATACATACATAAATTACAATTATGTCATTTATTGACTAAAAAACCATAGACATTATTTTATGCTAACCTTATTTTTACTTATACGCTAGTGCTACAATGCCACCTGGTGGTAAATTATGAGGATGCACTACATGATAAATAGCACTGACAAAGCGTAATAAAAGCTTATTCACTCCTGCCTCCTGTAATCTGATCGAAAGACAGATACCGGAAGTTTATTCCACTCCTTTGCTGTACGCATTACGAACTAGCAAAACGAAAAGCATGGAATATCGACAAAAAAAGGGTTCACCGATCGGCTTGTTTACGATGGTGATGAAAGGGGAGGGAGGAGTTGAGAGATATAATTGTTATTGTAAATGTCATCTTCATTTTGCAGCACCAGCCCATATGTGACAACAGTGCTCTATGCGGCTATTACGGCTGTTTTATCCCTGGACTCATTAAAACGCCCATAGTTGATATTCGGAGAAATCTCAACCACTAATATCTATAGGCGGTCAGTGTACTCCAAAGATATTATTTTATTTTATGTCAGAAAGGAACATGTTTCAATAAACAAATAATAAGACTTAGTTTTAAATGGGTATGAAGAAATTTAATCTCGTTAAAATGTAGAACTTACTGCTAATATACAATAAGTATTTAGCTATTTAGGCTACCTTTTTTGTACGTGGCGAAATCAGCTAAAGCCTCGTGGAGTTCATTTCTTCTCACCCTTGCCTCGCATCGCCGGGGCTATGAAAATACTTTAGCAATACTGTAGCACTGACGGCGATAATCCGTTCAGGGAAGTAAAGAAAGAGTTTTTCTCCTCTTATTCATATGAGTGAGCGCAATCACCTATATCCCACCTCAAAGCCTTACGAATAGAGCTATGGGCAACCTCTGTGAAGGGAGGAGGAGGGCCTATTTTCTTCTCCTTAGGCGCCCGGGTGTCCAGCTGCAGATGAGGATATCTGTCTTAATTTACCTCTCCCCGTTCCGTTTCCCCTGACATCAAATGCTCCAAAACTGCAACTCTCGACCCTATAGCTTGTAGTCTATATAGGAAAGACATGCCGACAATGCAAGCGATGGTGCGGCATTACTGTATGACTTCAACCCAATTCGGAGCCTTATATAAGGTCATCACACTATATCCAAACGACGGATAACTTCAGCCTCGACCGCCTAGCCTCATTAGATGACTATTAACTTAGATTATGCTTATTATTCGTTAATTTAAAATGAAAATATCGAAAAATGACAGAAATAACCAAATTAAGGAAAAAAGAACGTAGCTCATTGAACTGCTTCAGTCTCTTTTGTATTCTCTCAATCACGATACTAATAATATCTTGAGAGATACTTCCCATCTTCCTGTAATGCGTTCTTATGATTTCTCAAATAGCGTGGGCTCCTGCCCATTCCTGCCATTACTTTTTAAATTGTCTTCCAAATATTATCCTATGCTCTATGGGGTTTAAGTCGGGCAAGCACGCTGGCCAACCAATCGATAACGGTGGCCATGGCAACGATATAAATATGCTTATGATTTCAACGTCTTGAAAGTATTCGACAACTACGACCACGTCCTATAAACGGGGCAAATGGCACTACAATTTCTTCCGAAATCTCAGTCACATATCTCTCAGTTCCGTAATTGCCCCTATACATTACTGAGCCAAACCATAACTGAGCCTCAACCATATGCCTCTTTTCCAGTGATGATTCTTCCACCATCTGACCTCAGGCAAAATCTCTACACACTTCGTCACTCCAATTCTCGTGATTACGAATAAAATTAACTCGGGCTACTGAAAGGCAAATGTAAATTTATTCCGGCCAATTTCAGTCTTTTTCACAGTTGATGTGTTTACTGTAACTCCCTCGAACTTCTTGAAGAATTAAAGTAACAGCCCTAGCAACTACAGTAGCATTTAGATCTAGTAATCTCAGTTTTGCAAATGTTTATAAAATTTATCCAGCTAAAAGCCAGAATTCAAGCAAATGTTCGGGGTTCTTGTTAAGTTATTCTCCAAGATCTAGCGAATAGACTATAAAAACGAAGTGTCCACACTTTGAAGTGAAATAATTTTTATATAGGGTTTTTTTTTTCAAATTCTTTCTACTATTGTTTAGTCTTCTACGAAACGTCTGTCTTCTACGTTATTTAATTCGGCAATTCCCAGCGAGGTCCCTGAATCCTCCCGCATATAATTACCAATAAAAATTTTAATTAGAATTTTAAGTGCTAATTTCTCTAACATCGCTACCATCTCTCATTTCATCTTCTTTTCCTCTCTTAACAGATTGGTGCTAATTTAAAAAAATAAACACCACAATTTAAATCTTCAGCATGGACCCTAGTTCTACACGTGCGTTACTGTTACTACACATAATATACTACACATAATAAAGTTTACATTACATGAGCAATTTCGCTGTGAGTAATATAGCGATTGTAAAAGCATCTAACAGTACGTTTGCACTGAGAAACATCCAACACGTAATGTTGTGAAACAAATCGCATAACATAAATCATGCAACATGTTTTGTTGATGGTGGCGTTCGCACTCACAAAAACTGTGTAATGACTGAAATGAATGAATATAATGACCTGTACTTCCGAAGAATGAGGACACCATCTTTTTTCCGACGTTTCGACCTCTCTTCACTTTAGTTGGCAACTCCTCGGAAGGAAACACCCAGACAACAGACTGTCTCTTAGTTTCAGGACCATAACAATAAATCCAGCTTTCGTCACCCGTAAATATTTTGGACACAACATTTGAGTCACCTCTGTTAAATCTTTGAATCATTTCACGACACCAATAAACACGACGGAGTTTTTGGGCCTCTGATGAAATTATGAGGTATCCGCCGGGCACAAAGCTACCTGACCGCTAAATATTCATGGAGGATTTTTTCACTTGACTCATATCGATGCCTAAGCTTGTCCGAATCTGCTGATAAGTCACTCTTTTGTCAGTCTCTATCATACGCCGCACAACACTGATATCTTGAGTCCTCGCCGTAGAAAGCCGTCCCTCACGCAGATCATCGGTGTGATTAGTGCGACCACGTTTTAACTCATTAAACCAGTTGTAAACAATGGCACGAGATGGGGCTTCATCATGAAAAGCAACTTTCTTGTTGACTTAAATGACCTCGACAGTCATAACTACATAATATATACATATAAAAGCCTGGATACATATATTTACAACATGACTTCTGTCCAGCTCCAAAAATAGATAGCACGATGATAAATACTTGTTCTAACAGTTCGAACTCTTGAGTAACAATACAGGGGAAGTCCCATTCAAATCCGTTCAAGTTTTAGGGTTTTCAACAGACAACTTTTAAATTTGTTTTTATTTTTGAAAAAGATGTTTTAATTTATCGAAAGCTATGTAATATGTCTGGTCTTTTCCGTAGTCGTCTCGTATGCCAATCATGCGACAAAGTAAGATATAGGATATCTCTTGCCTTCTTATATTTTCATCGCGTTTTTATCGCCTATATCCCTTATTAAAGGTTGTATAGTTTGAATAATAATAATGTGAATAAAACTCCGTTAAGTGTGGTGTACCCCTGTTGTAACTAAGACAATTCAAGCAAACAACAACCGTTGCAATCTTGAATTCTACCGAATTAACACGTCAAGAAAACAATACGAACAACCCACGCGAAGGCCAATAATGTTTATAACGAATATAGGCGTGTCATAATGCGGGGTAGATTCTAGGTCATTTCATCGAAGTATACAATTTAAAATTATTTTACAAATGGTTACTAGTTAGATGCGGCTTGCATTAGGTACCTACGCAATTAGGTCTAGGTCTCATATTTACGAAAATTTTATATATAAACGCATTAAACCTTTTTTTAAATTAAAGTCATATCTACATTCCGTAAATACTAGGAGAAAACACATCCTAAAATTTCCTGTTACTTGACTCCAGCATCAGTAATTGTTTCATGGAGCAAACTCTACGCCTTAGTCCCAGAAAATATACAATTAAAAAAAAACGAAGTGTTCAAGTAGAAATGTAATAATTATTTAATACGTCAAAATCCATTATTTAAGAAAGTCCTGTTCGGATTCTTGCTGGTCCTTCAAAGGACAGAGGGTTTTTTTCCCAACCAGTTGTTTTACCACCTGATGTAAAATCATGATGACTTTCAATAAGTACTTATGTTTCGGCCACTAAACTTCAGCGTATTCGTTGCTCTTTGTTCCTAATTTGGTGTCCTGTAGTAGAGCCAGTATAATAACAGAATATGAGGATATAAACTCATTTCATTCCATCTTACTCCTAACGAATGACAAAGCGTAGCACTCTTTGTTTGAAATTGCTCTACAGTAGCTCATTAGCGTAAGGTTGACTGTTAGTCCATTTTTTTTACTTTTTATAAGCCAGTGCTTGACCACAATCCCACCTGGTGGTAAGTGGTGACGCTGCCTTGGATGGTAAATCGCACTGTCTTAGCGTTAACAAATGCCTATTCACTCTTGCCTTGAAGACGCCCAGATTGTATTCGGACGGAAAGATAGACGACGGCAAATTATTCCACTCCTTTGCTGTACGAATTTAAAATGTCGAAGTAAACCGTTTGGTTCTAATGCGTGGAATATCGTCAATAAAGGGGTGAAGACCCGCCGACCGCCTGGTCGTCCGATGGTGGAAAGGAGAGTGAGGAAATTAAAGCGTGCAATTCCTGCGCACACTCTCCGAAATGCATCCTATAAAATACCGAGAGGCTGGCTACTCTGCGCCTGTGCTCGAGGCTGACAAGGTTGGTTTCAACCAAATCAAAGTCACCAATGAGCCTCTTAGCACGTCTTTGCACTAAGTCAAAGGCTGCCAGGTGTCATTTTGCAACACCAGCCCATATGTGACAGCAGTATTCCATGCACGATCACGACATGCGACTTTGCGCTTTATATAAAGTAAGGAGCTGTCCCGGCATGAAGTTTCGCCGCAACCTTGCAAGAACACCAAGTTTCCTTGCGGCTGCTTTGGCTCTGGACTCAATGAACCGCCAATAGTTGAGGTTCGGAGAAAATTCAACCCCTAACAACTGAAGGCGGTCAGTGTACTCCATGGATACATTCCGGAAAGTAGGAGCCAGGGTGAGCGGGCTCCTTTTAGAGGTAAAAAGACACGCTTGTGTTTTGGAAGCGTTGAATCTCACCAGATTAGCATTGCCCCATTCGGAGACTGCCTGTAGTGTGAGATTCAAACGCTAAATCACAGCCTCTCTTTCGGACTGGATTTGATTCCGACTGACCCGAGCACTTGGTTGGTGTAATAAATACCGGGCTAAAGCAGATCGTTACGAGTAATATGCAGCAGGAAGAGAGTTGCGGAGTGAACAGACTCCTGAGAAACACCGGCGTCAGTGGCCACAGGATCGGATGAGCAGCCACCGACGACGACCCGGATAGACTTTTCACTCAGGAAATCTTTTATCCTTTCAATCAGACCAGGAGATAAGCCGTACGCAGGAAGCTTACCCAAAAGGCTAGCGTGCCAAACTCTATCAAAGGCTTTCGAGACATCAAGGGAAACAGCAAGTGCTTCTCCACTGTTCTCGAGTGCCTCGCCCCATAAGTGTGTGGCATACGCTAGAAGGTCTCCAGCTGACCGATTTCAGCGCAACCCCTATTGCCGGTCAAGGTCATTTTGTTCTAGGTATGCCATTAAGCGGGAGTTCAATATACGCTCCATAATCTTCCAGAGTATTGAGAGTATTGAAATTGGTCGATAGTTGTCAGGGTCGGCTACCTTTTTTAGGACAGGCTGCACATTGGCCAGTTTCCAAGGTTTGAGCACTATTCGAGTCCTCAATGAGAGGCGGAACAAGCGCGTCAAAACAGGAGACAACTCAGGGGCACAGACATTTAGAACAATAGCCGGTATACCATCAGGTGCACCAGCTTTGTTCACGTCTATACTTCGCAAGGTTTTAAGAACCTCCTTGTTGGTGATACGGGCTTCTGACATAGAGGTACCGCAGTGAGATAATTGAGGTGGTACGCTGTTGCTACTGTCCAGACGCGAATTGCAAGCAAAAAGAGAAGCAAATAAATCCTCTTTCTCTTTAGGAGCATGCGCCAATGCGCCATCTGCTTTTACCAGTGGAGGCAGTGTACTCGTAGACCGATAGAGGTTTGTCTCGACCGCTTTGGCGAAAGACCAAAAAGCTCTACTGCCAGATGGTTTGACAGAGAGCTTCGTACCGATGCGTTTAATGCGGTCGAAACTGGCTTGCCGTAACGCCTTTTTGCAAGTCTTGGCGGCTTCGTTAAAGGCTCTCTTCTTAAGGCTAACATCCATCGAGCTTTGCGGTCTCGAGCTTCGATCGACCCAGGATAAGTACGCCATATGCTTGTGCCTTTTAGCACGAGCGCACTCGGCGTTGAACCATGAGCGAGTTCACCATCAATGTGCACGTCAGCAAAGGGGATGAAATACTCCATCGCTTGACGTCGTATCACATTGGTTATGGTATCCGCGTAGCTCGACAGATTTTCAGACGAAAAGCAGACCTGCCGCCAAGGATAAGATGCAAAGAAATGCCGCATCTCATCCCAATTTGATGACATGTATCGCCATACTCGCCGCACACCGTGGAAATCGTAGTTGGGTGGGGAATATAACGACACAGATTTCACCAGACAGTGGTCAGAAGTTTCCAAGGGTGAGGTAACCTGAACATTGTACCTGTCTGGATCGGTCCTCAGCAGAAGGTCGAGGCAGTTGGCTATATGCCCATCCACATCAGGTACCCTAGTTGCTTGTTGTACCAGTTGGAAGAGTCCCAGCGACAAGGTAAAGTTCCACTTTCTCCCAGCGTGGTCAGTCTTCTTGCATGGTAACAGCCAGTCCTGATGACAGTAATTAAAGTCCCCCAGAAAAACCAACTGTGCATTAGGGTACCGATTGAGTGCCACATCAGAGGCTTCACTGAGGTGTTCATATAGCCTAGCTGTCTCCTGGTCACCGCTGTGCGATCGATAGACACAGAAATAAATAATTTTATCCATTCCTTTGTCTATGAATATCCAGATCGTAGAGAAAGTGGGGTCTTCAAGGTGACGGAGACGCTTACAGCAGATATCGTTGCGGACGTAAATACGGACTACGGCGCGCTGATAGAAATTATGCTCCAATGCGTACCCATTGGTAGCCAAGGTACGCCGCATCCAGAGGACATCTGATCTGCGTCTCAGTCAAGAAGAGCAAGTGCGGCTTGTAAGTCTCAAGCGGGGACGCCCGAACCCCCCCGCCCTGGAAATCGCCACAAGGCCCTCTCCTCCGGTCGCTAACCGGCATGGTGGAGCCATCCCAGGATTTTTCGTAAGATGGCAGGGCAGCCTTTCATGAGTGACTGGCTCATATTAGGCCCCCAACTATCTACGGTCGGCCAGCGGTGATCCCGCTAACCTCCATAACCAGGCACCTGACACCAAGAAACGGCCGCATCACAACCAGTTATTACGCGCAATGTAACTTTTCAGACCCATTCTCTCTATGAAATGGGTTTCACTTAACATCATACCGGAACACGACTTGCATCATTTGGCGGTATGTCTTTGCCAGGTGGGTGGTAACTAACCCTCGGCCGGGCCTCTCACTAGTAGAGGACCAACCTACCACCAGTATGTGGTGCTGCTCGTTTAGCACTACCCAGGAGATACGTGTATCCTGACTGGATTCAAGTAATTCCTACGGGCACGAGCAGCTTCATCCCCCAAATCCAATCCATTCAACAGACTTCATTTATACATAATATTTTTACTTCTTAACCTCGTCTCTTTATTTTGTAGATGAAAGGCAATCTTAAACCACTTCTGGATCTCGTCTTTTTGAGAATGACATGCAAATCCTTGAACGATTTACCGGTACCCACCATGTGGGGCAAGAAAATTGGTGAACGTCGAGCGAATACATTCCCACCGCTGATGTTCCATCGACTCACCAGCTTATGATATTATCCTTGATTATTTATCGAGATGCACTACATGTTTGGAGAAGAAGTCATATTCCCTTAAACTGTAAATTAATCAAGTATTTTGCCTATTAATTTCCGAATTTTTTAATGTACTTTAAATACACAATATTGCGTTAAAATCACTCTCGCATACCTTTTGCTCATGGGGTAGATCCACATTTCAACACTTTAAGCATGTCTAAATGATGTGCCTGGAAGCCTGCCTGAGGAAACCTGAGTCTCTACAAACATTTAAGAATTAGAGTCCGCAGGCCAGTACCGTGGAAACTTTTCTTTTTGAGAACCTAGCTTACTATTCTGGTTTTCAAATTATCTAATACTAACCTTCCAATCCACTGGAGTGGCAACTTTAACCCTGTCAGTGAGTTGGAGCGAGTCTAACACACGAAGAATCTCACTGTAACAAGGATAAAACAAAAATAAATTTAATATTTATAGAGAACTTAGTTAAAGATATATATAAAAAATAAATTAATAATTTTATTAATAGGGTATTTTGCAAATTTTTGAAAACTGCTTATATTTAAAGATTTGGACAAACGATTTAACAGAAAATTAAAATAAATTAATTAAGGTCTTTTTTTCCGTAAACCCAATTAAAGTTGAATTAAAATTTAATGGTTTTGAATTTACCGCCAAAATACTCGGTTCGATGACGTCTACTGTATGACGTCAGCTTTGTGTAAACATTTTTTTTATTTAACTGGCTTTACGGCTCTGGGTTCTAGCCCTCCTGAGCCTATCATTTCTTTCGGAATCTTCATTTTTATATATTTTTTTCTAAGAAAAAAAGACAATTTCTTTTAAATGGTTTGTCTGAATCTTTAAACATAAGCAGTTTTCAAAAATATGGAAAATACCCTATTCTACATTATAATTCTGGTATTATATTACACGCATTGAATACTAAATAGCTTACACTGTTTGTATATTCCAGAAGCCATTTGTTTTATGTTGTTTATTTATTTATTTATTGATAAGGAACATTAACGGAAGTAGATTTTATGCCATATGAACATGTCTTTCAGATTTTTGTTACGTTTTTATAAGCATACCTATAATATACAAGCAATACACAGGAAATTTGAATAAATTGGCATTGTTAATAATGTTAGTTTCTAAAACAATTTATTTGTGGAGAAAAAACAAAACAATTAGTTTTAGTGTCACTTTCAAGACTTAATAATGACATGAGAGAAACACATAAATACTTTTGTATGGACTAAACGCTATCCGGATAATCTCTTGAAGATGTATTTGGCAAAATTAAGGAAAACTAAAAGATATTTATATCAAAAAATTACAATTTAACAAAAGCAATATAATAAATGACTTAATTATGCATGAATTTATCGATCCTTTACTAGATAAATATATTAGTTCTAAACGGGTTATGAGACTGCAGTCTTCAACTGATACGTCGGCTTACAGGCTATTGAAAAGGCTGATTTCTAAGTGTATGAAGCGGGACTTATGCAGGTTCAATACATCTTATATTGAAGAACCAAAAAATAAAACAAAAAAAAATTATTAACAAATTGATAACGGTCTTGGAGTCCTCACTCGAGAGAACCTTCCTTCCCCATCGTTGTCGTTTATGGAATTAAAACAGGGTGTAGCACATACTTTTGTATCATATTTTTATGTCACTTGTATATGGTCATATCATTTAAAAAAGGTAAAAATATCTTAGAGAGACAAATAGACGTCAAAAAATTAAAAAGCAACATTACGGCTGAATCTATACGAAGACGATGCTTTAAGTGTTATTAAAGTTGTGCACATTTAAAAAATGCAAACGCTAAAAGAATGACAACACACTGCAAAAATGTAAAACAAAATATGTTGTCTTCAATGTTTTTCTAAAATTCTTATGCCAATATAAACCAATCTACACCATTCTACAAAGTTATTTCAGTTTCTTTCCACTTTTTGCACAAAAAGCGGCACGATTTAATATTTTAAAGAAGTGTTCTAATCCTAATTTATTTTTAGCGTTATAGGGCCTTGTAACAATATTTTTTGTAGAACGTAAGTATGTCATTGCGAAAACAATGGTCACAAAAATGTTACCTTAAATTACATTTTATCTAAGAATTTATAACTACATTTTTCATATTGTACTTGAGTTCTCATACTTTATTTTATTTTACCTTGACCTTTTTATAATATCTCCATAAGTAACTACATATTCTTATACATCAGGGAAAATGAATATACCTAGTAACTCAATTATGGCATATTTTATGGGATAGTTTTAATATTTCAGTAAGAACTATCACAAAATGATGAAATGATGCGGGTCCCGCAATATGGCTCACAAAATAACATAAATGATGTTGGTGGGAGAGCGAAGGTCAAGGCCTAATTCGGAAATAACTTATCGTTTAGTCAAGTTAGCGATTATAAGAGACAATATCAATGTGTATGGGAACAGTCTACAGGGAACAATGGGACTACTTTAGGCTAACGTGGTTGTGAGCAATAAATCAACATTTATCGCCATCATCTAATGATATATTTTAGGCTTTACTCTTCTATTCACTATGACCTAGCACCAACTTCAGAATGTGAAATTATTTTATTTCTTTTAGTTCTTTGAAGTCGGTTTTTAAACTATTTAATAAAGAAAAAATCATCAAATTACGTATCACAATAATTGGTAAAGATATCTCGTAACATATCTACAAATACATATTTATATTCAACTATAATAATAAGATCAGTTGCTGTCCGTTAGTAATCAATCGAGCCATTTTAGTGTTAAAACTCAAAAATGGCTCCATTGAATTTGATGAATTTTTTTTGTGTTTGAGGGGCTGGATGGTTTAGATTCAACAATTTGACCCGGTAGACGGCGCTGTTGTCGAGATCCAGAAATCAACCGTGCGAAGCCGGGCCCGATCGCTAGTTATATATAATTACTAGCTTGCCAGGCAGACGTTGTTCTGCCCTTTTTGGCATGTCCTATTAAAAATCCTTAAATTCGCAAAAAAATTGTGGGTCACTCACGGGCAAAAAAACTATCCTATCCCTCAAGTTGGACCAAACTGCACACGGTGTGTAAATTTAATAAAAATCGGTGAAATAGTTTAGGAGTCCATCGCGGACAAACAATGTGACACGTAATTATATATATATATATATATATATATAAAAAAATATATATATATATATATATATATATATATATAATAATTATATACAAAACAAAATAAACAGTCGAACTCCTCCCTTTAACTTTTATCCCTCTCTGTAACTTATGCCCCATTTTGAAATCGGCAAAGCGACATTTTAATAAATCAACGATTTTTATAAGATCGGTGGTAAAAGTTTCTTCGTTTTTTATATAAAGAAGTTTGTTTTTTCACAATGTAATTATATTTAATTATAATAGGTATATATGTGCCATTTTGTCCGACAACTTATCATCTTGTCGATAGTGACAAAATCCCGTTGCCGTAGAAATTTTGGGATTATGGATCAAAAAAATCCGACAGTCCTCTTTTGATGTTAAATGTCAGTTCACACCGAGATGGAGATGTGACGTGACTAATGGTGGTTAATATAGCGCATAGCGCCATATTATAGCGCACTATCTCTTCATAACGCATAGCGCGTGCTATGTAAGTAGTCGCCATGGCGCTATGACGCTTTGGCGCTATTCATATCAAGCGGCAATTAGTTCTAGCAGCAGCGCTGTTGGAAGTAGACGTGCGACGCAAACTTAATCTAGCAGCACGCTATTCATCGCGCGCGATTTAATTTAGTGTTAGACGTTATTTAGTTAGTGTATACTGTATATTTATAAGTGATCGAAGGACACAGTTGTCTGCTACAAAAGCTGCTACTAAACAATTAATAAACTTTTAAATACACCTTTGATTTATAATTTATGGTAAGATTAAAATAACGTTTATATCAATTATAATACAAAATGATTAATTTTATTTTGTTTTAAAAAGTACAGTCCTTAAAAATATTTTTAGGATTATAAAAAGTATGAAAGAGCGTTCTTTAATTTTTCTTTACCACTTTATTTTATTTTAATCTAAAATGCGACTTATTACGAAACAATGTTCCTATATAGCACGCGGTCTATTCAATGAACGACATGTAATGTAGCGTGCTCCGAGATATAGCGTGCTGCTAAACTTAACGCGCTTGCCGGCCCCCTACACACTTTTCTATAAATAGCGCGCTATAACATAGCGTATTTAATAGCGCGCTAGAAATTTCTAGTTCATAGTCTGTAGCGTGCTATTGATTTATAGTCGTTTTGAACAACTTTAGACGCGACCCGAGGCAGCGCGCTTTTTTTAAGATAGTGACACAAAACGTAACTTTATTTGATACACAAAAAAAGTAGCGCGATGCACCACGACGTAGCGCGACACATCCCCACTCAAGAGCGTCCTCTGTACTTCACGATGCCCTCGCGGCAGCGCGCTGAACAGTCTGAAACCACTGGCTTCTTCAAGCGTCGTCGCGTCGCGTCACGTCTGTGTGTAAACTGACCCTAACCTAGCACTTCCCAAAGAATTCTGAAGAGACAGAAACAAGTGAAAATCTGAGGACTATATAGGCCTGACCTTCCACCCACAGATTTTTCAGGTTAATGCATTAGCACTTCCCAACTAAGCTCTCTCAATTTTTGCTGAGTGACCAAAAACCTACCCTTTGACCACGACCTTTTTCGAATATTCTTGTCGTAGGTGATCCACTTTTCATCACCAGTGTACAATCTTTTCAAAAATGTTTCGGTTTCATTAAGTTTCAATAGTAAATCGCAAACGAGTACACGTACACGTACATTCACGTTTCTTTCAGTGAGCTCGTGTGATACCCACGATCAAAACTGGATGAAAACTGTTTTGAGATTTATCTTTAATTCCTCGGCTATGTTGTAACAATTAATATACCGCTTATAACTATAATATATCTTACTCTACGTTTTCGAAAATGGCATCAACTTTATCCGTATAAGGTATGAGAGCGCCACAGCGAGCTGCATCTTTGATATCAAAATTCTTCAAAAGACTGAAAACGCTTGAGTCAAATTTAAGCTACTCTCACTGACATTTTTTGTAATAAAATTTTGAAATCTATCTAATTTCTTAGTTCGATCTTCGATTCTTCGTTAGAGCGAACAGAAGTATTTAAAAATTTTCATAATGTCCTATATGTATTGGATAGAAAAATCAGCCAAATACAAACAGTACAACAAGATTTTTCTTCAATTTTATTCAAACAAAATACGAAGAAACTTTTTCTCCGACCCATTACTAATTAGGCAAACTATTCTGAATTCTATAAATAAAATGTTCAATACAATTCTGACATGTGAGTTGACGATTATTAATTATTGTTAAAATACACACAATATGTATTTTTAAAATACCGTCATCAAAAATGACCGGCTGCAATACATAGTATATCGCTAGGTTACAAGATTTTTAATAACATTTTATTTATACAATTCAAAAATGTAACATAAGCAGTAAATATATATACATTCAATATATTATTGCAGTCAATATGGCCGCCAGTTTATGTAGAATTTTGCATAAAGTTGTATACCTGTTTTGTGATTTAAAGGATGTCATAACATAAAATATTATTTGTACTAAGAGTAGTTTTATACATATATATTAAAAGTAAATAAAAGTAGCATTATGCTTACTCAAAATTCCTGCCAGTAGTTGCTGGGTAAAGTATGGAAAGTCTAAATTTTTTCTTAGGATCTATGATAAAAACAGCACGAGCTGTCAGTGGCATCCCAGAAGCATCTAGTTCATCCTTATCTACCATACCCAGTTTGGCCGCCAAAAGCCTATCTTTATCTTCGATTATTGGATATGGAAATTTTTCATCATCATTGCACCCTGTAAAATATATTTACATTAATAAATATACTAAATTTATTGTAGTACATTTAAAGAGAAATTTCGCTTTCCCCTTGCTTTTTGAATTTTGTAACTCTTAATAATACTTTGTATATTTGTCCTTTGGTGATTTTAAATTCATGACAGCTTACATACTATGTGGTCGTCAACTACGCCGACAATGTCTGTCGAAAAATCATATCTAACATCCGGCGGCACAAGCACGTATTTAGACCATGTAACTTCATCAAAGCGATATGTGATCCGTTACATCAGTGAATTTGGGGCCGATAGAATACTATAATACATACACAATAGAATGGGCGAGTGGACGGTGTCCGTATAGCCACTAATATGTCAATTCACACCTATTAATGTCAACACTCTTTTAACGTTACAGTCATTGCCCAATTTTTTTCACGCGTTGCTTGATGCAATTTATTTCAAAAACGCCAACTGGTGCGATAGTTACGAATCGGAAAAGCTGCCGGATTCTGAGATTATATTAATATTACTTAAACCGATAAAAGTGTTATCCTTTATATCCTTTCACCAGTAAGTCGAAACTGTTTATATTTTGTGAATATTAGAATCATAAAGAAATATTGATGCGTAAAAACAACAGTGATAAAAACAGCGTACAGCGTAAAAACAACAGGATGTAACATAATTTTACTGATACCGGTAAACCGGGAAATATTGTCGCTTTTAAAATTGTACTTCGAATAATGACAAGCTAAATAGATGCGATCAAAAACGGTGGAAAATAGTAATTTAATGACCTTCCAATAAATTGCTATAATATTCCTTTATTAAATTGTAATTTTGTTCCCTTTATATCATTGAAAATATTCAATAGTTTTTAGATTCAATCTTCTGGTTACGTATCATTACTATAAACTGTATATTCACTTCACACTCAATCACCCAAAAAGGGTTGGGTAGAGCCATTTTGTGTTAAAAGTAAAAAATATATTTCATGCTTTTTCCTTCGATATTGCTGCTCTTGCCTGGTGTTGGCTTACCAATACTGTACTATTTACTACTATTGGCACTTACTTTTTTTGTAATTTTCCTAGAGATTCAAACATAAAAATTATGGATCGAAGCCACGGAAGGCTTAACTAATAATTTGTTCAGACTGACTTCTTATCCACACATCACAAAAAATATTTGAAAGATATTGCAATTCCACGTAAATCAACATCTGAGTATGTGATGGAAAGAAAAAACAAGGCTTACAGATAACAGCACTGAAGAAGAAGTAGATATAAGCTCAAGCCAAGGTAATCACTCATAGGCTGTAATAATTGTTTTCTGAGATTATATTTAACCAAATGGAATATCCTATAATAAATCTTATGTAAAATATATATTTCAAAAATATGTCAATATTCGATATCATTTCTTGTTCGCAATCTGAGTTGCGAAAAATACCAAACGGCAATTGTTAAACAAATATATATTTTTTCATTAATGAAAGAGAAATGAATACCTACTTGATTCTTTAGTGATTACTATAATGATTTCTTATATTTACGCGAACACTATACATGATTAAAACTACTTTTACGGATTTTATCGCGTTTATTTTTACTTTTATTTTTATACTGGAAAGCGCCCGAAACGTCGGGAATTAAAAATAAAAGTAAATAAAAAGTAAAAATAAACGCGATAAAATCCGTAAAAGTAGTTTTAATCATGATTACTATAACATAAGTTTTTTAATGAATTTTATCATTCTGTAAAACTATTTTATTTGACAAATGAAGTAAGTACCGCCTTCTTTATACACCAATAATAGCTTTTATATGTATTGCAATTTGGGGATGTTAAACAATGTAGGCATAGAGGTCAATTTATTTTAAAGGCCAACCAATAATAAAGAAATACTAATTTAAAGAACTATATGAATACTAGCTTTCGTCCGCGTGGAAAAAGCCGATCATACCGCGTTCTCTAGTGTAAATTTTGAGGATAAAGCCCGGGATAAACCAGGAGACATTTTGCCCCACAACATGATGTGGAACACCCAATCTACGTGACGATGCAACGTTAAACAGTGACCCGCAACATTTTACTTGACGCGGGACATGTTGCTTGTTGCCGCCCGAGAGCGAGCGCATGTGTCCCGCGTCAGTTTCGCTTCATTTTGTTACCAGCTATACTCGTGTGCGCAACATGCCTTGCAACATGTTAGCAGTGTGAGGAAACGAAATCGTCCTTTGACTTCTTCAGCTGTACAAGAGTCATGTTTTGTTGTGGGATCCCGAGCGCTGGATGAACATTACATCCTGCATGGAGCACTCATACCGCGTGATGTTCGGTGGTGTGTTTCCCCCGGCATCAAGAGTCGAGTTGGACGCAAAGAGAGCGCCTAGTATATCGGCTTTGTCCTTTGCGACATGAGCCAGTGAGTCGTCCTCCCAGTGCAGAGATGGGAGAGATGACTGACAGAAGTTCCCTTGGACAGCCTTGGCGAGAAACCAGAATGCACATGTTGCCAAAGGAAGTCCAACTAGTTCCTCACCAATTCTGCCCATGAGCTCTGACTTTGCCTTGGCAATGACACTTTTGAAGGACCTGGAGGCGGGAATCATACTTCTTTTCAAGAGCGCTGGTATTTGGATCGCGAGACGTCGATGCGTGCGCCCAGACCTGGTAGCACTCCTGCTTATATTTTAGAGGAGCAACCAAACCATGGCTGGGTTCTGCCTTCGATAGGTACCACAGATAATGGAATAAAAAGTTCCATTCCCTGTATCACATCAGGGACGGAATCAGGAACAATAAAACGCTGGTATCATCCAGCGAGAAGCAAACCCAAGGGTATAATGCAAAAAAGATCACATCCCGTCCCAATCGGCTGACTATAATGACAAACAAGGTGGCAACCTGCAGAACGCAACTGCGATGGGAGCATGAGTACCAGCACCGTATTCCGGATCAGTCAGACTTGTACTTTCCAACCGACTTCAAAAAAGGAGGAGGATCTTAATTCGACTGTTTTCTTTATGTGTGTTACCTCAGAACTTTTCTAGGTAAACCTATTTTTATTGATTGATTTGATGATTTTTATTTGAAAGCTAGTGCTTCTCATGTGGCCAATATGAATTTGATATACTATTCTACCGATTAGTTGTTTCGATACTTGAAAAGTGTACGACATGGAAGCATAAGAATCGCCAATCGACAAGTATCTTAATGCAATGGCAAGTCTGATATGAGGGCCAACAGCGTTTAGTATTATTGTATCCTGTTTGGCTATGGAAGGTTCGAGTAAAATTCACAAAAGATCCGCCAGACATCGGAGATCACTTAAATTATTAATATTTCTTTCTTCTCGTCGAAGTAAGAAATTCCGCATCCACCACCTTCGCTTTCGCTTACGTTTTACTCCCGAAGTAAGTACTATGTACGCAGCGCTAATCGCCACAACCTCCTCGGGCGATATTTCTATAAACACACTAGTGTGGCCTGTAAAATGTTCCGCGACTTATGTCTCGGACCATTCCACGTAGTTGGTGAGCGACATGTTGCGCAACATGCCGCTCCCTATGTCCACAAGTATCTGTATACCACATATCATCGAAATCGGCTGAGTGGCTTAGTAGTTCCTTTAATAGTTTTTTTCCTAAAGTTCGCGGTTTAACGGCCAATAACGGCCAAGTTTGTAAAGCCTACTTAGCTGTGATAGTTTTAGCTTTTTAACTTAACCAGACATCAAACTATTCATATTTTGTCAAAATCAGTTTAGCAGTTTAGTCATGAAAGCTGGATTTAAAATATAAAAGTATGAATTTTCTTTCTGTGATACATTTTCGTAGCCGAATGTTTTAAAAAAAACATTTTATCATTGTTTTAAAATTACAAGGTGAATACTTTAGTATTTATCTTGAAGTAAACTCCAAAATCCATATATTTCAAAATATATCCATTTTATTGTGCATTACCTTAAGTTAACGCACCATTATGTTAAGTTCATGTATTTTATTAGGTAAATGTTTTATTTAATACGTATCAATATAAATCCTACATACTTAACCGATTAATTTGTCGTTTTCTAATACTGCTCAGTTGAATTCCGGTATAGGTTCCTTCGATGCGCTAATGCTGCACAAAACACCCAAAAGGTCCAATAAAATAAGTTTAGAGATTCCATAAAAACATCTTGGAAGTTTGATTTCGGATTAAAAGAAATTCAATTTTAGTTACTTTCGCGTACGGCTGAACGGGCGCGATCACGCTGTCACGTGTATGCGAGGAAAACATCGATACATTTTCTTCGCATACCTGCACGTGACAAATTTTCAAACAATTCGCTATAAATAAATTATTGCTAATAAACACATTGATAATAAGTCATTATTCATCATTACCAGTTATTATTACCAGAATATCCTCTGTACTTTATTTTCTCTCTTACTAATAAATTTTGGAATAATATACGTCTGTAATTTGTACTTAGCTATGTATATAGTATAGAGCAGTAATATCAAGGGTATGTTCCGAAATACAACGCAGTGTACTCTCTCTACTCCAATGCAAATGACGTCATGAATCGACGCTATACTGGTGATTCGTTCCAAAACATTGAACAGTATATGACGTCATACTTTTGCGACATTTGGAAAAGTTTTGGCGATTATTTTGTCATTTTGTGCTCCAAAAATCATTATATCCTCCTAATGGATATACCATCAATTATTCTATAATTTTTTGTATTTGAATAAATAGAAACAAATTCTGGCATGCTTCATTCGGCAAACACACAATTAAAAATTGTTTTATTATGGCCGGATATCCGACACAATATGGCGGCGGCACGCTAGTACAATAAAGTGTCAAATGATACGTCATTTGCATTGGACAGTACACTGCGTTGTATTTCGGAACATACCCCAAATATACAACTCGTACGAATTAACTTGAGACCTGGGCCGATGACGTAATTGTCAATGTACGGTGTGCAAAATAATGCGTCGTAATATTTTTTTATTTGAAAATTTTGAGATTTACATGAGATTATTAATAAAAACAAAATAAAATGTTCTGGCAAGGGGTGAAGTAATAAGTGATATACTGTTGCCGTTTTTATATATTTTAAATATTTATTTTTTATAACATATATAATATTATTTTTAGTTAACGCGTCAAGGAAGGACAAAGAAATAAACATACACACTTTCTCATTTATAATATTATTAATTTATTTATTATACACTTTATTGCAAAAAGTGTTACAGATTCGTTCGTTCCTTTGATATGCCTGTTGCTGCACAAGCCCTCTTTAAAGCTTGGTCCACAGGAATAAGAAACTTTTTATTTGATTTTTCATCTTCGAAAAATTTTAAAACTTTTAGAGCAAGTGTCCGTGCTTGGCTACGTATTGTCTTTCCTCCCATCTTTTTTTAAAAATAAAAAAGGCGGAGTAACTCCTAAGCGTCACAAGAAAACGGCACAACACAACGTCAAAACTTAATAATAAAACAACGCAATTAACAACAAACAGATAAAATAACGTTCAAGTATAACAAAAACAAACAAAAGTCCAAACCAAACAACAAACAATTATCAAAAATATCGAACTAGAGTCGAGACGCGTATCCGTAACAAAAATACTATCGGTACTGAGACGCACGGCCAGCGCGGGACGCGGTGTGGGGAGTCGGGAAGGGGGTCGCATTCCAGCGGAGTCTCAAGTTAATTCGTACGTGTTGTACGGTTGATGGTTTTTTTTTTTGCGCCCGAAGCAAATATATATATATAAATATATATATAAATAGTTACGCGGACGATATGGTGTTGTTGAGCCCATCGATCAGAGCACTGAGAAAATTAGTGAAAATTTGTGAATCATATGCTAGTACTCATGGGCTTATATACAACACAAAAAAAGAGTGAGCTAATGATTTTTGGGGCAGACGCTAAGAGAGGAGCTAACTTACCGCCTGTAATTTTGTGTGGGTCAGTTATAAAAAGAGTACCTCAGTTTAAGTACCTGGGGCACTGGCTCACTGAAAACATGAGCGATGACTGTGATATTGAGAGAGAACGCAGAGCACTGGCAGTACGTTGCAACATGCTGACTCGCAGATTCGCCAAGTCCTCTAGACAGGTTAAAATAATGCTTTTCAAAGCATTCTGTCAAACTTTTTATACGTGTAGCATGTGGGTTGGTTACACGCAGCGGACGTATAGTGCACTGCGCGTGCAATATAACAATGCGTTTAGGATTCTGATGGGACTAGCTCGTCACTGTAGTGCATCTACTATGTTCGCGGAGGCACGTATCGACGACTTTTACGCTATAGTGCGAAAGAGATGCGCCTCGCTTCTTTTTCGTATTAGAGACTCTTCTAATAGCATCTTAACCGCCTTAGCCGATAGGTGGGACTCTGCGCTTTTAAGACACTGGATCCGCATTCACATGCATAAGAATTAAAATGTAAATTTAAGTAATTATAATAAAATGTATTTTTTTTAATATAAGTAAGTTTTAGTAATTATTGATATTGTTGTTAAAATGTATGATTTTTTTTTCTTTTCTTAGATTTTTAAGAAATTTAACTAATCAACGATACTATAATAATGTTATGTTACTAACCAATTTATGGACTCTTGTCTGAAATAAAGATTATTATTATTATTAAATATGGGCAACCCTCCGGAAAGCGGGGGAGGGAGGTTGGGAATGCTCATAGCATACCACGCAACCGGCTGCGTGGTTATGTGGTGACTTTTACCCACTAAACCCAACCTTTTAGGAATTGGCTTAACGATCTGACTAGAGATCTCTAAGCCGTATACGAACGCGACCCTCCTTGGCAGAAAGGAGAGCGCAACGGTTGATGGTCGCGGATAATTGTCAAATGACCCGAGATCCCACTACCATATTTAAATTGTACGCCTTTCCGCTTACGCTAGGTGACTTAATTTTTGTGTAAATCTAATCTGACCGGCTAGAATGCCGCTTCATTTGTAAATAGCCGAATTCCGCTTAATTTGTAAATAGAAAACCGTGTTTGACACATTTGGTAGACCAGCTCCCATTAAAGGAGCAAATCAGTGTTGTGTAAGGTAAGTTTAATAATATTATATTATGAGGTAGACTTACCTTTTACGTGGTAGAGCCAGGCCGCGGTAGGACCACGCTCTCACAGAATACCAGCGTAAAATAGCTGTTTGTTGTGTAAAAATGCTGTGTTTTGTAGTGTAGAGAACCGTAGACCCCTTTTACTGGAAATGAGGCATTCTATCTTAGTCCTCAGGGCTGACAATGAATTACAAATCAAAATGCAGATGGCATTTTGATTTGTAATTGAAGATAAACGTGGATGTCTATGGGTCACAGCATCCACTTATCATCAGGTGAACTGTGTGCTCGTTTGTCACTTCTATTCTATAAAAAATGTATCAATTCTGCTGCTCGCTTGACCGATTTTCGGGCACGGCGGATATATAAATCAATGCACGGCGGTGATTCCGATTACCAATCGCAACTAACCACACCAGCGATATTATAGAATTAGGTATAAAGCATACACGATCCTTTAAGCATCAGCGATTAAAAATTTCGCGGCTGCAAACCTGAGTTGACCTTGCATCCAATTTTGACGACCTTATTATGTTTGATTGCTGTATTAAAATCGTTGCGTTTAGCTATTGCTTCGATACTATATCGCGTTTGGGCGACTTGCAGCTTTTGGTCGTGGTGTCATTCGAAATGTGGAGAAAGTTTTTCAAACATCGTGTATTTCATTCCAAAATATTCAAAATTTGTTTTTTTTTTTACATCCACTTAACATCAGGTGGACTGTGTGCTCGTTTTTCAACCTTATATTATAAAACCTTGAAATCAAATTTTCATTACAAAACCTGATGGCAAAGTTACCACAAAGTGTGGTTAAATTTGCCATTTTCTATTTCTGAGTATTTTGTATATTTAATGTTAGTATTTGTTTAAATCACAAAATAATACCAGATGAAGAACAAGGTATCCCCTTTAACATTAACACCGAGTATGAGAGTACCCTTTATGTTAGAATATTGGTCCTAAGCTTTTAAATCCTTCCAAAAATGGCAAAGCTGCCATTGTTTATGGTATGAAAATCCTGCAAATAATTTTCCTTAGCACTATAAAAGAAAGTATACTCAAGAAATGCTTATAGTTTCCTATTTGAAATACTTGACCAAAAATACCTGCGTAACTTTTGATGTCCTTGCACCACTCAGAATGTGATGAAATATCGTCGCATGATAAACCAATAACTTTAACATTGCGTTTTATAAATTCGGGTAGTAATGTTAGCACTCTTGCAAGCTCCGTTGTGCACACTGGTGTAAAGTCTGAGGGATGAGAAAAAAGAATACCCCATCTGAAAATATATTAACTCAGTTTAAACTTACTTAAAAAAGGAATTCTATTTTGAGATCTAAAATATTCTGCAGTTATCACAAAAAAAAAACAGATTTACGCTATAGTAACAAAAATAGCTGTGTTAGCTTTCTTTTTAAGTCCGAACTTACTAATACAAAACCAACAAGAAGCAAAGCCGAAATTGCCATCAGACCAATAAATTGTGATGTACATTCTAGCTAGGAGCTCGCTCTGGAGTAACGGTCTCGTGAATCACGAACTGCGTGCTCGAAAATAATCGTGCCAGATTCCACTGGCAGTGGGATGAAATAGTAGGCATAAAAGGCCATGAGCCCTGAGTATTAATATCCCAGTCCAATCTGTGTCTGAAAAAGCTGTAATAGCTTAACAGGCTAACAACACTAACGTCACAGAAACTAGATAACATAACTAGAACTAGACAACATTTACGAATCGAATGACATATGAAAAGAGATTAAATTATTGCAACTAAATTTGCTGCGATCTTTACGTGTATTTTTAGTGTGGGCTTGGAACTATTAGGCAGAATTATTTTTATTCAATATAGATTACAATTAATTCTTATTAAGCCTTTTTTAGTTTTAGTACTGGTTCAATGGTACAATCTACTTTATGAATTAGGATCGTATATCAGATTGATATATATATATATATATATACATATATATATATATATATATATATAAAAACATATATATATATATATATATATGCGGTCAGCAGTATGTTACGGCTACCATCCGAAGCGCGGATGACACACCTAGGTGTGGCCGGCTAATACAAGGCGTAGTCGATTGCGGTAGATGTATCATCTGCAGTTTTAAGGTAGCCCTTGGGCCACCGTAACCTGCTGTAACTTGATGCGTTTTCGGTATTTTTATAAATTTAACAGTACACCTAAACTTAACCAACTACTGCTGGCCGCAACTACATCTAACCGGGTTGAACTAGATGTAACCGCACTTCGGCTTTTAGCTGTAACATATTTAAGAAAACTATTTAATTAACTAGCAAATTTTTAGATAAGCATTTTAATGAGATTTCAGGTTTTTATGCAGAGAAAAAGCAAGTTTGAAAACTGTACATAATGAAAGTTTAATTTTTTAAATTAAAAAATAAAGTAATTAGTTCATAAAGTAGTAAAGTAAGTTTCGACTATTAAGGGCAGCTATTAATTAAGAGTTTATACATTAAAAGCATCTATGACATGCATAACACAACTGCATCGGTTGTGTTGAATCGGGTTGTGAATATCCCCTTGAAGAATATTTTGCCAGGTCCTACTGTGATATGTGAGTTTCGTAGTGACAGACAATTGTTTTTGTGTGCAGATTTCTCTTGCAAAATGGAACAATTCTGTATTGGCTCAAAACGCTATAGCTACTCCCGTGGTGGCCCGTGCGGCTCTATATCTATGTCCATACATATCATAATTATAGTATCAAGTCCGTTGTGTCTACAGACTGTAAGGCTTTAAACCTAGGTTATAAATTGCTCTTATGGCTTAAGGTCACATTTTTTTTTTACAATATATGCTGCAGAACTAAATTTGTTGGCTAATTTACATATATAGGGTCCATTAAAGCTTCACATTAACTGTAATTCCGAGAAAACAGTGGATCTAAAAGTAACACTGTGGTCATACAATAAAAGTAAAGTAAAGTAAAGTAACAGCCTATATACGTCCCACAGCTGAGCACAGGCCTCCCCTCATTTCTGAGAGGGTTTTAGGGAAAGGGAGTGTCCGCCGTGCTGCCCCAATACGTGTTGGCGAACTTCACATGTCTTCGAATTTTTTTTTTCTTATTTTGGTCATACAATCTCTCATTGTAAATGTATTATAACCTTTGTCTACTCCTAATGATTACTACTGTCACTGTTGCTAGTATCTATTGATATTCCTGAGGACTCAATTTGTGGCCACTTCTTCTGTTCTTAGTTTATATTAATGATTTACTTAGTAGGGATTAACTATGATATAGGTCTTTCTACCACTGTAAAAGTACCACTGCCACTACACTGTTTTAAATATATATGCCTTTAATCATGATATGATTATTCAAAAATATTACTTTACTAAAAAAATAGAATATTTTCATATGAAATGATATATAAAAAAATATATATATATATATATATATATATATATATATATATATATATATATATGTCATCTATACATAATCATCATTATGAATCAATATGAAAATATACATCAATTGAATCCTAAAAATTCACTGCTAAACAGTCTGGCAGGCCTATGTTCAAATATATTTTTATGTTTATTTAGTAAAACAAAATTGTTGTGGAAGAGATAGACCTTCTGCTACAAGTACTTATTTACTTACTAGACTGTCTCAATAATATTCTATAATGTATGAATGAAATGAATAAACATATTTTTATTATTATTAAATAAACCTATAAGCAACCTAAATGGGAATAATCTATAGTCTATAGGGTGGTGGTATATTATATTTATCATAGTTTCAATGTTTAAAAGGCAGGTTGGCTGCCACAGTGGCTAAGCTTTCCATTGACGTCCGTCGAGTTGGGGGTTATTTTTTTTTACAGAAAGGTTACATTAATATAAGCACACACGTAAAGTTTCAACATGCGGAAAAGTGTACTTTTTGAGAAAAAAATTATTGAAAATCAATTAGTTTTACAATATTTATGTCAATCCCTATCTCAGATTATATATTTTTTTTACAGAAAGATTACACTATTGTAAGCACACACGCAAAATTTCAACATACGGAAACGCGTACTTTTTGAGAAAAAAATTATTGAAAATTAATTATTTTTATAATAATGTCAGTTCTTATCACAGATAACATCGAATTCTCGCCATTGAACGTTCGTTTCCCGTACAGTTAAGTTGTCATACGTTCGGTAGCATTTTATTGTACATTTTACGTAAATAATTATATTTTGTACTCATTTAAATAGTTTTCATGCATACACATATATTTAGCAGTTTATATTTAAATTACAGAATTATTATCATTGTGAGCTATTAAAATTAAAATGTGTAGTGTTTACCGTTTTTTGCTGGCTTGTGGGACGTAAAGTAAAACTAAAGATTTCTAAGAATTAATTAAAGCAATATGTGTATAAAATTGTATAAAACATGTGTATAAAACAGTACCCACCTATTAGGACGGATAACAAAAAATACCCCGACTCCACGTGGTAAGAGTCTGTCCTACCCCTAAAGTGTTTTTATAGAGCCGGAGGCGCATAGGGAGAGCAGCCCCCGCCTGCTGTAACAAATCGTAGGCATCGGACGAGGGCGAGGCTGGATGCTTGCGATTTGTTACGCAAAGGTGTAGAGGCTGCTCTTCCCGCAGCGCTGGAGACATTGCAGTCTCAAAATAAATACAGAAATCCCTCTGAATAAGTCGCTCTATTTATTTTTGGTGAAGGGCGTTCCCCCTTTCTTAGGGTGTACCCCCTTCCCCCCAAGAGGTCCCCATGGTTTTTTTACACTTAATATTTATCCATAAAAAATAAAATTTCCTCAGAATTAAAATTGAAAAAACTCAAAAACTCGGCTCTGCAACTTTTCCTTTTAAGGGGGAGTTGTACACCTCCCCCCGCCCTCCCCGCTCCCACCTCCAAATCGACGGACGTCAATGGAAAGTCGTACCCATCACAAGTCCACCGCAGAAGCCCCCCCCAACCCTCCTCCTTCCTGCATCAGAATTAAAATTGAAAAAACTCAAAAACTCGGCTCTGCAACTTTTCCTTTTAAGGGGGAGTTGTACACCTCCCCCCGCCCTCCCCGCTCCCACCTCCAAATCGACGGACGTCAATGGAAAGTCGTACCCATCACAAGTCCACCGCAGAACTTAGGCCTCCCCAAGGAATGCCACAAAGCAACTCCTCAGCCAACTGCATCCTTAGATTTCCTGCATCTCCTACCAGGTCGTCACTGCATTTAACGGAAGGCCTACACTTCCTTTAGCAATACGAGGCTGCCACTCAAGAACTTTTTTCCTATCGGTATTCGGTTCTTCAATACTGACCAAAAATCATTTCACTTTCAGTACATTTAAAGAAACCAGTGCACTTAATGTAAATACTTACGATTCACCAAGCCAATCATGAAAATCTATTTCACCTTCAGTTGTATTAGCAGAGAAATTTGGAAAGATATCACCTAAGAGAACCATTATTTTTTGTTGATCGTTTTAATTTTTTAAACAACCAAATATGTTATACAGTAATAAACTCTGGCATTACTAGTCAGTAATCTATGGGCATTACTGAAACAAAATTATTTAGCGTAACGACGTTCTATTTTAATTCTAAGTTTGAAATGTTTTCTTTTTTGCAGTCAAAACTCAAAAACTCAAAATAAAACAGTTTTTTAGATTTTTGGCTTGGCTTGGACCTTGGATGCTTATGTTTTAAGCCATGTTTTAATTTAATTCGGGATCTTCATTTTTATAGATTTTCTATTGTAGATTTAATGTATTTCTAAATAGGCAGATTATATTTCATACTCTTTAAAAACATAGCCAAGTGGTGGGGATTATGATTTGCCATGAAGGTTAGAGAATATGAGAACGATCACCGTAGAAAATAGTGTCCAGAAATGTGGACACCATAAGTGAGGCGCTGCGATCGCTCGAGGTTCGGTCAATAAAAGTCATTTTGAGCCTATTTCTCCGATCAGACTATGTACAATAAAATATTTCTCCAATTTTCAATGTTTCTTTTTTTTTCAAAAATTACAAAATTACGGAGCATGAAAATTTTCTCATTAAAAATGAAATGAAAATTTATACATTATTCAGCTAACTTCATCTACTTGTACTCTTAAACAGCTAACTTCGCAGTTACTACTCACCGACGTCAGCGCCGCTATACATTCTACAATTTTCAAGGACTATGCTTTAGTACGTAGCGATCGTTCTCCTGTTCTTTAACCTCCATGGCACTTATAATGGATTTAGGTTTTAGGATCTGTACCAGATATATAAAAAGAAGAAAGAAGTATTTAGATTTATAAAAAATAAAAAGTACTCTGCGATCTACACACAAACTGTATGTCGTAGACAAAGAACGCTATCATTCTCTGTCTACGCTAAAGTTGTTCTAAACAATAATAAATCATTAGCAGGCTACTGATTATAAACTATAAATTTCTAGCGCGCTATTAAATACGCTATGTTATAGCGCGCCATTTATACGAAAGCGTGTCGGAGGCCGACAAGCACGTTAAGTTTTGCAGCACGCTATTTCTAGCAGCACGTTACATTATATGTCGTTCGTTGGATAGACTGCGTGCTGTATAAGAATATTTTTTCGTAATAAGTCGTATTTTAGACTAGAATAAAATAAAGCGGTAAAGAAAAACTAACGAACACTTTCATATTTTTAAGGCTTACGACTTTCTATAATCGATATAAATGTTATTTTCACCTTAATGTAAATTATAAATCAATTATGGCGTATTTAAAACTTTATTGATTGTATATACAAAAATCAACTATTTACATACACTATTATATACGAGTAGGTACATATACTATTATATACGAGTACATATACTCGCATAGTTTCCTGTTCTCTAACCTTCAAGATTATTTGCAATGGATTCACTTTCACTGTCTCACCAGTGTTGCCAACATTCAAAAATCTAGCTCCCGTTGTAGAGAACAATATAATCCCGTCAAACCGCGTCAAGTAGGGATTTTTGAGTTTTCATTTCTCCCTAAATATTAAGAATGAATAGATTTGATATCGATTCTTGACACATATGAACTATTTTTCAGAATTCAATCTACCAAAGTATATACATTCATCCGTTTTATTATACCTGTAACCGTCCCGTTAAAAAATCCGTTAGCCGTTAAACAGAAATTTTTCCCGTTGCCAACCTCGCTGACCTGTCAAATCTAGCGGGAAACCTGTCAAGTTGGCAACACTGACTGTCACTCTTACAGGCTTCACTAACTAATGAAAGCCGTTGAAATTAAACTGATCGCATTCAAATAACAGGGGATGAATAGTTCCAACTTGATCACAATGTTCAATGGACACAAGTTCAAGAGCAATATGTTAATTCGAACAAGATGTGCAGGAATTTTATGGTGGTCGAACCGCAATAATTTATAGTCGCATTATAGTCACGACTTGATACCTAAAGGAATCCACGTAAGGGCGACTTCAATATCTTTTTGATAAGTTAAGTACATGTTTTCTAATATTATACACAATGTAATTAGTTGTAACATGAATTGTGTAATTTTCTATACACGAAATTAAACAGAATTAATCAGTTAATATAAGAAAATATTTATAATTATTTACAGAATTAATTCGCTTCAGAACTTCAAAGACTGCATATGTCTCTGCCGTAAATATAGCACAATTATATATTATCGAGAGCAAAGCTCTGACAGAACTTTATCTGGGGATCATATATATAGCGCTCGTAGGCAGAGAATGGTATAGACGAAGATGATGGCCTAACGTGGCTACATGAGATGGAAGAAATCAAGAGGCATTTAGGTTTTGTGCGGCTTTATAATTTATTTCAATTCGTGTTAAAAATAGGCAGGTATGTAATTTAAAAAACTATATAATTTAATTACTCTGTTGGTATAAAAGAAAACTAAGAAATAATCTTGTTATTGTATAAGCCCAAAAATTAATGAACAATTCGATTAAAACACATCAAATGGATCAACATAAATACGATAATAAAAGTTAAGCTGCTGGTTAAAATCGTAAAGTAAGCGAGAATCCACAATTTCATTCATTCTTCGTATGTACCTTCTAAAATAGGTACGATTTATCCCATACATTTGTATATAAGTAATAGGTTTGTGATCAATACTTATGTATCCACTACAAATTCAAGTCCAACAGCGTTAAAATAAAACCAATTAGTTTTCTTAACAATTTTTTTATTTGCCTTACATATTTCATTGCCTCTTGAACAAAACTGTTTATTGTGCATGTTTCTAACTTTTTCTTTCGTTTCAAAAGAATACCGGAGATACATCAGAGCGCACCGATAAATCAGAGATTATTTCATTCGTCTGGAATATAGTATATCTGTTAGTATATTAATATAATATTAATACCTAAGCAAGGTTTGAAGAAACCAAAACATTTTCTTACATGTTCAAACTGAGACCTGAAGTCTAGGGTCTGCTCGTCATCAATATCCATAAAGACATCAGTTGGTTTGTTGAGGCTGAACATGCATTTGGGTTTTTCTGAAAAGCAAAAGTAAACATTATACTCGGTGCAACTGAAACATCATAATTATATCTTAAAAATTAAGTACTATTATATGCGTAGACAGAGGATGGTATTCTGTGTCTACAATTAGGATGTGATTTGATATCCATTCGTTCAGCCAAAAGTTAAAACTCCCATAATTGGGAGAATTACCCCATAAGAATAGGTTAGAACACCAATAAGAATAGGTTAGAATCTAAATCCTAAATTATTTCATTCAAATCCGGTTTATTTCTTTATATAACACAAGTGTTTACACAGAATACAAAATATAACATAAAACAAAGGGTAATGCATTGATCAAACATCAAATCCTTCGAAGGAAAAGAAAATCTCGGTAGTTTATTTTCATTATAACCTTTGCATCTTAAAACACTACAACGCCCCATGTTTCATTGAACTGTTGGCAACTGTCGATTTTTATCGTTTACATAAGCTGGCCAGCAATCAAATTTTTCATCAAATCGTTGAAATAATACAAGATATTTCAATTTAATTGTAAGTTCCTTCATCAACTACGAGAAGCTGTCAAACTTTGTTTAGCAAACTACTTTGCTTACCTTGAAAAAATCGACACGCGACACTAAACAAAAAATAGTATCACCACTCTTTTTCACTATTTTACAGGCGCTTGCTATAAGTTTATCTCTTTTATGTGTCAATGCGGTATAGTATGTAATTATTAAGATCCAAAAATACTTGCATATTGTGGATATTCTCAATTTTCGTTTCAATTATGTTTACCTCATTTTGCACTTTACACTGAAATTTGTTTTGAGTATAAAAGCCACAGGAATTGTTTAAGTTAATCCGATGCAGAAACGAAGGGAGATCGAAAAGTTAAAAGAAATGGTAAGACTTTTTTAATGATCTGTTGATTTTTACTAGATAACAATTGTACACAGAACCTTTCTAATAAATTAATCGCCATCTTAAACCGGAGACCCTTTTTACTGGAAACGAGGCATTCCATCTTGGTCCTCACGGATGACAACGCATCTGCATTTTGATTCGTAATCGAGAATAGATGTAGATGTCTATGGACCACGGCAACCACTTTTGTTAAAGGAATGATGTACTACAATGGCGACGGTGCAAGTTGTAGACAGGTGCAAGTATGTTTGAGTGCTGCAAAGGGTTGTCATGTGAAACAAAATTTCCCCATTTTTTAAAAAACAATCAGTCAAAAGATAACATAACTATGACAAAATACTAATTTACTATTACGTAACTAATATTAATAACACATTTGACATTTAAAAAAATCTAAGAATTGAAGTTTTAGATTTTGATTGAAATCGAATAATTCTATTTCGATCGCTTGGTGTATAATACTAAAATACTGTAAAAACATGTTGATTTAAATTAATCTTATTACAAATATTACATTACACTAAATGTAATATATGTATGTATGTATTATATACATAATTGGAACGAAACATACTATAAACAGGTAACCAAAAATCTATATAATCGAATATTTGCACGTTAATAAAATATAAAAAGTGATGGTGACAACTAATGACTAATAATGAGCTAGATTCTTTTTACCATTACCCAGAACCCAAAAATGATTAGAATAGAATAGAACCATTTTAATTCAAAGAAAACTTGTAGAAAGTAATTTAAGCTTTACCGCTGGTTCGGAAAAAAGCACTGTCTTGAGAGGGACCATCAAAAAAACCAGCGGGACTTTTTTGAGTAAAATTAATGTAAAATATACTATTTAAGAATTAAAATGAAAACATTATAAACAGCATGGTAGAGATCACGTCATTCTAAGGGGTTATTATCAATCATGTACTCTTTAGTAGTATATCCTAATAATCACAAACTAATAAGAGTACTAACGTAATAATCCTTAGTAAACAATGTTTGCTACGTAAAAAATTTAAATTTAGATAGATAAGGCCTGCATATTTTCTGGGGCTTTTTTGTGAAAGCTTAATAGTACATTGCCCGATGAAGGAAATTCTGACTCTTTTGAGTCGAGTAGCTGGTATAACTAACTTGTGCATGTTCTTAGTATTGGAAAAATCACTATTTTAATAAAACTATTATTGTTTTGTATACATACGTTAAATTTTCATTAATATACTGAGAGGATAAACGCGCCCTGAGAAGAGCCGACGACAAATTTAATGTGCACTTTTTAGTTAAAATTTTCAAATCACCTTAAAGTTTGAACCGTTTGAGTAATATCTTCCCAAGCTACAAGTGTACATTTTAGTTGTTATTAATATCTTTCGTTGTATATAAATCTATCGAAATGGACGCTGCAAATTACAGTCGATTTGGATGGAAGCCAATCATTTTCGCTTCTACTTTATCTAATTATATTAATTAAGTTTTTGTTCATACTTCATTGGTTTTAGGAAGCCTTAAAAATATAGAGATTTATATACTAAGTTAAACATGGCAAAAAAATTAAATCAAGATTGCAGGGCTCTGTGGTAGACTATGGTCGTAAAACATATTTAAGAACCTTCTTAACCGCATTATAACCTGTCCAATTTTCAGGAAATGCTAACATAATAAGAACAAAAATCTCGATTGCAGCGCAACTTAATATACGTGGTAGAGATATGCTGCAGTTAGATTAATAGTATAGTTGTAGCAATTGTTGAATGGGTCGGCCCGAACAGGGAATGACCACACTCTCACAGAATACCAGCAGAAAATTGTAGCTTAAAGCTGTTGTTTCGTATGTTGAGTGTAGAGACCTGGAGACCCTTTTTACTGGAAACGAGGCATTCCATCTTGGTCCTCACGGGTGACAACGCATCTGCATTTTGATTCGTAAACGAGAATAGATGTAGATGTCTATGGTCTGTAGCAACCACTTACCATCAGATGAACTGTGCGCTCGTTTGTCACCCTTTCCGCGTCATTTGTCGCTCGGGGATTATTGAGGGTTTTTCCCACAGATTATGTATCGAATACGAGATGTATTGATGTTCACTAGCCGTATACTCCAGTCTCTGAAACAGTCCAGTCCGAGATTAGCGTTGAACCAACGCTAGTCCACCACCTGCAGTCCAGAAAGTAGATGTATATTTGCTATTTACAATGACCAAGTAAAGACTTGCTATCATGTCCAGGAGCTTGGCACCCCGCGTGTCCCTATATTCCATGCCCCATTCGATGGACTTAACATTAAGGTCACTATCTATCACGTTTTCTCCCTCCAGATAGTGAAAGACTCTCTCGAGATCATAGATATAATAATGAAGAAGATATGCCCAGTAGTAAAAAATGTATCGGAACCCGGTGTATCCAGTTGGCCCTTACCACGCGCCAACTACTACACAAACAGATATACAAAGCAATATATACGCAGTCACGCATACACTCGCATTGAATAAATCATAATGTACTACACAATTGATTATAAACCATATCTCTAAAACCATAACGTCTATTTACCATTCACCATACTACTTACTCACACAAAAATATCGGGCACTATCGTTGTTCTGTAAAAAAAGCCATTTATTTTACATATACGTTAGTGATTAACTAGATTGGAAAGTTATCGAATGTTTCATTTAAAACCAAAATTTAACAAAAATTTTTTTTGGGCCCTAAATATAAAATAAATGAAAACAATAAAAATCCGGTTCCGTTGGTTTAGGCTATCATAGCGGATTGAAGTAGTAGGTATTTTGGAACCATGCTATGATGCTTACTCACTTACCTGTAAAGTGAAGGTATTTGTGCAGCACTTGACGTTTTTATATTTCTGGGTGACATTTTTTTCAAATAGTGTAATCTTAAATGGCAGCTGTACACATCATCGTTGGAGCCACACGCAAGTGTGAGTAACGATCAAAGAGCAAGTCTTATGCATCACTATTTCGATGATATCCCGGACGTCAGTCTGAGCGAGATTAGAATAGCTCTCCAGCACCTTAAAAACGGCAGGGCCCCAGGCGTGGATGTAATTACAGCGGGACTTCTGAAAGTGGGTGGTACACCGGTACTTGAAGTCCTTCAGAAGCTTTTCAATTCCGTCCTCCATGGTGGCACTACTCCGGAAGCGTGGAGCAGAAGTGCGGTGGTCTTGTTCTTCAAGAAAGGTGACAACGCCCTCTTGAAGAACTACAGACCGATTTCCCTACTGAGCCGCGTCTACGTGCTGTTTTCGAGAGTCATTACGAAACGTCTCGCACGCAGACTCGACGACTTCCAGCCTCCAGAAAAAGCCGGTTTCCGAAAAGGCTTCAGTACCATAGACCACATACATACTCTGCGTCAGATTGTACGGAAGTCCGAAGAGTACAATCTGCCACTTTGCCTGGCGTATGTGGACTATGAGAAAGCCTTTGATTCTGTCGAAATTTAGGCGGTGCTACAGTCCTTTCAGCGGTGCCAAGTTGACTGTCGGTATATCGAAGTGCTGAAGTGTATGTACAGTAGGGCTACGATAGCTATCCGAGTACAGAACCTGAGCTCGAAACCTATCCAACTGCAGAGAGGTGTAAGACAGGGTGACGTTATTTCCCCGAAACTCTTCACGCTGCATTGGAAGGCGTTTGCTACGGATTACGGTATTAACATAAATGGCGAGTACATCACTCACCTTATATATGCAGACAATATAGTCCTAATGGCAGAATCGCTGGAGGACCTAAGCACTATGCTCAATGACCTCAATGGTGTCTCCCAACGGATAGGTCTTAAGATGAACATGGACAAAAAAAAGATCATATCTAATGTCCATGTCACACCTATGCCGGTAGTTGTTGGGAGCACTATGCTCGAAGTTGTTGACGAATACGTTTATCTGGGACAAATAGTCCGACTAGGTAAGTCCAACTTCGACCGAGAGGTCAATCGACGGATTCAACTCAGCTGGGCAGCGTTCGGGAAATTACGACACATCTTCTCGTCAGGTATACCTCAATCTCTGAAAACTAAAGTGTACAACCAGTGCGTGTTGCCAGTTGCCTATGACTTACGGATCTGAGACGTGGTCCTTCACTGCTGGCCGTATGAGGACGCTCAAGGTCGCTCAGCGAGCTATGGAGAGGGCTATGCTTGGAGTTTCTCTGCGTGATAGACTTAGAAATGAGGATATCCGCAGTAAAACCGGAGTGACCGACATAGCCCAACGGATTAGTAAGCTGAAGTGGCAATGGGCCGGCCATATAGCTCGAAGAACCGATAACCGATGGGGAAGAAAGGTTCTCGAGTGGCAGCCTCGTACCGGTAGGCGTAGTGTAGAGCGACCCCCCACTAGATGGAGTGACGACCTGGTAAGATATGCAGGAAGTCGATGGATGCAGGTGGCTCAGGACCGTGCTTTGTGGCATTACTTGGGGGAGGCCTATGTTCAGCAGTGGACTTGTGAAGGGCTGTAATGATGATGATGATAACTGTGGTCGCGGTTTCGTGCAAGCAGTAGATCAAGAGCTAGTCTGCATCGCTGAAGGTTTGCTTGCAGCGCCTTAGCCACATTTCTTTTGCAGTACCTCACGAAAAGATGCACAACGTCATGTGATCTGAGGATCACCCGTTCCTTATCGCTGCACAAAGATGGTAGGAAGGAGGTTTGGTACAGGTCTTCGACTGATGACCCGCCTCCCCACACCACCTGCAGCAACCACTGCGGTCCTCTTCTTTTGCCCTGCACGATCCCAGAAAATAGCCCAATTCATGTCATCGGTAACATCGGTCTAGTCGCTCCCAATGACGGACTCTGCAGTTCAACCGGCCAACCTTTTCTCTTGCTCAACTAATTTCTGTGATAGTAGGAAAATGATAAATTCCCATATTATGATCGTGAACTGACTATTTGCAGAGAGAGTGCTAATACAATGACTAACAAAAGAGGCATCAATAGCATATGGGTTGCGATTGGGAGATTAATAGTAGATACCTCACTTTCATTTAAGATACATAAATCTTAGTCATCTATAATTTTTTATAATTGTTCACATCTAGTTTTATTAGATAGACATCCAAATGCAACATGATGTCCATTGAAATCCCCAGCCACCAAAATAGGTTCAGGAAGATTTTGTATAATATTGCTCAAATCCCTAGCTTTCAAAGTACTTGAAGGAGGACAATAAACACAGAGAAAAGTAATGTTACTACTTTTAATAAGAATTGCTACACTACCATGTTTATTGATAGCATTCTTAAGATACATTTGTAACCAGGTATGTGACAAGGCTTATTACATATGAAATATGCATTATCGGGAGTATTTTTAACCAAGTTTCATTCAAGGAACACATATCTATGTATTTTCTTGTAAGAAAATAGTTAAAGATTGAATCTTGTTATATATACCTACTTTGTATTTTAAATTTGGCTATTCTCAATACAGGCGTTTTAAGACTATTACTTTTCATACTTAAATGATAAGATTTTTAACTAACAGGTATTTAATTGACGTTGTTGTAATGGGAGTGTCTAGAGAATGCGATTTTTAGCGAAAGAACATTCTTGAACCGCCACTTCACCTTAGGCACCTCTATGAGAAAAACATTTTTCTTTAAAATATTACTTATAGTGGAATATATTGTTTTAGAATCCGTCCTTCCACTTATATTTATTATTTTCAATCATTTTTGTCGAACATGAATGTTTTGTGAAAATCTGCCTCGGCATACACTTACCATCAGGTGAACTGTTTGCTCGTTTGTCATCCTACTTCTGTTTAAAAAAATCGTACGATTAGAAGAATATTTATCTACAGATTTTAAAATTTAAAAAATATTACAATGGATTACAAATGTATATGTACCTCATTTATAAATAATATAAATCTGCATTGCATTGGTACATTTCTCATCATAGACTCGCTATTCATACAGTTAATTTCAATATTAATCACATATGAAATATGCAATATCGGGAGTAACCAAAAGCACAGCCCACTGAATCTCACAAAAAAAGAAGTTCCACCCGTATCATGTGCAGGTAGTACAATGTTACTACTCGGGGATTATCTTCCAAGAGTTGCTTTTTGTCAAACGATGAACGAAGATCATGGAAGAACCGCGATTCTTCCAGAAAATTTTATAGTCTGATAAGTCGACATTTAAAAAGCTGGTTACTCGTGTAACCAGCTTTTCTACACAACTTACACGAGTAGAATGTAGATAATCTATATTTGATGAGACAAGATAGATCACAGTATCTGTTCAAAATAAACAAGCGGGACGGAGTTTTGGAAAATTCATTGGATATTTTGAGCTGCCAAACGTCTTAAATGGCGAAGTTTATTTGTTTGTTACAAAATCACTTACCCAATATTTTTTTATAGGATAGGAACACAAACGAGCACACAGTCCACCTGATAGTAAGTGGTTGCTGTGGCCCATATTATATATCTACATCTATCCTCGATTACGAACCAATTTGTTTGAAGACGTGTCACTAAGTATTTAAAGGTACATGTGGTTCCAACAAGACGGCTGTCCTGGCACACTATGTCCGTTCAGTTAGATAATATTACAATGCGAAATACCTGGGCAGATTGATATAATTATAAATAATAATAATAATTTTACAAATATGAAACAAACGAAGAAAGGAAAAAGAGAGAAATATAACGTCGAAAAGATTTAAAAACTTCAATTACACCAACATTGAATGTTGTACGCCACAGCACAAGGCATCAAGCCATTGCACTATTTAATTCTTTCTCTATCTCATTTAGTTATTTATTGCCACCAAAAATTCCAAAATAAACTCAAATCATTATTAATTAAGAAAAGCTACTACTCAGTTGACGATTACCTAAATGACAAAAATAAACTTAATGAATGTTAATTTTTTTTTGTTTATGTACTGCTTAATATATTATAATCTATTATGATATGAAAAATATTTAATTATGACATGAAAATTATTAAATGTAGAATGATTGTCAAATGATATTTAAATTTTATTCTATTTTAGTTTTATTTAAGTCAATTGAATGTAAACGTAATTCTTCATTATGTGTAATTAATTTTCAAATACAATGTAATATTGTTCTATCAAATAAATGACTATGACTGTGACTATGACTAATAAATTGGCGTATGGAATTGACGACCCCATCACCCGCTCACGTAATAGTTAAGTGACAAAACTGCTAAATCAGCGCAAGTAAGCGCCTTGCCAAGAGGTGTGAGCGCCGTGCCTCGGCAGAATTTAGGGTACAAAGGCCCGTTTGTGCTTATGGCCGCACACGATATGGTGCTGGGCCTGGCCGTCTCCCGTTTATTGACGCTTAAATTATGGATGATGGACAGAAAGATAGTGCACAAAGGGCCGCTGCCTGGAGGTCGCCAGGGCGCGCCTGGAGCTGGCGCTGGACGCGACAGCATGCGGGCCGCTAGCCGAGTACGTGGCGCTACAGCCCCTCGCATCCATCATTCCCACCAGAAGGCTTGGTGTCTGCTGGGTCTTCTCGGACTCAGCAAGCGGCATCCGCAGCTCTTGGAGCACGTCGCATGCGTTGGTCACAAATAATGAATGCAAACACACTGCGGGCGTACTTTAGGGCAAAAGGGGAAAATATTAGAATTTTGGGGTATCGGGCTCGGATGCACCGCTTTTTTGCAGAGCTGGAGCCATCTCTAGCCGTCACAGAGCAATATCTGACAGACCAAGTTCGGTACATTCTGCTCTTCAACATATTTGGTGACGCCGAACTCAATCGAATATGACGTGAGGCTGTTCCTTCATCGGATGAAACAGCTACGGCTGAGAATGGGGCTCCACTACGAGTAATTGCACAGCAACCTGTATACGTGGATGCCGCCGTGGATATTCCAGTTGCGGTTGATTCAGACGATGATGGAATAGTCTCCCACGAACTAGAGAAAATGAGGGGCATATTGGAAGAGGCGATGCTGGAAACGCGCAATGCGCCTCTTAAAAATCAACCGCGACTTCCATGTAAACCCCTAAGCAAGCGAAATCGGCTATCGTGCGGGCTCTTAACCTAATGCTGGTGACCTATTTGGAAACCGGCCGGGACTCTTGCGAGACGGACTCAATTCTTTTTGGCGCACTGGCAGTTTTCAGTATTATTGGCGCCAAGCTTCCCATGACTGTATGCGCTACTAGACAAAGTAGTGCCACCCCAGTCTGGAAAAAAAGAATCGAGGACCGTGTCGCAAAGGCAAGGGCCCTTATCGGCAGACTGACAAGGTTCAGATAGGGAAATAATAGACCGAAGGTTGTGCGTAACGTTAGAATGGCGTTTGCTGGGACAAATATCAGTTTGTCCCAACCGGATATCACTCAGAAACTAACGGAGCGCATAGATAAACTGAAGCAAAAGATCGCTGCTTGGGGGAAGTGGATTCGACAATTTACCGAGAGGTCAAGGCGGTTCAAATTTCAAACAGAATCATCTCTTCCAGAGTGATCAAAAGAGACTCTATAAATCATTGGAGCGACCAGAGGTATGTGGAGCGGCCCAGGACCGGATCGAGCTGACACTGTTGCATTCTGGCGTGGCCTGGGTCAGAGTCCGTAAACCACAGGCAGTGGAGTACGATGTTTGGTCATCTGCGCGAGCGGAAGACGGCTGCGGAGAACCACATAAGGATATGAAGGGGTATCTTCCAGGGCGATGATCCGAGTCCAATCTGGTTCTGCCTCACTCTGAACTCTCTCAGTACCTTACTGGAGGGCTCCGGGAGAGAATTTCAGCTACAGAAGGGAGGGACAAAAGTGATCTACTTTTTCTATATGGATGACCTTAAGTTGTTCGCCTCCCGTCGCTCCCATATTATGGAATTGCTGAACATCACTTGTTAATTCAGCCGTTCCATCAGCATGGAGTTGTTGACGTATAAGTGTGCGGTACTCCATGTTGAAAGGGGAAGGGTTGCTAACTCTGAGGGCATAGACTTATCTATGCTTGTTAACTTAAAGGTCCTTTCCGAGGCTGAAATATACCGATACCTGGGTATGTCACAGAACATTGGTATCGATGAGGCTGGTATGAAACAGTCATTTTGCGACGTGTTTTATGCACGCTTGACCAAAGTTCTTAACAGCCTTTTGTGCGGTATGAATAAGACAAACGCATATAACGGCTGCATCATGCTTGTCCTCATTTGTACCTTTGGCATACTCAGGTGGACTCAGACTGAGCTTAACGCCCTGGATAGAAAAGTCCGCACTACCATGACGTCCCATAAGATGCATCATCCGAGATCGTCAGTGATGAGCCTATACTTGCGCGAAAGCATGGTGGGCGTGGCTTTCTGGGCGCGCTCACCATACATAATCGTGAAATGTGCAGCTTCCCTCATTGCTTCCCGGCGAGATCGGATGATCCATTCCATAATGACGTCATTTCTTGTGATAAAGGACTTACGCCACTATCCTTAGCCAACGAGCAACGGCAGGACCCAGCAGTACATAGCATTTCCGATCGGGAGACCGTATGGAAGGAGAAGGAGCTCCACGGGAGGCTCTACGTGAGCTCTTCGTAGATACAGTCGCCTCCTTCAACTGGCTACGTTTCGGTGACCTCTTCGGAGAAACCGGGGGTTTTGTCTGTGCAATACAGGATCAGGTTATTAGGACCAACAACTATTGAAGACTGCCATCCTGGTGAGTCACTTAGGCATGTCATCTCCGGTTATTAGGCGCTTTCTAACTCTGAGTACTTGCACAGACACAACCTGGTAGCCAGTATTCTACACCAGGAGCTCGCTCTGAAATACGGTCTCGTGGATCGGAAACTGCCTTATTATAAGTACTTGCCGGAAGCCGTGCTCGAAAATGAGCGTACCAAGCTCTACTGGGACCGGGCCATTACCACAGACAGAACTATTGTTGCGAATAAGCCTGATATTGTGCTGATGGACTGAACACAGTCAAGAATATTTTTGGTCAACATTGCCGTTCCATATGACGAGAACCTAGTGAAAGCCGAATCAGATAAGAAAACTAAATATCTGGACCTGGCTCACTGCCCCGATCTGCCACTCGGGTCATTGAGGCGACTGGTACTCCGTGACAGACTGCTCTGGGCTCAAATGCAGAAGGCGGTACTCCTAGATACCGCCCGCATCGTCCGCCGGTTTCTTTCCCTTTCCTAATAACCCTCGGCCGTTTGGTTTCCCCTGCCGAGGGCTTCGCTCTGGTTGGGCTTTTATTTATTTATGTGTTTTTTTTATTTATTTTATTTTATTGATATTTATGTATATTTATCGTTTCATTTTCATTTACAATTATATATTCATAGAATTCAACCAGATGAGAAAACTATATAGATACCCCAAATAATAATAATTATTATTGAATCCTAAAATATTTTACATAAATATAAAAACTTATAAAATTATATTCATTAGACTTTAGAAACCGTGTTAGGTCAACACTAGAATCATTTAAGTAATAAAAGTTTGTTCTAAACTGAGTTAGCAAGAAATAATCTAGCAAGTGTCATACCATTTTGGAGTCCTTATCAAATACACCAACTTTTAAAGTTACTGGTGAAACTAGTTTAATAATTTTATTTTCTGTACAGGCTGTAAAAATTGGGCGAAGTATTAACTTTGAATACTTAGTTCGGCAAAAGGTGACATTTTCTTAAAAGCTGGAGGAATTGCTTTAAAATTTTTGCCAACATCTTATAGAAGCATTATTTAAGATTAAATAAATTAAAAAAAAACTAGGATTTGTAGTAGCGGGATTTAAAAGATTATCACAGGTGTAGATTTTTTCGAAGATTATTTTAAAATTTTAAGTCTATTATTTTTTTTAAACATGACTTAATTTTAAATTTCATTTTTGTGATAACTATCATGACTTGGCCTATCACCCGTTTCCGTCTTGATATCGATTTCTGGTACATCTGTATATAACTTTCCACGCATGAATTATACTCAACATTTTTAAATATATTTATCACTTTTTGACTTATTTGAAAATTAAATTAGAAAAAGCAATACAAGTATATTGACTCAATTTATGTAGAATTGTAGGTTCTCTCTTAGAGTAATTACGTACTACATAATACATACGTATTATGTAGTACGTAATTACTCTAAGGAATATAATTGGGGCCAATCGGAGTATAGTTTAACCATAGATTTAGTATAGACTACAAACTAATAAGAGTACTAACGTAGTATAATGGTATAGCTTGCTACATATTTATTTATCTATGGTATAGACTCCAATGAAAGTCTCGCCCAAAGAGTATATTATATACTCTAGTATATTTTCTTCCAACTTTATATCGTTAGTCGTTACTACATATACTCTGCTCTGCTGATCGGTGTGATGATATTTTTCTTGAGTGTTTTTGTAAATTTTTCTTTAATATTTTTAAATAAGTTTTTAATTATTCAGTGTAAATAGAGTAATTTTATTTAAAGGAAATTTATTTAATGCTTAATATGTTATAACGAGTATAAAATAAATAATGGTGTTATTGTCATTATTTTTTGTGTAACTACGCATAGTGTTAAAAAGTTCAACCAAGTGATAAATAATGAACAATAAAATGGCTTCACCTAATACAGAGTCACAAGATCGATTCAAGTTATACAAATTTACAAAAATACTGACTTTGAAGGTCGCGCAAATAGTGGTTCAAAGCAGACAAGGCAAAAGGATTACGCACGAATACGCGGCTTCAAAAGCACTAGAAGATGGACTTCCAACATCGCCAAACAGTTTGCAATGGGTACATTTACATTTTATACTATTCGAACTTTGTACCTTCGTTCATTTATTGAATTTTAAGCCAAAATTTTCGCCTGAATAAGTGGACCTAAATAATTTTGTATTCAAGCAATATAAATAAATTTCATAAAAAAATTCTTTATCCATAAGCATTTTCCTAGAAATTAATTTTTGATATGTTTTTTATATTCTTTTATTTTAGTTCAATTTGTCTATCCCTGATGAGCCCGAAGTGAATACAGATACAAAACGTGTTTTAAATGGTGAAGTCATAGAAGCACTTGCTAATGTCTTGTGTATTGAGATTTTGTTAAGAACTACTGATGGAGATGAAATGGTCCTTGAGATATGGACAGTTAAAATAACACCTGGTTGTGATAGAAGCATGACATCAGTTTCAACAATTTATTATAGAATGAGCATCATGTTGAAATCCACTCTGAGTATTTCAAGGATAACACCTGCTTATAAGTTATCACGGTCTCAGTTTAAGGAGTCATATAAAATTTCCCATAAAATTTATGGTGGGCAACCAAATCTGGATGTGTTAGGTGAGTTATAAATTTTTAATATAAGATTGGGAAGAACTTGTAGTTTAAACTGTTTCTTTCTTTTAAAAATTGTTTGAAAACTTTTTTCATCTGAAAGCTGTCGTCCATGATTTTTGGGACTACTCCTAGGGAGTAGGAGTACCAGAAAAGATGCGTTAAGACCGGTGCCAACTCTAGAGCACAAGTCCTCAGCACAATTGGAGTGATTCCGTCTGGCCCAATTGACTTGTGGATCTCCAGGGAAAGGAGTGCTTTGTGAACCGCACCTCCGGCATGGAGCACTGACACTGTGGGATAGTCGGCGGTTTACTCCCCCGTCATCGAGTGTCGAGTTGCACGCAAAGAAAGAGCCTAACAGATCGGCTTTCTCCATTGCAGCATGGGCATGAGGGAATCTGCTGTAGCAACGAATCTGTAGCGATTTGGATGTGGTCGAAGAGTCGGTCTGCTTCAGCATTACCAATATGTTATCTATAGAGGCACCTGTAGATGCACAGATGGTTGTCCTTCAAGACCTTCAAGCCTGACGAGGCATGGAGAACAGATGTCCTCTCTGACGTATACTCAAACTCCAGCCCGAGGCACAAAAGAGTGTTCATTCTGCATCTCATTCAGAAAGAGCAGATCCGGCCTTGCCATCTCGAGATGGTAGTGGACAGCGTTTAGGTTAGAGAAAAGTCCCCTGATATTGCAGAAATTCACGGATAGCATGGCAGGGGTTGCCTTGGTCTTGTTGTTCAGCTTGCCCTGAGCAGTTGTTGTCTTGAGCAAAATTTTGCCCACCCCCCTTCCCTAGAACACGCGGGGCAGCCTGAGCACCTATGCTCAGGAGTGGAGTAACTTGGTTGTGGATGCACAGTGAGGGATTCTCCAGGGGTTCTGGTACCCTCCTCGAGTAATTCTTTACTTAATTTTGCTTCCATGTTAAGGTGAGGGGGGGATGGGCCACCGGCCACCTAAAACTATCTGAATTGTTTAAAATACAGATAGTTAAAAATAAGCTACTACCATCTACACAATATTTGGCCAAGGGTGAATGGCATAAATGGGAGGAAAGAGGACAGGAGAGCTGACTCACCATATATCCATACGAAAGGTTGAGGGGGGGGGGCGGGAGGGGAACGGGTATCACCTTCCATCTATGGATCCCGCTGGATTTGAATAGTTCTTTATATTTCAGAGTTTTTAAAATATTTTAGAAATTCTAAATTTAGTGCCGCCTTGATTTCTTCTTAATTCTTAAAAGCTCAAGGGTGGATAGTCGGAATTCATATATTATTTTTCTTCTGATTTTCTCCTTCCGTGTTTATTGTTTATAGAAACATGATGAAAATATTTTTTGAATAATGATGATAATATGATGGCGTTTGTGAAATACTATGAAAAGACAAGGCTCAAGAATGAAAATAATGTGGTTGTTTAGAATTCAATTGTAGTGCCTCACAGAACTACAAATTCATTAGAAACCTAGCATAACACTATTTCAAATGAAGTCAAAACCAAACATCCAATTTTAGTAAACATAGTTTTAGATTGCTTCCAAAAAAATGCCCGGTTTTAGTAACAAAGAAATTTACTAAAAAATTAGAAATGTACATTAAAAGATACAAATTTATACAGTACTACTCAATAATGAAATAGTATTGGTAATTTCCTGGACATATTGCAGAATTTATAGATTACTTATTATTATTTAAAACAAAGAAGCTTAGTTTAAATGATTGAATTTATATATATTGATATAATATGTTTTTTAATTGTTTAAGTTTCTGGTTATTAAAAATTTATCCATAATATGTTAAAGTATGAATATATTTTCTGTTGAACTTTTCTTAGGATGGAAAGGCCGAACAACAATCAAAAAGTGAATTCCGATTATCTACCCCATCTAGAGTGGATAAACGGACACTTGTTTCCAAGTATCCACCCTAGGGTTGTTATCTTAAGGTGGATAAACAGAATAATCTATGTATTGTCCTCAAAAATATCAATTATATATTTGAATAATTCTATTCAAGCATAATAGATTAAATTCTTGATTAAGTTGAACATTGCAATTTTTATAATTGACTGGTAAATTAAAAATATGTTTTAACCTAACATATAAATAAAATTAAAGTGTGTTATGTTGAATTTAGCTTAGGTATGGTGGTTTAGTGTCTTAATAAGCTTGGGTCAGGGTATTGACAGATTTGTAAACCTAAATGGTGTCTATTTTTTTTTTTTTATATTTTCCATTGCTGACTTGGGAGTTTTATATCTGTCATAAATACTATATGATTACCTCTACCTACCATAAGAATTTTCTCTATCTAATCTACCATAAGAATTTTCTAAAATTCCCTGTTATCTACATAAAGAGTTTTATTAGAATTAACATATTTTGGTTTGACTATATTTGGCAATGGAATGAATGTTGTTTTGAATTTTATTACACAACTAGCAATCCGAACTGGCTTTGCATGGTTAATTTCTAGATCTTGCAACAGCGCTACTTACCGAGTCCAATTGAGTTTTTAAAACATGCAGATGATCCACTGAAATTGACCCAAAAAAATTATTAAAATAAGTCGTATATTAAGTCGAGTCATTATCAAACTTTTTTTAAAGAAAAAGGGGCAAACGAGCATGCGGCTCACCTAATGTTAAGTGACTACTGCCGCCCATGATTAACCGCAACACCAGAGGAATTGCAGGTGCGTTGCCGGCTCTTTAGAAAGGAGAAACTAACGGACAGCAATTGATTTTTGTTTATAGAAATTAATTCAAATTGGTTTCTTTGGAAAAGAAGTTCTTGTTGTGTCAAATCATACATAATAAGAAATATCAACTACACAAAAAGTTAATAATTATCAATTTAAAAATAATGTTTTAAAATTTCTTTTGATAGGTATTTATATTTGCTGCCAAACAAAATAACAAAAGTAAATAATATTGTTCACTATTTTTTTATGAAGTCTATGTATTTTCTTGAGGTAGGTTGTTATTGGCATTTACTAAATTATTTTTGGTGAAATTATATTTAAAAGTACCAGTAGCGTAATGGCAGGATGTGAACCGCGGACTCAAAAGGTCGCGGGTTTTAATCCACCATTCGACTACTGTCGTGAGCCACTCTTAACACAAGCATTTTAAGCTTACCAGGCGTGGTTAAAGGAAATATTAAAAATGTTATTATTTAGCATTGCCAGTACTTTTTTATAAAAAAGTTATAGACATCTGATAATTGCGTATGAGGCTGGGAGGTGGTGGGTTTAGGGGAAGCCCCTTACCCTTTCCCCTTACCTTACCTTTTCCCCTTACGTAAAAGTATAGCTTATGAGTAATTTTTGGAAAATCATTACCTCACTTTTTTACACAGGTAAATTGACCCAAAGTTACTTTTGCAACGACTTCGGCGCTGCGGGAAGTGCAGCCCTTTCACCCTTCCGTAGCAAATCACAGGCAAGGTTGCTCACCTCCACAGATTTGACTTATTGGTCGCCTTCGTGACCAGCCTAAGCCTCTACGGCTCGCACAGTTGCTGCGGTTTGCTAAAACGGGCGGGGGCTGCTCTCCCTCCGCGCCTAAGGCTTTACAAAAACACTAGGGATACACAATATAAGACACAAGGACAGACAAGACTAATCAATGATAGCATAGATTCGACCTATCTTATCAATAAAGTCAAGTTGCCTTAACTTTAGTATGATAATGGTAAATTAAACAATGCAATGTGAATTGTTTTAATTTATTTTTCTGAAAAATTTCTTGACTGCTCTCCAGTCACGAATAGATTCTCTGGGTCCTAGTAATTAACTTTTATTACACCCATAAAAGTTGATTTAACATGTTAAAATAAAACCAATTGATATATTTACGTTTCGTTATATGCAATTTTTAGTGACATTTATTTTTATCTTAATTAGGTATTTAAAAACACACTTCCGAAATCCGAAAACAGTATAAAAGGTTCAAGTTTAACCCTGACTAACCTCCCAAACTCACATACGGCGCTCTGGTATGGTGGACCAAGACAAATGAAGCCACCACAATTAAGAGGCTTCAGCGCTACCAGAGACTGGCATGTATGGCTGCCACAGGCTGCATAAGAACTACGCCAACAGCAGCCTTGGAAGCGATGCTGGAGCTAACTCTGCTTCATCTACATATACAACAAGAAGCGACTTTAGCTGCCATCAGACTCAAGACCCTAAATCTTTGGAGTAAGAATAGTGTCCCTCATACAGGCATAATTGATAGAATTCACTCAGAAATTCCTATCCTACAAGCCAAATACGATAGGATTCCTAAACAATTTGTTTTCGATAAGAAATACAAGATACAATTAAATGAAAACAGCCAGCCGGAAGGATTAAGCCCAAGAGAGCTTAGAGTTTTCACTGATGGTTCTAAAACAAATGAAGGTGTAGGTTCTGGAGCTTTCTCTGAAGACCTCAATATTCACATATGCACACCGCTGGGTACCTATAACACGGTCTTTCAGGCGGAATGTATGGGTATCATTCAAGCGGCCATAGCAATAGATGCTAGGAAGGTTAATGACTTCCCCATCAGAATACTGACCGACAGTAGGGCGGTACTACAAGCTCTGAGTTGCAATGGGGTGAACTTGGGACTAATATATGAATGCCATCAACGATTAAATGAGGTATGTAAAAACAACAATGTGACTCTGCAATGGATAAAGGGACACAGTGGATCCAGAGGCAACGATGCAGCGGACGAACTGGCCAGAAGAGGATCGGCTCTGGCCACTATAGGGCCGGAACCAATCTTACCAATCCCCTTTGGTAACGTTCGTTCAATAGTACGTTGACACTTCACTAATCAACACGCTCAGCTTTGGAAAAATCTAGTAGACTGTAGACAAGCTAGGGAGGCCCTACCTGTAATAAACAGTCGCTTAACCAAAGTTTTAATGAGACTGAACAAGCCGCAGATCAGGATAGTAACAAGTGCTATTACAGGACACGGCACCTTTAACAAACATTTATTTACTATAGGTGTTACAGATAGTCCCCTGTGCAGGGCATGTATGGGGGAGGAAGAAACGGCGGCCCACGTGCTACTGAAATGTCCGGAGGTCGCTACGTACAGGGCTAAACATCTCGGCACGCCGGGATCACTCCCCGAAGTTGCATGCAACATCAAGGGACTGTTGAGCTTCTTCGGGGAGATCTCATGGCTCGAATAATCACATTATTCCTGCCCACACGCAAAATACGCGCATAGACGTGGAGTTGCGGAAAACAGCCCGTCGCAAACTAAACTAAACTAAACTAAACCTCCCAAACTGAAAAAATATTTAAAGATAAAGTGCCATACGTCTATTACGTGATTGACTTTTCATTATACGAAATTATTAGTTATTATTCGTAATTAATTCGCGATGAATTTATATAATGGGGATGTGTATTCAGCAGGGATGGGAGATATGATAAGTATATTGAACGACGAGTGAATGCAGGAAATAAAGTAAATGGGGCTCTACACTCTATCGTGAAAAGTCAAAATGTTTCAAAAAAGGCGGTATGGCAATTCACAATGCTGTATTAGTCCCTTCTTTTACGTATGGTAGTGAACATTGGGTGTGGCAGAAGAAGCACGAGGGTAGAATAAATGCATTAGAAATGCGGTCGCTAAGGAGTATGTTAGAGCTGAATCTGAGTGACATGGTCAGAAACTGTGTGATAAAAAAGAGTGTGGTTTGCAAGACGATGCGGTGACCAGGACTAAGAAAGGAATGCTTTGGTGGTTTGGTCATGTAGAAAGAATGAATGAGGAAAGACTGACAAAGCAAATATATGTTGCAGAAGTGAATGGAAGAGTCGGCAAGGGACGTCCTAGGTGAAAGTTTGTCGACCAAATTGGCGAACTATTAAAAATGGGACAAATTAAGAGTACCCTTAAACGACGAGCATGTATGCGTAGGTATATGGATGTGGAAGAGGCGAGAGAGGTATGTCAGGATCGTGCTAAATGGAAGTCTGTAGTCTCTGCCTACCCCTCTGGGTGACAGGCATGAGTGTTTATGTATTTATGTAATTCGTGAACTTATTTTTTTACATAAAACAAACAAGGACCACTTCATTAATTCAGACCTGGTACAATAATTTGTAGGCAATGCGAACACTTGTTCTATGTGGGATTCAGACCCGCGGCCCCGCAGAGGCACAAGCAAACCCTTAGCCACTGCGATCCGGAGTTGTTAAAAGTGGCCGATTGAAGTAATATTTACACACGATTAATTCATAGCTATGCTAGGATCTAAAATGTGGCATTGTAATCAAGTTGTTAAAAAATGATACATTGATGGAGCAAACTGATTCATCATCATCATTCATCATTACAGCCCTTCACAAGTCCACTGCTGAACATAGGCCTCCCCCAAGTAATGCCACAAAGCACGGTCCTGAGCCACCTGCATCCATCGACTTCCTGCATATCTTACCAGGTCGTCACTCCATCTAGTGGGGGGTCGCCCTACACTACGCCTACCGGTACGAGGCTGCCACTCGAGAACCTTTCTTCCCCATCGGTTATCGGTTCTTCGAGCTATATGGCCGGCCCATTGCCACTTCAGCTTACTAATCCGTTGGGCTATGTCGGTCACTCTGGTTCTACTGCGGATATCCTCATTTCTGAGTCTATCACGCAGAGAAACTCCGAGCATAGCCCTCTCCATAGCTCGCTGAGCGACCTTGAGCGTCCTCATACGGCCAGCAGTGAAGGACCACGTCTCTGATCCGTAAGTCATCACTGGCAACACGCACTGGTTGTACACTTTAGTTTTCAGAGATTGAGGTATACCTGACGAGAAGATGTGTCGTAATTTCCCGAACGCTGCCCAGCCGAGTTGAATCCGTCGATTGACCTCTCGGTCGAAGTTGGACTTACCTAGTCGGACTATTTGTCCCAGGTAAACGTACTCGTCAACAACTTCGAGCATAGTGCTCCCCACAACTACCGGCATAGGTGTGACATGGACATTGAACATAATCTTTGTTTTGTCCATGTTCATCTTAAGACCTATCCGTTGGGAGACACCATTGAGGTCATTGAGCATAGTGCTAAGTTCCTCCAGATCCTAGAATCCTCCGATTCTGCCATAAGGACTATATCGTCGGCAAATCGAAGGTGAGTGATGTACTCGCCATTGATGTTAATACCGTATCCTTTCCAGTCCAGTAGCTTGAAAACGTCTTCCAAAGCAGCGGTGAAGAGTTTCGGGGATATAACGTCACCCTGTCTTACACCTCTCTGCAGTTGGATAGGTTTCGAGCTCTGGTTCTGTACTCGGATAGCCATCGTAGCCCTACTGTACAAACACTTCAGCACTTCGATATACCGACAGTCAACTTGGCACCGCTGAAGGGACTGCAGCACCGCCCAAATTTCGACGGAATCAAAGGCTTTCTCATAGTCCACATACGCCAGGCAAAGTGGCAAATTGTACTCGTCAGTATTCTGTACAATCTGCCGCAGGGTATGTATGTGGTCTATGGTACTGAAGCCTTTTCGGAAACCGGCTTGTTCGGGAGGCTGGAAGTCGTCGAGTCTGCTTGCGAGACGATTCGTAATGACTCTCGAAAACAGCACGTAGACGCGGCTCAGAAGGGAAATCGGTCTGTAGTTCTTCAAGAGAGCGTTGTCGCCTTTCTTAAAGAACAAGACCACCGCACTTCTGCTCCACGCCTCTGGAGTAGTGCCACCATGGAGGACGGAATTGAAGAGCTTCTGAAGGACTTCAAGTACCGGTGTTCCACCCGCTTTCAGAAGCTCCGCTGTAATTCCATCCTCGCCCGGGGCCTTGCCGTTTTTAAGGTGTTGGAGAGCCATTCTAATCTCGCTCAGACTGACGTCCGGGATATCATCGGAATAGTGTCGGATAAGACTTGCTCTTGGATCGTTACTCACACTTGAGTGTGGCTCCAACGATGATGTGTACAGCTGCCCATAGAACCTCTCAATCTCACTCAGAATCTCAGGTGTCCCGGAAACGATGTTGCCACACTCAGTCTTCAGCCTTGACAGTTGGCTCTTTCTGGCAGACAGATCTCTGGCAAAGACTTTGGAGCCCTGGTTCCGCTCGATCGCTTCTTTAATACGAGAAGTATTAAAGTTGCGTAAGTCTCGCCGCATGCATTTGGAGACCTGTCTATTCAGTTGCAAACTGATTCATATTCTAAAAATGTGAATACATAGCACTGTAGAGCTATTAACAATGCTTTATATTTACATTGTAAAAGAGCGAATTCGGAGAGAAACTAATCGCGTCACCTATCAGAAAGGTCAAAATAAGGTCTACCGAACCAGCTAGTTTAATAGAAAACTATATACATTTTTTAATTACTTCCTTTGTCTAATTACAAGTAAGAACCTTACATTTGATGAAATTATCGTGTTATATAAATACATTTGGTACCTATCATATTTGATTATGTATAGTAAAACAATTAATTGCCAGCTAGATTTTATTCTGTAAAATTGTAATAATATTTTAAACTTGGTTGAAGAAAAATAATATTTATATGAAAGCCTTTCGTAAAAAACAGCATTATATGACAAAAAATATAATTATTATAATTTTTTCTTTGATCTGTGTAATGTGTCCCATTAAGGATTCTACTGTCAAACATGACTTGCAATGCCAGTATTAATATTTTTGAATATTATACTGTTGTTTTTTATATTAAATCTAAATTATTTTTATTACAGGTGAAAAACATAAGACTATCAAAGTAAGTGAGCTACATACTCCTATTGGTACAATACTTATTGAAGTAGTGTACAGAACAAAAATGACTATGCTACCTGAAGACAGAGGACGATATATTGAAAATACGGCTACAAATTCTGGTGGAAATATAATGATAAAAAGTGACCATTTTCCAACTGAAAGCCCAAGGTAACAGTTTCATTTAACATTATAAAGGTTGTTTTTTTAAGAGCCTTAAATAGTAATACAAGACAGAACTATTGTTGATATAATTTTTTATTATTATATACCATAGCATTTATTTTTAAATATGATTTCCGGAAAATTCGCCGCAGCTACGAGTTACATAAGTCCATTCAATCAGTCCAATTTACACTACTTTTTTCAATAGATCTGGCCATATGGCATTAATGGTGGCTTGAATATTGCCTGTCAATGTTAGAGTTGCTGGCTTGTCGCCATAAACCAATTACTTACCATAGCCCCATAAAAAGTAATCTAGAGGCGTTAAGTCGCACGAACGAGGGGGCCAATTAGCAGGACCACTTCTGAAAATAAAGTTGTCACCAAATTGATTTTGCAATAAATTGATGATTAAGCGCGCTGTATGGCAAGTTGCACCGTCTAGTTGTGGAACCAAATGTCCTTAATGTTTAGCTCGTTAATTGTTTGGAACAAAAAATCAGTCGGCGTGGTTCGGTAGAGCTCGCCATTCACCGTAACGGCAGCTCATTCCTCATTTCGAAAGAAATAAGGACCGATAATGCCGCTAGCATGTAAACCTCACCAAAAAATCAATTTTAATGGATATAATGGTAATTCGTTAATGGCATGAGAATTGTCTTCGCTCCATATATGGCAATTTTGCTTACTTACGAAGCCATTTAACCAGCAATGAGCTTCATCACTAAACAATTTTTCGATATAAGTGCTCATCTTGGGCTAGTTTCAAACTAGCCCAATCAACAAAAATGCGACGTAAACGATGGTCATTTGGCTTTAATTCTTGCGCGAGCTATATATTATAGGCACGTAAGTCAAGATCCTTACATAAAATTTTCCACGTAGTCATAGTCGAATGACAAAGGCCAACAAGTTGAGAACGGCGACGAATCGACATTTCGCCGTCTTCTTCAACACTTCGTGCTACAGCAGCAATATTCTCTTCGGTACGCTCATTTCTTTGGCTTTGAATCGAGAAGAGTAAAATTAGTGCGAAAACGTTTAATAACTGCACGAATTGCTTGCTCACTAGGCCTATTATGTAGACCGTAAAATGGACGAAGTGCTCCAAGAACTAAGCGAACCGATAAATAAAAAATTAAAGTAAATTTCCACGATTTGGAACAACGCTTTGTTCTCGCGCTAAACGATGCATGACGAATTGCCAAATCTTAATGTCAACACAGTTTGGCATTCTCAACTGTCAAACTATAGACAACAACCATCGAAACTTCTCATGCAGCTAAAAGCACCCAATAGATGCATTCTTAGCCATATGTTGAATTAGTCGTTCTTTTTCACAGGAGGAACCACATGGAAAAAAAAGAGCTTGATTTATCTAAACCTTTAACTGCAGGTGCTTTTGTTGATGTAGATAAAATTAAAGAATTACAAGATACATTATATCAACAATTGCCACCTGAGCCTTCTATGAATTGGCTTCTTGCTGAGAAGGATAAAATGGAGCAGGTAAGATTTAATCGAATTGCCTTCGGACAATAGATTTCAAAGAATTTATTTCATTTATCCATCTCTATTTTATATTTAAAAGTAGATTTTATCTATACATAATAATAATATCTTTTATTCCCCCAAACATGGAATATAAGAGATGACAAATAGATAAATGTACTTAGTTACATGTTTACGACAACTGGTATGCGAAAATTATTTTGCATATATTGAATAATTTTCTTAATTAATCAAAACAATTAATTATGTACATAATTTATTTTATAGAATAGGGGGCAATCGAGCATGCGGCTTACCTGATGGTAAGTGACTACCGCCGCCTAAGAACAACCGCAGCACCAGGGGAATTGCAGATGCGTTGCCGGCCTTTTAAAAGGAATAAGCTCTTTTCTTGAAAGCCCTTAAGTCGTATCGGTCCGGAAAAGTCGCCGGTGGTGAACAATTGCACAGAGAACTAATCCGAACAATTCCTCAGAATACTCCCCATGGTGGATACGATAGTAAACGCAAAGAGATGCAACATCCCTACGCAGCGCCAGTGAATCGAGCCGATCAGAAAGAACTCGGTCGTCGACAGTTCGAATCGCTCTGCGTTGGATGCAGTCAAGTGGAAGGAGCTGGCACTGGGGTGCCCCGGCCCAGAGATGAGAACAGTATTCCATGTGAGGCCTAACTTGCACTTTGTAAAGTTGCAAGTGATGTGCGGTCATGAAATACTCTCTGGTCTCGCTCTGCTGAGCACGTCAAGCTTTTTAGAGGCCAATTTGGCCTTCCCCTCCAAGTCCACGAAACTGCACACTATTTGATATGTCGACGCCAAGAATTCTGATGCTAGGTGAGGCAGCAAGGGGAATGCCTTCAAACTGAGGAGATACGACAAAAGGGTTATTTTTCTTCTGGGGATTGAATTGGACTACATTTAGTCACCCCCAATCAGAGACTTTGTTAAGCAAAGACTCGACTTCAGACAAGATTTTGTCCCGGTACTTGGCGACGATTTCCTGAGAAATATTGGCACGGCCTGTGTGTAAGGCATCACCAGTGATGTCCGCATAGCAATGAATGTTATCAGCTTGCAACATATCATTGATATGCTGGAGAAACAGCGTTGCACACAGCATTCAGCCTTGTGGAACAACAGCGTTAATAGGCTTGTAATCAGCGCATGCACCGTCTACTACGATCTTATATATATATATATATATATATATATATATATATATATATATGTCCCATTGTTGGGCACAGGCCACCCCTCATTTTAGGGCAAGCAAGTGTCCGCAACTCTGCCCCCATGTGTGTTGTCGAACTTCGCATGTCTGCGAAATATTTTTTGTTCTTATTTCTCAGACATGCAGGTTACCTTATGATGTTTTCCTCTACCGCTGAGCACGTGGTAAATCAGCACTTAAAATTGAAATTAACAATTTAATTGGTACCGCCGGAGATCGAGCCTGGTTTGCCGCGTCCTGTGAAATTTACATTAAGCGCTAACAGTCTAAGCTACCTATATGGTTTTGTTATTTCTAGCATTTTTATAAAAATACACAAATCTCGAGGTCGAGGACGTGTTTCACAAAGCACATAGAAGCCATACTACTGCTAGATAGATTCTATGACATATCAGCAATTGCATACCTTCGGTGGCTTTGAAAAAAGCCGTTTGGGTTTGCTTGAGCGAAAGAAAAAGATATTTACATACAATACAATACATGAACAAAAGAAAAGCATGAACAAAGTACAAACAAACAATGTACAAAATTAAAAAAAAACAAATTATATTCGAAGTCGAATTGTCTCTCTTTCTTAAAGAAAGTTTTGATTACGTCCGCGTAAAATGTTGGTGAACGTTTTAACTGTACCAATAACTGTTATTCAATTGCGATAATTGATAAGTTTGAAAGACGGTTTTGACCATGTGTATTGTCTCAACAAAGTTTAATGATTTTACCTTTTCCTCGCCGATTAGCAATTTAACACACTTCAATTCATCACAAGGAACACACTATTATCCTCCATTTTCACTAATTTAAAAAAAAAAAAGCATAAATTTTCAACTCGCAATATTTATTCACTCAAGTAAACAAACAAAGTAAACATTGAAATGTGAAGTGAAATTGCAATAGTATCGCCCGCGCGCCCCCTCACTCGACAACTTCACATCAAAGCTTCGCTTTTTGCTGCATACTAATTGCTATATAAACATTTCGTAGTTATATTTCATTGTAGAACATTTTGCCACAGAAAGGGAGCGATCGTTTTTTCGAAAACCCGGTAAAAACCCACACGTGCGAGAGAGACGACTAATCGCTCAACTCAACTCATCCTTTTTTATGACAGCAGTATCGCTAAGGCTATGAGGTCATGACCTGTGTAGAACAGAGCAGCGCGCGTGAAATGAAATAGTTTGAAACTGTTTACGAGTTATTTTATTAGTTGATATTATTGATTGAACAGTTTGATAGGGCAAGCCCGGCTTTTCGGCTTCTATGGAGGTTTCGCTACCGAAGCTACCACGGTTCTTTTTTTAATGCTTACTGAAAGTTTATTCAAAATCTTAACACTCATTGTGTAACAGTTCTTTTGATAAAATGCAGTTTCCGGGTACAATAAACAGACCAATTTTTGTGCATATGTATTTTTTTGCATGCATACTTGTTTCTTATTCTGTTCTATATATTGAATATGTACATGCCTGGAAAAGTTCGAATATTAAGATCTTTAAATAAGGACTTACATGAATCATACTATTTGCGGTTGAAAATATCCACTACCCCATATCTTCCCGTGGGTGTCGTAAGAGGCGACAGAGGGACACAGAAAGGAGATGGGCAGCAGCATCTTCCTAATAACAACAATAACATAATAAAAAACTGCGGTTGCCAACCCGCTCGCCAAGCGTGGCAACTATGGCAAATATCCCCCCCCATGAGCAACGACAGAAATAAACGGCCCCCAGTCCCCGGCGGCCCCGCTATTCCTGGCTACGGTGGCGACCATGGTAACGGCGGGGCCGGGGGTGCTAAGAATCTCCGGTGGAGGTTCGGTTGTCACCTACGACGACTCGACCTGGCAACGTATAACGCACGCACTCTGAGGACTGACGAGAAGATACTGGAGCTGGAAGAAGAGGTAGACAAGTTGCGCTGGTATATTATTGGATTATCTGAGGTCTGAAGAGAGGGGGAGGACACGGTAATCCTCGAGTCCGGCAACTTGTTCTATCACCGGGAGGGAGACCATCTGTCCCAAGGAGGTGTCGGATTTATCGTCCACAAGTCTCTCGTCAACAAAGTTGTAAAGATTGGCAGTGTGTCGACGAGGGTCGCGTACCTGATACTCAGAATCACCAAACGGTATTCGCTGAAGGTCATACAGATCTACGCACCAACCTCGGCATATCCCGATGAGGAGGTGGAGGAAATGTATGAGAATATTTCTAGAGCCATGAATTCCTCCAAAACCCACTACACGGTGTTGATGGGAGACTTCAACGCAAAACTAGGCACAAGAGAAGGCGGTGAGCTGAAGTTAGGGAAATTTGGAGTAGGGCGACGGAACCGTAGGGGCCAGCAGTTGGCTGAATTTATGGAGAAAGAGGGACTCTTTATGATGAACTCTTTCTTCCAGAAGCGGCCCCACAGGAAGTGGACCTGGTCGAGCCCCGACGGTTCGACAAAAAATGAGATTGACTTCATTATGACGACCAGACGCCAACTGTTCAGTGATGTCTCAGTGATCGCAAGGGTGAAAACCGGCAGCGATCACCGAATGGTTAGAGGCACACTGAACCTAAACGTTTAGTTGGAGAGGTCTCGTCTAATGAAGTCAACGCTCCGTCCCCCTCGTGCTCTGATCCAGAATCCCGAGACTTTTCAGCTCGAGTTACGTAACCGCTTTCAGTGCCTAGAAGATTGAAATGCAGTGGACGATATGAATGACAAGCTCGTGGAAACTGTCCATGCGGTCGGAGCTAAGTTCTGCAAGACCCGCCGCAGAAGAACACAAAAACTCTCCGATCACACTCTTAATCTCATGGCTGTTAGACGGGAGATGAGGCTGCATCGTCAACAGATTTGACAGCATACAGGCAACTGAACAGACAGATTTCCAAATGCATGCGGCAAGACTTACGCAACTTTAATACTGCTCGTATTAAAGAAGCGATCGAGCGGAACCAGGGCTCCAAAGTCTTTGCCAGAGATCTGTCTGCCAGAAAGAGCCAACTGTCAAAGCTGAAGACTGAGTGTGGCAGCATCGTTTCCGGGACACCTGAGATTTTGAGTGAGATTGAGAGGTTCTATGGGCAGCTGTCCACATCATCGTTGGAGCTACACGCAAGTGTGAATAACGATACATGAGCAAGTCTTACCCGACACTATTCCGATGATATCCCGGACGTCAGTCTGAGCGAGATTAGAATGGCTCTCCAGCACCTTAAAAACGGCAGGGCCCCGGGCGAGGATGGAATTACAGCGTAGCTTCTGAAAGAGGGTGGTACACCGGTACTTGAAGTCCTTCAGAAGCTCTTCAATTCCGTCCTCCATGGTGGCACTACTCCGGAGGCGTGGAGCAGAAGTGCGGTGGTCTTGTTCTTTAAGAAAGGCGACAACGCTCTCTTGAAGAACTACAGACCGATTTCCCTTCTGAGCCGCGTCTACGTGCTGTTTTCGAGAGTCATTACGAATCGTCTCGCACGCAGACTCGACGACTTCCAGCCTCCCGAACAAGCCGGTTTCCGAAAAGGCTTCAGTACCATAGACCACATACATACCCTGCGGCAGATTGTACAGAAGACCGAAGAGTACAATCTGCCACTTTGCCTGGCGTATGTGGACTATGAGAAAGCCTTTGATTCCGTCGAAATTTGGGCGGTGCTACAGTCCCTTCAGCGGTGCCAAGTTGACTGTCGGTATATCGAAGTGCTGAAGTGTTTGTACAGTAGGGCTACGATGGCTATCCGAGTACAGAACCAGAGTTCGAAACCTATCCAACTGCAGAGAGGTGTAAGACAGGGTGACGTTATATCCCCGAAACTCTTCACCGCTGCATTGGAAGACGTTTTCAAGCTACTGGACTGGAAAGGATACGGTATTAACATCAATGGCGAGTACATCACTCACCTTCGATTTGCCGACGATATAGTCCTTATGGCAGAATCGGAGGATTCTAGGATCTGGAGGAACTTAGCACTATGCTCAATGACCTCAATGGTGTCTCCCAACGGATAGGTCTTAAGATGAACATGGACAAAACAAAGATTATGTTCAATGTCCATGTCACACCTATGCCGGTAGTTGTGGGGAGCACTATGCTCGAAGTTGTTGACGAGTACGTTTACCTGGGACAAATAGTCCAACTAGGTAAGTCCAACTTCGACCGAGAGGTCAATCGACGGATTCAACTCGACTGGGCAGCGTTCGGGAAATTACGACACATCTTCTCGTCAGGTATACCTCAATCTCTGAAAACTAAAGTGTACAACCAGTGCGTGTTGCCAGTGATGACTTACGGATCAGAGACGTGGTCCTTCGCTGCTGGCTGTATGAGGACGCTCAAGGTCGCTCAGCGAGCTATGGAGAGAGCTATGCTCGGAGTTTCTCTGCGTGATAGATTCAGAAATGAGGATATCCGCAGTAAAACCAGAGTGACCGACATAGCCCAACGGATTAGTAAGCTGAAGTGGCAATGGGCCGGCCATATAGCTCGAAGAACCGATAACCGATGGGGAAGAAAGGTTCTCGAGTGGCAGCCTCGTACCGGTAGGCGTAGTGTAGAGCGACCCCCCCACTAGATGGAGTGACGACCTGATAAGACATGCAGGAAGTCGATGGATGCAGGTGGCTCAGGACCGTGCTTTGTGGCATTACTTGGGGGAGGCCTATGTTCAGCAGTGGACTTGTGAAGGGCTGTAATGATGATGATGATGATGATGATGTATATATATATATATATATATATATATATATATATATATATATATATATATAATCATCCTTTCTCGGTAAATGTTGATCCAGTGAGAAGTTAGAACAATTGTTGATCCACTTATTTGACGTGTTTGCTCAGCTCCTCGTCGCACAAACTGATATACTTTGATCCATCCTTGATGCGCGTGTGACGTCGTTGGATCTGCACTAACAGGTTTTCAATATACTCGTCAGCGATTTAACCAACATTTGTTGATCTATCAACGGTCGAAAAAATCATACTGAATATGATTTTTTAGATCCAGAGTATATTTAATTTATATGCGACATTTACTTAGACTAAGTGGATCCGGAGCCATAATTGACGAATAGGTACTCGAACACGAAGCGGCAACGTCGCGGTCTGTGTGTGACAGAGAACCCAGTAGGCTACTTCGTTATAGTAATAAGGTAAGAAAATGCGTTATCTGCTGATTTTGTGGATCAAACTTTGGCAGGTTTTATTGTGCAAAGATGTTTGTTCGAGTTTTTGTTATCGTGTGAGTGACTTTGTGTTATTTTGTTCATTTGTCATAGATCAATTAGAAGATGATGGATAGTACTTTATTACAAATTAATTTATCACTCGAGTATGTGTGTATGTGTAAGGGTGGGGGGGTGTCATTCAGTGCGCGCGCGTGTGTTTACGTGTGTGTGTGTTTTTATGCGAGTTTGTATGTGCGCATGCGTGTGGGTATATGTGCGTTCATGTGTGTTCGTGTGAACGCATGTGCGTGCGCGTGTATGTGAGAGTATGTGTGTGTCTTGCCTGTGTGTGTGGGCGTGCGTGCTGGCGCGTATGTGTGTGTGAATAGTGTGTGTGTGTGTGTGTGTGTGTGTGTGTGTGTGTGTGTGTGTGTGTGTGTGTGTGTGTGTGTCTGTGTGTCTGTGTGTAGGTGTGCGTGTGTGTGTGTGTGCGCGTGTGTTTATGTGAGTGTGCGCAAGTGCGCGTGTGTGTATGTGCGTGCGTGCAGGTGTGTGCGTGCGTGTGTGTTCGTCTGAGTGCGTGTTTGTGTGTGTATGTGAGCAGAAAACGGAGGCGGAGAATGCAGACGTGGTTGAGGCGGAGGTGAATGCAGCGTAGTTTGTGGTGAAGGCGGAGGAAAGAAATTTGTGGTGAAGTCGGAGATAGTGGAAACGGGGAGAGCGGGGTCAGAAGTGGGTCGACCTTAGATTGTGTTGGAGGCGGAAAGAATAGCGACGGCGCGTGGTGGTGGCCGCGGAAGAAGCGGAATTTATTGTTGAGGCGGAGGGAGCAGTTTATGGTGGAGGCAGAGGTAGCGGAGGTGGAGAACGAAGCTTTAGAGAGGGGTGCGGTGTTAGATGTGGAGGCGTAGGTGGCAGAAGCGGTGGTGGGTGCACTGGAGTGCAGTAAAGTGGGTACCACGTGAGGGCAAGTGAGGCTCACATAAAGGACAGTTGGTTACAACGAAAAACAATGTGGCTGGTAAGTGGATACCGATACTGCCCATAAAGATGTTCAGCTTGGCTACCTATTGGTACAAGAGAGAAAGTGAAAAGAACTTTTGTTTTGTGACGGTTTCATCATAACTAACAAAACAAACCCAAACTCGGCGTACCTAGTTCTACTAGTCCAGGTGTTACAGTATTAGTTACAGAAGTACACCTTCAGGTCACTTCAGCAAATCCGGAGGTAAGGACTCATCATAACTAACAAAACGAGCCCAAACTCGGTACACCCAGTTCTACTAGTCCAGGAGTTCCAGTAGTAATCCCGAATTACTTTTTGAGGTCACTCCATCAAGACCGGAGGTAGGGTCTCATGATAATATCTCATGTAATAGTTCGATTCTATCCTATCCCTACCTACCTATCAATTTTGTAAACGCGTCGTTAAAAATATTGATTATGAAGATGTAGAAAACATGTTAACTGGTTTATGGTAAACACACACACACACAAACACGCAAGCGCTTGCAAACATGCACATTTGCGCACACGCACAAACTCATACACACACTCACACGCGCACACTGCCGCACACACACAAACAACAGTGCACACACGCTTATATGCACACACACACACATTCTCACACGCACACGCATACACACACACGTACACATAAGCACACGCACACATATGCACACACAAACACACACACATACACACACTCACACACACATACGCGCGCGCGCAAACACGAGCAGACAACCGCACAAACACACGCACACTGCCGCACACACTCGCGCACATGCACACACACACCACACACACATGCGCACACGCACACGCATACACACACACATACGCACACGCACACACATGCACACACAAACACACACACATACTCACACTCACACAAACATACGCGCGCGCGCAAATACAAGCAGACAACCGCACAAACACACGCACACTGCCGCACACACACGCGCACACATGCGTTCACACGAACACACATCAACTCATATACACCCACACGCACGCGCACACACAAACTCACACACCCACATGCGCAAGAATATGCTCACATCCGCCCGCGTGCACACACCCACCCACACACACATACACATACACACACACACACACATACACACACACACACACACACACACACACACACACACACTAACGCACGCTTGCGCGCACACATAGACACACACACACATAGACACACATACACACACACACACACACACACACACACACACACACACACACACACACACGTACATACACAAACACGCACTCAGGCGAATACCTTGTCGCCGTTGTCGCCACTTCCGCTACAAGAAGGGGCGTTGTCGATTATTCGTTAAAAAAGTCGTTTATTTCGACCATAAGGATCATAGATGTTAGTAATAATACAAATCTTAAAACTAATTTTAGTTAAACTTGAAACTATTTACTTAATTATAAAACTATTTATTTAAAAGTATATCTAAGACAGGTCCGATTAGTCAGCACATGCACCATATGACAATGGTTCAAGTACTGACCTCAAACTTGTCAGAAAATGCCCTCAGGATACCATTAGAACTGGCCCGCACCCTGCGCACCAGGGATGTGCATCGTTTACGCATGGTGGTGTAGAAACAATCCACACGCGCATCCGCAAACAAACCCGGCGCATTACAATAACGAGGCAGACCTAACAGCACCCTGAATGCATTATTGTATTGAACACGCATTTAATCTGTAGCTTGTACCGCCAAAGATACGAAACGGCAACGTCGCGGCCGCGTTCCACCAATCCGATCGTTTATCTTATCATTTTCTGTGCTCTGATTGGCTCACTTAAATCGGATCAACATTTTCCGTAACCATCGCAAGGTGGATTTGTATATCGGATCAACTTTGGCAAACGCTAGCAAACAGTCTCGTGAGTGCAGATGTTGATCCGGTCGGAGCCACATTAATTAGCAGAGATGCATATTGCATCAACAAAAGGCGCCGGATCAACATGCGTTTTCGGATCAACAAAGTGCTCGCGTGAAGTCGCGTCTGATCAACATTTACCGTAAAATAAGGCATTCAGGGTGCTGTTGGGTCTGCCTCGTTATTATAATGCGCCGGGTTTGTTTGCGGATGCACGTGTGGATTGTTTCTACACCACCATGCGTAAACGATGCACATCCCTGGTGCGCAGGGTGCGGGCCAGTTCTAATGGTATCCTGAGGGCATTTTCTGACAGGTTTGAGGTCAGTACCTGAACCATTGTCATATGGTGCACGTGCTGACTAATCGGACCAGTCTTAGATATAGTTTTAAATAAATAGTTTTAAAATTAGGTAAATAGTTTCAAGTTTAACTAAAATTAGTTTTAAGATTTGTATTATTACTAACATCCATGATCCTTATGGTCGAAATAAACGACTTTTTTAACGAATAACTCGACAACGCCCCTTCTTGTAGCGGAAGTGGCGGCAACGGCGACAAGGTATTCGCCTGAGTGCGTGTTTGTGTGTGTGTGTGTGTGTGTGTGTGTGTGTGTGTGTGCGCGTGGATTTGAGCATGTGCTTGCGCATGTGGGTATGTGAGTTTGTGTGTGTTCGTGTGAACGCAGGTGTGTGTGCGGCAGTGTGCGCGCGCGCTGTGTGTGTGTGTGCGGCAGTGTCCGCGTGTGAGTGTGTATATGAGTTTGTGCGTGTGCGCATGTGTGCATGTTTGTACGCGCTTGCGTGTTTGTGTGTGTGCGTTTACCATAAACCAGTTAACATGTTTTCTACATCTTCATAATCAAGATTTTTAAGGACGCGTTTACAAAATTGATAGGTATAGAATAGAACTATTACATGAGATATTATCATGAGACACTACCTCCGGTCTTGATGGAGTGACCTCAAAATGTAATTCGGGATTACTACTGGAGCTCTTGGACTAGTAGAACTGGGTGTGCCGAGTTTGGGCTCGTTTTGTTAGTTATGATGAGTCCTTACCTCCGGACTTGCTGAAGTGACCTAAAGGTGTACTTCGGTAACTAATACTGTAACACCTGGACTAGTAGAACTAGGCACGCCGAGTTTGGGTTTGTTTTGTTAGTTATGATGAAACCGTCTCAAAACAAAAGTTCTTTTCACTTTGTCTCTTGTACCAATAGGTAGCCAAGTTGATTTTCGGAAAAATGGATAACCTCGTAGTAACATCTTTATGGGCAGTATCGATATCTACTTACCAGCCACATTGTTTTTCGCTCTAACCAACTGTCCTTTATGTGAGCCTCACTTGCCCTCACGTGGTACCCACTTTACTGCACTCCAGTGCACCCACCACCACATCTGCCACCTACGCCTCCACATCTACCACCGCACCCCTCTCTAAGCCTTCGTTCTCCACCTCCGCCTCCACTATTAACTCTGCTCCCTTCGCCTCAACAATAAATTCCGCTCCCTCCGCCGCCACCACCACGCGCCGTCACAATTCTTTCCGCCTCCAACACAAACTATGATCGACCCACTTCTGACCCCGCTCTCCCCGTTTCCACTATCTCCGACTTCACCACAAATTTCTTTCCTCCGCCTTCACCACAAACTACGCTGCATTCACGTCTGCCTCAACCACGTCTCCATTCTCCGCTTCCGTTTTCTGCGCACATACACACACAAACACGCACTCAGACGAACACACCTGCACGCACGCACATGCCCGCGCATACACACACGCGCGTTCGCGCGCACTCACATAAACACACGCGCACACACACACGTACACCTACACACACACACACCACACACACACACACACACACACACACACAACAAACACACGCGCGCGCGCACACACACACACACACACACACACATACGCGCTCGCTCGCACACACAAACCCGCGTGCGCGCACGAATGAAACACACATACACACACAAGCTCATACCACACACACACACACACACACACACACACACACACACTTGAACGACCGAACATACACATAACGCACAAGCACACACACACATACGCACACACAACAAACACACGCTAAACCGTGGACACACGCACGCAAACAAACACGCAAACACACACATACACACACGCACACACACTCGCATGCATGCATCGGCACACACTCGTACGCACACACAAAAGCAAACACACGCTAAACCGCACACGCACGCGCGCACACACACACACACACACACACACACACACACACACACACACACACACACACACACACACACACACGTGCACACACACACACACACACACACGTACACACACACACACACACACACACGCACACGCTACACACACACGTACTCAAAAAACGCAACAGTGCACACACGCACACATACACTGACATACACGCGCGTTCACATGCGTTCACATGAACACACATGAACGCACATACACCCACACGCACGCGCACATACAAACTCCCATAAACCCACACACACACACGTAAACACACGCGCGCGCACTAAATTGCACCCCCCCCCCCACCCTTACACATACACACATACTCGAGTGATAAATTAATTTGTAATAAAGTACTATCCATCATCTTCTAATTGATCTATGACAACAACAAACAAGACAACAAAATAACACAAATTCACTCACACGATAACAAAAACTCGAACAAACCTCTTTCCACAATAAAACCTGCCAAAGTTTGATCTACAAAATCAGCAGATAACGTATTTTCTTACCTTATTACTATAACGAAGTAGCCTACTGGGTTCTCACACAGAACGCGACGTTGCCGCTTCGTGTTCGAATACCTATTCGTCAATATACTCTGGATCTAAAAAATCATGTTCAGTATGATTTTTTCGACCGTTGATAGATCAACAAATGTTGGTCAAATTGCTGACGAGTATATTGAAATCCTGTTAGTGCAGATCCACCGACGTCACACGCGCATCAAGAATGGATCAAAGTATATCAGTTTGTGCGACGAGGAGCTGAGCAAACACGTCAAATAGGTGGATCAACAATTGTTCTAACTTCTCACTGGATCAACATTTACCGTGAAAGGATGATTATATATATATATATATATATATATATATATATATATATAATATATATATATATAGATATATATAATTGTATTTATTATAGAAATGCCTTATATTGAGCTGAGGGGGGTTATATGCATGTTATTAAGACACAAATAACCATTTTTAAAATTTCAGTCTGTTTGTTCAGACTAATTTTCGGAATCGCTGAACCGAGGCTATATTTTATCTCAAACGGCCTTTCATTATCTTATATCTAAATAACTAAAGATCGTGTCTAGATCATAGCGGGTCGCTAGTAATTTATAAATTTACAGTAATAAAAAAGATGTTATAATTCTGATTCACTTTTCTTCTGTGATGTTAAAATTCTTGTAATTTTTTTTTCTGTATTTTATAAAACATATATTAAAATTTTAATTTTAATGTTTTTATTTTTCAGAGATTGAAACTATTATCTATATCAGAAACTTTGAATGTAAACGAAGCAGGTAGCAGTAGTGAAATGCCCGATACGTCGGCACACTCTAGCAAAGCAATTGAAGTTCCAAGGGCCAGGAATAACAATAAATACTCTAGTTTAATGGTGAATATCTATTTATAAATAGTAATTATCCAATGATTGGACACTTAATCAATTCGTAAGCTGTTTTAATTATTTTTAAAATTATATCAATGAAATTTTACCTTTTATAAGGATTGTACTTATTAAAGATTTTACTAACAATACGAGTTAAGGAGTTATGGCAGAAAAATATCTAATGGGCTGAATTTATTGAGTTGCACAGCATATGTCGTATTTCCCATTTCATGCTAATGCTATGCAAATGCTGGTCATCCAATAGGTCGCTATCCAGACTGACTGACTGAGCAGATCAGGCTCGGCGATTTTGGCATTTGTTCCTACACTGGCCCATATCCAGCTGTTACGACAGAGGATCAACCTACCATCGCGATGAAACCCCAATGGAGTTCCGTTTTATATTAAAATGTTCACACATTTATTAAAAAAAATATTTTTAATGATTTCTTAAATTTACGCGAACACTACACATTGAATAAAACTATATTTACGGATTTTATCGCGTTTAATTAACTTATTTTTAATTTTCGACGTTTTGGGTGCTTTACACAACCCATGGTCACGGGGGGAGGGGACTGAGATGTTTGATGTCCCAATGTCATATATAGTTAGCCCGGCTACGTTCAGTTTTTGAATATTAATTTTTAGACCAATTTACGCAGAACAAGCTCACAGTATCTTGTAGTCTTGCAGTGGTATGCTTGGGTTTAGGTTTAATTTTGTTAATTATAGGATCCCAAGCAGATGGCAGCACCCATCCATCTTACTTACGTATCATCATCGTTACAGCCATTTGTAAGTCCACTGCTTGACATAGGCCTCCACCAAGGAATGCCACAGCACGGTCTTGAGTCACCTGCGTCCATCGACTTCCTCCATGTCTTACCAGGTCATCACACCATCTAGTAGGGGGGTCGCCCTACCTTATCGCTACGAGGCTCATCAGGCCACTCGAGAACCTTTTTTCTTAAATATGTATTCGACTTCAATATCTATACATTACTGCCATATCGAGGGAAGGTCTATGAGTAATTTTGTACTGTTTCCTGAGAACAAAATGTTTTTCTCATAATCCACAAATTCAAAACAAAGTAGCAAAATGAAATCTCCGGTCTTCTATTTAGTTTGCGGAAAAGTATGTATGTGGTCTATGGTACTAAATCCTTCTGAAATCATTTTATGCAAGAGGCTAGAAGTCGTTAATTCTGCATATGAGACAATTTGTAATGACTTGAAAACAGCACATAGGCACACTCAAAAGGCAAATTGGTCTATAGTTATTCAATAGAGCTTTGTCGCCTTTCTTGAAGGAAAATACCACTGTACTTCTGCTCCACAACTCCGGTGTAGTGCCACTATGAAATCAAAGAGATTCCGCAGGACTAAGCATTGGTTTTTATCCGCTGTAAGTCTATCCTCGACCAGGGCTAGGTTTTTTTTAAAGATTCTAGAGAGCCATTCTTATCTCGCTCATACTGATGTTGAAAGTTTGCTTTATATACAAACTAACAAATTTTATGAATTACGGCGGGCACTTTCCGACCACTAGTATAAATAAAATAATGTAACAATTTACAGGATTTTCCATTCGCTGATGGCAGTCCGATAGCTGAGTTAGCAAACTTTTACCAAGAATGTCTTCAAGCCCGATCTGCAACTGATGAGTGGACAGACATAGCGGATGTTTCTGTATCCACTGACTCTGAGTCCCTTGCACAGCAGTTAAAGATGTTTGAAGAGGCGGTACCAGAGTTCGACAGTATGGTTGCATCCATGTTTAGTAACTCAGAACAGGGATCTGATCACTCCTAAAAATTTAGTACAAGTTTGAGACAGTTAACTATAAATAGACTGTATGTTTGTTATGCCTTTATTCAGGGTCAGATTTAGTCTGATATCGATATTATGTCTATTTGCTGTTAAATATATATATATAAAGAAATATGAAATGTTACATAAATGTTTACAGTAAATAATTTGAATTTGTGTTTTGTTTAAAAATGGGTAGCGTGGGACTAAATACTTTTAAAAATCCTAAATAGCATAATTATTATGGATTAATTCCTTACCTTGTTATAATTATTTTAACTTTTGAATTTATGTGATACTTCATTTCTCAGTAACGAGCCAAAAGAAATAAATTTTGTTTTATAGTCAACCAAATCTTAGAAATACATTTTGACAGCTGTCAGACTTATTGCATCAAGCATGCCAACCCAAAATGGAAACGTACAATATTCGATTCTTAAAAAAATCGATATCGATTATTTAGAATTAGTAATCATTTATAATTTAGTTAGAATGATACCAGAATAAATTAAAAACGGATAATTTATAACACAAGATTTATCAGTTTCTTCATATTTGTTGTAACTGCTTATTTCTAGGGGCACATTTATAAAAAAATTAGATTAAAACTACACAGTACAACTACTTGAATTATTGTTGTAAGATCCCGAAATAGCGGGAGATTGAAATTACGTAGTGGTTTTTTCTGCGCGGCCTTATATAAGAGTTTTTTTGCCTACAGAAAGAACAATGGCGAAATAATAGATGATGGAATTATTAAGCGTCTACTTAAGTCAACATTACAGATATCAATAAAATAATTTACTATGTATCTAATCAAGCTTATGGGCTATAGAAAAAAATAATCATACAAATTTCTAAACTTAACGAACACAACTACAACAACTAACGATTTGCCTGTTTAAGGCGTTTTGTATCATCATACAGCCTAGTCTGATGTGTATTTTGTTTAAACTGGAATATATCTAATTCCTGACTTCCTGCAGTAGTACAAAGAAAAATATGTTCAGGATTTTAAACTATATTTTTACATATTTTGCATTTGTAGACGCAAGAAAAAAGTCAACTAAAATTTATTTGGGAGTTCGCCATTGTCCTTTACATTGACAAAGTAAAAAAAAATAAACTTCTTTTATTCATGTTTCGTGTAATTTAAGGAATTTTAAAAATAAAAATTTAATTAAACAAATAATGCATTAAAAATTAATGATTTGATTATTTGAATATTTTTAACGATTAATTGAATCTTTTTGCCGATTATACGCATATCAATGAATTTTAATCATCCAAACACTACACTAAGGCACATAGCGACTTATCATTAAAACGACGTCAAGTAAAAAAGTTGATACTGGCTATTTTTTTTAATATTTTGCTTTGTTGGAAAGACTCGAATTTAAATTAGCTATAAAAAACTAAACACGTTGTAATTAAATGTAGATAACTTCATAATTCTTCGGATTTAGGTAAGAGGTTATTGTAAATCGTATGAGTACGCTTGTGCAAAGTTATTGCAGAATGATTAATGTAAAACGTCAAAAGGTAGGTAATTTTTAGAATTGGTTGACTATAAGCATTTTATTTATTTTTGATTGCTATAATTTCCTTTTGTTGTTTGCTATTAATGTTAAAGTTTTATCATTCTTTGTCAGTTTCCAGTGTTAAACACAGTGCCTAGCATGCAACATCTATGTGTTCAATGACTGGATATAGTATTATTATTTATTACTATATTTGTAAATAACTTCTCTAAATGTGCAAAATAAAGTTTGGTTAAGGCATATTTAGTGTTAAAAATACTCTTGCTCAAGCATGTAGATTTAAAAATGTGCCAGTACTTATCTTTAATATAACTAAAACTGTGCTATGGCTAGCGACTTACGTCTATAGTTTATATTCGAAGAGAAATTTTACACTTTGAAATATAATGATAACACCTACTCCTTCGTTTTTAGTTTTTTAAATAATAACAATAAAATTGAAAGATTTTTTACATAATAATAATAAAAATAAAAGTCTTTATTTGTCTCAAAAAATTACAAATTCATCAGCATAAATAAATCTTATTATGTTAGTTGCAAACAAAATGGTCTATGGCTCAGTGAATGTAGGAGATCCACAGACCCTGGTATTCTGCCATAGCCTAAATATTCATGCATGGTATGGTATGGCTTTTATATAGCAAAATAAAACCTTAATGTATATGAAGTTTTTGAAAGGACCTTTTATTAAACAAACTTGTAGTCATAAAGGATAATTTTATATCAATCTTGTTGTGTATGTTGCCCTACTGCCATTTCAACTAATCTAACAGATTCAAAACAAATACGACATTATATTAGTAAATTTTACTTGGTTTGTAATACATGAGTATCCAAGTGCTTTATTGCTGAAATGTAATACCATTGCTACTCCACTATTTATTAATTTTGTTATTCATGCCATTTAAAAACATATAATATTGTTACAACTATTTGGTAATGTTGCTGCTCTTTGATATAACTATTTACAAAAAAAGAGGATTATTACCATATCAATAACATGTCAATAGCTTTACCCGTTGCTTGAATAATGACCCTGAAATGCATGATGAATGTTTCAGTGTTATGATTCTTACTACTACTGTTATATTGGTTACAATAGAATATTTTTGTAGATTAGATATATCATGTGTTTAACTAAAACTGGTTTGTAAGTGGCTATATTCTACTAATTTCTATTTAGCCAGCTCTTTGAAGTTGCATGATGATCCCAGGTACCTTATGTTGTTTGTCACTAGAAATTTCTAAACTGACAAAAGTAACTTCTTAATTAACTAATTAACTTAATTAAATTGGATAGTTAAACCACACTTATAGGGACCTACACTTATATAGGACATATTGATTAGTACTAAAACGAGAAATATTTTAGATACATATATATTATACCTCCCCATCTACTGATCCTCGCTTATACATTAGCAGATCTACCTGCCTGGCACGCCTGGCACACCTGGCATGTCTAACAGGTCTGACAGGAAGATCTGTCGGGTAAATATGAAATAGTAAGACTACCTTTTGGTACTGCATTACTGTGGCCGCAAGTGTTAACTTAGTATGCGATACATAGTCATGTAACGAAGTCTAAGTATTGAATTCGTTAGGTACATTGGACACAAGGACCAAACGTTTTTGTCTATCTCATGCTCTATCAGAAGTGTCAGATAGAAACTTAAAATTATCCAAATATTTTGCATGTTGTTTTTGGTTTAGTGTTTTTTTGGTATAGATGAATGATAAAAATAATTATTTTCGTCTGATATAATTTTTCCCCTACGTTCAAACACATTTAATAACATTCTAGATACATGATATACATCTAAATGTTACACGTACTGCATGTAACATTTAGATGTATATCATGTACTACATGTAACATCTAAATATATCATATACTGCATGTAACATTCTAGATATATCAGATACTTTCGATATAATAACTCTTTCTACTATGTCATAGTGCCTTATAGCATATTAATGGCGAAAATGGCATTTAGTTTCAAGATTTTACAAAATAGTGCCAATTAGTTTTATTTATTTTATTTATATTTTAAGTAGATTTTAGTTGTTCCATAGTTATCCATATTAAGTAACTTTCCAACTGTCAGAAGGTAAACATTTTATATATTGCTTACTTAATTTTTATTCCATACTTATGCTCGCTGAGAAATGTATCCGCAATTAGGTTAAACAACTATCATATATAGTTGTTAAGTTCTTATATGTTTGTTATCAGTGCTAATTATGTTGCTAGTCAAGTTTCAAATATTTTATTCTATAACGCCAGGCATCATGAAGTTATATTCGTAATTTATTATATGTTTATTAAATAAATTACTTTTAATGGGAGTTAAGCCATAAATAGATGCTCTATTTGTAATTGCTCTGATATGTTTAAAAAACTCTTTGTGTATAAAACCACTTAAATGGCCGGTTTAACATGGTCGTTGTACTGTATAGATTGTAATCTTGTAACAGTTACACAATTTCAATGTATACTCATATACATGACAAATGTTGCTACAAGCCTATACTAATATAATATATACTTTCGGTTTCTTTTAATTCCTCTGAGATACATTTTTTGACGTGTGGGAGCGACATAAGAGAAATCAACCTATTTCAAACTGTCCGTGCTGTAAGAGGCGACTTTGGGAAGCAGAAACAGGAGATGGCCAGCAGCATTTTAATACCTGTTACCAAGTCAATAATAATAAAACGGTGGTTGTCCTCTAAGCGCGGAAAATATGGCAAATATCGTCGAAATGAGGGACTATATTATTTTTTATAAAAAGGTGACAAACACAGTCTTCCTAATAGTATGTATCCATTCATGCTGTTGCCATAGACACCTACATCTATCCTCAATTAAGAATCAACCGTTGTCACCTTTGAGGACAGATATATTGCCTCATCACTAGCATGCCTTTTAAGTTTTGTCGTTTACATATTTGCCGGCAATTTTGAATTTGGAATCTCAAAACAATTGAAAGTATGAGGATTAATGCTATTGTTTAGTCAGAGTCTTATTGAATCTGTCAGGTTATGTATGAAAATGCATCTTACTAAGGAAAATATCCGTGCAATAATTTTTTACAACTTTCGAAGAGGTTTAACACGCCTTCAGTGTTTCCAAGAGCTAACTTTTGTGTTCCATGATGAAGTCACTTGTCTGAGAACTGTCGAACGCTGGTATTAGGATTTCAGCGAGGACATACCAATCTCAGTGACAAATATCGTTGCTGTGAGAATCGCCGTGAATTCTCGAAGATCGCCATGTGACATGTTATAGGCGTTATTAGGCATCTCAGGGACAACCATTCAGATCTTGCATGAAGCGCTTGGTGTGAGGAAGTTAATTTGCCGTTGGATCCCGCATTTGCTTTCCGACGGCCACCCGCGCTAGATGGTGTAAGTAAACTCTTCAAAAGGTTCAACCGAGGAGAGTCAAATCACGTCTAACGACTATATCGACATAATCAGTGGTGACGAATCTTGGATTTATGCCTACGATCCCGATTCCAAACAACAATTTTCAATATGGGTCTTCCAAAATGAATACTAAAGTTGTTCGTTCTCGAAGCACTTCAAAGAAAATGGTGGCCATGTTCATAGCGAAAACCGGCCGTATTGCGTCGATTACACTTCAAGATCGTAAAACGGTTAATGCAGAGTGGCATACCGCAGTTTGTTTACCACAAGTCATCGCCGAACTTAAATCTAACCCAAAACACCATGAGAACGCAAGCTCACACAGCGCTGGTCAAACGATTGAGTATTTGAAGCAGGAAAACGTAGAAATTCTTGAACATCCTCCATACAATCCTGACCTAATCCCTAACGATTTTTTTACATTTCTTAAAATTAAAACAATCTTCGTGGTCAAAGGTTCCAGTCCGGTCAAGAAGCAGTCGACGCTTTTAAAATGGCCATATTGAACACCCCCACTTTGGAGTGGAATAAATGTTTAAGTAACTGGTTCGAGCGAATGGAAAAGTGTATTAAACTACGTGGTGAATACTTTGAAAAAGAATAAAAAGCACTATAAGGTTCTGGTTGTATTTTTGGTCAAACGATACTACTTAAAAGGCGTGCCTCTTACCAGTATTTGTATTGATAATGAGGCATTACATCATCTCTTTGGATCTCTGTTCAAACACTCAGAAGAAGACTCCAGACCAGCTGTAATGATTTAATTAATAACCATAAATTTCTTTTTAAATCTTATCCAGATCAGTTAGTTATACTGTCCAGTAAAGACAAAAGTTATGTAATATATACAAAAACAAGTTTAGAACAATGTTATTAAATAATATAATCTTTATAATAATTCCATTGACTATTGTGCCTCCGTACCAAGGTACTTCCTACTTAATTTGGACGTAAGATAGCCTCATATGTTATAAATGTAATTGTATCCTTTTGCGTCGCTTATTTATTAATAAATTATGTTACTACTCTTTTAAACATGGTTTTATAAATTTTGTTTAAGTATGTGCAAACCTGAATAACCTAAATTATTTAATAATACAGGGTGTTAGTGTAAACACGGTTATCCTTGAAGCCAGTGGTTTGGTTTCACTTATAGAACGTAAATTCAATGAAAAATAACATTTTTTTTTTTAGTAAAATCTCAATTTTCCCTTAATTCCTCAATTTTTGCCAGGATGAAAGTATGAAGGAAAAGTTACATCACAGGTTATGTATACCTATTGTGTTTTATTGGAATGTTTTGTAGGTAGCTAGAGCTGGCGGTGATCTTTACAGTGATTACGTCACTCGGGCGCATAAGGTATCCATGAATTTACGGACAGTGTCGGACAGAAACTTTTTAAATTTTATGAAAGAAAATAGCGTTTTTTTAAATTATTTAATTTCTTCTTTATCAATTTTTATATTAACGCCAACTATGTTTCATAAAAGATAGTTTGATCTCTGCGACAGCTATCAGTAAAAATCTCGCCTATGAAGTCCTGAATTTCTTAGTAGTACAGACAGTACCTGTCAATGTCGTACTTTATGGGCATGCCGACCTAATTAGTGCATGCCCATAAAGTATGACATTGACAGGTACTGTCTGTACTACTAAGAAATTCGGGACTTCATAGGCGTGATTTTTACTGACAGCTGTCGCAGAGATCAAGCTATCTTTTATGAACTATACCTATGGTTTTAGTGACAACGGTGCTTACACTTACACCTTGTATAATATTAGAAGTTAATCTCAAAATTATTTAAAATAGAAAATGTTACTCGGTTACAAACTTTACTATTAGAAATTGTTTTGAAGACTTATGAGCGAGAGCGGATTTTCAACTGGCTCCCTTGCTTACGCAATCAATCATTATCAGAATTAGGTCAGCGTACTGCACTACATATTCAGTAGATAGAGGAAATAGAGTTCGACCAACTGTAATATATCCCCGCCATAATCACGCACTGGTGTAACGGGAAAGACGTAATTCATGATAACACCAAAGTATGCAAACCAACGGCAGCACTACTAATGTAACTTATTTATATCAGCCTCACGGCAACACGATCTTCCTTTCCAGCACTATTAGAATAGCCCAACGAGCATAGTAACGACGGTGAGATTTGTAGAATCACCAACTGATGCACCTTAGTCGCATGCGCGATACTTTATACCGCTAGGACAGGTAAGCGATTATGGTTCTACCTTAATTTGTTCGTATTTTCTTTTATTATTTACCCTCATTCCCAACACGGACTCTCCGCACAGCAGAGCGTCATTTAGCTTTGGATATCCGTCTCCATCAACGGCATGGGGCAAACAAATAAATATAACCTCGTGCGGAGTCCAAAGTAACGTTACTGGTATAATGTTTTTCGTCTCGGCCATTTCTGACCAAGAAATACAGACTAAGCTTTGGAAAAATCGCCTAAATCGGAGTTTAGTATACAACGTTTCCTACTAGAGTTAAACAAACGTCATAGATAACATAATCTTCTTTGAGGAACACTGTGCGCACGGCAAAGATAGCATGAACATCGTATATACTGAAGACGCAAGTCACCCAGCTAAACGCGCTCGAGTTAGTGGTTCCACTGCGCCACAGAAGCGCTAGCGAGCCGTTGCGCCGCTCCAAGGCCAGCGAGCCGTCCCGGAGGCCCCGCGCCAGTGAGTCTTAGCCCAGTACATGCGCCAGCGAGTCTTAGCCATGCACATGCGCCAGCGAGTCCTAGCCCTGCATATGCGCCAGCGAGCCTTAGCCTTGCACAAACGCCGGTGAGTCTTAGCCTTGCACATGCGCCGGCGAACCTTAACCCTGTACATGCGTCAGTGAGCCTTAGCCCTGTGCATGCGCCAGCGAACCTTAGCCGTGCACAGCGCCGGTGATTCTTAGCCCTGCACATGCGCCGGCGAACTTTAGCCCTGCACATGCGTCAGTGAGCCTTAGCCCTGCGCATGCGCCAGTGAGCCTTGTACATGCGCCGGCGAGTCTTAGCCCTGCACATGCGCCCGCGAACCTTAGCCCTGCACATGCGTCAGTGAGCCATAGCCCTGCACATGCGTCAGTGAGCCTTAGCCTTGCACATGCGCCGGCGAACATTAGCCCTGCACATGCGTCAGCGAGCCTTAGCCCTGCGCATGAGCCAGCGAGCCTTAGCCTAAGAGCACATTACACTTGACTGATGGTAAAAATTGACCAATCTTCTTCGGCGGCTTGAAGTATGTTTTAATCGAAGCGCGCTTCAAGAAGTAGCCAATCTTGTGAGTGACTCCTCTGACATATGGCAGTACAGCAGGTACACGCTCGACTGCGGCCGGCTTCACTCGTTCACTGTGATGTAGGAGCGGGACCCGAAGTTTATTGTCATGCAGAACTTGCTTGACGTGTTGGCAGCCAGATGTTTACTGTCACAGATCCCTCGTGCTCTCTGGAGCAAACAACCCTTGTTTGTTTCACAGGAGTCACTGACAAGATTGGCTACATCTTGAAGCGCACTTCGATTAAAACATACTTCAAGCTGCCGAAGAAGATTGGTTTCAGTTTTTATCATTAGCCAAGTGTAATGTCCCTCTGCAAGATGCCGGAGTGTACAAGCTTGATTGTGAATGTGATCTCTCTACATAGGACAAACTAAAAGATCAATTAAAACCCGCGTTAAAGAACATATAGCTGATGTGAAGAATCGACGCTCCGGGAAGTCTGCAGTCTGTGAATACATACAGGATCGCCCCATCACTACATCAGCTTTGATAGATCACAAATTTTCGCTAAAGAACACCGATTCCTTCCAAGGATGATTCACGAGGCTATTGAAATAAAAAAAACATCCTAATTTCAATAGAGAAGATGGCTGGGTGGTACCATCTGTTGGGGATCCTATAATTAATAAAATTAAAACCCTGCCCAAGCATACAACTGCAAGACTTCAAGATACCATAAGTTCATACTGTGTAGATCGGAACAAAAGTTAAATTTTAATCTATGGTAACCGCGGTTAACTATGACATCTGGACACTCGGTCCCCCACGTGACTATGGGTGCTATGAAGTGCTCGAAACGTCGGGTACTTAAAAAGTTAAATATACGCGATAGAATCCGTAAAAACTAGTATAATTTAAATCTATTTACGGATTTAATCGCGTTTGATTAACTATTTAACTTATTTTTCATTTCCGACGTTTCGAGTGCTTTACAGCACCCATGGTCACCGGGGGGACTGAGATGTTTGACTTCTCAATGTCATAGCTCGGCTACCTTCACTTTATGAATATTAATTTTGGTCCGATCTACGCAGAACGAGCTTACAGTATCTTGAAGTCTTACAGTGGTGTGCTTGGGTTTGGGTTTAATATTGTTAATTATAGGATCCCAAGCACATAGCAGCACCCATACATCTTCTCTATTGAAATTAAGATATTTTTTTAATTTAAATAGTCTCCTTTTGAAAGGATTTGTGGTTTATGAAATCTGATATAGGTCTGATATAGGATCCTAATGGTGGGGACGATCATAAACATGTTCATAGACTGCAGACCTCCCGGAGCGTCGGTGCTTTACGTCAGCTATATCAGTCCTCCCCGTGACCATGTGTGCTGTAGAGCTCCCGATACGTCGGGAATTAAAAATAAGTGAAGTAGTTGAGTTTTATTCAAGGTAAGTTCTGGTCAATTATTACGTCTAGATAGGTTTTGGTAACAGTTTCTAGTCCGGTAGGCACAGCTACGAGTAGTTTGTATCCAAGGGGAGAAAACCATTACGGATGGAAAATGTTACAAATTTGGTTTTGTCAGTGTTAATTCCATTTAACCACTTAAGAACTCTATTGAATCCGCATTATGCATAAGCAAGGGTATCATTCAACTAGCGCTGCTGAATACCAATGCTGTATCATCTATAAAGGTCTGTCCTTTGCAGATGATACAGCATTGGTATTGCGCCTACTAGGTATCTTCATTGAACACAAATCATTGATGTAAATTTAAAATAATGTCATACCCAATATATTGCGTTGGGGTATTCCGTACGTATTTGTTTCCTCATTCCTGGAGTGTTCTCTAATTTGAACACACGATGTTATACCTGTAAGCTGACTTTTAAACAAATCTAGCTGCACATACCAGATACATAGTCCCTCAAGCATATTTATTAGAAGGGAGACAGTGTTAAAGTTTAGGAATGTCATGAGACACTTTTTAGGGTCATCTAGTCCCCGAACTGTACTATCTTTGAGCTCGTGAACAACGTCATCCGTGGATCCACCAGCACAAAAACCATATGTTGCTCTAAAAGAAGCTTCCTTGTTTCAGGGTAGTTTACAAGTCTTTTGTTAATCACGCATTCCAGCGTTTTTGATAGGGATGTTAAAATTGATATAGGTCGGTAGTTTGAGACACTGCCTCCATCACCAATTTTGAAAATTGGACGAATAATGTTTTTCTTAAAGTTACGAGTCAGTCGCAAAATTGATGTTGCACAGGTGTGTTATCGGGGGAACAAGTACCTATATGTCTTTATAGGCCGTTAGTAAGTATCTAGACATATACCGTTCCATCCTGTCGCACAACTGTTTTTTAATGATATTATGTACCACATCGTAATCAGTTTCTAGCATTAGAAAAGTAAATAAAGGTCGTAGTCGAATATATAAATCTAACGGTTTGACTGTTATTATTTGCCATAATTCTATTAGCTAATTTTGCGCGGACATTACTATAATATTTATTAACTTCGCTAATAGATGTTACCGACCTGGAAAGTTATCCTATCAAATAGTTTGCCTCTAGTCTATGCTTATTTAAATGTGTTGGTCTTTTTACATTTTACTGTTTTATTGCTGTACCTATGTATTTCATAAACAGTTGTATTAAAATGTATAAAATTCTGAATTTTCCTGAAGACAATAGAAAAAGAATCGTTAAGCAAACTTCCTAGCAAAGTATTTGAAAAAAGATAAATAATTAAAATTAAGGTAAATAAATTTACCTCTACACTAGTTTTCATCTGGAATAGTGAGTTATAACTTTATAATAGATAATTATGTACTACCCTGTATGGTTCCCCGTCCGCTCGCTCAGAAAATAAAGGAGGCCCGGCCCAGCTGTGGGACTTATATAGGCTGTAACTTTTTATGATGTTTATTCTACTTGTAAAATTAAATTATTAAATAAATTTATAGATAAATTTTTTGCAAATTCTTGTATGTAGGCCTACATTTACTTCGGTGGTTCTTCTCAATACAGGTCTTAATTTTCTACCCACCAGGTAGATTTTACGTTTGTAAGAACTTAATTTAAGCCTAAACTGAATAAATTATGTTTTACTTAAAGCATAGTTCTATTATTTATTATTTGCCCGAAGCCTTTATAAATTGCAATTAATAACAGTCCATAATAGGTATGTGATACAGTCGACTGTTACTTAGTTCGTTTCTCACTTTATAACCGTATATACTTATATTTTTATAACCGAATACAAATTATCACACCTCATTAAAATAAGGTTACTTACATAGAGTCGAAATCTTAATTGCACTATTCTTCTTATTTTTGAAAGAGATTTAGATTAGAGAATAATCAGGTGCGTTGCCCGAACGCACGTTGGTGGACTTTATTTTTATTGTTTAATGCGTCCGCTTGACTTAAGGTATTTTAGAGTTTTAGGCTAATGATACGTCAGAAAGGAAGCTTGCTCACAGTCCTTTGTCAATCAATAAGCCACTAAATAAAGAAGACGAGAAAAATAGGTACATGCATCAATAGATATTCTGAAAAATGAGCTTTCTATCATAGTGGCCTTATACTGCCTCACCGCAGAAGGTAACACTTTTGACAGGAGCCCGCAGTGGGTTTCGTCACTGTTATTGGGTTAAATATCAATTTTCTTGACAAACCTCAAAAAAAGTCACTACTTGCTACTCAACAAAAGAAGACATTTCTTATAATTGATGCGATGTACTTAAAATGCACTATACAAAAAGTACAAAAAAATACAATGTGGTGGCGGCGCAAGAGAATGCATCACCCATTTCGTCCCGAGGCTGTCCTAAAAGGCGACTATGAAAAAGACCAGAAAAAAACTAATAGCTTCCAAGAGATGACGACATAATCACCTTATGAGCCTTCCGCTCTCCCAGCCTGCGCCGCTCCCAATAAACCCTTGGTTCCCAAAGGCAATCAACATCCCGCAGCCCTCCGCCGCCCCACAAAAACAGGCAGACCCTGTAGCAGACGATCTAAGCCTAGTGTATAACACTATGAATAAGAACAATATAGGGGAAATCTCTATCCTTGCGCGTAAGCTGCGCACTGCTCGGTTACCACAGGACCGTCTCCTTGCTCTTTCTGAGCACATCAATCTACTCAGGTCGTTGTAAAAACTAAAAACATTATGCCGGAGCCCTCTACTCCCGAAATATCGCACGGTCGTATCAAACCAAAGGGTTTGTCGCTTGTTTCGTTCAATATCCGCGGTTTGCGAAATAACCTCCCAGAGCTTAGGCTATTTCTTCGAGATAGCGAAGCCGCCCTCCTCCTCCTTCAGGAGACCCACCTCAGCCCTAAGGTCTCTAAAGGCCTCTCTATTAAAAATTACTCACTTCTCCGTAATGACAGACCCGACCGCAAAGGCGGCGGTACTGCCAATTATTACAAAAAGTCCCTTTATTGCTACCACATCCCCACTCCGACGCTTACCAGTATGGAAGCCACTATCACTGGATTAGCCATGACTGGACACCAGTCTATCATTATAGCCTCTTGCTATATCCCTAGCGGAACCCTCCCCGTTAAGAAAGATTTCGAAGCCATCCTTGCATTAGGCGACTCAGTAATTATGTTTGGAGATTTTAACTCCAAGCATACTGAATGGACCTGCTGCACTACTACTAGTAGTTGCAGGGTGCTGCTCAATATCACTCAGACTCTCGACCTGATTGTCTACAGCCCCCTCGCTGTCACCCACTATCCCGACAATATTAACTACGCTCCTGACGTGCTAGACTTTGCTCTAGTTAAAGGAGTCTCCCTTAACCTTAGAGCAATCGAGTCTCTCGATGATCTAGGATCCGACCACCGTCCTGTATCCCTCCTTCTTGGCCATCAGCCATCTCCAACTCCCACTTCCAAAACCTACACCAACTGGAAGGGCTTCAAGAAGTCTCTAGCCTCGGCTATAGACTCTCCGGACCCTCCCATAACCCTTTCTTCCGACGTCCTCGACAGTACGGGGAAAATAGACACCGCGGTCGAAAATCTCACCTCACTTATAACATTCTCTCTTAAAGAGAATGAAAAGGTCGTCCCGGTTGCTAAAACTAGTCTTCCCCTAGATATTAGCAACCTGCTAAAAGTCAAAAAAGCTGCCCTCCGTAGGGCTGCACGCTATCCCACTCCCGAATATAGACTCGCGGCCCACCGCCTTCAACGCAAACTCCGTTACCGCTTCCAAGATCACAGAGACCAGGGCAACAGAGAAAACTCTACTCCCCACACTACTCCAGGCGAGAGCCCTCCGGATAGACGCTATAACGCATACTCCCCCTCTGTCTCGTCCCGACGGCCCTATTGCCTTCGAGGACGAAGAAAAGGCTGAGTGCTTCGCCGACAGCGTCGCCGCTCAATGCTCTCCCAGCTCACAACCCACTGACCCCATACACATCCAACTAGTGGAGGACGAGGTCCGTCGCCGGTACTCGCCCCCCACCGCCTCTGACCCTATCACTGTGTCCAAAGATGAGATTTCATCTACCATCAAAGGACTTAAGCCCAAAAAAGCACCGGGTGCGGATGGCATCTCCAACCAAGCCCTCAAACACTTTCTGGAGCAGGTGATCGCCTTATTGGCCATAATCTTCAGCGCCTGCTTCGAATTCAGCTACTTTCCCACCTCTTGGAAAGAGGCAACTGTCATTGGCATTCCCCAGCCAGGCAAACCTTACCACCTCCCCCTCCAATCACCGTCCCATAAGCCTCCTCAAGACCATGGGCAAACTTTTCGAACGAGTCATTCTCGTGCGCATGAGGCGCCATTTGTTTCCCACAGACGGCGACCCTCTTGTCATCCCACAACAATTTGGGTTTCGAGCCAAACACTCGTGCCCCCAGCAAGTTCACCGCATAGTGGAATACATTATCCTCGTCGGCAAAAAACCATCGCGGTTTTTTTCGACATTGCCAAGGCATTCGACAGAGTCTGGCACGAGGGCCTTATCTACAAATTGTACGACTTAGGCCTCCCTGAACGTCTCGTTCGCCTTGTAGCCTTCTATCTGAAGGATCGTACCTTTCGCTTTAGACACGAAGGCACGCTATCCTCTACTCGTCAAATCAAAGCCGGTGTCCCTCAAGGCTCTGTGCTTGCCCCCCTCCTATATATATACTATTCACCAACGACATCCCTATCCCGTCGAATGGTGTTAAACTAGCCTAGCGTCTTCGCAGATGACACAGCCCTTTACTCTAAAGGCAACTCACTGCCACAGATTCGGAACAAGATCCAAAAGTCAGTAAGCGACTTAGGAGCTTGGTTCCAAAAATGGCGTATCGACGTAAACCCGGAGAAGAGCTCCGCTGTTTGCTTCGAATATAAACGACGCCGTCTCACCACCACTCCGCCAATCAGGATGTTAGGAACCCCTGTCCCATGGCAAACTACAGCCAAATATTTAGGCGTCACCCTTGATGCAAGGCTCACTTTCGAACCCCATATCAAGAAGGTTACTCGCACCGCACGATTTTTACATGGGTAGGCTCAACAGCATGTTGGGCAGATACAGTAAAATGTCCCTCCGCAACAAGCGAACTCTATATAAGGTCTGCAAACGACCTGTCATGACCTACGCGGCCCCCATTTTCGCACATGCTAAGCCCAAAGCTATAAATGAACTTCAAATAGTTCAAAATCTATTCTGTCGTAGGGCCACTAACTCGCCTTATTATGTCCGTAATGCTGACCTACACCGAGACTTAGAGCTCCCAACAATCCAGCAGTTCCTTAAATGACTCTCTGAGAGATTTTTCAAAGCCTCAGAGTCCCACCCAAATCATCTCATTCGTGAGACAGCTACCTATGCAGCCCCTATCCACACTCGCGGTCTGCGCACACTATAGCAAGATCGAAGAAAAGGAGAAAAAAAGATCGAAGAAAAGAAGAAAGAAGAAAAGGAGAGATCGGACCCCCCCAACAAGCTTTCGGCTGACCTGAACTGCCTCCTGGCGGCTCAGGCCGAGCCGACATAACACATCCCTTAATCTGCCTTAGTTAGGCACACTTCTAAGCAGCTTTTCTCCGCTTGCGCCCTCCTTTCTGGAGGCCAAGGAGGGTCGCGTTCGTATACGGCTTAGAGATCTCTAGTTAGACCGATAAGCCAGTCCCTAAAAAAAATCACCTTTTACACCAGATATAATTTATTAAATAAGCGACGGGCATCAGTGTCAATGGTGTGAGATGTTCATCTACGAAGCATTAAATTATTATTATTAAGTCAAATCCTCCCTACAACTGGGGAGGCCTATGTTTAGCAGTAGACGTGAGGATAATATGGTTATCCGGTTAATATGGTCACTTTCTTATAACTCAAAAGCTAAAGCCTAGTTTACATAGATGGATCTGTAATACGATAGTTCTTCATCGGTCAACCAAATAATAAAGTGTGAAAATGGCGCTGCTTTATCGACGCCATTTTGACACTTGAAATTATAGTAAATATTTTATTCGATTTTAGTATTGTGTAGCGTAGTTAGGTTTTTTAAGTTGATTTTTCGAATTGTTCATAATTATTGCCAAAGCTTGTTTGCTATTGTTTTCTTAATACATTAATTAAAGCATATGACTTTGTTTTTTTGTCTCTGTCCTCCTCCTCGTTTTGGTTTTATAGGACGGCAAAGCTTAAAGTGACCATATTATCCTCACGTACCTTACAATCCAAATATTTAAAACCAGTATTGAAGTATATAAAAAGTATATTAAGCTCAAATCTATTATATCAATTATTATGCTATTTTCCAAAAATCTTCTTTTCTTTGGGCTCGATGCTCGAGACTTTAATATGTTGTCCTGTGATATTCTGCAAAACAAAATAATATGTCAATGCGTTAACTATTCTTTGCTGATACGTGTCTGCATATATTAAGAGGACTGAAATGGAATGAATCGTTACTAGTAAAAAGGGTCACTGGTTCTTTACACTTAGGTACCACATGGACACATCGTTAGACGTGGTAGCTCAGATGGTTAGCGCTCGCTGTTAATTTCACAGTACGCGAGCTACCCAGGTTCGATCCCCACTGGCACCTATGAAATTGTTAATTGCAAGTTAAAGTGCTGATTTACGACGTGCCCGATGGTAAAGGAAAAAATCGTGAGGAAACCTGCATGTCTGAGAAATAAAAAATATTTCGAATACATGTGAAGTTCGCCAATACGCATTGGGGCATCGCGGCGGACACTTCAATGCCCCAAAACCATCTCAGAAATGAAATGAGGCCTGTGCTCTGAAATGGGACGTATATATTCTACGCTGGTAATGTGTGAGAGCGTGGTCCTTTCTCAGTCGAGTTGATCGATTTGTATTGCAATTTGCAACCATAATATACTGCAGCATTGCTCATCCACGTATCGGTCTGCTCTTATAATTTTATTCATCCATGAGTTACGAAGCTATGAGTGCGTTTGACTGATGTCGTGATTGGGATCTCTGAATGATTTTGACCACGGCCACTGCTGTAGCTTTTCGGAAATTATAAATTGCGCAAGGTGTTAAAATGACAGTGCTCAAGTGTATGCGGAATCACATACTCGTAGGAACTCGCTATTCTATGATACCCGTCTTCATTGTAGCACATCTAAGATATTGTTAATAGCTTAGGGTTCGTGACAATAAAAATTGCCGATTGAATTACCGAAATTAACACTTTAATTCACTTTACACTAATTAAACTTAAAACACTAATAATTAATCACACTGATTCACTTTATTCCGCTCCGAAGCTTCGCTTGTCTCGCCAAATTCAATACTTCCCCGATCGCGCATTGCAGCGCCTTTATATAGGGCTCTTCCACGAAAACATCCAGAACATTCCAGAATATTCAAGTAAATACGCGCGCCAACCGACCAAGCACAGAAAATTCGAGTGTGCGGCTTCCAGAAAGCTTAATTCTTCTGTTCGATACTAGATGGCGCTGTTGGTTGAAAGACTAGTCATGTATTTTCTGGAAAGCTCTCCTCGCTGTACCCGACACCAGATGGCGCTAGTGCCAGATGTCAACTTAGCCGCGCAACACTGCTCCCTCCTAAGACATGCTCGTCCCGAGCATTATCGGCCCCACAATAACGCGCCAGGCGATCCACCATGTACGATCTTAGGAGTCCCTCTCCATCAAATCCTATAATCTCCATTTAACTTGAAGCTGAGATTTCCCTTTGCTGCGGACTGCATTGTGCAACCACACTAGTGAACCTTCGTCGAACCCTTTGTTGTTCATTTTGCGGTCATACCGGGTTTTCATCTTTTCAGACATTTGCTGGCCCGATTGCCTGACGTGCTCATAAATGTCATTCATTTTGTTCCGCAAGTCATTTGCATAATCGGTTATACTTCGTGGGGCATCAGGTGGTATCCCGGTGATCAAGTCTGCAGACAGCCGTAATTCTCTTCCAAAGTTCGCGAAAGCTGGTGTCACTGATGTACTTTCGTGAACAGCGCTTCGATATGACAATAAAAACGGTTGTATGTGCTTGTCCCAATCTCGTTGCCGGTTGTCTACAACTTTTGCTAGGTACCTATCCAATGTCTGATTAAATCGTTCTACCATTCCATCAGATTGCGGGTGATAAGAAGTCGTTCTTGTTTTATGAGTACCCATAACTCGGCAAGTTTCCTGGAATATTTGAGACTCAAAATTCCTTCCTTGATCGCTGTGAATCTCTAAAGGTACTCCAAAACGACAGAAGACTTCATGAACTAGTTTATCTGCAACTGTTGAAGCTTCTTGATTTGGAATGGCGAAGACTTCTGGCCACTTAGTGAAGTAATCCATCACAACCATGAAATACTTGTTACCGCTTTCACACTCCGAAAACGGCCCCGCCACGTCAATGGCTATTCTCTCCCATGGTGCACCAACATTGTATAACTTCAATGCACCTCTACTACGAGTCTGAGGTCCCTTAACAGCCGCACAACTTGTACATTTGCGACACCAGTCCTCGACATCGTTTCGACAGTGGACCCAATAAAACCGTTCTCGGATCTTCAGTAGAGTTCGTTTAACTCCCAGATGGCCTTCTGAACAATCATTATGGTACAGCTGTAGAACATCCGGTACTCTAGCTTTAGGGACGACCATTTGCAAATAACAGCTGTCTTCCCGAACATTTTCCCATTTACGGCATAGAATTCCATCCTGAAGCAGCAAGCTGTCCCATTGGGCCCAATAGCCTCTAGTGGTCGAACTCATCGCTGAGACGTCGCTCCACTTATGCTTGGTAGTACGGGCCTTCATCCATTCCAAAATCGGCATGATGTCCGGATCTTCCTGCTGTGCATATCGTAGGCTGTCCTTCCACTCGTTGCTGAGGTGGTCTGTCCTGAGCATCCTCACGGATACCACTTCCTTACTCTTTTGCCTAGTACAATGTTTCCAATCTTCAGGACAAGGTCTTCTTGACAATGCATCTGCGTTGCCATGAGATTTCCCGCTGCGATATCTGATAGTAAAGTCGTATCCCGGCTGCTGCTGGGCGGTGATGTTAGCCGCACTTCCCTTCCGAGATCGTTCACCTTCCCTTTCTAGGGTTCGCTTAGAGCAGCTGGATCGAAGATGGCCCTTTTCCCCACAGCCATAGCACCTAGGGCTGTATCCTTTGTTGCGGTCGCGAACTGTAGCTGCTGCAACCTCCCTGACGCGATGGGAACGATGATCCTGTCGCACGGCTTCCACCTCCAGTGCATGGGCTAAGGCGTCCTTAAGCGTCTCGTGGTGCCCGAGCCTCACAGCAGCTCTGACTTTCAGGTCGCGGATGCCGTCGATGAATGTCTGCACCAGGTTCCCTTCAATGAGCGCAGGTACAGACCGGTATGCTTTTCGCACCAGCTTCTCCACCTCTAGAGCCCACTGCTGCAGGTTTTCGTTGATGCGCTGCACGCGATATTTAAGCTGCGCACGAAAGACGTGTTCCAGGTGAGCGTCGCCATATCTCGCCTCCAATGCCTCAAGGAGTTGCTCATAAGTCACTTCCTCACCGAGAGCTTCCAGAACTGTTAAGGCCTGATCGCGCAGGCCTAGTGTGAGTGCAGTCATGGCCTGGCTTTTATTCCAGCCGTTCGCCTTCATAACGGCTTCAAACTGGATTTTGTAAGCTGACCAGGATGAAGTCCCGTCGAACGGCAGCACTTTGAACCCACGTAGCGAAGGTGTTGTAGCTACTACGGGAGCTGTAATTCCATCCCCCAGTTTGAGGTCGTCCAGCGTTTTCTTCACGTCAGCCACCACGTTGTCAACACGATTGTTCACTTGGTCGATTTGGGTTTCAGCTTTCTCGATTCGGGTTTCAGCTTCCCACAGGCGGTTATCATTCTGAGCAAACCTATCCTTCACCTCGTTTATCTCCTTCCCGATGGTAGCGTGAAGGTCTTTCATGAGGAGCATTTGCTATTCAAACCGACGGGCCTGTTCATCCTGTCCGCTCTGCAGCTGCTCTTTCGACTGACGGACCTGTTCCTCCTGTCGGCGAGCCTGTTCCTTCTCCTGCTCTTTTAACAGACGGGCCTGTTCCTCTCCTCCGCGCTGCAACTGCTCCTGTAGCATCGCCATCAGAGCACCTAAGTCAGGTGCTGCAGATGTAGGAGCTACTGACGGTCCCGCAGCCTCCGTGGCTGGCAGTTGGCCCTTCGACGTCTGCGGCTTTGCACCACCAAATCTCCTCTGGTCCGTCTCCTGCTGGCGTTGACTTCGGGTACGGACACCCTCCGATTCCTCCTTCAGTAAAATCGGCATGATTTGATCCCACTTCTGACACCAATTGTTACGAGCTTAGGGTTCGTGACAATAAAAATTGCCGATTGAATTACCGAAATTAACACTTTAATTCACTTTACACAATTAAACTTAGAACACTCATAATTAATCACACTGATTCACTTTATTCCGCTCCGAAGCTTCGCTTGTCTCGCCAAATTCAATACTTCCCCGATCGCTTTTTTTTTTGCGCCCGAAGCAATTAAAGGGCTACCCTATACGTAGGGAGGCGGAAAATGCATTACGCATACCCCGGTTATGAGGGGCTCACTGTCCTACCGGGGACCCTAAGTGATACCCTCTAAAAACCGCTTTTGGGGACAGGCAACCGGCTGATTAAGCTGTATTGTGCCTTATCATGAGCGACCCTCTTTTGGGAAAAGAGGGCGCAGGCGGCTAAGAGCCGCTGAGGGAGTGCCTACGAAGGCAAATTAATGTTAGTTAGTACAATAATTAATTTAATTAGAGTTGGCCTGAGCCGCCAGGAGACAGTTTAGGTCGTTTGACAGTTTATTAGGCGGGTCCGAGAGAGAGTTTCTCGGCCTGCGGACACGATAGCGAGAGGGGGGGGGGGCTGCATAAGAAGCTGCCTCACGAATTAATTGGTTTGGGTGCGACTCTGAGGCTTTGAAGAAGTTCTCAGAGAGTTTTTTAAGGAATTGTTGAATTGTTGGGAGCTCTAAGTCCCGATGAAGGTCGGCATTACGGACGTACCAAGGTGCGTTCGCAGCTCGACGGCAGAAGAGGGTTCTGAACTATTTGGAGTTCATTTATAATGTTAGGGTTTGCGTGGGCAAAGACGGGGCCCGCGTAGGACATGACTGGTCGTATACAGACCTTGTAAAGGGTACGCTTGTTTCGAAGGGACATTTTACTGTGTCGGCCCAACATACTGTTGAGCCTACTCAGATAAAACCGTGCGTGACGGGTTACTCTTTTGACGTGGGGCCTGAAAGTAAGCCCTGTGTCTAGAGTGACACCTAAGTATTTGGCGGACGTATTCCAGGGGACAGGGGTCCCTAGCATACGTATTGGTGGAGTGTTTTTGAGACGGCGTCGTTTATAATCGAAGTGAACGGCGGAGCTCTTCTCCGGGTTCACATCGATGCGCCATTTTTTTGTACCAAGCTCCTAGGTCATCAACTGACTTTTGGATCTTGTTCCGTATGAAGGGCAGTGAGACGCCTTTGCAGTATATAGCAGTGTCGTCTGCGAAGAGGGAGAGCTGAACACCTTTCGACGGGATGGGAATGTCGTTGGTGAACAGGATGTACAGCAGAGGAGCAAGTACTGAGGCCTGTGGGACACCAGCCTTGATAGTTCGTTGTGAGGATAGCGTGCCTTCGTGTCTAAAACGAAATGTACGATCCTCTAGTTAAGAGGCCACGAGACGTACTAGGCGATCGGGGAGACCTATTTTGTATAGTTTGTAGATAAGGCCTGTATGCCAGACCCTATCGAAAGCTTTGGCTATGTCGAAAAAGACCGCGATGGTCTTATGACGACGAGGATAGAAACCGCTGAGGATATATTCCACAATGCGGTGAACTTGTTGGGGACATGAGTGTTTGGCTCGGAAACCGAATTTATGTGGAATGATAAGAGGGTCGCCGTCTGTGGGAAACAGATAGCGCCTCATACGCGTTTGGATGACTCTTTCGAAGAGCTTGCCCATTGCCTTGAGGAGGCTAATGGGGCGATGGCTGGAGGGGGAGGTTGAGAGGCTTGCCTGGCTTGGAATTCCAATCACAGTTGCCTCTTTCCACGTAGTGGGGAAATAACTGAGGTTGAAGCAGGCGTTGAAGATAATAGATAAAAAGGTTAACACCTGCTCAGGAAAGTGTTTTAAAGCTTGGTTGGAGATGCCATCCGCGCCCGGAGCCGTTTTCAGCTTAAGTCCTTTGATGAGGGATGAAATCTCATCATTGGACACAGAGATACGTTCGGAGGCCGTAGGGGGTGAGTTCCGGCGGCGGACCTCATCCTCCACTGCCTGGACATGAGAGGGGTCGACGGGTTGAGAACTAGGAGAGCATTGAGCGGCAAAGCTATCTGCAAAGCACTCAGCCTTTTCCTGGTCCTCGAAGGCAACCGTGCCGTCGGGACGGGAGAGAGGGGGAGTGTGGGTGATAGCGTCTATGCGGAGGGCTCTAGCCATCTGATAGTACGCTGTGTGAGATGGAGAGATATTCTCCATGAGCTTACTCTTTTCGAGGTCTCGAAATTCAGAGAGGCGGAAACGGAGTTCTCGTTGAAGACGATTGGCCGCGCGCCTATATTCGGGGGTGGGATATTTTGCTGCTCTCCGGAAAGCAGCTTTTTTGGCTTTTAATAGGTTGCTAATATGTAGGGGAAGCCCACTATTGTTAGCAACCGGGACGACCCTTTCGTTCTCCTTAAGGGAGGCTTTAATAAGGGTGGAGAGTGAATCGACCGCGGTGTCGATTTTTTCAGGACTATCTAAGTCCGACGGTAGGGAGATGGTAGAGTCCTGTGAGTCCAGAGCTTTAGCTAGGGACTCCTTGTATCCCTTCCAGTTAGTAAAGGTTTTCGTGTGTGTTGGGGGAGGTGGCTGATGGCCAAAAATGAGGGAGACCTGTCGGTGATCTGATCCTAGATCGTCTAGTGTCTCGATTGCTCTGAGATTGAGAGAAACTCCTTGGAGTAACGCAAAATCTAACACATCGGGGGCGTGATCGGTGTTATCGGGAAAGTGAGTAACACCGAGAGGACTATGGACGGTAATATCAAGAGACTGCGTGATATCGAGCAGTATCTTGCCACTAGGGGACGTAGTGCGGCATGTCCATTCAGTATGTTCGGAGTTAAAATCTCCAAACATAATGACTGAATTGCCTAAAGATAAAATGGCCTCAAAATCTTTTTTGAGGGGATAGGTTCCTGAAGGGATGTAACAGGAGGCTATGAGGATGGACTGATGTCCAGTCATAGCTAGCCTGCATACCGTGGCTTCCATGTTGGTAAGCTGCGGAGTAGAAATGGGCGAGCAATGAAGTGTCTTCTTGTAATAGATGGCCGTTCCGCCGCCTCGGCGGTCGGGTCTGTCGTTACGAAGAAGAGAGAAGTTTTTAATAGAAAGGCCTCTAGTGTCCTTAGCTTTGACATTAGTTTCCTGTAGGAGGATGAAATCGACTTCACGATTCCGAAGAAAGAGCTTAAGCTCTGGGATACAAGCGATAACCCCTTAGGTTTTATACGACCGTGGGATTTTGGTAGATTAATTTGCTCAGTCATTGGAGTTAAGTTAATAAGTTAACTTAACTTACAACGCTAACAGAAGGTTATTGTGTTCTGCAAGAACGAGAAGGCGTTCTTGGGGGGACTTCGCCGCGCGCAGTTTGCGTGCTACTACGGTTATTTCCCTAACATCGATATTCCTAATAGCGGAATATAGCGTGTTGTAGTCGTCGGGTGTGGGCTCTGCTTCATGTGCGTACGAGGTTGTCCGCGGTGGGTCTGCCTTTTTGGGCCCCCAGGGAAAGACTGGAGGCTGCATTGGCTTGGAGAAGCCCGGAGAGGGCCGAATTATGCCCTGAGGGGGGCCTAGGGCGAGAGAAGCCCTGGAGGGCTGAGAAAGGCCCTGACGGGGCCGTTGTTGGAGGGCCGGGAATGAGCGGTCATTCAACGGCGGTGGAGCTTGCCTACTGGGGCGAGGTTGAGGTGCGCGTGGGCAACCCCTGTAGTTAGCCGGGTGTCCTGTCTGGTTGCACAGGACACAGGCGGGCGGGGATTCGGCGTCTTTGGGCCGGGGACACTCTTTCGTGTTATGTGGTTCGAGGCACTTAACGCACCTGGGTGGGGTGGAGCAGTTGGCCGCCGCGTGACCATAAAGTTGGCAGCGGTGGCACTGCGCCGGGAAACCGGGCCTATGTTGGTATGGGCTCTACCTTCACCCTGGACAGGCCACACACTGTGCGTACCTGCCGGAAGATGACTTTAGCCTCCGGCACGTTCGATAGGATTACTAGGGCAAGGTTGTATCTCTTGCCCGTTCTGTTGTGCATTTTGTGCACTGCTTCTACGGGGAAACCTTGGGACTTAAGGTCCTCAAGGATTTCCTCGTTAGAGAACTCAAATGGGACGCCTCGGATGACGGCCCTGACTTTACGCTCTTCAGGGAGAGCGTACGTGTGGTAGGAGATTCGTTCGGCTGTGAATAGCCGGGTGATCTGACGGAAGTCCTCGATCGAGCTTGGGATGATTTTGATCGCCTCCCCGAGGTTGAAGGACATGATCATACTTGATACCTGCGTCGTAGCAGGTTTTGGATAACTGGGTGAATTTTGCCTTGTCTCTTAGGAAGACAGGGGGCGGGACTTGCTTCTTAGCAAGGACTGGAGCACAACGAGAGGCTGGTTTGGTCAGTGTGGGGATGTCTAGTGACATCAGTGGGACGGCGGCAGCGTCGAGGCTGCGGGCTGGCGATGGCGGCGAGGACCGTCTCATTGCCATTTAAACCGAATTGGTTAATGAGGGCGGCGAGAGACTCAGTGAAACTGGATGTGGCCATTTTGGGTCAGTAAGCTAAGCTAGGTAAGGGTGAGGACGGGTCCCTGTTCTCGGTAGAACAGGGACTAGATCGCGAGACGTACTACGACACACTATACACGTAATAATAATGCAAGAATAACAAGAAAAACAAGAAAATAAAGGAGACAGTAAATAAAAATAAAAAAAAAATTGAAAAATGATAAATGAAAATGATGATGAAAATGATAATGAAAATGAAGTGGAAATTAAATGAAAAGTGAAAATGAAAAGCGGAAGTCAGTCAGACCTCCCTGCCCGAAGACAGGGGGGCAAGAACTGTAGCGTGAAAGTGACTCACCGGCAGCCTCGACGCTGTTCCGCGTGAGCAGGACAGCGGAGGCGCGTGAGAGCGAGACAGCACTACCGTACTGTACGGGGGCGCGGACCACCAGGAGGCGACCGTCCGAGAACGATGCTGCCGGCGGACTGAGCACTGCGTCGGCGCTGTACAGCGCTAGCGGGACAGCGGGGGCGCGAGAGCGGGAGAGCACTACCGTACAGGAACGAAAGCGCAGACTACCTGGATGCTACCGCTCGGAAGCGATGCCACAGGCGTAATGTGACCCCCCCCCCCCCGATCGCGTATTGCAGCGCCTTTATATAGGGCTCTTCCACGAAAACATCTAGAATATTCCAGAATATTCCAGTAAATACGCGCGCCAACCGACCAAGCACAGAAAATTCGAGTGTGCGGCTTCCAGAAAGCTTAATTCTTCTGTTCGATAGTAGATGGCGCTGTTGGTTGAAAGACTAGTCATGTATTTTCTGGAAAGCTCTCGTCGCTGTTACCCGACACCAGATGGCGCTAGTGACAGATGTCAACTTAGCCGCGCAACAATATTATTGAAGGTAGATTGGATTGATTTGTTGATGAATGGTACGAAGGGTGGGTAAGATTTTTATTACCTAATTCCTGCTTATACATAAAAAAAATTGTGTAGAATGCCTAATGATTGGCTATCTTACGCCAATGCTCGAGACTAACAGTTTGATAGAAACATAATCGGGGTCACCAATAAGCCTCTTGACATGTCCTTCAACTATAAATCTGCTAATGAGTGTTTAACATTGGCATTATATGGCAGCAGTACCCCACAGCAAACCGAACTTTAGCTTTATACAATGTTAGAAGATACCCCAGAATGTTGTACTACCTTTTGTAAGTAACTTTATTTATAGTTAGTATAAGAAAAAGTAAGTTAGAGTACCTGCACGTCTAAAGGAGCAGTATAAGTTTTTATTATTGGAGCCTGTAAATTTTTAGAAAGTTCAGCTCTCCTTTGCTGCTCCCAAACCGCGTCGTGTAACAAGGCATGTGATATCTGAAAATGATCCGTCGAACGCGCCATGCAACGTATTTCTCGTAGTGCATCTAGCGCTATGTTGAGCCTAACTCGGCTTAAAAACTCATATAAGGAACATTCACTCGCGTATTCCTAAAATATAAAACGTTAGAAAATGTAATTGACTAATTTATCACGTGGTCGGCGGTGAAGGAAAATATCGCTAGAAAACCTACATGTCTGAGAAATTCATTAAAATTTAAAGTACAATCTATACCAGATTAATAAAGAAAATTAAAAGAATTGCTGTTTGTATATAAATCAATTCGAGTTCTATTTTGCCATTTAGATTTATTTAGAATAAGGTGTTTATTTTATCAAAATGCATGCAATCATTTGACCCTGATTGCACCTCCAAATGATGTCATAAATTGTAGTGAGGTCATCTAGTGATATAAAAACTGTAATGTCTTGATGCCAAATTGTCACTTGTCAAATGTTAACGGCTTTGTCTTGTTTATAAAAGGTACTAAAATTAAAAAAAATTTACAAACTACTTCAATATAAATAAAATGAGAACATCATCATTGTAGTCGAAGTCAATTAAATACGCATTATTAAAAATAACTCGAAAACTCCTGGTCTAATCTTGACCAAATTTATATCGAACCAGATGAAAAGCATCAGCTTTCAAATATAATAGAATCATCAAAATCGTCTCATCTAGAAAAAAAGTTCTCAGTTTAATACACATAAAAAAACATACACTCGAATTGAGTACCTCCTCAAAAAACTAAACAATTCGGCATTTTCGTAGCACGTTGACTCAACCGTGCAACTAGATTTATAAATCTAATAACTGGTGCGGCTGCAACTGGTTTTATTGTACGCAAATAATGACAAACATAAGGACCGCATCAAAGAATATATACACTACGCGAACCGCGTGGGGTTATACTTTGATAGAGGGGACGCCTTCCTATGGCTACTCCGCTCCGGTCCGCCGGTGGTCCGTGTTGCTCTATAACTACGAGGGAATAACTTCCTAGTTTGAATTTATTTTTATTAGCAACCAATTATTGCAAAGTAACTACGCCAATTTACAAACCAAACAACAGTTTTTTACGCTACGGTAGAGAGACCGTTTATCCCTTTCCCTTTTTAACCGACTTCAAAAAGAAGAGGAGGTACTCAATTCGACTGTTGTCGTAAAGCGACAATTAAAAACAAAAGAACCTAAGCTAACAACAACGAAACAACAAAAAAACGAATAATTTATTTAAAATTTTAAAAGATATTTACAGTTTTTTATATAAAAAAAATGAAGATGATGATGGGTGACGTGAATTACAATTATTTTTTTTAAAAAAAATAACAAAGATAAATGAGTACTGAAACGGAGCCCGAAGACCAAGGTGGCACACCGCGCTTGGCAGTGGTGCTCACCGCTCACGGAGTATGCACAGGCTATGCCTGTGGTAGGTGCGCAGCGCCTGATCTAGGCACACGCAGCGTCTGGAGTAGCCACACGCAGCGCTTGAAGTAGGCACACACAGCGCCCGAACTAGGCACACACAGCGCCCGGAGTAGGCACACGCAGCGTCTGGAGTAGGTACACGCAGCGTCTGGAGCAGGTACACGCAGCGCTTGAAGTAGGCACACACAGCGCCCGGAGTAGGCACACACAGCGCCCGGAGTAGGCACACTAAGCGCCCGGAGTAGGCACACGCAGCGCTTGAAGCAAGCACGCACAGCGGCTAAAGATAGCGCGGGCACTAGTAGGTGGAGGCGTAGGCATGGCTAGGCGACGACTTCAGGTGAAGGCAGAGGCTTGCAGGATCCCGGGGCAGTGCGGCCACGGGATAAGGCCTTTAGGAGATGCTTCTAGTATGAAAGCTGAAGCGAGAATGACTTTATTGGTCGATTGTTCGGCTTTTATACTTTTTTAGAGAGCTACGCGCTCGACGACGGATTTGTGAAAAGAACGGGAAATTATTTAAATTAAAAGCAAATTTTTGTAAATGACCAAGAAGAAAAGAGTATTTTTGTGGAAGTTTTGAAGTAAAAACATCAGACTGGTAACGAATTTGAATAAAAATTGCCATGACAACCAGATAAACAAAGATGTCAAAACATGTCAAATTTTGGTTAATAGAGAAACGGCAAGATTTAAGTGAAAAATGAGATATTATTGATATAGGAAAAAAGGTAGCGCAACAGCGCGCACGAAGCCCGAAATTGTAGAGTTACGGAGAACTAAATAAAAGATCGAAAAAGGTAGACTCCATTGACACCGATTTAAAAAGTGCTGATAGCGTGAAAATACGAAGTGAAAATGATTTGTTATTGTGTTCTTATGGTTTAAAAACGTTACAGGATCTTATGGAAATAAAGGTGATGTAAAATATCCAGTTTTGAGGTGAATGCAGAAAATCAAAAACAGAATGGAAAAATAAATTTAAAATAGTGTAAAATGATATGTAAGTAGCATAACACTACACTGTATGTTTTTATGTGTATGGTGTGCGAAACCTAGACAAAACTAACCTAGAAAAAAGTTCACACTTTTTTCTAGGTGAGACGATTTTCGATGATTTTTTTTATTTGAAATCTGATGCTTCTCATGTGGTCCAATATAAATTTGATCAAGATTAGAGACCAGGAGTTTTTTGGTTTGGTTTTTATATATATCAATAAATATGTTGTTCTATTTAAAATTTCAATTTATTAGTTAATACTTTTTATACGCTTGACAAAGGTTGCGAAATCTTCAGTCTCCCCTATGACGTCATTACTTGTAAAAGTTTGAATGGAAATCTGTTAAGAAATATCTGTTTCTACAAAACAATAATAATTAAAATTGGTGTTTACAATGCCCTATGTGTAAATTACCCTATGTGTAATAACTTAAATAAAAGATACCTTTAAAAAGTTTAAGTACAGAAATATTAATTTTACATTTGTCATGATTATCTTTAATTTATATAAATTTTAAAAATTTCGTGTTTATAATTTGATTTTAATTTAAATAATTTAATAAAAAATATATTTTTCTGGAATTAAAAATATGAATTCTTGGATTTAGTTCTTGGAGATAAATGCAATTGCAATTGTAAATGAATTTGGATGTATCGTTACGTATTATTATACAGCTTGAGAAGAAATAAAAGTAAATTTCATATCTTATTTTGGATTTTTCTTTTAAATACATTGATAAAAAATTAAAAAACACCACACGTAACTTTATTGTATTTCTAATGTTTTTGTTTCGCTATGCTATTTACAGAGAACAGAGAGTCAGAACAAACATAGAGTTGTGACGGATTACAACATTTTGTAACTGGATACAGACGGTTACGGTTTTGGAGTAAGGACATTAAATTATTTTGGATATTCAACTGTTTCGAAATACTTTTAGTTACCTAAGGTTACAGGTGTTGAAGACAAAGAGAGAAGTGTCTTTGTCTAGAGATTTTGGAAGATTAGTTTGGAAGTGGTTTTCGAAACTATCCAGAATATTTAATTCCGATGCGGCAACGAATCTTTTCTTATTTTCGATATCCTATAGATTTGAGATTTGTGTACGTTTATGGAACTTCATTATTTGCAGACTAAACTGTGTGTCTCTATTAATTAGTTCACAACTTCATAATTGAAATAAGCGTTCTCTGAAATTGGAAGGATTTGTTAGAGGATTTTAAATTAAGAAATCTATTGTTCCTACCTCTATGCTTTTGGTTAAAATTAGCTTGTGTAGTTTGTGGTTAATTCATTTTTTAACTGATGTTAGTAAATTTACCTGCTCAAATGGTTTCTACGGTAATAGAAGTAAAAATATACCTTCTCTTTACTCTTCTTAATAATACCTTCTTGTAATTGTTGAACTTCTTTTGCCCAGCCTCTGAAATATTATTATACATTACATGGAATATTATTAGATTATATCTTATTTTTATCACTTAAAGATATACGAGTATAGGCATATTTTTTTTAAATTTGTTTTACAACTGTGCCGTCAAGCTTACTGACGATCAGGACTGTATTTCATTCAACTGAATATGGTAGGTAAGGGATAGTAATTTGTAATTGTTATGATGTCGAATATTGTGTTTTTTTGTTCTGACAATAATAATTTTTCAAAATAAATTTTCTCTCTTGCCCTTCGCCGTGCATCAGGAGCATCGTCGTGCTATTCGATTTCAAATGGCACGATGATGCTACTGATGACAATACTACTATCTCGATTGAGTGCCATTTATTCATGTGCGCTCTAAACTAAACAGCACCACTGAAAATCTCAGTACATGTCATTTGTGGTTGATTGACGCGCACCTTGTGTTTCATTGCGCTTAACCTGAATAGGAATAAGGTAAGGAGTTGCCCCGTCCTGAGGAGAAGTAATGGTCCCCACATACGGCCAATTAAATGATCAGTTGAACTGACGTACATTCAAGAACTGACCGTGAGTGTGGAATCTTAAGTGGAAATTTTCAACTGACGACAAACCACGAATTTTTTCGGTCGTACTGTCAGTTGAAATAGCTCAGTCGAACTGACGGACATCCAAAAACTGATCGTGAGTGTGAAATCTTAAGTTGAAATTTTTAATTGATGGCACTCCACGGAGTTTTCCGGGCGCATCGTAATCCGCTGGCTTCAGTTCGTTTTAATTACAGGTAAGTACCTACTTTCTTAGTAGCTACTTACATTATTTCTATGCTGTTTAGTTTTTTTATTATTTTACATATATAGAGAATTTCGTCTGACGGAGGATAGAGACTAAAGTGACTGTGATGAAGTCATAAGGTGATAAAAGTGAAGATGAAGAATTTCAAGGGTATGTAAAGAAAATAAAATAGTTGGAAAACTATTTAAAAAAAGTAAAATAAAGTTACAGCCTATATACGCCCCACTGCTGCGCACAGGCCTCCCCTCATTTCTGAGAGGGTTTTAGGGCAAGGAAGTGTCCGCCGCGCAGCCCCAATGCGTGTTGGCGAACTTCACATGTCTTCGAAATATTTGTTTTCTTATTCCTCAGACATGAAGATTTCCTCACGATGTTTTCCTTCACCGCCGAGCACGTGGTAAATCAGTGCTTAAATTGCAATTAACAATTTCATTGGTGCCGGCGGGGATCGAACCCGGGTTACTCGCGTTCTGTTATATTTACAGCGAGCGTTAACCATCTGAGCTACCACGACTCTACTATTTTTATTATTATTTAATCAGGCACAACTTACTTCGCAATATGCAAAAATTCTTCCAGTATATCATTGTCCTGAGATAACAGGCCAGGGCATTGAGTCTTCGTTTCAATCCAAGTTTCATTTAATTTGAAAGTTAGGTAATGGGAACATAACACCAGGATTGTCTGTAATAATTAATAGATGTGCAAATTATGTATTTCTCAAGTATAAATGTTAATTAACATGCTAAATTTATACGTGGTAGAGCCATGCTGCAGTTATATTAGAAGTATAGTTGTAGCACGAATGGGTCGACTCGACCGGGGAGGGACCACGCTCTCAGAGAATACCAGCGTGAAAATTTCGTATGGTGAGTGTAGAGAACCGGATACCCCTTTTTACTGGAAACAAGGCATTCCATCTTAGTCTTCACGGGTGACAACGCATCTGCATTTTAATTCGTAATTGAGGATAGATGTACAATTGTACAATCTTATTTTTATTACGTTTTTCTTTACCAGTCAAATATTTAGTGAGCCACATAAAATTGCAACTTTAGGTTCTATAAATACGATTATACAATACTGAATCCATCTGATAAAGAAATTAATTTTAAATAAGGGACATGCAAAAATGTTATTACAATGGCATAACAATTAGACATATATGCATACATACATAAACGGATTACGGACATCCATTTGGCACAATCCTGAAACACCTCTCTCGATATCTTTAATATATCACCAATTTGAAAAAAAAATCTTGATAGATACAATACGTATTTAAAAACAATTCCTACATTTAGCCTAAGCCTAACTTAGTCTATCTTTAGTCTGGATTGAGTACAGGAACTGCGGCTTGGTAACCTACTACAGTAACATTTATAAGGCTTCGAAACACTAATTGGGTAAAGTTGGTTTCGGTAAAGTTGTGCCTAGTTCTAGGTAAATTGGTTACAAAGTATAATCTCGTACAGCCTTATTGCAATATGTGGTTAAATAATATTGTCGAGCTTAAAGACAAGTCTTTGCTACCAATGTAGTTGTTTAGAAACAGCGTAACTGTTATCGGGAAATTTGACACTGCTGTCAAAATCAACTTTACAACACAATTAAAAAATATAAACTACTTTTACCAAAAACGATTGTAATAGTATAGTATAAGCATTACCACTGTTTCTTCGAATACATAGAGCATCACGGGCCTCTGGCTGACCGGAGAGGAGTAGGCATAGGTACGTAGGCGTTTCCCTCTGTCAAAGTGTTCACACGGATCTATGCGTACAATAAAACTAGTTGCGGCCGACTACTTACTAGACTAAATCTGGTTGCTCTACCTACTAGGTAGTTCTAGTTATGAATAACACGTACGTAACAAAACCAGACATACATGAAAAAACATAGCATAGAAAAATAGACTACATACTAGGAAGCAATTATATTGATTTTTATTATAATAAAGTACATTGCCTCTGTATGAGATCAAAAAATCGTTCACCGGATACCTCATCTTGCGGTGGTAACTTAATATTCTTGTATAGGTTATAGGCCTCATCGGCTATCGACACTTTAAAGGCCAAGTCCTTTGAAAGCATATGAAGAATAGCGTAAACCTGAAATTGTAATGTTTCCATATATGTATTTAGTAGTAAAGTTTAAGTATAACGAGATTAACCTGATTTATTGCAAAGGTCGTCAAAAATCCTATATCTTTCTGTGTTTCTGTTTTAATGCACAAATTCTAATTCAATTCAAAAAATTCAACCCTTCAAAAATCAGTTGTATAGCCTAAGAATATATTGATGCCGCTGTTGCAATAAAATTAGGTCTTATGAAACAATTTGTGAAAGCTCTGGATCAAAATTTTGAAGCTTTCGAATATTTAAAGTGATTCTTTCCCAAATTATCTGAAGTAAAGGAGAGTGGGGTGAATGCGAACACCGGATAATTCCGGACGCAGTTGTTTCTAGCAGGTTAGCCCTCTATGCGTCTCGAACGATTTGTAAAAGCTCTGGATGAAAATTTTGAAGCTTTCGCATATTTAAAGTGAGTCTTTCCCAAATTATCTGAAGTAAAGGAGAGTGGGGTGGTTGCGAACACCGGATAATTCCGGACGCAGTTGTTTCTAGCAGATTGGCCCTCTATGCGTCTCCAACAATTTGTGAAAGCTCTGGATCAAAATTTGAAGCTTTCGAATACTTAAAGTGATTCTTTCCCAAGTTATCTGAAGTAAAGGAGAGTGGGGTGATTGCGAACACCGGATAATGTCGGACGCAGTTGTTTCTAGCAGGTTGGCCCTCTATGCGCCTCGATTAATTTGTGAAAGCTCTGGATCAAAATTCTAAAGCTTTCGAATATTTAAAGTGATTGTTTCCCAAATTATCTGAAGTAGAGGGGAGTGGGGTGATTACGAACACGCGATAATTCTGGACGTAGTTGTTTCTAGCAGGGTAGCCCTCTATGTCTCTTGCAATTCCTATATTTTTTTGCATCCGTCGTCTTTAGTGCACGGACAGTAGTTAATACGAAAGACCGAGCGCGCACTTCAAGGTTAGTACCGACCAACTTTTTTATGGCTTTTCTTATAATTTCTAGCTATTTGCATTTACGTGTACATGCAGTGATATACGCATTACGAAAATATTGCTTCTGCCACAAAATCATAAGAGATACACCATATAAACTGTAGCAAAAAATAAATCACATGAGCTACCGTAAACTGAAAAATATTTCAGGTGTATGAAACTATGATTGGGTTAATAGTTAACAAAAAAATAACGTAATAATATTATATAGTGCTTGGTGTGCCGTTTCTTTATGTATTGTCTCTTTGTTTGTTTATTATGTAAAATAAACAGTATTATAAATAAATAAATATGTATATACAGGATTATTTTGCAATAACCGATCAAATTTGCAGAGAAGGTTCAGAACATGTAACGTAAGTGGAGAAAAATTAATGTAAAAAAATCTACAGCATTTTGTCCTTTTTATCTTTTAAATTTAAAATGCTTAGTATTATTTTAACTGATTTTACTGCACACACACACATTCGTGAAGGTCTATTGGTAGGCAGAAACGTCGTTGCCCATAAGTCACATTAAATTTAGAATAATTTCAAATAAAAGTGGAAGCCTTCTTTTCTCGTATTTAAAAAAAATGTTATTATTTATATACTAGAACTTAAGTTTAAAATTTGGCTACTCTTTGAAAAATAACCATGCATAATATATAATTTTTTATTTCAGATGCTCTGTATTTAGAAAAGAAAAAACGGAAAAGAAATACACGCTTAAAAGAAGTGGATGAATGCACAAGTGGTGAATTCGGTACCTAAACAACTATCATATATATTATGTCCCACTATTTAAAGAAGGAAAGTAACAACCAACACCATGGTGCCAACAGCAGAATGTAGTGGAAGCAGATAAATGAGAACAAAGCCAAATACAAAGACAATACACCAATATAAAGTCCAAGAAAGGAGTTAAATATCTTCAGAATTTGATACGATGCAAGAGAAAGAAGACACAAAAGTTTTAAAACTCTTCCTATCGCTTGTATGTATCGTTTCCCGCAGAAGACTGGAACCCTATTTGGTGTCCACGTCTAGTGGCTCTACCAAGCTGTCGTCTGTCACTAAAGTAAACATAGAATACTATAATTACATACATAATAGAGCGGGGGAGTGGACGGAGCCCGTGTATCCACAAAATGTCACTAACACGTCAATTCACACGTATAAATGTCAACACGAGATGTGTTTTGACGTTACAATCGTTTCCATATTTCGCATGCAAATTATTTAGAAAATGCCAAATTGCACGCTATTTACAAATAAATATGTATTAAAATCTGTCTGTCAACACAGCGAATCGGGTTTGTAGTGTGATAATATGACGTAATTTCTTGTATGTGTGCTCCTGGCGACGCCTATCCTCGTACAAAATAAGGTTGACAGCCATTCTATTGTGTATTATAGTATTCTAAGAAAGTAAAAAATTTTTTTCATTTATATAGATTATCAACAGTTGGCTGTTGAACATAGGCTTCCTATAAAGATTGGCCCAAACGGATCCTCAATATGCCATAGTTGACAAGGGACCAGGTAACCGCAGTTTTAAATTTTTTATTTTAATCAGGAAGTTGTTGCTCCATATCTTCTGTTTTCTTTCCCTCCGTGGGCTCTTACAATAACCACGACATAATACTGGTTGTGGATTCTCTTACATCGTCAAATCACTGCAAAACCTTATTATACTATTTTAAATATATTATAACAGATTGTAAGACCTTGGACATTCGCGATCCTGCTAAATCTGAGGCCGCTAAAGATTCCGGCACCCGCGTACTAGGCTCTTGGCTAACGTCATAGCTTTTCAGTTCTTCTCGTATCTCAGGAGACATCAATGGATAGTTTAAATCTGTATAAATCATTATATTATAAATAATTACAAAAGGCAATTCATATCAAATGTTTCTTTATCATTAAAACTTTCATTACAATCAATCAGACGTGCACGGCTGAACACAGGCTTCCCTCAATGAATGCTACAAAATACCTTGAATAAAACTGAATTTATTGAAAAAATACTTCTAACACATTCTTATATAGGAAGTAAATATTAAAAGTAATCTCGCCTTTTAAGCAAATGTCAATAAAATATAAAATATTGGATAATAATTAATAAAGTAATGTATTAAGGAAATATGATTATGTATATTTAAAAGGTAAGGTAAGGTATATGTAGTGATACTGAAAATTAATTAAACATGATTTATGTTATTATATATTCAAATACGTAAGTACCTTGTAATACTCCATCGCTGCTTAAATTAACTTTTTTTATGTAACACTCATCGCGAAATATGGCTGCGAGTAATGTAGCAATGGTGGCACCACGTCTTACCAAAATGGGGTGCTATAATCAAATAATTTATGATGGAATGATTTAATTAATTTATTAATTATTGTTTAAATGTGAATTCCGATTTTAATTTATGATTTAATCTAATGCTTTTTAATATGACGTACATTGAAAAGAAAAATATAGCTCATTTATTAACATGAGCTGGTAGAAAACGTGGTTGACAAACCGGTGGCTGATCACTAGTTTGTCACCACAGCCGTATACAAACGCGGTTATTAACATTGTAATTACATATTTGACTTTATGGAATGCAACAGAATTGAATCTGTTTACGCACATATAATAATGCAAACAATATTACAAAAAAAAGATTCATTCGTTATGGTTCATATTGGGTTGCATTTTCTAGAAATGTTCGTTAGATGGTGTTTTCTTAATGATGATTAGCAGTAGGGCATTTAAATTCTCCGCTAGGAGTAAAAGTATTCTGTGATTTAAGTTAAATGGCGTTTGATATTATGTAAGTTAAACTTGGAAGCGGGCAATTCTTTTCCAATTACATATTATATGCAATTGGATTCTTGGGTGCGCCGAAGATGAACGAAGATCGAGCCTTGTTTAATTATTTTCATAACTATGTGTGAAGCCACATCTATATAATTAATCAGTCTGGTTTTGGTTAAATCAATTTCATAAAATAAACTTTATATAAGAACTAGCTTGCCAGGCAGACGTTGTCCTGCCCTTTTCGCCGACAATTTGTCATGTCCTATTAAAAATCTTTAAATTCGCACAAAAAAATTGTGGGCAAAAATTATCCTATCTCTCAAGTTGGAGCAAACTGCACACGGTGTGTAAATTTTATTAAAATCGGTTAAGTAGTTTAGGAGTCCATCGCAGAGAAACAACGTGATACGTAATTTATATATATTAAGATAATTAAATACAAAAAAAGTTATATTTTTCCGTAGCATTATATATTTGGTACAGTATATTGTTTAATGTATTACTCCTTGTACCAAATAAATAATAATGCTACTGGTAGCAGCACTAGCCGGATTTTAATTATATTATTAGAAACTCACAATGTCTGAAGCAGCAGGACTGGCTCGCCAAGTAATCATCTGTGCTACAGCTTCGCCAGCTCTTGCCACATCGCACAAAAGTGCAAGAGCAAGACATTGAATTGGAGGTCGTGTGAGCTGTGCGGAATAAATAATTTTATAGCGTTATTATCGCAATCGATGAGGAGAAAACTTTTGTTATAGTTCAGGAATAACTCATTTGTAAATTTTTTAACTATTCTAACTCATTGCTTGATCTATCCCACCTAATAAGTGGTGGGGTAACAACATGAAAATATTACAAATTTTTTCTCTTCTATTTTTTAAACAAAAATAGCTGTCCCGAATACTCTTTCCGCATATTTTTTAACTCATTCTTAAAAAAAGTAAATATTTAAATAGTAGTCTATATTGTTTTAGGGATACAGTCAATATCGGTTCAACCGTTTAACTTTGAAATGGTTATTACAACAGACCCATTTTAGATCTACAATTTATTTACAAAAACATCCAAAAAAATCGAACTCTATTATTCAAATCAAATTCGAAATTGAGTTTATTTGATAAGGAAATGGTATTCGTCTATGATACCGATTACAACGAATAGGGGACCGCTTATCATACCTGATTGTGGAATACCCATTCGACCCAGTTCATTCGTAATCAGGAGAATACCAGCGTAAAATAGTAGCTCTATGCCGCTGTGTTTCGTATGATGAGTGAAGAAAATCGGAGACTTTTTTACGGGAAACGAGGCATTCCATCTGAGTTCTCAGGGGTGGGCAACAAATCTGCCTTTTGATATTCCTAATCAAGAATAAATGTAGATGTCTATGGGCCACATCATCTACTTAACATCAGGTGGACGGTGTGCACGTTTGTGACCCTTATTGTGTAAAATAACATATTCGTCTTTTTCTTCAATAAATCATTTTCTATTACATTTGTACGCTTGTGGAAATCCTTGCAATTACAAATTCATTGTATTCAATTTTAACTGTTTTCCATAAAACTCTACTCAAAACTTATTGCTATATACTTTATATGCTCTCTTGTATACTACTTTTCTAAACTGTCATCTTCTTGTGTTTTATTTTTATTTATTTATTTATACTTTCATGCACAAAATAGTACATATGGCGGACTTAAGGGGAAATATAACCTCAAATGGCTTAGCAAGATCCTCCGTTATGCCGAAAGTATTGCAGCATTAATTTTGAAATAAATATATGGTAAAGTTGAGGATTAATGTTAAGGTTTATGTTAGACGAAAACACGATTCCGTAAAATTTTCTCGATAGAAAAAAAAATCCAAAGTTACCTCCAAACTGAACAATAAACCGCTGTTATTCATAAAATACTTTAAATAAGATCATGAAAATTTGCATACTAACTGAACTAACCATAAAGCAGTGCTTATGTTATTTACTTTTTTTAAAATATCATTATATTTTCACTGTAAAAAGAAATTACTGGGTAACGGACTGGGTTGGCGTTAAGAAACAGGCGTATATATGATAAACATAATGAAATAAGTATCTAACGACCTAGATAGGTCGTTAGATACTTATTTCATTTTCATTGTCCTTAATATTAGTGATTACAAACATGTCGGTACATAGCATACGACGCGCGGGGAAGTGGGGGCGAAATTAGAATTTGAGCTGACTTACTCTCACCTCTTAATGCCATAGAGCATTCTCCATATCCAAGCCAAGCCATAATATTGATTTCCGAAAATTTGAGTTTTATTTGCAGTAATAAATGTATTTTTACGGGAAACGAGGCATTCCATCTGAGTTCTCTGGGGTGGCAACAAATCTGCCTTTTGATATTCCTAATCAAGAATAAATGTAGATGTCTATGGGCCACATCATCTACTTAACATCAGGTGGACGATACGCAGTATGCACGTTTGTCACCCTTTTAGAGCATTAGCGAGAAACTCGGGTTAGTGAGAAACCTGTATAAGCGAGAATGAGATTGTGCTCCCTTGAACTCTCGCTTATCCAGGTCTGACTGTATATATATATACAATAGGTACGTATAAATATTATCAATGTCAGAACAAATATGAAATATATACGAAAAAAGAGCTGCCTTAGTTCAAACTTGCAACGATTTAATCACATACTTGCGGACTTGTTTTTTTAAAAACGAATTTGTTGGGAGCTTTTTTAATGTCAAGAGGGATGTCGTTACAGAGTCTGTGCTTTATTTTAATTTAATTTTTTTAGCTCTATTGTATAAATTATGTATACCTCACTGCTAGCCATTCAAAGATTTTTTTCTCCAAAGTCGTTCAGTAAGTTACAAGTCATTTACCCCGTAAAAAAAGCTGTAACATCCGTTTTCCCCCTCTTAAGATTGAATTTTCTGAAATTCTTTCTTAGTGAATACCTTACGTTATAGTATTCAGTAACCGTCCAGATTTCCGATTTCTACGTCTAACTTTTTGGGCTACGCGTTGATAGATAAATCAGTCACTCAGGACATCTTATTTTATATAATATATAGATAGTATTTTATATAATATATAGAATAATAACATGTCAAAAATTCCATGTAAAATTAGTAATTTAGTTAAAATTATAAATTTTAACTAAATTACTAAAAGTATGGCGTACGTCAGTTGAATAGTTTTAATCCAGCCAGTATAAAATTAATATTATACATACGTTTAAGGAAACATCTTAGACCATTCAACCATTAAACATTGGGTTTGTTGGTCTAAGGGAAACATATACCAATAATTGTTGTCAAGAACGAATAAAAAACATTAAGATAAGGATAACTAAAACACTGATATGGTTCTGTTTTATTTACTTTTAATATGTGTTTAGCAACTACTACGTGTTCTTAAAACAAATAAAAAATCAAACTGGTTCATTACAAAATAAATTAAATGAAGATGATCAAAACTAACCGTCGATTTATAAAAAAGTTCTTTCACGATGTGTCGCTTATCAGACTGTAGTATTAGAAAAATACTTACGGTTATTAAATCTAAAAGTTTATAGACTCCGTTATCCATAACAAACATCCCCCTATATTTATCATTCCAAATTATCGCCTCCCAAATAAAGTTAAGCAATGATATTAGGAACCTGAAATTAAAAAAAAACCGTGTTTAATAAAATCATTATTATAATTTTATATATTATTAAAATTTTTAATTTACAGATGAGCCCGTCTAAGACATTTAAATACGTGGTAGAGCTATGCTGCAGTAATATTAGTAGAATAGTTGTAGCACGAGTACGTCGGCTCGACCGAGGAGGGACCACGCTCTCACAGAATACCAGCGTAAAATGGTAGCTTTATGCTGCTGTATTTCGTATGGTGAGTGTAGAGAACTGGCGATCCTTTTTACTGGAAACGAGACATTCCATTTGCGTCCTCATTTGTGACAACGCATCTGCATTTTTATTAGATGCGTTATTAGATGCGATAGAGGATAGATGTAGATGTCTATGGACCACAGCAACCACTTACCATCAGGTGGACTGTGTGCTCGTTTGTCACCCTATCCTATACAAAAATACATATGACTTTAAACATAACGACTAAATTTTTTAAAAAAATATCAAAAAATAATGTATACACATAAATAAAATTGAACTGTCTTTACAGACTTTACTTTTTGTAATATTGAAATCACTGGTTTCTTTTAAGCTCAAGGATTTTTTTTAATTTCGTTTTCGAAGTTAAGTCTGTATGCCATATTCGTTCAGAGAAACAGACGTATAATGCAGGAAACAGTCATTAGCAGTCTTTTGTTTGTCAGGAAGTGAACATGCAAACCAATAAGTATTTTGTTCTAATTAAGTCAAGGTGAACACTATACTTCATGATCGGATATTGGGTTCGAGTCCCGCTAACATTTGTGTTGTAATAATCAATGTTTGCAGTTGTGTTTTTTTATTTATTAAAGTAAAGTACTCTAACGGTTAATAATACCTCCCTCTGCAGCGTCCGAAGCGCGTGTTTTGTTTGCGCACTATCTCCTAAGTCCTGAGGTGCTACTATATTATAATGTATATAATGTTTTATATTATATTTGTATACATTACTAATAAGTGTAATATATAGATATACATAATAGTGTAATTCGGTAGTGCGCTCAATAGCCTTAACTTTTTTTTAATAGTATTTCCAAGATTTAGGGGATCCTTCGCCATGTATTGGCGACGTATGAGAATTCACTACCCCCTATATGTCCGTGGGTGTAGTAAGAAGTGATAGAGGGTTACTGAAAAAGGAGGTGACCATCAGCATCTACATGACAACAGTTTGAAAAAATAAATAACTAACTGTGATAACTGATAAACAACCCACCCGCCATGCGTGGCATTTTTGTGCAAATGTCTAAAGTAAAGTAAAGTTACAGCCTATATACGTCCCACTGCTGGGCTCAGGCCTCCCCTCATTTCTGAGAGGGTTTAGGGCAAGGAAGTGCCCGCCGCGCTGCCCAAATGCGTGTTGACGAACTTCACATGTCTTCGAAATATTTTTTTTCTTATTCCTCAGACATGCAGGTTTCCTCACGATGTTTTCCTTCACCGCCGAGCACGTGGTAAATCAGCACTTAAAATTGCAATTAACAATATCATTGGTGCCGGCGGGGATCGAACCTGGGTTACTCGCGTTCTGTTATACTCGTATTTACAGCGAGCGTTAACCACTGAGCTACCACGGCTCGTGCAAATGTCTACGATGATAATAATGATGATGCATTAAAAGAGATACTCATTGGTGAATTGGTTATGTATGAATTGTTATTGACATGTGGTATTGTTTGATATACGGTTATATCTTAACTAGTTGTATGTATACGCGCTATGAATATACCTATATGTAATGGACCAAGTGATAATTAATCACTTGGTCCATTAAATATATACTGGGCAATATTAATAATGCCCAATATGAGTAGGCAATGTGGTAAAAACTATTGAAATAAACAAATTGACCAAGCTTTACAAATAAATGCCGTAATTTATTGGGCAGAATAATAAAAAAATGGAAATATCTATTCATACGATAAGCGAACGATATATTTTTTTATTTATACGATTATCGTATGATTTATTTATTTTTATTCATCCGGTATATTTTAAATTTAAAAAATATATAAGATAATAAAATATTTAAACAAGATAAAGAATTTTTTATAGGATAGAGTGACAAACGAGCACACAGTCCACCTGATTGTAAGTGGATGCTGTGGCCCATAGACATCCACATTTTTCCTCAATTAAAAGTTGAAATGCAAATGCGTTGTCACCCCTGAGGACTAAGATGTAATGCCTCGATTCCTCAGTTCTCCACACTCACCATACGAAACACAGCAGCATTACGCGGCTTTTTTATCGGCTTTTTTATCGCCAATCGTACTACAACTACAATACATATGGCTGCAGCGTGGCTTTATTAAGTAAACAGAATATTTAATATAGTCTATTTATATACTCTGATACTTACTCGTATGATTAGGCTATTTGCGTCTAATAATGCATTACACAAATCTTACAAAGTCGGTGACAGTAGATTAAGGTGTACATTATAATGATTTAATCGCTAACCATATATCAATTATAATAAAAGATAATATTGAAAAAATTTAACATTTTAACTTGAATATTTGTGGAAAAAAAATAATATGCAATTCCGAAATGATGGAAAAATGTCCCTTCAAATATACAAATAAAATATAAGAACTGTATGGTGTTGTTTACTATCAGACGAGCCCCTGGGTGACATCTCACTCTACCAAGCTGGAGTCGCGGGGAGAGGAAATGTTGGTACTTGGTATAGAAGAGACCATCTCGAGTATTATTCAAATAATATTGAACCGATTTAATATATACAAAAATAAAAAAAGTAACAATTTTTACATTATTAACTTACTGTCTTAAAAGTGATTGATTGACATGGCTAGGGTTGGTTAGGTTTATATAAAATTGCCCAACAGTTTCGTAGCTATTGATATGCTATTGCTTCGTAATGACCAGACAATATGATAAATAACGAAGTTTTAATCAGTATTCATTACGTAGCCCGATTTGACTTGCATTATCCATATTGCCCGGGCACTATAAATAATACGAGTAAGTACATCAATTTATTACTTTGACCATACTCCATAACATATTATACATTATACGTAATACTTTACCTGTCGCTGAGTATTAAATGTTTCTTTAGAGAATTTAAAGCGACATCCAGCATCCTTGTTGCGAGGGTATTGACAGATGAAGGCCATTCGATTTCAGGATACACACAACAACTTATACGTGCATTAACTTCTAAAGCGTCTGTTAAGAGACTTAAACACAGCGAAATTATAATCTGGCTCTTCTGCACTGGTGGTGATTTTTGGTCTAGTAGTGTATGACATAGACCTAAAATACGAGAGTTATTGCTATATAAATCTAAACCCGATTATAGATTAAAGTCTATTATCCGGTGGCAAACGAGCACGCAGTCTATATTATAAATGGAAGCGGATGTTGTGAACTATAAACACTATAAGTACATATTATATTCTCACATTGTCTACTTTGAGAACTAAGATGGAATTCTGGTTACAACTGGTCAAATTACAGGTGATCCCCTAGCATAATCAGGACCTTTGGGTTTGCGGATAGTTCGAAGAGGACGAAAATGTTACGACGAGTTCTTGAAACATCATAACTGTACCGCGGCCTTTGAAGGGTTCGGAATCAACACCAAAATTGTCTGCCTAGAGATGTAGAGGCAGCGGTTGCGTTTTGGATGGATATCCCGAGATCTCTCGTCGGTGCTGAGTAACATCATAGTTGGTTCTTAGTTGGTAAATGTCCGACATAACCCGCCAGTTTCTAGCTACTAGTCTCAGATGAATGATGAGAAGATGATGAATTATAAATAAGAATTTAATACTGACACATAGGTACATGAAATACATTCTGCGTAACAAATACTTACGAATAATAATAAAAATTCCATGAGAATCGAAAAGATCATTGAGTATAGTTTGACGAGTAGAGCTTTTTCTTCCACAGATGGCAACTTGCAGTACTCTTAGGCACCAATATAGCACTGACAATTGATACGGACTCTCTGAATACCATTCTATGTACCACATCAACCTAAAATGTGCGAATACCTATTATTGAAACTTATAACGACCACGGGACCTTGTTCCCTAGATCGAAACGACGACAAATCATAGAGGCAAGGATTATAGTGTACCAGTGCAACCACTGATGCTCTCTTTATTCCCTCTCAAAGTGGAATTTGAAATTGAATATGATTTGAACCCAGGAACTCATGATCAGTGGTCGAGGTTACGACCACTAGTCCAACGAGGCAGACATATATATATATACGTCTATCAGTATACTGCGTATCAGTATACTGATACGCAGTAGCGTATCAGTATACTGATACGCAGTATACTGGGGGTTTAAGAATATCCACTACCCCCTATCGTCCTGTAGGTGTCGTAAGAGGTGACATAAAGAAATAGACCCTGCGATGGACAGCAGCGTATTTCTAATACCAACTAGAAAGTCAGTTGTGTCCTCATGCCAGTGGGGAGGCCTTCGATGAGCAATGGACTTTGACATACTATCTCCAATCTATTTAAATAAGCGTTACATCGGCACGGTTTAGTTAGTATGAGTAAGTAAACAAGCACACATCGTCCAAACAACACCATTCCTAGGTGGTTTAAGCGTACATTTTCAGCACTTAAGGGCGAAAGCACAAATGTTACTTTTAGTATCGTTTTCTTTTCGGAAACTCGATGCCGCGTCCAAACTCTACACTCCGCACACATTCGGAAGCGAGTCATACGATTTAGTGGAACTTTGGCATCTGCAGAACACGGTTCTGTGTTATTGTGTACGCTACAGATTCCTAAATTTAGGTTAGTTACAACTAGAAAATCTTTCTTAAATCTTTCTTTTTCATAAAATTTAACTAAAAAATTCCTAAAATGTACTTAGTACAACGATTTGACAAAAAGTTAAAAAACTTGTTATGGAAATAACGCAAATATTTCTAACTACTTTGTTGACCGGCAGAGAATGCCACATGGCATAAAGTCCGCCATATGTATACCCTTTAGCTTAAGGTGTTACATGTAAGTTTTAAATAAAAATAAATCAAAAACCTATCTAAATAAGCTATGATTATATAACTAATACTGTGAATGTGTAGGTGACCGATATTATATATTTCTGATATTATTTTTTTGTAAAATATTGCCGACCTTTGAAATTGTACAATTTTAATAAAAGTTGTAGTCATTGTAAATGGAAATTATAACACGTTTTTAAAAAATAAACCCTAGAGTTTGCTGTCGGTTTTTCTTTGAGGATGTTTTGATTTAGCGAACCGGTGAAATTTGACGTTTATAAGAGCTTTAGACAAGCCTAAAATAAATAGAAGTTATGACTTTGACTAAATTATAAAGCTACACCATTACTATAGATTGCGATACAGCTACGCTACTTCTCGCTTAATTGATAATGAGAAAGTGTCAATATCGTGAAGGTGGTATTAGATACACTGGATTACCAGATCGCGTCTTAACTTTGGAGAGCATATTTTAGTGTTTCTGCTACCAAAACCTGTTAGCATAAGAGACGACAACGGATTGACTGAACTATCCTTAGGTTGGATTTAGTATTAGTAACTTATGGATCACATAAGTGAATGGGATGGAACCGGTCTGCCTGCACGACGTTGCTGCGTTTGATAGGTACAGCCGTTGAAACACGTGTCATGGTTATAGTAAACTAAACGCTAGCTATGGCTCGTTTAAGGATAATATGATACATTGCACAAGAGCGTACGCACTGTATAAAAACTAGCCGTTCAAAGGCGTGTTAATTTGCTCATTTAAAATTTTAAACATCATCGGGACCACTGTAAAATGTAATAATTATTTTATTACAAGGTATAAAATTAAAACGTGTTTTTTATAATTCTGTCCTATAAAAATTTAATGCACCACTTTTTTATATTCATATTCCTACATTGTCATCCAATTCTAAGCTATGTTCAAGTCTCTACAATGATACTACAGTTCAGATTTTTCAAAATAGGTCTGGTCTATGTACACTAACCTCAAAAAATAGAGAAAAATCTGTAAAATTCGAGAAAAATACAGATAATTCATTTAAATGTATCCTGTCGTGGTAAACAATTGATGTTTATCAATTATTTTTATCGACTTTCAACATGGGGTCACACCGATTTAGTTACTCTGTACTTATAGACAATGACGGTAAACCATAAAGCGACCATTGGTCATAGAAAGAAAACCGTCATTTGTCACAACAGTGTCGAAATCTTTGGTCGAAATACGTGAAATAAACATGTCAAACGTCACTAATCCATAAAAATGACAGCTTACCGCCATGACGGGTTTTTGTAGTGTGTTGCAATTTTAAGTGTAATTTCCTGTGCTTTACCAGCAAACAAAGCCATTATAAAATAATAGAATAGTTGAGAACCGCTTGATGTGATGTGATGTCTCAGTGATCGCGAGGGTGAAAACTAGCAGCGACCACCGAATGGTTAGAGGTACGACAAGAGACTGAACCTAAACGTTAAGTTTGAGAGGTTTCGTCTACTGATGTCATCGCCCCGTCCCCCCTCGTGCTCTAATCCAAGGTTCCGAAAACTTACAGCTCGGGTTACAAACCCGTTATCAGCGCTAAGAGGTCTGCAATGCAGTCGACGATATGAATGACAAGCTCGTGGAAACTATCCATACAGTCGGAGCAAAGCTCTGTAAGACGCGTCACAAAAGAACACAAAATTTTAAAAAGTTTTCAGCAGATTTGACAGCATACAGACAACTGAACAATCAGACCACCAAATGCATGTAGCGTATTGAAGAAGCGATCGAGCGGAACCAGGGCTCCAAACTCTTTGCCAGAGATTTTTCTGTCAGAAAGAGCCAACTGTCGAAGCTGAAGACAGAGTGTGGCAGCATCGTTTACGGGGCACCTGGGATTTTTATTGAGATTAAGAGGTTCTATGAGCAGCTGTACACGTCATTATTGACGCCACACGCAAGTGTGAGTAACGACCCAAGAGTAAGTCTTATCCGACGCTATTCCGATAATATCCCGAACGTCAATCTGTGCGAGATTAGAATGGCTCTCCAGCATCTTGAAAACGGCAAAGCCCCGGGCGAGGATGTTTTTTGCAGCGAAGCGTCTCAAAGCGGGTGGAAAACCGGTACACAAAGACCTTCAGTTTTGTTCTTCAAGAAAGGCGATATCGCTCTCTTGAAGAACTACAGACCGATTTCCCTTCTGATCCGCGTCTACGTGCTGTTTTCGAATGTCATTACGAATCGTCTCGAACGCAGACTAGATCGACTCAACTTTTTAAAAGCGCGAACCAATATCTAAATTATAAACAGCAGCAAAAGTTTTTGTATTGTTAAATTAATGAAACTTAGTTAAAATATGATACTAGCGTGAAATAGCATCTTAAGACTTCTGTGTTTTGTTTTTTCTCTTCCAGCCTCCCGAACAAGCCTGTTTCCGAAAAGGCTTTAGTACCATGTACCATATACATAGCCTTCGGAATATTGTACGGAAGATCGAAGAGTGCAACCTGAACTTTGTCTTGCGTATGTGGACTATGATTGCGTCGAAATTTGGGCAATGCTGCAGTCTTTAAGCGGTGACAAGTTGACTGTGGGTATATCGAAGTGTTGAAGTGTTTGTACAGTAGGGCTACGATGGCTATCCGAGTATAGAGCCAGAGTACGAAATCTATCCAATTAGATAGAGAGCCTCGCTGAACTTACCGAACGAATCGTCACGATAGTTATTTTTTATATAATAAGGGTGACAAACGAGCACACAGTCCACGATGGTAAATGGATGCTGTGGTCCATAGATATTTACAATTATCCAGTAAAAGAGGGTCTCCGGATCTCTACACTCACCATACGAAACACAGCAGTATTAAGCTGCTATTTTACGCTGGTATTCTGTGAGAGCGTTGTCTTTCCTCGGTCGAGCCACTCGTGCTACAACCATAATATAGTTGCAACGTGACTCTACCACGTATGAAAGTTAAGGGTTTCTGAGAAAACCTCAAAATTACTATTTTTAATTTTCAAAAAGTAGTATTCTTGGAATTACTTCGACACCCTTATTTTGAAATTCTATAATCTAATGAACTCTTACTTAAAAGAAACTACGTCACCTACCGTGAACCGCATCCAACTCGGTCGATATGTTCGAGAGATATCTCGAAGAAATCTCGAAAAAGTGGTTTTTCAAAATACCTACTTTTTGTGATAGGCTTTTTTGTTAAGCAGAAAAAAATGCGTCGATTACCGTACATCACATTAAAATCGGTGAATTTGTTCGTAAAGTTTTCAATATTGAAAAAAATGTGGTTTTACAAAATTCATAATAAGTTAAATTTGGAGCGCTTTGCTATTGAAATTAGCGGGAAGTTCCAGGTATGGCCTGCATGGTCAACCATTTTTTTTAAATTAATTTGTATTCGATTAGTTGATCTTCGATCATTTGAAATCTAATTATGGCCACCAAGGACGTAAAATCCATGATCGCCATGTAAATAAATACTACCCAAGCGAAGCCGGGACAGATCGCTTACAATAAATAGAAATTGTATTTATATCTCGACCTTAGCGCCATCAATCAGGTCCAATAAAAAACTTACTTAACTTTCTTTTTTATATGAATGTGATTGTTATTATACTTATAAGAGTTTTGTTATATTTTGTTATAATTTTATTTTGGTATTGATTATATTACCACATTTTTATTGTCACTTTCTTGTTTTTCTCTCTGTCATTCGTTCCGAGTGGAATCTTGCAACTCAATTTTCGTGCACTTCTCGATGGTGATATATTGAACATAGCTCAGAATAGGATGACAACGAACGAATGTGAAAATGACGCGGTATATGAATTTTTTTTTAGTACAAAATTAAAATAAATCACTGGCTAATATTTTAGCTCATTTAATCACGCCTTTAGATATAAAGAACTGTGGTCAGACCAGACCAATGGAAAGTAATGTAACGATTCTAAAAATCTTTCACTCTCATACATATTCTAAAGTTTTAAGAGGAATTTGCACATTGACACTGCCTCTTGTCGCCGTCTTGGATATTTGGGATCTGGAGGAAACGAAAAGTGGATTGCAGAGGCCCGTCTGGCTACGTTGAATGTACGTGAAGCAATGAATGATAAAATGGATGAAGTATGCGATATGATGTATAATAGAGGAATAGATGTGTATGTGTAAATAAGACGAAACGGAAGGGGAAGGATATCATTACACATGGCATGTATACCGCATACTGGTCTAGTGTAGACGAGATTGAGCGGGCATGCCAGGGAGTAGGTATCATCCTTTCAGAAAGAATGGGCCTATGTGTGAAAGAGTATGAATGTGTAAGCCCAAGACTGCTATGGATACGAATGAAAGTGGGCTTAAAGAAGTTGTTTGTGCTAGCGGTCTACGCCCCAGACATGTCTAAGCCCACTTATATCCGAGAGCAGTTTTGGGAAATGGTAAGGATGGTGTTAATGAAATGTAAGGGAAATGGAAATATTATTATGCTAGGAGATTTTAATGGAAGTTTTGGGGTGAGGAGGCTTGGTTATGAAAGGATATTGGGAACGTTTGGTGATGAAAGTATAAATGAGAATGGTGAAAGCCTCCTCAACGTATGTATGGAAAAGAAACTTTTTGTGACGAACACTTGCTTTCGCCACAAGAGGATTCACATGTATACTTGGGAAAGAGGTGATGATAGAAGCATGATAGATTTCGTAATTGTGGATGAAAGAATGAGGGGCGCAGTGGTAGATACAAGGTTTTACCGGGTGTCTAACGTAGGAACGGATCATTATTTGGTTTTATGCCGAATTAATGGTCTATTCAGGCGTTGGCGCCATCGGTCATCTGTGTCTACCACTGCGTTACAGCGTATTAGAACTGAAAGGTTACAAGAGGAAGGTGAGAAAAACAAGTTCAAATGTAGACTGAAAGAAAATATAAGTGGTTTGGATGAATTATGTATGAATGAGTTACACTTGGAGAATGTATGGCAAAATGTTGCTGTATTAATATCTTTATTAGAAATCCATTCTAATAAAGATATTAATAGTTACTTTGCAACTCTCCGCTCCTCACGACCTCCCTCAATTGCGTGCACTAATCCCGTCGCTACTAATCCCAGCATTACTGGTGTAGACACTGTTCTGTGTTGTAGACTGATGTAGACTCTACGGCGGCTGAACAGCCGCCATAGAGTCTACATCACCTGAAGATGCCTCGTGTAGAGACGAAACACGTGTCGTATTATCGTCGATGGTGTGTCTTTCCTAGAATAGTGGTGTTGGGAATGGTGGTGACGGGATTAGTGTCCGCAATTGAGGGAGGGCGGGAGGTGCTCTTCAAACTAGGTAAGACAAATCATTTTATTTAATTGAGCGGATGGTTGCAAAGTAACTATTAATATCTTTATTATATAATACACGTCACAGAATAGATACGGAATAGGGAGGACAAAGATCATAAAAATTATAGAAGGTGACATCGTCGCGAGCCTTTTCTGAAATCCACTGCTGGGAATCGGCTTTCTCCTGATTGCGTTTTTAATGCGTTCCACTGAATGCGAATTACTCGAAGTAGTTCTATTCTCTCACAAGGGAATGACTGGTATATATGAGAGCGGATGCACGTAAGATTAAAGTTCAGCGTTTTTCGATGGATTTTTCCCTCATCCATCTCCTGCTATAGCCTCTTCCGTCAATCAGTAGGATGCACCGTGCAGTGAAGATTCTAATTTCAATACAAAGATCATGAATAGAATATAGGACTTATCATTTATGTTCTTCTGGTTTTAAGAATTTAAATATTGTAGAATTTAATACCTTCGTATTAAACCGTAATCCTTTGCCAACTTTGGCGATGTTATTGGCAGAACGCTAATCAAAGCCTGAAAAGCAGTTTTCCTTAGCTCGGCAAAAAGCGGTGGGGACCAACGAGCTCTTAGCTTGCAAAGACCTGGATCTAATAAGTACATTAGACCTAAAATCCAAAGACGAGACTCTACCATCTGTAAACAACAACTGCAAAACTTTAATTGTGTTTGTGTATCTGATTCATCTTAAGCTTATCCGTGTAGGTGTGGGTGTGTATATTAAAAAAATGCTCACAAATTTATTGTATGGGAATGTTTTTAAAAGCTGAACACTTAATTGTATTAAGACTTTCTTGAAATAGACGTCAAGTTGGCCTGTATTAAATTGTACGGAATTGGTCCAGTCTTTTCTTAGTGGTACTTCTGTCCGAACTGATAGAGACAAGATATCTGAAAAAATATCGTAGTAAAATATTAATTAGAACTGTGATAACCCATTCCCTGTTCCACGAGCCACATGTTTTACTATATTGTGTCTGGAAACTGGACAATGAAAGTGTTAATGCAATAGACAAACTCTAAACAACTCATAATAACAATATGAATATTGATTTTTATATTCAAATCAGTCTATTTGTTTTAATAACTTATTAAGACAAAATGTAAATAGGTACCTGTATAATAATAAAATGATAGAAACTTACAATAACGGTAACATCACTGCAACAGTCTATTGCAAGTCTGCTGATGAATAAGTTTTTAGTAATACTTTATTTGTCGACTAAATCAACTTATAGTACATACTCAAAACCCACTATCTATTTTTAGACAGAAATGTAGTCTATGTAAAAATTAACATAAATGAATATTCTTTAATGAAAATTTGGCAGGAATATCAAGCTTAATATACTTAATTATTACTTTGGCTGTGATCTTAATTGAAAGTAATGTTATTTTAGTGATTAAGTCCCGTCCCGCAGAACCACAAGCTTACAATGACTATTTATTGGTCGTACGGTTAATTATCAATTTACTTGCTTATCTGTTATCTTATAGCCACATGATCCAAGGTGAGCCACAAAACTTATTAATGATTTCTTATATTTACGCGAACACTACACATTGATTAAATTATCGCGTTTATTTTACTTTTAATTACTTTTATTTTTAATTCCCGATGTTTCGGACGCTTTCCAGCACCCATGGTCACGGGGGACTGAGATCACTGACGACTGACGGTAGGAATCGGTGTTCTTTCGCGAGCACCCAACCATTACATCAGATTTGATAGACCACAAATCCTCGCGAAAGAACACCGAATCCTACCAAGGATGATACGTGAGGCTATTGAAATTAAAAAACATCCTAATTTCAATAGAGTAGGAGGCTGGCTACTACCACCTGCTTGGGATCCTATAATCAATAAAATTAAAACTAAACCCAAGCATACCACTGCAAGACCTCAGGACATAAGTTCATTTTGCATAGATCGGACCATAAACAATAATTAAAAAAGCTGAAGGTACTCCAGGTTTAACAATGACATCAGGACGTCAGTCATCTCAGTCCCCCGTGACCATGGGTGCTGGAAAGCGCCCGAAACGTCGGGAATTAAAAATAAAAGTAATTAAAAGTAAAATAAACGCGATAAAATCCGTAAAAGTAGTTTTAATCAAAACTTATTACTAATAAAAATTATTACCATACCAGCCATCAAGACCTCTGATAAAGCAGTTAAACGTTCTCCAAAGCAATGAAGTAGTGAAGATGCAACGATGGTGAGTGTTATCCTTTCGTGACGGTGTTCGCGTGCACGGCATTCGTATCGGTATGCCCAGGCGAAACATCTGTTCCGTCATGGACATAATAAAGTGGTAACTTTTTTCAGTGTTTAATAAATGAAAATAAAACAAAATTATTATTAAACTGCCAATATAGGAGTCTGAAAATGTATGTATGTACCTATAATATAATTATTTTATTTTCTTAGTGGCCCATAGACATCTACATTTATCCTCGATTCGGATTCAAAATGCAGATGCGTTGTCACCCCTTAGGAGCAAGACTCACAGGCGACCCATAGCACAGAGTAACCTAGTTTGGGCTCCTGTCTCCCACAGCTACTCAAAAACTCTTTAACTATTGTAACTATGTAAAAAGTGGGAGAAATAAATGTTTATTATTATTGTGGTATTAGTAGTGTATTCTCATCTGGTTGGGCTGAATAAATATATAAAAGGAAATGATAAATATACATAAATATATATTTCATATACCGCAATAAATAATACATAAATAAATAAAAGCCCAACCAGATGGAGGCCCTCGGAAGGGGAGACCAAACGGCCGAGGGTTAGGGGGAAAGGAAGAGAAACCGGCGGACGATGCGGGCGGTATCGAGGAGCACCGCTTTCTGCATTTGAGCCTGGAGCGGTCCGTCACGGAGTCCCAGCCTCCTCAGATGACCCGAGAGGCTGACTGGGATTAGCCCGTTTGCACAAACGACTACAGGAATAATTTCAGTCGGCAGACCACCCCACATGTCGGTCACCTCGTGAGCCAGCTCCAGATATTTTGTTCGTTCATCTGTTTCGGCTTTCACGAGGTTCTCGTCATACGGAATGGTAATGTGGACCAAAAATATCCTTGACTGTGTCCGGTCCATCAGCACAATATCAGGCTTATTCGCCAGAATAGTCCTGTCTGTGATGATGACCCGGTCCCAGTAGAGCCTGGCGCGATCATTTTCGAGCACGGCTTCCTGCGAGTACTTGTAATACGGTAATTTCCGGTCCTCGAGACCGTATTTCAGAGCGAGCTCCTGGTGTAGAATTCTGGCTACTAGGTTGTGCCTGTGCAAGTACTCAGAGTTAGAAAGCGCCGAACAGCCGGAGATGACATGCCTAAGTGACTCACCAGGATGGCGACAAGCTCGACAGATGTCGACGGTGCCATCCTGTAGGATGTATCTCCGATAGTTGTTGGTCTTAATAACCTGATCCTGTATTGCACAGACAAAACCCTCGGTTTCCCCGAAGAGTTCACCAAAGCGTAGCCAGTGGAGGGAGGCTACTGCGTCTATGAAAGGCTCATGTAGAGCCTTATAGAACCTCCCGTGGAGCTCCTTCTCCTTCCATACGGTCTCCCGGTCGGAAGTGCTCTGCACTGCCGGGTCTTGCCATTGCTCGTTGGCTAAGGATAGAGGGGTAAGTCCTTTATCACAAAAAATGACGTCCTTATAGAATGGATCATCCGATCTCACCAGGAAGTAATTACGGAGGCTGCACACTTCGCGATTATGCATGGTGAGCGCGCTTAAAAAGCCACGCCCACCATGCTTTCGCGGCAAGTACAGCCTCATTACCGACGATCTCGGATGATGCATCCTATGGGACGTCATAGTAGTGCGGACTTTTCTATCCAGGGCGTTAAGTTCAGTCTGAGTCCACCTGAGTATGCCAAAAGTATACATGAGGACAGGCATGACCTTATAATTAATAATAATTATTGTTATTATTTATTATTATTATCACACTCACCATACAAAACACAGCAGTATTAAGCTGCTATTTTACGCCGGTATTCTGTAAGAGCGTGGTCCTTCCCCGGTAGAGCGGACCCATTCGAGCTTATACCACGATATAGCTGTTGCATGGCTCTACCATTTTTAAAAATCCACTTCTACTCACTATCGATGTATGCGATTTATTGCTGATAACATTATGTTTATTAATACTGAGCATCATTTTCGCTTAATAAATAAAACGTGATACGTGTAAATTTAGAATAACATTATTTATGCTATTAATTTGTTTATTGTATAATTACTTCCTTAAATTTTAAGACCTGTTCATAATTTTTACTTATAGATAATGATATTATATATAAATTGTTACCTTTGACTATAAGAATCAGGACATGGCAAATTTAAACAAAATTTCGGGTCATTTTCTAAAATATCCTTAGCTGTTTTCATTAATACTAAAAGAAGAGAGAGAGTACTAGATATGTGTACACTGCTAGCGCCTGTAACAAAATATTTTATTGGACACGCACAATTCTCATAACTAGGTAGGAAATATCTAGCGCAATAAAAACTATATAGAAATACTGTAACGAATTTAGCATGTTAAAATATAAGTAAAATAACTTCATGTTTGTATATTTATAATAAAATGATTTTAAGTTACTAACTAGTAATGTGCAGTCGCGGTGGTATAAAAATATTTTATACCACCGGTATAAAAATATTATTTTACGTTTAAGTTTACGTAATATTTTGTTTCTTAAAATTATTTCGATTAAGAGCCTTAGAGTTATGTCCTTTTGTATGATGTTAAAGGATGATATAAAGTAAAAAAAAGTAAAGTTACAGCCTATATGCGTCCCACTAATGGGCACAGGCCTCCCCTCATTTCTGAGAGGGTTTTAGGGCAAGGAAGTGTCCGCCGCGCTGCCCCAATGCGTGTTGGCGAACTTCACATGTCTTCGAAATATTTTTTTCTTATTCCTCAGACATGCGGGTTTCCTCACGATGTTTTCCTTCACCGCCGAGCACGTGGTAAATCAGCACTTAAAATTGCAATTAAAAATGTCATTGGTGCCGGTGGGGATCGATATAATATTAATTACTGCGCAAAAATTAATTTGATACAACTTGAATACCCAAGACAGGGCTAAATTCACTAGCTCTTATCCACCTGCTTCGCTGGCCCTAAATTGGATACGGAAAATATTCAACCCCACAAAAACATAAAGTTATGTATACTTATATAATTTTAAAGAAAATTTTATGTAGATTTTGGGGTTACTTATTATTTTTCAGAAGTCTTTCGTACTTGGATAAATGTAAATAAACATAAAAACCACCTTATTTCGCTGCTAGGTGTCGTATGCGGCGACTATGACATATTTCAAAAAGATGTTACGGCTGCCGATAGATGGTTTTACAAAAGGTGTAATATAAGCAGACCGGCGACGGCAAGAAGCGTCAAAGGTGCAAAACCTCTGCACTGCTATTGTCAATTAGCTTTTTTGTATAGAATAAGGATAATAAATAAGCACACAGTTCGCCTGATGTTAAGTGGGTGCTGTGGTCCATATACATCTACATTTATCCTCGTTAAGAATCAAAATGCAGATGTGCTATCATCCCTAACGACGAAGATGGAATGCCTCGTTTCCATTAAAAAGGGTCTTTGGTTCTCTACACTCACCATATGAAACAGAGTAGCATCAAGCTACTATTTTACGCTGGTATTCTGTAAGAGTGTGGTCTTACCCCGGTCGAGCCGACCCATTCATGTTACCACCACAATATAGCTGCAGCGTAGCTCTACCACGTATAACTTGACAAAAGTTACGGTTAAGGCAAATCCTCTTCACAATAGCAGAGGTCTACTTACAGCAGTAGACTCTTACGAGCTGATAATGATGATGAAGAAGAGTTAATCGACTTGTATGGAAAATTTGCTTACGATCCGTCCAAGCATAATGGAAGTACAAACATCCCAACAAACATGCTTTCACTTTAGTATATGAAATATATAAGGACATATCAATGTTAGCGGTTTTGTTTTTCAGAATATGTATAAGATAAGCGTTGTTTAATTTAATATACGCTTACCCAATTTAACGTTAATGTCTTGCGGATCCGCCGGATTGATCTCATAGACCGGTAAATCTCTTTCAGGAAAATATGGGTTGAAGCGATAAAATAGATATTCAAGTACGTTATCTTTTAGCATTTTAATACCTAAAATGTAAGTTTAGCCTTTAACTATCTCACTTAAATTTATTAATTTGTTTTATTATTCTATTTTAAAAACTAATGTAAGAATAACTAGAAGTTATGAAATACTAAAGAGTCGAAAGCGACGTGACTATAGCAAATCCGACTATAGCGATAACGGTAACTCGACCTATTGTTTTGTGATGTAAAAATTAAGCTGTAATCCTCAGATTAGAAAATGTTAATCTATATATTAAGCTATGAATGCATCGAATTATAATTACAATTGTTGACATCATTGCAGGCTAATAACAGGAGAATCTCCAGAAACGTAGGAAAACGGTGAATAGAGGCCACACATAACATTCTGACCGCCGTTTCGCACAAGCCAACCGCAGCGGGGAGGGTATGGCTCAGTCTGACGCTACCTTTACAACGCCTGCTGTCTGATGCTGACAGATGCCAGATTAAAGCTGTAGATACTAGATCAAAGTGATCGTCTTCTTCTAGGCGTATGAGGAGGTAGCCTGAAATATTGATAAATATGTGGATTTTTTAAGGAAGTTTTGGTGTGCCAATGTGCGTATAAAATGTCCTACACAATAATTATGTATAAATTATCCCTTTCTCGATTTTACCTTATCCAAAAACATTCTATGAAACGACTAGCAAACAACAGTATGTTAACAATAGAAAGTCGAGATCGAATTTAGAACGATATCGCTCTTGATTTAACCAAAAGTAGGGCAGGGTATCTAGTGGTCCGGCAACTCCATCGTGTCGGACACGCGCTTACTCCATAACTAAAGTGCCTCCAAAATAGAAGTGGAACTCCCTCGAGTACCATCGCCATCTTGTCCCCTTTTATTATAACAATAGAATTCTAACATTGAAAATCCGTGCGTGAACGATGCGCTTTCAAACCATAACATAAATAAATTCAATTGCGTATTAAACTGCTTTTACTGATAAACAACTTATCAAGAAGGTGTAAAGAATCTGAAAGTTAGACAAGTATATATAATACACTTTATACTCATACAGCTTTACTATAAACATTCACAGTTTTAACTATTTATGTATGTTAAAGTTGGTAAGAATTACTACGCCCATATCCGCTCAATATTGAGCGGATGTTAATATAACACACCTTACTTTTACTGTGTGTATATCAAATACTACTCACAGTAAAAAGCAGTATTATTTATTATTATTATTCAAAGAGTAGCCAAATTTTAAACTTAAGTTCAAATATATAAATAATGATATACCGTTTTTGAAAATACGAGTAAATAAGGTTTCTTACTTTTATTTGAAATTATCCCAAATTGAATATGATTTATGGGCATCAGTGTCAAAAATCAGCTAAAATAATGCGTTACACGCATTTAGAATTCAAAAGATAAAAAGGACAGAATGTCTGTGATTTTTTTAATTAATTTTTCTTCATTATTAGAATGAGTAATGTAGGCACCATTACTCATTCTAAACCTTCTCTGCAAATTTGGCCGATTTTTGCAAATTAACCCTGTATAGCGTAAATGCGTTGTGCAGAATGCTCTTGAGGCCAAGGATGGTAGGCCACGTTAATAACATAAACAGTAACATTCTGGTGCTGTTTTACAGTCTGTCTTTAGTTGAGCTGACTGACACGCTGCAAACGTAAGCTGTGTATTATCTTATTATGTTGTATGCACGTGCCATATCCTTCCCCTCTCTTCGGACCTCAGGTAATCTTATAATATACCAGCGCTAATTGTCTATTTCACCTTAAAGCACCAGGATTTCTTTTTCGATCTTCTCGCCGGTTCACGGGTTAACTTTTTATAGGATATGGTGAGAAACTAGAACACAGTCCATCTGATGGTAAGTGGTTGCTGTGGCCCATAGACATCCACATCTGTCCTCTATTACGAATCAAAATGCAGATGCGTTGTCACCAGTGAGGGCTAAGATGGAATGCTTCGTTTCCAGTAAAATCATACGAAACACAACAGTATTAAGTTACTATTTTACGCTGGTATTCCGCGGGAGCGTGGTCCTTCCCCGGTCGAGCCGACCCATTCGTGCCACAACTATACTACTAATATAACTGCAGCATGGCTCTACCACGCATAAAAACGCATCTAATGCTGCCAGGCCAAGACGCAACCGAACTTCCACGGAAGATTCTTAGCGCTCCCTGCCCCGAAGTTACCACGGTCGCTACCGCAGCCAGGAATGGCGGAAGCAAAGAGATTGGCGACCATTTATATACCTTTCTCCAAGGTTATATGTTATATATTCCATATATCCATTGTTACCACGCTTGACAGCTGACTGCGGTCGCCACCGCAGTTTTCGAGATGTTGTTGGCCAACTCCTGGCTTGTCTCCCTCTATGGCTCTTACGACACCCACGCAGATGACTTGTCAAGAGCTGTAATAATATTATGTTCTAACTGTGAAACTGTTTTTACTTAGTAATCATGATGAAGATGATTTCAGTGAGCTGGCCAATTCGCACTGAAGCACCTCCACTAATTTCACGAAAAAATTTTTGTCATCTTTTTCATACCATCGCCTTCCTAATTATGTTATCACTAATAAGATAACTCTATGTCCGTGAACAGGATATAATTAATTTCATAACGTATATCACATATACTAATACTGGTTTTCAGTGAACGTTCACTGCCGTTTCTACTGTTAGACTGTACGCTACTTACCCATGAAACATATGAATTTGCTGAGCGATTTAAAATATGTTATGATATCTGAAGATGCATTTAATAAAACAGGTTGACTCAAATTATGCAATAAAAGCGTAAATGATTCTTTGAACTGATTCCTTCTAGATATGTTTTCTACGAGGAAATCCAAAACTACGCATAGATTATCTAAAACATGAATTTTCTGAGCATTGTATAGGTTTAACTATTGTTTTATACTCATTACTTTACATAGTTTTTATTGTTGGAAGTATAACATAGTACTCTTATGCCGCGTTCGCACGCTCGGCACTGGCCGCAAACTCCAAATCTCTACAAACGTTTGGCATGATTTCGGGAATCAAACGTCGCCATCCATACGCTTGCGAGTGCGTTAGTTTATTTTAAAGAGGCAAGCATGACGGACAGCGAGGTTTTTGTGTCGGTCGTAACATTTAGCTTAAGTTATATTTATTACAAAGACAAAAGAGAAGTAAAAGAAAACGAAAAATACGACAAAGAAGACGGTGAATGTAAAAAAAATTCATAAATATCGTACCAGGTTGTTGTGAAATTATTCTATTATAGCTGCTTATTTCATTTTTATTTATTTTTTATAGGAGAGGGTACAAACGAGCATACGGCTCATCTGATGGTAAGTGACTATCGCCACCCATGAACAACTGCATCACCAGGGGAATTGCAAGTGCGTTGCCGGCCTTTTAGATAGGAGTAAGCTCTTTTCTTGAAGGTTCCTATGTCGTATCAGGCCGGAAAAATTGCCGGTGGTAAATTATTCCACAATGAAGTCGTACGCGGAAGAAAACTCCAAGTGAAATGTACAGTGGTGGACCGCCAAGCATTCAGATGGAGTGGATGGTATCGAGAGATATGCCGCGACGTGCGTTCATGAAATTTGGCGGCCGGAATTAATCCCGTGTTAGATGCGAAAGAAAATGCAGCATCTCTTCGCAGTGCCAGTGAATCGAACCGATCAGAAAGCACTCGGTCGTCGACGATTCGAGCTGCTCTGCATTGGATGTAGTCAAGTGCCCCAGTCCAAAGATGGGAACAGTATTCCATGTGAGGCTAAACCTGCGCCTTGTGTTGCAGGCGGTGTGCCGGCATGAAATACTGTCTCGCTGTGCTGAGCCAAGCGTTTACGAGGCCAATTTGGACTTCTCTTCCAAGTGACCACGAAACTGCACGTCACTCGATATGTTGACGCCAATTCCGAAGAGGGTTCCAATACTGGTTGAGGCAACAAGGGGAGTGCCTTGAAACTGAGGAGATACGACAAAGGGGTTTTTTATAGCAACATGTGTCTGAGGATTAAACTAGACTAGATTTAGTCGCCCCCAATCCCAGACTATGTTCAGCAAAGACTCGACTTCAGACATACGTTTGTTCCGGTACTCGACGACATGCCAATATTTCTCGGTTTTCTGAATATATACAGTTGGTGTATATAGCATCATCAGAGCTGTCATCCGCATAGCAATGAATGTTACCGGTTTGAAACATATCATTTATATGCCCTCCCCGACTCGAGCCGACCCATATGTGCAACAGTAAAAGCTGCCGCATAGCTCTACCACTGTTACCACTAGAGTGCCCACAAACGTGTAGACTCGTCGCAAGCGATTGCGGCAAATTGCCTTTGATTTGTGACAAAAAACCGGCACTCGACGGATCGGCTACAAGCGCCTGAAAACCAAGCCAAGCACTATCCACACGTTTGAATTTGTGACGGCTTGTTGAAGTTTGCCAAGCGTGCGGATGCGGCGTTATATATTTAATTAGCATTAAAAGTTGCTACATAAAAATAAATGTTTTCATCTTTGATTATAGACATGTATATAGTCATGACATGTTGTATAATAAATACACGAGAAAAGAAAAAAAACTGCGAACTCGTCTGCCACGTGTGGTAACTATGGAAAATATCCGACCCCATATTATCCCGTGAGTATAACAGGAGGCGACAGGGTGAAATTAAACCGTAGATAGGCTTCTTCTATCTTGACTGTGTGACTCCTAAATGTATCTACAATGTTTTTCAGTTTGCATATAAAGCAGCATTTACAGAAAACTTATTTATTACCAATAATAATAACAATTAAATTTGTAATGTATTTAAAAACGTGATATTGAAATAATTATACATAATCGTAAATATACTGATATTTTTATTTAATATTAGGTATATGATTGAGTAACAAAGTACACCGATGTAATTCTGTAAATTCCTCACATATATATTTACGAGGATGATAATTACGAAATACTTTATTTAAAAAATACAAAGACGTAATATAAATATCTCGAAAATAATAATAAAGTCCCCAAAGCCAAATTTGCTTTACAATGGCTAGTCTTAACGAAGACTAGCCTTCGGTGCAGAACAGTACTATAGTGCACGAGTGTCTTCTCAAGTACTGGTGTACTCTCTACTCGCACTCTCATAGTCCGATGGGACCGCAATCCGACAAGGCCGGAGATAAATTAGACGCAGAATCAACGTCTTTACGTGCTTTATGGGTCACGGGCACGAAAACGCCACCAACTTATTGACATCGGGCCGCTACTGATAATTTTTTACAGAAAGAACCAAGAACCGATTTTGAGCCTTGATGAAGCATTTGCGTTTACAATCACCAGACAAACGAGTCTCGAAATTAAACATCATCGTCTTAATAGTATAACAAAAAATATTTCCGAAGTCAAAGTATTTTGCCATAATATTAAATTTTTAACACCACTTTGTAAACCCTCATCAGTCATAATCCTAAACTTTATTACTTAAAACTTGCACATATTCCACATATTATTATAATATCAATTAAAAATATAATTTTATATTTCAAAGATGAAGATAAAATCTTGGACAGACATGCAAATACTTTCTCTCAATGCTACATAGTATCTATTTTACATATCATATCATGGGAGCATGGGAACAGACTAAGAGTGACAATGAATCTATTACCTGGTTATATTTCATGTGAATTTCTTAATTAGCAACCAAAGAGAATGTAATCACTCGGTTTAGTAGCAACCATTCACTTTTGACGTTAACGCAATGATATGAAAAAGGATACAAATCCAAATTTGGAAATTTTGGCAAATTCCTGTAAGTGACATTGTAATCTTTCAATATGTTGATTAGCAACTTGATCTCTCACCATGAAGTCTAGTGACTTAGCGATATCCCATTCGGCAGTAGATGGACATTGATTAATCCATGCCTCATCTGAAATTATTGTTTATTTAGTCGCGTAGCGAAATTATTGTTAAGGCGCGTGAAAATCACAAATATAGTATTTATCATGTATATCACCATACATTTCATTGGGTTTGGTTTTTTTACAGACTCTAATGTCTGTTGTTGTTAGGAATCTAAAGCGGAACATGACACATTGATGAACACATTTGAAATTTATACTTACATGGATGTCTACACGCATGTTTGTATAGCTATTAACAGTTTATTCGAGACGTAATTTCATAATAAAAATACATAAAGTATTTCTAAAATTCAGAAGATTGAATTGCGCCAATTCTCATTGTTTTAAAAATATTAAGGAACAAAGTAGCTAAATTACTATAAGTTTAAAACTAGTAACTAAGTAATCTTAAATTTGATTGCGAATATAAGAAAAATAACTGAAAACTTTGTAAAACAAAAGGCGCTGCACTGCTTACGGGTCAAGTTAGTAGCACACGAGAAATTATTTCAAAAATATATGGCAACAGATTTAAGGTTATGTAGGTGAAGGAAAGTTCATTCTAACAGCAATAGAAGGACTAGCATTTTATAGTTTATGGCATGTTTACACTTTCTTAATCAGTACGTGTCTTTGATAGGTACGATTTATAATAATTTACGTACTTTCTTTCTTAAACGTTTTTGGAATTCTACAAATAAATCATTTGTTTTTTTATATGATAAGGGTGACAAACCAGCACACAGTCCACCTGATGGTAAGTGGTTGCTGCGGCCCATAGACATCTACATATATGCTCGATTACGAATCAAATTGCAGATGCGTTGTCACCCGTGAGGACTAAGATGGAATGCACGAGGCATTCCAGTAAAAAGGGTCTCCGGTTCTCTACACTCACCATACGAAATACAGCAGCATAAAGCTACTATTTGCTGGTATTCTGTGAGAGGCTTATGTTCAGCAGTGGACTTGTGAAGGGCTGTATTGATAATGAATGATTCTGTGAGAGCGTGGTCCTTCCCCGTTCGAGCCGACCCTATCTTGCTGCAACTATACTATCAATATAACTGCAGCATGGTTCTACAACGTATACTGCAGCATGGCTCTACCACGTATACTGCAGCATGGCTCTACCACGTATAAGTTTTTAGTAAAAACTTATACGGGTTAGAGGTTTTAGCATTTACTTTAAGTTTATTTCGATGTATGATAATTTTAAGTGTACTATGAATTTATCTTAATCATTAGCTTCTTATAGTTAAATAGCTTTTATTTACCTATTTGTATGGGGTCAATTATTTTTGTAAGAAATTTATTCAATAATTTCTTTTCAGAATATTGTTTTTCCACTGGTCCGTGATCGCATTTAAATGTTTCTGATGACCCATCAGAAACAGTTTCCGTTGATATTATTTTTTCCATAATTCCAGTATACTGATTTCTTTTAAAGTACTGCGTGTTTGAAGTACTACTTTGCATGTTGTTATAGTTTATTTTCGCTTCGTCGTATGACGTATTTTTATGATTTTGCCTTACAGACTCAGTATTCGACAAAACGTGATATGAACGTTTTTTCATTCTAGCATTTAATTAGTATATACACTTGCCGTATCCTTTTTTACTTTTTTCATTTGATTAACGTTGAAAGTAAATTCCAAAAACTTTATTTGTTATAATTTGACATATTCTGACATTGACACAAAATAAGAAAAGTTTTTATAACTTAATCTGAAAAGTAGCTTTGTAATATGCAATGTAAATTTTAACTGATATTAGTGACATTTTTGACACTGGCGTGTATCGCAGCAGCTGGCGGGCTGGCGCTGGCGGAGCGAATCGGTCAGCTCCCCTACGCGTATGCTGTTAAATTGTCCGGCCTGAGGGACCTACGGAGCGACGCTCACCTCACTCACTTCAGTTGCACGTCGGTCACGCTCGCTCGTAGATGCGTGCCGCGGTTTTACTATTAATCTTGTCGAGGTTCCACACGTTGATTCATAAGTTTTCGGCACAAGAAAACCAAGTGAAATATTCATAAGTTAAGTGTGGACATAAGTTGTGAGTGTATTCATATTTTTGAATTCAGCCAATAAATATATTTTGGTGAGTGTTCTAAATAATTATTTTCTTCGTGCCGTAGGCGATGTTTCGTTGCATTTTTGTTGACATTTTTGTAAATAAGGAATGCTGAAAGTTATTAAATGGTATAATTAATATAATTTGCTTTCGGAGTCTTAAAAACACAAACTGCGGCACTTAGATTAAAATGAAAATAGTATACATAAGGTGAACGAAGACATAGAAAAACAAGAGTATAATTATTGCTATATAACGAATGACAGGTGTATGAATGAAGGAGTTGATGCTTTAATGCGATGGTTAATGGGTGTGACGCAAGGACCACTTGTTGTATTTGAAATCGTTCTGTAAACGAACTAAACTTTGTGATCAATTTTTCTGCTTTAAAGTACAACTATAGTGCAATTAGAACAAATTTGTGATTTATTAAATCATTCATCCTTTATAATATATCCTACTGTGTTTTTGTATTTTGAAGTTTCCTGTTAGACTGCTCAAATTAAATATATCAATGCATTTAATGATAGATAGGTCTATCATGAAATGCATCTATATATTACATACAACTTTCTGAGCATTCTGCTCACAGCAGTATTGTGTAGTCATTGAGTTATAGAAAACATAAATCAATGTGTATAGTATCTATTTTGTTCATTTAAAATGAAATGCTTTACATAAATATATAATTTCTCACGCCTGTCAGCCAGAAGGCTAGGCGGAAATTATAAACCTCCATTCGGCAAGACACACTGACACTGCTGTCTCTCCTGATCTCCTCTCTAAAATAGCACGGAGTCATTGTGACTCAATGAGTCTGTATTAGGTATTTTAGAGTTTAGAGAGAGTTTAGATTTTGGAGTCCTTGAGTCATTTATTTAAAATTTGGTATTATTTTGTAACTAGAACATTTTCTTACATGTAAATGAAATTGTTTAGTTACATTGTGTGTATAATCTTGAATATAATTAATTGTTTCAAAGAATATTATTATAATTTAATAATTTAACGCTATATACTCAATACAAGTGATTTAACTGTTTAATTTACGAGATAAATAGTTATAATAAGCAATACCTTAGGGCAATAGGTCATGTGGAACGACTTTCTTCATTCCATATTAAAAGTGAATATTAAGTTTATTTTGTAGGCACGGAAATCTTTCCTAAAATGTGGAAAAATCATCGATTACACTTTCCACACTGTTTCCTCATATATCTTTCAGATAGTAAACTTTGTCAAGCATTTACTGCCTACAATCACTTGACATTTCAAGTTGCGCTGTGTGCGGGTGCGAGTGCGATCAGCTAGATAGCATAGGTAGGCAATGAGTTTGTTGTCGTTACGTAATGGAAGATATTAAAAGTTGATTACCTATAGCAACACGGCACTACTGCAAAACCTTAATGTGGATATATTATATACTTTTTACGTTGATGATTTATTTGACTATTAGACGTGAATTGTATTCAATTTCTCATTATTTCTCTTTAACAGATTTTCCTACAATTAATTCTCTAATCTAATATCTTTAAAATTTAGTTCTGTATTCTAATTACGAACATACGTGGTAGAGCTACGCTGCAGCTATATTATGGTTGAAGCACGAACGGCTCGCCACGACAGGGAAAAGACTACGCTCTCACAGTATACCAGTGTAAAATAGCAGCTTAATACCGCTTTGTTTCGTATGGTGAGTGCAGCGATCCGGAGACTCTTTTCTACTGGTACCGAGACATTCCATCCTAGTCCTCAGAGGTGACAACGCAATCTGAGTTTTGATTCTTAATCAGAGGATAGATGTAGAATGTAGATGTCTGTGGGCCACAGCATCCACTTATAATCAGGTGGACTGTGTGCACGTTTGTCATCTGTATTCCATAAAAAGTTAAGAATTTAGGATCAATTTTTGTCGATCAATTATTTAAAAAAAATATAAATTAAAAGTATGAAAACATATGTGATTTTTTTAAATAAGTGTAAGTAAGCCTTAACCGTATAAGTTGAAAGAAATAATTAAAGATATGGTTTGTTACTGAGTAGTGACGGTGTAAGAATATTTACCCACTATACCATTTCCTCCCATGGGTGTCGTAATATGCGTCATAGGGAAATTGTAACAGGTGTTGGGCAGCAGCATATGCTTGCATATAATGTCACCTCTACACGTTGGCCAACACAGTGGCGAATGTCGCCTCTACACGTTGGCCAACACAGTGGCGAATGTCGCCTCTACACGTTGGCCAACACAGCTCGAATGTCGCCCCACCGCAGGGCAATTCGCCCACCAACACAGTGGCGAATGTAGTGGCGAATATATTGGCCGAGAGTTGGTGACGGCGTCCACACGTTGGAAGGTCGTTCAGTTTACTTCGGTTCGGGCCAATGTGCGGACGAATTTATTTTATTATAGACGACGGCTCCGTGGCGCAGTGGCTTGGCAATGAGTGGCTGTCCCAGGGGTCGCGGGTTTGAATCCCGCACGAACAATAGATATCACAAATAATTTCGGGCATGTGTCTCGTGAAAGTTTGAGTTGCCATGGGGAAAAAAAAAAAATATTAATGGGGCTGTAAATAGATATACGATATACGATTAGCTTTATTTATTCTTTACATGCATCAGAAACTGGAATAAATACCATTAATTAGAACTTAACTTATTTTAAAGTTAAAGGAGTTATAATCGATTAGTCTATGTTTTAAAATTGGGTTTTGTTTTTAAAGTTTAGCAAAACATGTACTTGCTTTTCTATCAGACATTTGATGTAAGGAGAGGGTGACAAACGAGCACACAGTTCACCTGATGGTAGTGTTTGCTGTGGCCCATAGACATCTACATCTATCCTCGACTATGAATCAATATGCAGATGCGTTGTCACCCATGAGGACTAAGATGAAATGCCTCGTTTCCTTTAAAAAGTGTATCTGGTTCTCTACACTCACTATACGAAATACAGCATCATTAAGCTACTATTTTAATTGATATTCTGTGAGAGCGTGGTCCTTCCCCGGTCGAACCGACCCATTCGTGCTACAACTATACTTCTAATATAACTGCATGGTTCTACCACGTATAAACGACGTGCTTCATTTTTTTTTCACTATAAAATTGTTCTCGTAATAATCTGATTGTAAATAAATGTTCATTATTTTTTTTATAAATAGCTTATCGATTAAAACAAATGTTTAAAAATAATTAAATCGCGCTAATTAAAGTAGTAGGAATGTTTAAAGTTGAAATTGGCACTAAAAGACTAGTAATTGGGTCATCCACCCTACAAAGCGTGAATATAAAATTTTAATCAGATGCGTGTAATCATTCTGGGAGCTTGTAGCAAACTAAACTCGCGGCCAACGTGTGGACGCGGCGACCAAACTCTGCCAACAATCCTTTGATCTTTTGTAAAAAACCGACACCACACGGATCTCGCGCCAACTTGCGGGCCATCGTTCCAATACATACCAATGAAGCCCAAACACCCCGTCTACACGTTGGCCAATGCTATTGGCCACTACATTCGCCACTGTGTTGGCCAACGTGTAGAGGCGCCGGAATGGAGTGGCGAATATATTGGCCGAGAGTTGGTGACGGCGTCCACACGTTGGAAGATCGTTCAGTTTACTTCGGTTCGGGCCAATGTGCGGACGAATTTATAAGCACCGTGGCGCAGTGGCTCAGCAATGAGTGGCTGCGCCGGGCGCCGCGGGTTTGATCCCGCACGGAACAAGTATTTGTATGTCCTACAAATAATTGTTTCGGGTCTGGATGTGTGCCCTTGTGCAATTTATGTTTGTAAACTGCCTGCGCGATACGGGAGAAAATCCTAGTGTGGGGTTAACGTTTTTATAAAAGAATTATAAAATAATAGTGGATATTAATGGGGTTGTAAATAGATATACAATATACGATTAGCTTTATTTATTCTTTACATGCATCATAAACTGGAATAAAAACCATTAAGGGGATAGAGTAAGTCAGCTCAAATTCTAATTTCGTCCCCACTTGCCCGCGCGTCGTATGCTATGTACCGACACGTTTGTAATCACTAATACTGTAAGTAGAAAGGTCGTTAGACACTTATTTCATTAGGTTTATCATATTTATGCCTGTTTCTTAACGCCAAGCCAGTCGCGTCTTATTTTTATTACGGTTATTTCCCATTTTAATTTTACGTCGTCCTGTTGCGTAATGTATATTCTGATCGTAAGCGACACAACCTCCCCGTTCAAAGGCCGAAGCGAAGTGACCGTGCGGCAGGAATCAGGCTTCAAAAGGCGATAGTTTAGGTAATTTCTTTTTACAGTGAAAATAATGGTATTTAAAAAAAAGTAAATAACATAAGCACTGCTTTATAGTTAGTTCAGTTAGTATGCAAAGTTTCATGATCTTATTTAAAGTATTTTATGAATAACAGCGGTTTATTGTTTATTTTGGAGGTAACTTTGGATTTTTTTTTCTATCGAGAAAATTTTCCGAAATCGTGTTTTCGTCTAACATAATCCTTAACATTAATCCTCAACTTTACCATATATTTATTTCAAAATTAATGCTGCAATATTTTCGGCATAACGAAGGATCTTGCTAAGCCATTTGAGATTATATTTCCCCTTAATAAGAACTTAACTTATTTTAAAGTTAAAGGAGTTATAATCGATTAGTCTATGTTTTAAAATTGGGTTTTGATTTTAAAGTTTAGCAAAATATGTACCTACTTACATTTCTATCAGACATTTGATTTACATAAAAAACACCTTATAATTTATTTGGTAATTTAATTATTTTTTGAGAAAGACAAAAACAATAGCAATAAATATAATTAACACTGACTTAATAATAGGTACTAATTATAACTTAGAACATAAATGAAAAACTCATGACGAGCAAAGTGGCTCAGGACCATGCTTTGCGGCTGTCTGTGGAGGAGGATGTTCAGTAGTAGACTTGTGAACAGCTGTAATGATGATGATGATTCGAAATCTTGCACGATTAAATTATAAGAAATCGTCGTTTTTTTTATAGGATAGTGTGACAAACGAGCACACAGTTCACCTGATGGTAAGTGGGTGCTGTGGCCCACAGACATCTACATCTATCCTCGATTACGAATCAAAATGCAGATGCGTTGTCACCCGTGAGGACTAAGATGAAATGCCTCGTTTCCTTTAAAAAGGGTCTCTGGTTCTCTACACTCACTATACGAAACACAGCATCATTAAGCTACTATTTTACGCTGATATTCTGTGAGAGCGTGGTCCTTCCCCGGTCGAGCCGACCCATTCGTGCTACAACTATACTTCTAATATAACTGCATGGTTCTACCACATATCAACGATGTGCTTCATTTTTTTCATTTTAAAATTGTCCTCGTAATAATCTGATTGTAAATAAATGTTCATTATTTGTTTTGATAAATAGCTTATCGATTAAAACAAATATTTAAAAATAATTAAATCGCGCTAATTAAAGTAGTAGTTGAAATTAGCACTAAAAGGCTAATAGGGGCACCACCCTACAAAGCGTGAATATAAATAGTAATCACTCCTTCCCCGGTCGAGCCGACCTTCGTGCTGCAACTATACTTCTAATATAATTGCATGGTTCTACCACGTATAAACGACGTGCTTCATTTTTTTTCATTTTAAAATTGTTCTCGTAATAATCTGATTGTAAAAAAAACGTTAATTTTTTTGATAAGTAGCTTATTGATTAAAACAAATGTTCAATAATAATTAAATCGCGCTAATTAAAGTAGTAGGAATGTTTAAAGTTGAAATTGGCACTAAAAGGCTGGTAATGGGGGCATCCACCCTACAAAGCTTGAATATAAAATTTAAATCAGATGCGTGTAATCACTCTGGGAGCTTGTAGCAAACTAAATGCGCGGCCAACGTGTGGACGCGGCGACCAAACTCTGCCAGCAATCCTTTGATCTTTTGCAAAAAACCGACACCACACGGATCTCGCGCCAACTTGCGGGCCATCGTTCCAATACATACCAATGAAGCCCAAACACCCCGTCTACACGTTGGCCAATGCTATTGGCCACTACATTCGCCACTGTGTTGGCCAACGTGTAGAGGCGCCGTAAGGCAAAATCCCTCCCCTGTGAGGCAATCTGTAGGGGAGGCCTATGTTTAACAGTGGACCTTACAGGCTGCATGGTGTGTTATTCAAAAAAAGGCCGCCTTTGCGTATCTCGCTGGTGTAGATAGCGTGTCGGTTGGACTTACATTTTCTATCGGCTATAGCTATACTAAAGTTAATAGAGTGGTTTTCTGGATAAATAGACGAATAAATTTTTCATTTAACAGTGTTATAAAAATCGTTCGCTTCATTATCATATCTTTTTTAATTTTAAATCCTGTTCACACTTACTGTAAATATGTGAGTCTCTTTGAAGATTGCATGGGATAGTATGAACATGTTGTATTAAACCTTATCTTAATAGTCTTCGTGTCTGTATCTCTATCTGTATCGTGATTGTTCCAGCGCTGTTTTGCCACTACATCTAAGATTTCCATATTCCATTCTCAAGTATGATAATGTGGTTGAAAATAGCCTGAAGGGCGTTATTAAGAAATGAAAATTAACAATTTTAAAAAAAGAAATTAGAATTTCAGTACGTACATTATGTGCAAATTATCAATTAAAGATGACCTTCAGTTAATTCGGTCACGGTGACATTTGCCAGTTGACAACGCCGTTCGTACCTACCTGCCTATTTGTGCAAAAAATAGCGCATCAACAACTCTTCGATTTTAGTATTATCTTATCCTCGCTCACACCGTAATGTCTGTATGACGAAATTGCAGAAAAAAAGAAACACAAAGACTATAATAATCAGATCATTTGGCATTTAAACCCATCAAGTACGACAAAGTAAGCATCTGAGACATTGTTATAACATTCAATGTAAATGTGATAACTGATAATGCACAAATATAAATTGTTTTAATGCCAGAAAATACGGTAATAACGATGTTACAGTTTTTAATTAAAAGATAAAATATAGTTAAAAAAGGACATTAAACTTTTCACCACCTTTTTTAATATATGATTAAAAATGTGGTGAAAAGTTTAAATTCAAGTAGTTTCGTTTCTAGTCAATAATTTTAGAATTTAGTATAATTCCACGTGATGATTCAATGGGAGATGTATTATCAAACCGACGACGCAAGATAAATTTTATACCTGCATGATTGACGTGTTGTTTTTAGATTAAGCATATATGATAAAGTTAAGAAAACCTCGATCTGTCATTGATAAACCTTCTCTTTGCAGATATTTTATTTTAAAGTCAATGAAACTGAGCTGTTCTGTCGTCTTTTATTACGCAGAAAAAGAATAAATATTATTGTATTAAATAAAAATGTTAATGTAAAGTGAATAATTGTGGTCAAGGATGGCGAATATTTTGAAAAGGTATTTTTAAACTATTTTTTACTTTCTAATTTAGCAAATAAAAAATACAATTAAGTACTTAATCTAATGTTTAATATTTATGTTGCCTTTATTTTAGGCGGCGGCATAAAATAATTTATTTCCCATTTTGCCTTGTGTGCCGTAAGAGACGACTATGCAAAATTCCAGAACAATCCAGTGGAAAGTCACTAGATTAGAATCAAGATTACGGTAAAACTATTTCATTTAGTATCAGAAGTAGATATCTAGACCAGCGACAACCACAAAGCTGGGAGAGTCTAGCATTGCGATTGTCAATGGGCCTGCCAAGATTGACGTAGGTACATCCAGGGGACGAAAAGATAGATTCTCTTACGAGAAGAGGGCGGATTGAAAAGGACTAACGTTAGAATTTAATATACTGTAATATAATTTAACGGCACCAGTTAAATTGTTAATTTTAATTTCGGATTTTCCGTGTGCAATCCGTGTCCATAACAGATTAAGGCTGCGCCGCGAAAAAATGCACCTATTTTCATAGAATTGTATAGGACTATGATACCAGTACCACTAACGGAACAGGAATTTTGATATAAATTCATGTCTTAATCCTGAATTTGCTTGTTCAAAACCACGATTGTATAATTTTGACTCGATCACAATTATTTGCGAAAACACCTCTAAACAATCACTATAGTTGAAATTACAACGAAATTACATAATCGTTTGCTTGGGAATCATTCAAATATATTCATAACATCAATATTTGTAATTTACTTGCTCTTTACCAGTATTTTGCTTACTTAAGTCAATAATTTTTTAATATATTTTAAGATTATGACAATTCCTAAGCGGTCTTAATCGTCACGGGCGCTACGTAATTTTAGACCTTATGGCGGCGTTTTTTAAGTTTTTATAGAAATTATGTATCCACTCGAATCAGTTCGGCGATAGCCCGGAGCCGTTTAAAACATTAATTTTCGATGTTTCGTCTTAAGTGTAAAGTATTTCGCCGACTTGTGAAGTCCGCTAACTCGTCCTGAAGCAGCCCGTTAGTCGTACTTTTATTTCATTTCAATGTAGTGTATATAAATGTTTAAATGAAAACGTCTGCTGGTAACTAAGCACTTACATACCACGACGGTCAGGCGAGTTTGTTCGCGCAGAACCAACATCATCGCACTGGTTAAAGGTTGACTTGACTCACGCTAGACCGAGTCGGGTCCGAGCTGAGTGTCGGCCGTAGCACGGTCACCGATCCGGTGGATAGGTACAAAGTGAACCTATAAACGTTCCGTTTTTTTTTTGTTTTGGAATACGGAAACCAAAGATCAAAACGTATCAAAGTAAGTCCAGGCGGTCCTTTGCATACAATAAAACTGATTGGAACCGCATTGCTCAATATAATAAATTCGCGGCTGAATCGGCGTCCTACAAAAATACTGAATTGTTCAATTATTTGCTGCAAAAAGAGATCTGCCACATCAAATTTACAAAAAGATAGCGTTACCTTGGCGGTATCTTTGTGTTTGTGAAATTGTTAGCCTATTGTTTTAATTAGTATGTGTATATAACAGAAACTGATATTTTTCATTCAATATAGATTATAAATAATACTTATTTAAAGTCACTTTTTTTTTAATTTACCACTGGTTCGGAAAAAAACCTCTATCCTGAGAAGAACCAGCAAGAAACTTAACGAGACTGTTTTTAAAATAACAACTTTCAATCATGTATGTTACAATAAACAACACATAGCAAATTAGAAATAGCTTGGTAGCGATCACCCTTCCCAGCGTTATTATCATTCATAGAGTCGTTAATATTATAATAACCTTTTTTATACAAACTTAGTTTAATAAAGTTTTTGAACTTTGTGCAGGTCAAATTTTGTATACTTTCTGTCAGTCTGTCAAACCTAAAATGTCACAGGCTGTCCATTATTGGTATCCAGAGCTTTATCTCAAGAATTGACTGGTTCTCCGTACCACGTATCGTAATCAATGTAGTCGTAATCACTTTGACAATGTATTTATCTTCATAATTCCTTAAATGCATATGTGCTAATTTAATATTTACAATTAATATTCTTAACACACAATAAAAATAAAAAAATAAACTAATATAGGAAAACTAAAACTAAAAATTCAAACTGTCAAAATGTCCTGCTCCCTGTGGTATAGTGCCAAGAACGCTGGTCGCGTTTCCTCGCTGAGCAATTATACCTCCTTAAATTGGATACGCCAACTGATTGAGGTAAGTAAAAAAACCTTTGTCGCTCTTTGTTCACTCCGTCGCCTTCAATCATTTGTTCCCATTCCTACAAAAATTATTTATGTTCGCTCCGTCTCTTCTCCTTTCGGTTCTTGACTATGCTGTCGCAAGCTATGTAGACATAACTGAGGTGATGATTGTTCAACGAGAATGTTTAAGAAGTAAAAGTATCTATTATCAAATTTATTGCAAATAAGCTTAAATAATGTTCAATACAGAATCTGGATTATTTTCGTATTAAAATGATGGAAGTTTTTTAACTATGTTACTACTAAACTTCTCTGCGAATTTCGTAATCAGACGAATGTTTTTGTGTGCTCAGATTTCTTCCCGCAAAAAATGACAGAGAGTTCTGTATCGGGGCAACTAATCTGTGGGGGCAACGCAACGCTGTGATTACTTCCCTCAGGTCCGCCGGTGACCCGTGTTGTTCTATGACGGAAACCTAAAATGGTTATGTTTTTATCTATTTGACGCAGTATTGACATACCTAGTGAATTGCGCCATACTAAAGTAGTATATTTTATGATTCCATTATTAACGCCCAAACAAGTAAATGGGTATCGTTATCGTCAACAATTCAGATTTGATGAATAACAATTTATACATACATATATACATTATTATGTAAGTATTAAATCAGCGTGTTTTTTTGTTAATCTTAAAACATCATCACGTCTGATATAGGTACTTGGCCTTTAAACTACCTATTTTTATTTGTAAAGATCACATGGATGGCGTCGCGTTGGCAACATCGCCGCATTTGGAAGCGGCAACTGAAATACCTAAAGCATTAATAAATTAATAATACATTATCTTACGCCACACGTGTACCAGTATTCTTTGTGTATTCAGAGTGTAAATTCAGGTTCAGTTAATTTTGTGCATAAATTTCCTTATCCCCGTCATCACTCTGTAAATAGTCTATCTCTGGTATATTTATTAGAAATCAATGCTCTCTACTGAATAAAACCTATAGATATACACTACGCTTGGTAGATATATTTGCGAATGCATTACCAGACGTCACGCACTTGTGGCGCTGCATCCGGTCTAGTATTTTACATCATACGAAGGCTGGTGTAGTCTCTTACGACACCCAAGGGATAGAGTGGCGAAATCCATCGTTATTTGATACACACACGAAAATATCGTTGTTTAAATTAATGGTTTCATCATTTTTACATCTTATTCCGACGACGCATGCACGATGTTCGCAACAACATGACTATTTTTTATGAATGCCAGAACAATACTGAGCCAGACAAGTAAAAAATAGTACTACAATTACAATCTTTATATATAAAAATTATATATTGAGTAAAGTATGCCTGAGCAGCTAGTGAAACTAAGTATATTTAAGTTTACTGATACGTGAAAAACATAAATGAATACTTTAATAAATTCATGTTTTTTTACAAGTTTTCTTTTGAATAACCATTGACTAAATTTATAACCTACCTGAATACGAAAGTATAACACTTAAAGTATTTAAATCATATTAACTTTAATTTTTAATTTGCTTATTTTGTATTATGAATAACTTACCTAAGAATTGAAAAAATCAACCCTAAGAAGATGAAAAAACATCGGATTCATCGAGTTTGTGTTAAGTAATTTCACAATACAAAGATGAAATCGAAATATTGATAAATTTCATTCCAGTGCTAGTTCAGATATTTTTAGAACGTTGTGCCACACAGATTTACCTACCACCGTACTATTTATAATTATATATTCTGTGTTACCGGTCTCACACATAAAATCGATGTTTATTTACGAAATGCTCTCTCTCTCTCTCTCTCTGTCTGTCTTTTCATTAAATTACAAGAGAAACATAAGTATAGATATACTTTGGTAATAGTTTGTTACAATGAGGGCATCAAGGACTGTTTCTGCCACCAGCGGTGCGACTTAAAATGTGATGTAATATTTGACAGATTTCGTAACGGGGCAGTTGGTTTTTTAGAAAAATGTAATAGTTAATGTTCCTTTCTCTACTGTTAGTTTTATTTTATATTAATTAGATTAAAAATAAATAAACCAAATCTCACATAGTCATGAAAGTAGGAAGAATGAACGTGAAATAGAAAAAGGCCTTGCCGTTTTTAAAGCGATGAAGAGCCATTCTTATCGCGATCAGACTGACGCCCATTAAATCATCGGTAATCGGTATAGAGTGACGAATAAGGCTTGCACTCGGATATTTACTCACACTTGTGTGTTGCTACAACGATGACGAGAACAGCTGCCTATAGAACCTCTCAATCTCACTTAAAATTTCGGACATAACAATAAGAATTCTTATTTTCATTACGCGAAGACTTTTTCAGAATGTGATTGAACTACGATTTTGTTCTTCGATGTTGTTCTCAAAGACCATTTAGTAAGAATATTAACTTAGGTATAACTTGTTAGTTCTTTTAATTTTATTATGTTAAGCTCTCTACTCTAGTTATAGTTTTTTGCAATACCTGTAAAGGTTGCTAAGATATGAGCACTATGTATAATTCAAGATCTAATTGTACAGTAAATTGGTAAACATATACTTGAATATTTGTTATTATTACTTATTGTTGTATATACCTAGAGTTAACGACGGGAATTAAAAATAAAAGTAATTAAAAGTAAAATAAACGCGATAAAATCCGTAAAAGTAGTTTTAATCAATACCTAGAGTTAAGTTAATAAAGGTACACTTTGTAAACATTCTGACATTTTAAAAGATAAACCTCTTATGGGTTTCATGCACCATTTCTTTCCATAGATGTATGTTCTTTCCGAAAAAGTGGTCGCTTATCTTGACTTTCAATAAGTTTTTTAGTTCGTTCAATAAAATATTTAAACTTTAAAGTTATATTTCGAATAGAAGGGGTGGGGGGACGAATTTCCAGTCGGCCCCGGCGGCAAAAATCCATGCCATCCATGGTTAGTACATAATTGAAATTTATTTATAACTTATCGTGGGTGGGATCTATTAATGTAACGTTATTAAGTTTTAAGATAATCATCAAAACCGTTTATTTCATCTTAAAATTTTTTCGAAATAATTTTTTTTATAGGATAAGGTGACAAACTAGCACACAGTCCACCTGATGGTACGTGGTAGCTGCGGCCCATAGACATCTAAATACATCTATCCTCGATTACAAATCAAAATGCAGATGCATTGTCACCCGTGAGGATTAAGGTGGAATGCCTCGTTTCCAGTAAAAAATGTCTCCGGTTCTCTACACTCACCATACGAAACATATCAGTATTTAGCTACTATTTTACGCTGGTATTCCGTGAGAGCGTGGTCCTTCTCCGGCCGAGCCGACCCATTCGTGCTACAACTATACTACTAATATAATTGCAGCATGGCTTTACCACGTATAAATAATACAACATTCGGAAGACTATCGTGGAGAAACAGGCAGACGGATAACAGCTGAACCGATTGTAATGAAACAGAAGTTATCTAGGCTATATTTTATCCGAAACAGGTGGACATTTAAAAAATAACAAAAAATTTGTTAAAATAAATGGTCTTTACATATCTTAAATCTAAACAATGTCACATTAATAGATCCTAACCAGGCGAATAGTACCCTACTTAGGGCCATATCAAATGATGATGATGATGATGAAGGGGACGTTAATTTTTCGATACGGTGTTTACCTATAAACAAATTAGTATACAGATGAGCTACCTAATCGCCGTCCGGCAGGAGCGGCGGGCCCGACTCTGACGGCTAACTTGTATCGTCCGATGTTCCGCGTGGTGAGAAGTGCCAAGGCACGCTGGTGTAAGTTGTGTGGAGTGGTGTGCGACGTGTGCGATCCGTTCATCTATCTGTGTTTGTGACACTAGGTGAGAGTGTATTGGTGTGTGACGGCCCAGCGACATTTGGCTCGTCAGAGTCGAGCGCAACCGGGAGCTAACAGTACAGATAATATAATAACTTACCATTGATTCGATTCGTAACAGCTTTGTTCATAAGTAAATTCATAACTTCCTTAATATGAGTCCCCAATTCACTCAACGTCTTTTGGATCATACACAGATATTGAATTTAGGTACCCCTCTGGCCTGATTTAGACCTGCAATTTTTTAAAATTGCCGGGAGCTATTAATTTTAGAAGTAATATGTACTTGTATGAGTGTATGTAAAACACTTAAATACCAGCGTAAAACAACAGCTTGATACTACTATGTTTCGTATGGTGAGTGTAGAGATTCGGAGAGCCTTTTTTATTGAAAACGAGGCATTCAATCTTAGTCCCCGGGGGTGACAACGCATCTGCATTTTGATTCATATTTTGTAATGGAGTTGTCTATGGGCCACAGCATCCATTTACCATCAGGTGGACTGTGTGCTCGCTTGTCACCCTTATTCTATATAATATACTCACTGACCTGTATAAAAGGTGAAGTTTATGCGACAAGTTCAGAAGTAGGGTATACAAGCCCTAGGGACACGTATACAATAACAAATATAAGGGGAGTACAATTCAAAAATATAAACTCTTAAATCAAGTACTAATCTAAGCTTAGCCTATTATTAACGTAATAATTTATTATTATTATTATTATTAATGTAATAAAAATACTTTAAAAATAAGCCTATTATTAATGTATTTTTATGGGGTATTAATATTAAGTATTTTTATTATTATTATATTATTATATTATTTTATTGTTTTTTTTTTCGTAAGAACTAGATATTCGAACTATTAGGCCTTGTGTTCGTCGCACCTTATATAATAGAATACATGGAACATTTTTATTCGGTATATACTCAATTAGTATAATGTATTATACATTATACTAATTGAGTATTTTTATTTCCAAGTGGTTTAAAAAATAGATCCGTCCTAAAAAGAAACCCAACGTCACAGTATTAACCAGCATTAACTTGGTTTCTTTGTATGTCTTCGGTTCAAAATTTGTAATCAATTGTGAAGCAATAAACTGATTTTCGATTGCGATGAAAGGCATACTTATGTAACTTCGATGACAATTCATTAATATGGTACCATGAAGCTGACCTGATGATAGACCGGAATCCTGGCGCTAGCAACGCCTTATTTTTTAAAAAGATTTTATTTGTCATATTCAGAGACATAAATTTACTAAGCAAGCCGTGTAGTGGCGGTGTTAGAATATCCACTACCTGATATCGTCCCGAGGGTGTCGAATGAAACACTTCTATGGCAAAATCTCCCCATGAGGCAATCTATGGACGAGGCCTATGTTCAGCAGTAGACTTTTATAGGCCGTAATGGAATGGATGGAGGTTTTGTTTTATTTCCTGTATTCCTTAATATTAAATAACCATTTTCATTGTATTTTGTTCAAGGAACTGTACAAGGTGCATTGTACAATTTTCATTCGTTCCACATATTTTAGTCCAAGCGATATGCACAAAACTAGTTCGCTAACGTGTATAAATTATCACCAAAACAGTGAATTAACAAGGTGACTGAATTATATTTTATAATGTCGCCTTAACTCTTAAGGTTTCATGACAAAATTCGGAATATAGACTATTTAGGGCGTACTCGTATATAAATATATTTCAGCTACTTAATTCTGACATTGACCTCATTGCAAGGAAACCATTGACTTATATATTACTAGCGTAAGGACCGGGCCGACCGAACATTTAAAACGAACCAGTGCGCTGGCCCTAAAATTACAGTTTAGGGCCAACGCGAATCGGTCGACAGTAGTGCGCGCGTAGGACAGATTTGGCTGTCATAAATATGTCTAGTTGCGTGGTAAAATAATGCAAAAATTACGAAACAAAGATTAAAAATAACAAAGGGATATCGTATCATCGGTAAATAACCTTATATTAATTTTGTTACAATTAAATTGTTATATAAACGCATTTTTAAAGTTTAATTTTATAGTTAGTTTAGTTACGTTACCAAGATTAGGCCAGGGCTGAATTCAGATCCTCATAAATATTGTACATGGAAATTAAAATTATACTAGGTATTTAAAAAAAATTATATCACGTTTGACGTTTCATGTTTCTTTTTTCCCATGTGCCGGGATTTTGGCGTCACGCGTCTAGTTTATCTATACGTTTCGTTTTTTGATGGTTTTGTTTTTATTTCTGTTTAATTTTTGTCTAAAGAACTTAGTGTAAGTTAATTTTTGAATATTGGTACCTAATATATTTTATATTCAATTAGGGTAAAACGAAAAGAGTACGAAAGAAACCATATCTGCTTAATTGAATCTGAAAATATTTTGAAATTGTGTTTTCAAACCGATTGCTTCTGGAGCATAGAGTTTTTATCGTGGTAGCCTCTCATCAAATTTGTATCAAGGATGCAACATAAGTGCATTGATCGAGCGTCGATTGACCAGAAAGGGAGCTAATTCTAATTTTATTAAAAAAAAACGCGGTACTCAAGTACAATACAAAATTCTCAATATCGTAGGGTTATTATTAAAATGTAAAAACCCAATAATAATAATACAAGCTGACCTTTAGGTAAAATTATGGTATTTTCGCTTTGTATTATTACGATACTATATACTACAAACTATGACACAATGATACAATTAGAATAATTATACTACGAAATCCGACCCTGGTTACGTCGTGTTTTGATATGACGTTTGTATTATGACAGATGCGCTACTTTTTCTTGTATGAAAAAGTTATGAGTAAAATATTTAGAAGGGCCTATCCTTCCTTTTGAAATCATTGAAGGAAACAAAATTATGTCAAATTTCTCGAAAGGTTTTTCTCGTCGGATTGAAACTCAATTTGTGGCAGTGGTGTAAATTAATATTATAATAGTATTTTATAAAACTATAGATTTTTCAAACGTCAGATAACATTTATTCATAGAATAAAATAAAATACGCACACGTCAAAAATAAACTTGCAATACTATATTAGAGTTAGATTTATTAATTTGACATGTAACTTTTATCTGACGATTGAAAAATCAGACCTAAGCTAAGCTAATATGTGAACTATTTTTAAATATTAATCAACCTTGTTCAGCAAGTTTTTAATTCATTAATATTAAAAATCTATAAAAATCAATAAAATTGGAGCGTCCGTTTGTACTCGTAATGTCAAAATAACAACTTTTAACTAAATGCATATGAAAGTATACACTATACTTAACACCAAAAATCTATACAAATAAATAAAATTGCTGTGTACCTACGTTTGTAATGTCAAAATAACAGCTTTTTACTAAATGCATATGAAAGTATACACTATACTTAACACAAAAAAAAAACTATACAATTAATTAAATTACAGGGCTGTTTATAATGTCAAAATAACAGCTTTTTATTAAATACATATGAAAGTATACACTATACTTAACACAAAAAAATCTATATAAATAAGTAAAATTGCGGCGTCTGTTTGTAATGTCAAAATAACAACTTTTACGGTATACGGTAGTTATAACAAAAAAATAGTTTTTAAAATTTTTATCTGTCTGTCTGCCTGTTTGTTCTGTATATTTATAACCTCCTTGGTTCCGACTAAGCTCAAAAACGGCTTGACTGATTTTGACGGGACCTTCACAGGCAGATAGCTAATGTTATAAGAAGTAACTTATGCTACTTTTAATTTAGAAAAATAATTAGGGATCCGCGCAAAAAATTAAAATGCAATCGTAATAAATTTCACGCGGGCTAAGTCGGGGGAACAGCTAGTAGTTTATAAAATTTTTGTCTGTCTGTCTGTTTGTTCCGGCTAATCTCCAAAAGGGCTGGACCGATTTTGACGGGAACTTAACTGACAGATAGCTGATGTAATAAGGAATAACATAAGCTACTTTTATTTAAAAAAAGAATAAGGGTTCCACGCAAAAAAAATTAAACCCACGTAGTCCACTTGTAACAATCCCAACTCGGACGAAGTCGCTGGAAACAGCCAGTATATTAAATTATTCAATGAATTATTCAATTTGAATACCATTAAATGTCATTCTTAATTCAAGATTTTTTTATTTCCTAGTTTTCGTTGTTTTTAAACCCCGCGACTCGGGAAGAGTTGTAATGAACATGATGATGATGATAGCATATCAACTTTATTAAATTAAAACCAAAATTACAACATTTCTATTTTTTAATTTTGGTGTTACTAAAAGAATTCACATTAATAATATATTTTCGCAACGCAGAGCAACAACTGTCGGCAGATCAGCCCACGCGTCCTAAAAACGAAATTAGATCATGGGAATTTTATATGCATCTCTATAACAATTGATCCACTTGTTATATATTTTTTACAATAACAATTTAACCGGAAACTTATGGTGACGAAATTTAACATTAAATTGCCATTTCCGCAGACATATTAATAGATAATTATTATATACTGGATGACCTTTTTCAGCATCTGGAAAATATAAGGTGTAACATCTGAACGGAGTAGAATCCTATGGCACTCATATATTACAAAAAATAAAAACAAAAATTTTGAATTAAATGAATAAAATAAAATCTATCGAAAATGAAATCGTATATAAAATATATTTTAACTATGCCACTACCTTAGCGTCTTTTTCTACGACTCGGTAAGCTTTTCACATAACTCGGAACGGCCTTTAAACATACAATAACCGATGCTTAACCTCGGAAGTCTTGACCTTTTCTTCTAGTAGGTTGATTTTTTTAAATTGCTATACATAAGCAGCAATTAAAAAATGGTGCTTCGGTCCCAGACATGTATTTGTTTACTTTTTTAATTATGATATTTTGGTCCTAATAAAATTGTATGTGACCATATATTTTTTTGAATTATGATAATTTAATAGGAGCATTTTTGATGGATCAAACTAGGTAAGACACATCATTTTATTTCATTAAGCGGATATTTTACCATCTTTAAGATCGTAACTGTTGAAACTTTTTCAGTTGAACATATGGTTAGATCGACATGTGTGATATGAACACGATTGGTCCTTTTTTTCGTGATCCCGTAGGGTAATCCGGTCATCACATTCCTTCTTAGCGTTGACGACTTTTGGCCTAGTTACTATGAATCGTTTTTCTTTTTTGCACTAGCGAGTACCTACATTCGTTAGTTTCGTGGGCAGCATCTGCAGTTGGTAACATGAGCACTGGCTTCTTATTTATCCTTTACGTCGTAGCTATAGCGCTGTGTGTAAGGATTTGGTAACAGCCTCTTTCTTTATATTTCAAACATATATCTGATTCTATTGAGCTTTGGGCTTCAGCAGGAATCCGGTCTTTATAACTGTATCAGTACATTTGCCTAAAGACTTGCGAATTGCGAAAACATTTCCTTTGTTAACTTTACTCTGAAAGAAAAGTGATATTGATACACTATTAACCATAACATAAACACTCACGCCTGTCACCCAGAGGGGTAGGCAGAGACTACAGACTTCCATTTGGCACGATCCTGACACACCTCTATCGCCTCCTTCACATCCATACACCTACGCATACATGCTCTTCGGTTTAGGGTACTCCTAATTTGGTCCGTTTTCAATAAATCGCCTAGGACGTCCCTTTCCGACTCTGCCATTCACTTCTGCAACATAAATTTTCTTTGTCACTTTCCTCATTCATTCTTTCCACATGACCAAACCCGACTAAACCAAACTATTAACCCCGGTGCTGAAATTTCAGACAGAAAGGAACGGCACTCTCACCCAATCCCAAGCCAGCTTCTGTGTATGACGGGAACGTCGTTTTACTCTGGTAAATCGCCATATTGAATATTAGACCACTTGGGTTTGCCAAGTTAAATATCTCGTTATTTTCCTTATTTTCTATCCACCCTGGTTAAGGGCTGGTGTCAGTTATCAGCACTTGTTGCATTATGTTGTATACTAGGCAATTAACACGTCCGCTAATAGTATTTCGTGGCAAGGAAGTATGGTTAAGGTCTTAATTTTCTGCGTTCTCATCACCTTCCCTTTCCGAAGAAGAATTTTCATTGGCAATGGTTAATTGGTAAATATTAGAGATGAAACGGATAGCTGTTTGGCTGGATATCGGATATTTGACCAGTTTTATTGCCGGATAACCGGATATTCGGCCGCCGGATATTCTGCCAAACATTGCCGTTCGGTGCATCGCAAGAAGCGAAAAGTAAAGCCAGTGCAAACTGTTCGCGATCGTGACCTTTATATTTGGTGGGCAGTGGGTATTGCTACACAATACCCTGATTTATCAAAGTTTGCCAAAATCTATCTTTCAGCACCCTGCAGCAGTGTGTACAGCGAAAGACTTTTTTCTGAAGCTGGCCTTGTTTATAAAGACAGATGAAACCGCTTGTTACCTTTCAATTCAGAGAAATTAGTATTTATTCACAATAATTAGCCCCTAGCTACCTAGTACTATTATTTATTCTGTGCCTTAGCGCAGTACGAGTACTAATTTTGTAAGTTTGAAAATGAAAATTTTGTAATTACTGGTTATATTTGTTTAGTGACATAAATGAAGTACTTAACTAAATTTGATATTTTGTCTTTTTTTTAAATCCGGTATCTGGCCGGATAGCTATTTGTTATCCAGTATCCGATAGCCGAATACTGGATAGCTACTAGATATCCATTTCATCTATAGTAAATATTGTTACGCGCTCAAGTCGACGGCACTAGCGCCATCTAGTCTCGAACCGAAGAACTAAACTTCTTGAAGTTGAAACACGAACTCTCGGTACCTTGCGCGTGTTTACTTGAATATTCTGGATATTTCGCTGCTATTTTATATAAATAGGCGCTGCAAGACGCGATCGGGGAAGTATTGAAGTTGGCGAGACAAGCGAAGCTTCGGAGCGGAATAAAGTGAATCAGTGTGATTAATTATTAGTGTTTTTAACTTTAATTAGTGTAAAGTGAATTAAAGTGTTAATTTAGGTAATTCTATCGGCAATTTTTATTGTCACGAACCACAAGCTCGTAACAATATTCTTTCTCTCCACCTGAGTTAAATACGTAACTTTCAAAATGAAAATGGCAGTAAAATACTTATAAAATATATACCTACTAAGTACTTTCAACGCGTACTCAATCTCAATATCGAGCATAGTTAGCCATAAATAATTACAAGATAATGAATATTAACTTGTTTTAATATACCGCTGTGTTGCAGTGTAGTAAGTTTGTTGAAACGGGATCATAATATTGTAATGATATTCAATATATGGTCGTAAGTTTCTCGACTTTATTTGAGATAACGATATTTGAAAACTGAACGTTTTAAAATGACGACTGTGTAATAAAATGCATGATAAAGTCACAAACGAAGAAATCCGCAGAAAAATAAGAAAAATTGACATAGCCCAGCGGATCAGCAAGCTGGATTGCTAACGGGCTAGCTTAATAAGTAGCTAAATAGCTCGAGTTACCTACAACCGATGGGGTAAAAGGTTATTGAGCACCCTCGTACTGGCATGTGTCTCCTATAACTGAATGTAGTCTATAAGGGAGGCCTTTTCAATAGTGAAAATTACAGTGAAGTTACTGATAGGGTATAACGATAATCACGATGAATTAAAAACACGACCAATATTCGGTGAAAGTATTTTCTAACACACTCCTAATAGGTACTTGTAAAAATTAAACAGCATTATAAATGCTTCAAGTAATTTAGTAAATTATCATTATAAACGTTTACAAGTAAAACATTCCTCAATGTAAACTATTCGCTGCGCCTACTTTTTTCGTTAAACAGATTGTGGAAAAAATAGAAAAGGGCACTTGAACAAATTTCAACGACCCCGCTGTTCAAGTTAAGCCGCACGTTGAACTCAGTTTCTAAGGCTTTTGTATAATATTTGTTGCACAACATGTATAGCATACATTTCGATATATATATATATACATATATTTTAATTGTGACTTATATAATTATACATCACGAAGAACAAAAATATAGTAAATACAATCCATATACAGAGTTGTTTTCAAAGAACCATATAGACTTATCTTATTATACTACTGCGTAATAATAACAAACTATTGTTGCAGATTTTAAAAGTACGGTAAATGATGCTTCTACTTTTATTTGAATTTATCCCAAATTGAATGTGATTGTTGCCCAACGTTTTTGCCTACCGATCGATATTTACGAATGTGAGTGTGTGCGCAGTAAAATCACTTAAAATAATGCATTACCCCGCATATTAAATTAAAAAGATAAAAAGGTTGAGTTGATTAATTTAGTTGAGAGTTGAGTTGTTGAAATGTTTGAGATTTTATTAATTTTTCTTCGCCATTTGCCTATACATATTACTTATTCTGAATCTTCTCTGCAAATTTGGCCGGGTATTGCTTATTGCAATATAACCCTGTATAATTAGTTTTAATATATTATCTTTCATAAGATATTAGGTATATAACTGAGATTTTTTGTTCTTTGTTATAGAACGTAGCTGTAATACGCAAGTCGGCCATCTGTGCTAATTTCTGTGGGACAATCCCACAACAGCAATTGTAATCTCTCATTCTCATAGATAATATATAAAGTCTGACTTTAAAAAAAAAGTCCGCCGTTGAATCTGACGTTCAGTCACGAATTGAATAATTCTTGCCATCGCCACTATCATCGTTATCATCATCATACCGCCTTTAGCTTGCGGTTTGGAAAGAAACCTGAGAGGAGAGAAAAGTAGTGACAGTGACAGATTTATTTGGGATTGAAAATTACTTTCTCAACACCGAATATCAATAACAGCCTGGCCACGGGACATTCGCCGTAGCGAAAATTCACGCGGCGCGAACGGCGAGGCGTCTAGCGACTAAAACAAATGTATAGAAATGTATGGAGCATGCCACGCGTAGCGGCGAGTGGCGACGCGACCGGCGAAATTTACCGGGCGAATCGCGCGGGCGACTGGCGGCGCGGCGGGCGACTGAAACAAATGTATGAATCAGTACGGTGCAAGCGAAGGAAGGAATCGCGGCGGCAAACGCGGCGAATAGTATAGGGAACAAAATATTTTAGTTGTTTTCGCCGCGAAAAATGCCGGGCCGACAAAAACAACTTAAAATTTTATCTCCAATTCTGGTTGAGTATTAACAAGAATATAATCGCAGGTTTCAAGACTCATTCTGGTAAATACTCGAATTTTTTTTCTAGATGCATTCTATTTGTTGTGGAATTCTCCATCTATAACCCGATTCCTATTCAAATCAAGTACTCCGCAATCTCATCCAAATATTATGTCTTGAATCAAAAAACAATTACTTTCTAAGCAATATCGAGATAACTTTGATAAAGACATTTCACTCTCGGCCTATCTGGTCGCGGCGGCAAACGTGACTTCCCGTGGCCCTCAAATCGCGCCGCGCGAATTTTCGCCCCGCCTGTCGCTTCGCCGTTCGCACCGCCGATCCCTGTGGCCAGGCCGTAAGGGTCATTGTACATTACAACGGAACGGCCCCACACGACCTCACCTTACACTGAAACTTTGAAAATGAGCTTACAAGCTTACATCTTACAATTGTCTTAATAAGGTACGTAACGTACGTAATATAGATAAAATAACTACAAATGTTTGCTATTATTTGAGACAACGGTCAGCATACGCGGTCACACCTGCGTAAAGTGGTATGGTAACGTATCATCTCTGTTTAAATTATGATATCCAAATATTCTCGTCGCGAATTCTCTCTCGGGTCTCGGCACGGTGGCACACTACGGTGTTGGTCTGCGATGGAACGGTCTAGTAGGCGTTGTTACGTATACTTTTTAAGAAGAACAGTTTTGCAAGTATCGTAATGGTTACGGTCATGATATGGAACGTTATAGTAGGTAGTCAACTTAATAATAAAATGTCTGCTAGGAATGGCTCTGCAAACTTCAAATCAAGGTGTTATAAAATAAACTTGCGACTGCACTGCTAAAATTTCCTGCGAATAACCGTTACAATCGTTCATCTAATATATAAAAATAAATTTTTATTTGTTCGTATTTTATTCGCTACCATACCGTTCATCATATGCAGTAAAACTTTGTCAACTTATTGCTTGAACTTGCGCGAAGGTTATAGGCATAGTACAATTAACTTACAGCACAAGGCGCATTTATATGTACATATATCATTCAACTTCATTGAATGTATTAACATTCCTAACTAAACAACAAAACTCTTCCAAATTTAAAACGATATTTACACAATTATTTAGCAACGCGCCGGGTACCAACTAGTTTAAAATAAATTACCGCAATCCGTTTCACTTTGTTTGCCAATAAATTAGATTAGAAATTATGTTATGAAAGCAATATTAATTAAAGCAACACAAAAATATTATACTATTTTAATATATTACCAATGAGGCCGAATGAATTACCAACATTTTTAAGTTTAAATATAACAAGAACAGTAAACTAATTTAAAAAAATTGGTTCGGATTGGAAACAAATTGACATCTATAATATATAATTATAGTATCTAATGGGCAACACGCGAAAACTGTTAAACAAGAGCACACAATGAAAGAAAAAAATTAAGAATAATACAGTAAGTACATTAGGATAATATAATGGTCATCCGGTTAAAATGTTCACATTCTTATAATTTAAAAACTACACCTTTGTTTTCATAGATGGCTTTATGATCAGGTCAATCAAATAATTAAGGGTCAAAAGGGTGTTGCTTTATCGACACCATTTTGACAGTTGACATTATAGTAAAAATATTTTAATCGATTTTAGTATGGTGTAGTGTAGTTAGTTCTTTTTTTAAGATGATTTTTCGAAGTGTTCTTAATTTTTATAGTATACGACTTTGTGTTTTTGTTTGTATCCGCCTCCTAGTTTTGGTTTTACAGGGCGGCAAAGCTTAAGATGACCATATTACACTCTCGTATCTTATTTATTTTAAAGTATTTACATACATTTTGAAATTTTCTACTTGGACACTGTATATTTATTAGAAAAGACACGAAATAGTATTTATATAAATCATATGTCACTTTTACGTAGGTAGTAAGATTTTTCAGATAAACTTTATTAATAATGTCTATTAGTATCACGGTAGACGGTAAAAGATGCGATCTGTATAACTCCAAAGCTGGCTATCTCGGTGCAGTATTGTCTACAGCGGCCATTGTTGGAGTCAGGAAACAAGCGCTAGCTCCGTTGCCAGTTACGCAAAACAATCATTATTCAGCTATCGGGATAATAATGCGATGCGATGCATGACTGATTTCTATGCAACAATTTCTTTAAAATGCATCGAGAGCCTTTAAAATCAGCCTATGGTACTCGTACCTATGAGTTTCATGCCATTTTGTAACTTGTTTCACTATTGCTGTTGATGCTATAAATAATTATTGTTTTACTCGCCGTAAAGATAATAAACGAGTTATAACTAAAAATTATGTTAGGTGTACAGTCAGTAGTTTTTATTCATTGACGCCTTATAGCTCTACTGCCTTAAATAAAATGGTAGAAGGGCGGACTTAACGCTTTTTAGCGTCCACTCCCGGGCGTAGTGAAATATGGTGGAAAATGGTAGGCGCAAAAAATGAAAAAACATTAGAAATAAATTTGAGAATACTTGAAACAATAACAATACATATTCATAAAGGTTCATATATTATAAAGGCTGTAACTTTCAATGTTTGACACATATTTTTACGTTGTAGAGCCACGCTATATACATATTATGGTTGTAGCACGAATAGGCCGGTGCGACCGGTAAACAACCACGCTCTCACAGAATACCAGAGTGAAATAACAACTTAATACTACTGTGTTTCGTATGGTGAGTATAGAGATCCAGAGACATTCCATCTTAGTACTCAGGGGTGACAACGCATGTGCGTTTTGATTCTTATTCGAGGATAAATGTAGAGGTCTATGGGCCACAGCATCCACTTGCCATCAGGTGGACTGAGTGCTCGTTTGTCACCCTTATCCTATAAAAAACGTGTATTTGTATTTCTTTCTTGAACATCGATCACGCTTATATTGTTAAAGTGATTATTACAGTGTAATTTGTTCAAGTTCATGCGATGTTAATTTTTACAGTTCGCGTGGCTGGCTCTACTGACCTCGATCTGAACATTAGCGCCCGACGACTTCAGCTGTCTGTGTACCATCCACAACATTTTTACACTGTAACTGATCAGAGATCAGTAATGATAGCAAATAAACTTGGACATTTAATTATTTATCGACGATAATTTAAAGTTGACCATACGGTGCCATGATGCAGTGATCATAACGTTTCCTCATAAAGTGTCCCCTTGGTCAGGATACTAAGCTACTACGTTGCGATTCATGGGTTCGAATTTGAAACAAATTATTAGTTTTCGGGTCTGATCGACACATGATCTATTTTATTAATTTCTACTTTATCTTCGTATATTTAGCGTAAATAAAATTATCTTCTTTAGTAACACTGGTAGTTATCACTGCAATGGTTCATCTATATTAATAAAATTATTAAAATATATCAAGAGTCGTCCAACTTTTGTATATAAAATTAACAATTTAAATTAGTAAGAGCATTGAGTGAAAAATCTGACACGGCTGAGTTCGTTACTGTATTTAATATACATAAATTTTATACAAACATACATAAATGCTTGAAACAATTTCACAAAAAGAAAATATGTAAAGTTAATAATTAAGAATAGCATTAGCAGAAAAAATATCTACGGAATCAACATTGAACGCGTTCCATAATACACTTTTTATTTTAATTTTAAATAGTGCTATTTCCCAAAACCAAAAGCCATGCTGGCGTTTGCCACCGCCGCCTAGGTCAATATTCCACGTTAAGAGAGCATCGCTAATTCAATTATAACGACCTTTCTATTGGTGTCAAATGTCGTCCAGTGGAACATCGCACCGACGAACATTACATATTATGTTTTATTGTGAAATTTACAGACCTACCAAGAGCAGAGTGTAAGCAACGCTCGTGAAGTACCTGCCATGGTTGCCCATTCGAGTAATTGACAGATGATTAGAACCGTAACAGACACACGCGCATTCGCGCGATTGTTCACAATGTGATTTATATCGTCGCGAACACAGAATGCAGACACGTATTGAGCTCTACTTAAGCAATACTCGTAAAATACTGCATGGACGGTTATCTTAAATAATTATTATTCACGTAATGCGCACGAAATTTACATGACGTGAACAAAGCACCTAATGCGCGAAGTAATTTGAGATCACAAATAATTGGCGAGTGTAGCAGCGACATCCAATTAAACTTACATTAAAATACTTTCCCCCTAACGTGGATGTTTGCGCTCGCAGGCGCAGACAATGAGACCTGGGCGGGCTAGTAGTGAAAGTTTACTCGGCCTGTCTGTATACATTAATTTATTTGAATTATATTCTGTTTATATGCGAACTAAATCTTGAATTTCATTTTGGTGAAACAATATCTACTTACACACTAACACATTCAGATAAAAATAACGGTATAGTAACGACGCGTTCCATCTTAGTTCTCAGGGTTAAACAATGCATTCGCATTTTGATTTTTAATCTAGGTTGGATTTGATATCTAGGGGCCACAGCAACTACTTACCATTAGAACTGTGTGCTTGTTTGTCGCCCCCACTTTTATAAAAGAGTTTCCACCCAAATTCGTTAAGACTGGTTGGTCACCGTGACCGAATTTTCGTCTCAACGAAGACTAGCCAGTAGCCATATGCGCAGGACAGGATTATATTGTACGAGCGTGTGCACTATCATAGGTGCACTCTGTTCCTTCACACTCACAGTCCGATGGGACGGAAATCGATACGATAGAAGACAACAGGCCCGGAACCAACGGGCTTTCCGATTTTTCGAGGCACAGGGTACTACTACTACTACTCCTACTCTGGGCTGCCACTGAGAATTTCATAACAGAAAACCAAAATAACTGATTTTGTTCTGACTGTGAATTCGAACCCGGGATCCCATGATCATCAATCGCGCTCAAGTCGCGTCAAGTCAAGCATAATGCTGTATCATATTAATTCATTTACCTTGGCTTAATAGACTTAATGTTGTCCTTTATATTTTCATTTCGTATAAATATTTATGCATGAACCCATCGAGTGTTAGGTAAGTTACTTAATAAACACATCTACAAGGTTATATATTTTAACAACACGTGAATTCCAAAGAGTATGTCAATATTTTCTTAAGATATGTATGTATCCAAGAAAACTTTATTTAATAATCTAACATTTTTTACATCCTGCTATGAAAATATATGATTTTCAAAATATCGAGACGTGTTTACACACACACACGCACGCACGCACGCACATCCACACACCCACACATATATATACACCACACACACACACACACATATATATATATATATGTAGGCGCGCGCGTGTGTGTGTGTGTGTGTGTGGGGTGTGTGTGTGTGTGTGTGTGTGTGTGTGTGCGTGCGTGCGTGCGTGCGTGCGTGCGTGCGTGCGTGCGTGCCCCGGGGGAGCGGCGCGCAGTGTGCGGCCCAAACAAGATTTAAAGTTTTTATTCAAAAATTAAGTAAAAGCCTTTTAAGAGCGGCTATTAATTAAGAGTTAATATGGAGTAAAAGTATTCATGGTGACATTCATAATGCATCTGCATCGCTTGGGGATTCTCAGAATGGGGTGTCAATATCCTGTTGAAGAATATTGTTCCAGGTCTTACCTACTTAAATACGTAAAAAGTTGTTCTTCTATAACTAAATTTTCAGGAAAATCCCTGAGATCTTTTTTGGAGCATATCCCAAGCATGCTCAATTGGATTTAAATTTGGGGATTGCGCTGACCGTTCTAGGGCTGTAACATCATATTTGTGCAATCAGGCTGTTACCACCATGGCTGTATGTGAACGGGAATTGCCATGCATAAGCAGGAAATTTTGACCCATTTGTGTTGGATGTATTAAGACTATTGGTTCTAGCACCTCATCACGGTATTTTAGAGCCGCCATAGTGAACTCTATCCAAACGAGGGGCTTCGTGCAGTCTTCTCCACACAGTTTCACAAGCACCTGGTGTTCAGACTTATCACAATAAACCCAAGTTGAATCAAAAAGATATTTAAGTAGCGTTTTTCAACAAAATAATTTTTACTGGAAACGGGGCATTCCATCTTAGTCCTCACGGGTGACAACGCATCTGCATTTTGATTCGTAACCGAGGATAGATGTAGATGTTTATGGGCCACAGGAACCACTTACCATCAGGTGTAGACATGGAACGAATAGTGGTACTCGGCCGAATACTCGGCTTTAAAAAAAACGCCGAAGTGGGCGGCGCGCGGTTTTTTCCCGTTACACAGAGTTAGGGATGAAACGATACGAGTAAATACAAGGACTTATTTGATACTTTTCTTTCGATACCAAGTATTTTGGTATCGATACTTTAATACTGAATACTAAGTAGTATCGAAAGAAAAGTACTTGTATCGGTACTTGATCAGTCACACACACACGGACACTATTGATGAGTGATTACAGATTAGGTACTTGTCAAATAATTCATGTTCGAGAGATTGTTTTCGTTATCTGCCGCGAAAATCTTATCGAAAAACATCTAAAAAAATTATTGATTTTAGGAAACACATAAAAAAATTCATTCAAAACGTACTTCTGAAGAAGAAACAAGCCGCTGACGCATCAACCAGTTACCTACTTAATGATCCTAAGAATTCCCCTGCAACAGAGTTAGCTCATTACTTAAGCGTACCAAGGGCCGCAAGAGAGGCAAATCCATATAAATGGTGGGTTTCTAATAAAGGCTATTACCCCATCTTGGGAAAAGTTGCTGCTCAATACTTATCAACACCCGCCAGTTCAGTTTACAGTGAACGGCTTTTTTCAGAAGCGGGCTTAGTATACGAAGCAAAAAAAAGCATACTAGATCCAAATAGCCGCGAAAAACTAGTGTTTTTGCATCACAATCATCCTCTCTTAAATTTTAAATGTTAGTCAAAATAATGTTGTATAGATTATGTACGTTCTCAATGTTTCTGCTGTTTCTCATGTACCTGATGTTTTAATGTGTCTAATATAATAATAATGATAAAACTGGCTTTTGTCTTTATTTTTCTCTGGAATATAATTAAGACCGGGTACTCGGTACTCGGCCGTTAATACCCAGTGTGCGGCCGAACCCTAAAAAAGGGCTGAATCCGCCGAGTACCGAATCCAAACCGAGTACTCGTCCCATATCTAATCAGGTGGACTGTGTGCTTGTTTGTCATCCTATCCTATAAAAAAAATTACAGTGAGTACAAAATTCACTCCCTCTAGTCTCTAGTTCAACAAAATTTTTACCGCCAACACATTTTTTTTAATAATTTTTGGAATCAATCTATCTATATAAAACATTAAAAAAATTACCTATGTCCGTAGACTGAAACCATTCAACAGATTTTGATGAAATTTTTTGTGTGTGTTCGAGATCCAGAAATCATTCGTGCGAAGCCGGGACGGATCGCTAGTCTGGAATAAATGACGAACAATTCGATATTCAAAATATTTTATGGTGGACAGTACTTTTTACTTGATCAATGTTATTAAAAATATTGCTATACCGTGTTGATGTGTTTATTATTAAAAAATAATATTTCCGTGATTTTGTTTTTAAATTTATGTAGTAACGAAAAAAAAATTAAAAGTAACCACACAAAAATTAAATTGTATTGTAGAAAAGAAAAACATAATGTGCCAACTCTACCATGGGGTAAATTTCGAAGCCGTCTGTATTCTTTAGCAATATTATGACACCAACAGTCCCTTGATTTAGCTTTGCAGCCTATCCGTGTCAAAAGAAGAATGGCGCACAATAGTCAGAGCTACATTGTGAATTTATTACCTGCTCGGTAACGACAAACAAAACGGGCGCAAGGTTGCTACGGCTACCATATTGCGGGTCCACGGACGTGACAATTAAAACTGAAAGGAAACCTGCTTTTTTCATGACAGTAATATTGTTCATTAAATATGTACTTGAACTTACGTCTATGGTGTTATATTTATTTGTTAGCTGGCCCACTTTCATTAATTGGATCCCGCATTTGATAGTCCCCTTGCTGCCATAAAAATTTTGTTTTAATTGCTTGCGGATCTGTTATAACTGTTATTAAACACAAAGTAACTTGTATGATATTTTACTTTTTAATTTTGGCCACAGCAACAACTTTTGCATTCGCAAGATACACCAGATATCACCAAAATGGTAAAGGCAACTTAATGGCACTCTATTTCATTTGCCATGGAATGCACTCGTATCCGATAGCTCACTGTTGATGATTGGGTATGACCCAAGCAGTACGCAAGCTCAATACGAGCTATGTTAAAGTTCGTTTTTATACTGGAGGTTGTCTTTTTTGGTTATTTAAAGGCTGTTTAAGCGCTTATACAGTTCTTATAAGCAAAAAATTATCACAAATTATACAGCTTTGTGCATTAGTAGCGCTGTACAGTAGCTGTACAAACATAAAAGAGCCTATATAACATGCATTATTGCTGTTATTTGGTGTTCAAAGAAACTAATAGACTTAGGTACTTAACTATTGTATTAAAATTATATTTTTAAATTATTATATACAATTTTTTTTATATACTTTATTGAAAGATGGCGACGTTTAATATCAGAGTAAAAATATATATTTAATATATTAATATTATACTCGAATTGAAGTTGACTTTTGACGGTGATAGTTGATTAATGAATTGAGAGTGCAAAATTAGATTTAAGGTCAACTTATTTTTTTTTATAGGATAGGGTGACAAACGAGCATACAGTCCACCTGATGATAAGTAGTTGTAATGTAAGCTCATTTAGTAGTTTTAAGTCTCCGCTATCACAATACACAACTGAACATTTTTCACCATTAAATTGGGGTTATGAAGTTACTGACTGAGTGTTCGGCGACCATTAAAATAAGTATATACTAAATATACTAAAATGTAATTATTATTTTTATATTTGTTTGTCTTTTTTGAAAATAAAATTCTTTAAACTTTAGTTGCTGTGGCCCATAGACATCTACATCTATCCTCGATTTGAATCAAAATGCAGATGCGTTGTCACCCATGAGGACTAAGATGGAATGTGTGTGTAGTATATTATAGCGAAACACAGCAGCATTAAGCTGATGTGTTTCGCTATATACTATTTTACGTTGGTATTCTGTGAGAACGTGGTCCTTCCCCGGTCGAGCAGACCCATTCGTGCTACAACTATACTACTAATATATTTTATGTTTTCTATCATATATTGACGCGCCAGTAAAATAACTAAAATGATATTGTAGTCGTCGCGCCATAAGCGAAATACACCGAAGCTTAAATCACGCTATCAACATTCCGAATCATAGACAGTATATATAGAACTTCTCCGAACTATCACTCGGAGTGTCGGCCGCTCCCCGGGCAGAACACCTTGCCGGCGGGAGATCTCCCCTTTCCTACCACGGCCGCAGTGGTGACTAACCGACGTGATCTGAACACGCAACCAAACAACCTTCGGAAACTTCAAGCTTCATCATCGTCATAGAATACCCCACCCATTCGCTCCCGAGCAGATATAAACTGCAGTCTTCATATCCTGCAAGCCATCTAGCTTCACAAGGTTCATCATCGCAGCACTGGAATAATAATGCTTCCTGTTCCTTCAAGCTACTCTCTGCGCTATACAGTGTTCGGCACGGCTCTGAGCCTTACTGCTCGCCTCTGCTTCACGGCACTCTCGCAGATTACTTGCCTTCTTCTCGACTCACCGCAGACTACAAGGCAATCTCCTGGCACTTGCACATTTGTCGGCAACTAGGCTGCACTATCGACCTCCGGTCTGAGCAGGGGGGTGATGTAGTGGCGCTGTCGTCGCGCCACAAGCGAAATACACCGAAGCTTAAATCACGCTATCAACATTCCGAATTATAGACAGTATATATAGAACTTCTCCGAACTATCACTCGGAGTGTCGGCCGCTCCCCGGGCAGAACACCTTGCCCGGCGGGAGATCTCCCCTTTTCCTACCACGGCCACAATATCGTCGAGGTAAGGAACAGAGGGAAAAGCTTGTAGAGAGTAAACGCCGCCCCAATAACTTTTACTCAAGCTGAAACAATTAAGTTATCAAGTATTTATCAAGCGAGCGTCCAATGGCTAAGGGATAGCTGATCGTAACTTATGCTTAGTAGGATTACGATTAGTTATTGTTGAATGGAAAAATAATCATATGCCGACCGAATTTCAGCGTACTATTTCTTAGATTCTAGTATGCATCGTATGAGAAAGGTTTTGGAATTTTTTCTTATTACTACCTCTGTGTGAAATACTCATGCTCCTTCATATATTTGAATAATATCTTTACCGTAGGGTTCAATTACGTTCACTTGATCCACATTATTTTCTCCCGGTAACAAAAGTATCAGACTTTAAAAATATTTATAAACTAGCTGCTCCGAGCTACTCCGCCCGCGTGAAATTTAATTTCATGGGTTTTAATTTCTTTTCGCCGCTTTAAAGATGGAGGGATAAAGTTATCATAGATGACTTACGCGATAAGATGGAGAAAATAGGTTCATTTAACCCTTAATACTCAGTACCGGTTTAAAGAGAAGCTTAGAAAGATATAGGTACTTGATATACTATATATTCAAAAGGTAAATAGAATTAATTCAAACTTTAAACAAATCGTAATTTAATGTTTTAAAGACATGAAATAAGATTCTTTGTGAAAAATAATTAAATAATTAAAGCCAAAATAATTAACGCCGACCCTTAATTATTTTCCTAAAATAAAAGTAAGTTACTCCTTATACTTATAACATCAGCTATCTGCCAGTGAAACTCCCGTCAAAATCGGTCGAGAACAAACACAGACAAAATTTTAAAACAATGTTTTCAAAAAAGCTGTTATTTTTACATTACAAACAGACACTTCAATTTTGTTTACTTATATAGATTTAACTCGGGCTGTTATTTCTCTCGCGGTCCTGTTCGGTGTTAAACTTTACATGAAACTAAGGACCGATGAAAGGAGATTGACGAAAGGTAATTACGCAATAGGACGGTGTCTCTAAATAATCTCGATGGCCACAAATTAAGCAAGATCTGCTTTAATTACGAGCGGATTACACAAGTCCCTTTCGTTTATACGCGGCCGTTCGAACGAATCTTAATAACATGATCCAATTATGAAATCTATAATTGGATCTCGTAATGAGAAAAGGGCTAATCAATTTAAGGAATTATGATATTATTTACATATTATTTAATTAAACTGTAGTTTAATTGTCATTATTTACTACTCGTGCGGTTAAAGAATGGGACTGAACATGGCGTCGCCTCTATTTATCTCCCGCTCGCACACTGTCGCTATCTTTACTCACACTCACACCCACCGATAGACTACAAAAAAATATTGCGATATGCATTTTTCGTACATGCTAAAACTTCAGTTCGAATTTTATTTGGCATGAATGGTAACCAAATACCATAAACTAAAAAAATTATCCCGGTTTTGCAAATTTGTGAGCTAGACGCATTCTGAGAGTTTTTTTTTACATAACTATTGTTGTTCTTGTTAATACTTTTGTAAAGTCGCTGTTATGGTTTTTGATTATTATGTATTGTAAAGCGTTGTTACATATTTCGCTTTTGTTGACTATTACGTTATTTGGAGTTTTTCTTTTATTATTTTATTTACATTCTGTTAACAATGGAGTATAAACGCAGGAAAGTACTAAATAGTGCTACACGTAAAATTGCATATAACGTAATAAAGTATTTTAAGGATGAGAAAAATCTGGAACGTAATTACCCATTGAAATATAGTAATGCAAGGGCGGGTATGACTACAGGATTGTCACTCGAATTAAAAAAGATGGTGATTACCAAATTTATCGTTAATTATAAACAAATAGATAGGTACAAATGGATAGGTACTACCTATCCATTTCTTTATAATTAACGATTCGAACAGACTATGTACCATTAAATAATAAATAAAAATATTGTATTCGCTATTCAATATTAGTTTTTTCAACCGTTGTCTGTTCTTAGGGTTCCGTACCCAAAGTGTGCCCCGTATGTAACGGTGCCATCGCACCGTTACATCCTATTAAAGTCCACTACTAAATAAGCCTCTCACATAGATTGCCTCATATGACGGACTTTGCCATAGTTGCCACGCTTCGCAAGCGGGTTAGCATCCGCAGTTTTTCTTATTTGTCATAAAGAAAATGCTTCTGCCCATCTCCAGATTTGTTTCCCTCTCTCTCCTCTTACGACACCTACATGGTAATATGGAGTAGTAGATATTCTTACACCGCCACCACGTGGCAGAGTGCCCAACGGAACCCTATTACTGAGTCTATCTGTCTTTTTGTCGCGCGGGCTGTAACTTTTTAATAGTTACTATAATGGTCACTTTAATCGCAAATTATGAAACTAATAAAAATTAAAGCCCAAGAGTGTCTTTATATAAGAAATCCCGAAAAAAGTTAATTTTCCAACGAGTTTTTGTTCGTCTTCTTCTTGTACCTTAGAAATTGTAATACCATCATTGGATCAAATTTTTCTTATTATTACTATAATAATACTACATACTCTATACTTAAATAACAAATAATGAAAACAAGATAAACAGTGAACTAGACTTGGTGGCCGGAACCCAGGGAGATGAAATGAATATGTAAATTTTCACTAAATATATTGAGGAAAAATTAACGGACGAGCGGGGTAACAAATGAAAATGACATTGTAGAACTTACAATTAATATTGGGTTGAACAGCGATTGTGAAAGCGATAGCTGCTACGATTCTAACAATGATCAGATCAAGAAGATAACCAGGGAATATCCGGAATTAAAGTGTTCTTTCTCTCAGACTCAGACGATTCTGGTGACTATTCATGTAGCAGAATTTTATTTTATATATAAAAAAATGTCTATAGAGTTTCTTTACTGTCTGACCTATTTGCAATATTTTATTAAATGTTATTTAAATTGTTATAAACTAAATTGAAGAAATACATTGTTTTATTTTATAGTCTTCGTGAATAATTTACTAACCTATACTTGTAAATAATATAAATGTTATTTTAAAATTAATGTGTCTACTTGTGTATGTAATGCCATTTAAATATTTTCCCACTAATAGAAAATTTACAATTAACCGAATAATATAACTAACGTTTTAATTAAAGCAATAACGGTGTATCGTTATTAGCGGGTTTTCGTTATTTATATTGTGCATGTTGAAGGTGCGGGCACTATGAGGCGCCATATACAATCCCATTCTTTATCCGTACGGGCTATACATATTATTTAATTAAGCTGTAGTTTTATTGTTATTAGTATTTATTTTAAAAGTAAAAGTTGCTGTAGCGTACTCTTAAAATACGAGTATGTTGATTGACTATAAAGTTCATTTGAATAGGTACTTAAAAAAATATATAGGAATTACTTTTATATATTTGTAGTTTCACTACAGAATGTACTATGTATATATTATATTTTAATACGTGTACACTTTATTTATGTAGTATGTTTCGCACCACCTAACAATTATCTTTGGCACCCAGGCCCAGGGTTGACTTGCAGAGATTGCCACATGACTTCATTCCGCCCTATATACGCTTTATCTTAGGGTCTTAAGTTTTTAAATAAATAAATGTCATTAAGGAAAAATAAAATAGTTGGTACAAGCAGGTACAGATACACACTGCCTAATGTAAATGTTGCTTCTACCTAATATGTAATTTATTCTGTGCTCTTACAATAAGCAGTGCCATCAGTATTCTGTTCCTATGTCGTGTCCGTCTAACTCATTAGGGGTATGTTCCGAAATACAACCCAGTACACTGTCGAATGCGAATGACGTCATGAATCGATGCTATACTGGGGATTCGTTCCAAAACATAGGACAGTATATGACGTCATATATTTACGCCATATTGGAAAAGTGTGGGCGATTATTTTGTCATTTTGTGCTCCAAAAATCATTTTATCTTCCTAATGAAGATACCAGCAATTATTCTATATTTTTTGTATTTTAATAAATAAAATCTATTTCTGGCATGCTTCATTCAACGCACACACAATTAAAAATTGTTTTAATGTGGCCGGATATCCGACGCAATATGGCGGCGGCACGCCAGTACAATATGGTGTCAGTTGATGACGTCATTTGCATTCGCCAGTGTACTGAGTTGTATTTCGGAACATACCCTAGATATGTTTTGACGTAGTTCCTAAAGAATTATATAAATCCACTTAATTATTTAAACAATAATCACCAATAAAATATCCGTGTATATTGAGGAAATACAGCCAACTTTAAAATCATTATATAGTAGAAATTAGCTATTAAGATATATTAAAGGCAATGCTCCGTTTTATAGTCTATTATAACGCGTTAATATCATGGAGCAACATGGCGATCTCATCGCAGCTAGGGTTGCCAGGTCTTACAACCGAAAAGTCGGACAAGCAGCGAGCCTAGCCAGAACTTATGGTAAAAAGACAGGACTTCCTTAATGTTTTAGTAAAACGACATATTTTAAAAGTAAAACAATGCCTTTTAAAAATTACCATAAAATCTTCCTAAATTCTAATGAAATAACAACAATTGAATTTATTCAGTCTTCTTTATTTATTAATCATTTAATAATTACGATATTAATTTAAATAATTGCAATAGTATGTATGTAAATACATGAAAATTTTAAAGAAATGGTCAAATTTTAAAAAGCCGGATATCGTCTAATTTGGCCGGACACGCAACCAAAAAGCCTGACTGTGTCCGGCTTTATCCGGACGCCTGGCAACGTTAATCGCAGCGATAGACCGACGCAAGTACATATTGTTATGTATTAGGCGTAAGTTACACGCCACAGATTACTCCCTTATTGCAGTAAGTAGAAAACTGATTAAACTTGACTTTGGGATATCTGCATATTCGAAAGATATGGGATAATCTGTATAATCAACTGACTCCCAAAATCTAGCAGGATAGGTAGAGGTAAACTCTCCCGTGCATACTATTTATATAAAATATCAATTAAAGCGATTAAGTACATAAGATATGACGTAATTCCTTTGCATAGAAATTAAGTAAATAACTATTTACATAAATGGTTATTAAATCAGTGTCATGCCATAAAATTCAATATAATAGCCTTTAAATATACTCGAACATAAAGATCTGTAACCCAGTGCCAATTTAGCTTACGAAACTGATTAAAGTACACATTAAGGTTTCTATATCGGGTAAATCGATTGAACGATACAAAACATGTGTCGACCAGGTGCCCTTGAGCAGAGGATACAGATAAAAAAGCACGAGGAGTGTTCAAAACAGTGTAGTATGTAGTATACATAAATGGACTTTTTCAAAATTCTGTCGCATTTTTTAATTTTGTGAAATTTCATCGTTCTAATAAAATATAATTTAAACATTATGACGTATGACGCCGACGACATGACAGATTATTGACACAAAACTTTTTGTTACAAGTACATTTGACAACACACCCTCATAGAATGTCTTTAAATGGGAAATATTATTACAAAAGTATTGTTATAATGTAATTAAATAAATTAAAAAAAAATCGAAAACTCCATGCACTAAACTAGACACTTTTCGTAACTTAAATAAATATACCTAGTGGTAATAGTTCATTCTTCATAAACCAGCAACACCAACAGTCCACTGCATAACATGAAATGAGCCTCTCCCATTTCCAAAAAATAACATTTCGCGCCTTTGACGCAGCCCCCCATCATTACACGTAATATACTAGATGGTATCTATAGGAAGTCCATATTTTTCTTTTATACCCATAGGATGAAATTGCATTACAATGGTGATTCGATATTATTTAAAAAAAATCAATGTGCGGGCATCTCAGGTACATACATAATATAAATACTGTATAATATTTATATTGTTGCGGATGTTTAGAAAAAGCACTAATTAATGATCTTTTGAATTGATGGAAATTAACAACAAGGCCTAGTTTTAAGCTTGACAATTGTATGATGAATTGTTTCTGAGTACCTACACAAAAAATTATTTCTCATTTCGTTTATTTTGTTTTATTTAATTTTTGTCATGTTGTATTATCGTATTTTTACAGCTGCATAAAAATTACTTTGACCATCTGATTTACGATTCGTTCGTAGTATATAATTTTTCGATCTTGTCTCACGTCGGTATCCGATTGGCTGAGATCGACCTTCGAGGTAGGCGACTATTTCTTATTTTACTTTATAAAATAATAATATATGAAAGGTAGCTGCTGAGCAACAACATTGATATTTTACGATGACTACTTTTGGAATATGAAAACAATTAAAGGTAAATTGACTGCGAAATATAAACGTTAATGAACAGTTAAAAACATTTCGAACGCTGTTATTTAACAAATTGTAATAATGAGGTCGTGTTGTATTATTGCTCTAATGGAATATTTTAATTTTGACGCTCTTTTATTTCATTTTATGTTAGTGGTTTCTTTGAAATGGCGTTTATTTCTCTCCAGGTTTCTCTTCTATTAAGATAAATGGATTCGTATTACAACGCCTTGTGTAATTTCACACCTCATTAATAAATAATAATGCAGTTAATAGTAGGGAGGCCCGATCGGAAAACCAAAATATCTGAACAAAATTTGAATATGTCAGGATTTTGGTGTTGTTTGTCATTTCAACACTTAATTTATAGATTGCCACATGTATTTGGAATTGGGATTTCATGAGTCTACCAATTTGGATTCCTTAGTCGTATTTAGAAAATATTTAAAATTCAAAAAATTTACTTCAAAAAGTTACGTCCCACTGCTGGGCTCAGGCCTCCCCTCATTTCTAAGAGGGTTTAAGGAAGTGTCCGCCGCGCTGCCCAAATGCGTGTTGACGAACTTCACATGTCTTCGAAATATTTTTTTTTCTTATTCCTCAGACATGCAGGTTTCCTCACGATGTTTTCCTTCACCGCCGAGCAGGTGGTAAATCAGCACTTAAAATTGCAATTAACAATTTCATTGGTGCCGGCGGGGATCGAACCCGGGCTACTCGCGTTCTGTTATATTTATAGGGAGCGTTAACCACAGAGCTACCACGGCTCTTATTTATCATTTAAAATTATCATTATTATCATTTAAAATCTTATTTAAAATTTCGGGAGAATCCAGACGAATTCCGACCATCTGGCAACCCTAACTAGCAGGAAAAAATGCAAAGTTGCTGATGCACCCTCGAACTAGTTATGCTGGTTCTCATCAAGAGTCTTCAACCAATCAATCGGTTTTAGAGTCTTCTCCATGCGTCAGAAAGCGCCAAAAGTTGACAACAAGTAGCATAATTACCCTTATAGGGTGTAATGATTTTCCTCGTCATTGCTGTTTAGATGGAATATTAAAAAAAATATTTGAACTGCAACGCTGAAAGAAAAAACTTACTGTATCACCATTGAGCTATTATGTACTAAAGTACATATTACTTCAATGTGTATCACATAATATTTTAACTCCATGTGTTTTATTAGCATCAATACTTGAATAGTATTTATTTGATATGCTGTTTTTATCTAGGTGTGTAGTTTTCGGTTGTGTTATTTTGTACACGGTAGTATTTTCGTTGTGTCTCACTTAAAATAAAAATACATATCATGGCAACTTATAACAATATTTTCTTTCCATTTTATGCAACAAGGAAGTATTTTATTCATTTTAACAACACAGATACTTAGCTTTATCAGTTTACAATTTTTTAAATCGTAGTCGTAAATCGTCGTAGTAAATCGTAGATAAATTATGGTGTCCCGCGAGTAAGCACTTTTTTCATTATCTTTATATGTTTCCCTCTAGGTTTCCATTATAGCTTTATGTTTCAGTATCTTAACAGGAAGCCGTATTGCAGGATTTCAATTTTTATTATCAAATAAATAAAAGTGAAAAGCACTCCTTTAATAACGGTGTTGAAACAGAAACATCCTTTGTTCTAGATTAAGGCAAAGCTTTCGTCAGGAACACGGGCGGTAAATTTTATCGCGCGATCTTGAAAAAGAAAATCAGTTTTTCGTTTAATAGTTTTTAAATAATGCCAGCTAATATCACAAAAATTAGAAAAATAGCTGTTGTAATAATTTTCCTATATTATTGTAAGATTTTTGAAAAAAAGTGCATGAGTTTTTGTAGCTCTAGTGGCCACAGATGGCCTTAAACCTTGCTACGTCACTATTTACACTACGAATTCCTAATTAGCGATAGCGAACAATGCATAATATACACAGGAAATTCGAATAGTTTCTTTAGTGGTAGAGCCTCTCTGCAGCTATATTATGGTTGTAGCACGAATGAATCGCATCGATCGGGGAAGTATCACGCTCTCACAGAATACCAGTATAAAATAGCAGCTTAATAGTGCTGTGTTTCGCATGGTGATTGTAGCGAACCGGAGACCCGTTTTACTGGAATCGAGGCTTCCATCTTAGCCCTCAAGGGCGACAAAGCATCTGCATTATTCTGATTCTTAATCAAGGTTAAATGTAGATGTCTATGGGCCACAGAATCCACTTACCAACAGGTGGACTGTGTGCTCGTGTAATAAAAAGCGTAAATTAAAAAAAAATTAATTTACGCCAACTTATCTTCAATACACATTTTTATCCCAAGTAAAAACGTATTTAAAATATTGCAACATTTTACTTAGTAAAATTGATTTATGTAACATATTATATGCTGTTAATTCAATATTGCCATTGCAATATTTAAAATAACTACACTTGAGTCGAGGTTAGCACTTGTTACAAAGTGACGAAATGTAAAATGACTTCCTAAATGTTTACTATTTGTATTGCGACTATGTCACACACTCACTGAATGTTTTGAATACACCGCGTGCCTTACTTTATATTAATTAGCTTGTTATTGATAAAGGTACAAAATATTTTAGTTATCCAACACATTATTTCGAAGCAACAATTGGTTCTACAAATAAAAACATTGTTAGTTTCAAATACCTTAAATTACTTTGTCTATAATTTTCAGCTTACTTGCCACTTTTTTACTGCCGCCTGCCACAGTTCTGGGTATTTAACAACTAACAAGGGGTTGGTATATCGTCATCCATAGTTGTCTCCTACGACAACCACGGGGTGTATCCCATATACACCGCCACCACATATTATATGTGTTATTTTAACATACAGACGGACGAAATATTTTTGGTTTCACCGTTTATGTAATAAAAATATAGGTATATAATATATAAGCAGGAAAATTCTTAACATATATACTTTGAAATCCACACATTAACAATTTTGCTCGTAGTCCCTACCCGAGTCGTTGCTTGCTTGGAATTTGACCTGCTAGGAAACGTGTGCAATACCGAAAAATTCCTATTCCACAATTCCACATCAACAAAAAATAGTTATTCTATTTCCTATAATTTTATATGATAAGGGTGACAAACGAGCCCACAGACCACCTGATGGTAAGTAGATTTTTTTGAGCCTATCATCTACATTTATCCACAATTAAGAATCAAAACGCAGATGCGTTTTTACCCATGAGGACTAAAATGGAATGCCTCGTTTCCAGTAAAACGGGTCTCCGGATCTCTACACTCGCCATACGAAACACAGCTGTTTAGCAATTAAGCTGCTATTTTACGCTGGTATTCTGTGAGAGCGTGGTCCTTCCCCGGTCGAGCCGACCCATTCACGCTACAACCATACTATAGCTGCAGCGTGGCTCTACCACGCATAAATGACAGTGACGTTATGTAAATTCCTTCTAATTTTAAAATAAGATTACTCAGTTGCGCACTCAAAACGAGATTGAGCGACAAACATGAACTTACAAACTATCATTTCATATGTATTATGTTTTAAAATTTATAAGATTATAAAGATATAACATTAGATTTATATCAACATCATCACAGTCCATCACAAGTCTGTTGCTGAGCATAGCCCACCCCAAGGAATGCCACAAGGCACGGTCCAGAAATACCTCCATCCAACGATACACGATCCTACATGTTCTTCCAGGCCTTTACTCAATGTAGTAGTAGTGAGGGGCGGGGTACTTTTCACTATATGACCGGCCCATTGCCACTTCAGCTTAATGAAGCGTTGAGTTATGTCATTTACTCGGTTTTGCACCGGATTTGTAGGAAGTCTATCACACAGAGAAACTCCGACCCCCTTCATAGCTCGTTTAGCGAGCCGGCCGAGATACGACCGACTTTTATAATTACTATGTAGATCAAGTTCGTAATAGATGCTCGGATGAACTTAGAGATCGGTAGAGAAACGATGAAGCCTTGCAAGCGGGACCGTCTAGAGTTTCCAGGTAACATGAACTTGACTTGGACTATCCAAACATTTAGATATCACAAACAATCATACAATCAACCAAGTTAGTCGTGCTTCAAGTTTGTCTCCCTTTTAATTTTAAAACTGAAAATTAAACATGTAAAAGCATAATTCAAGAAACTAAAATGAATACGCAATTTCCACATAATAAGATCAGATCAGAAGTCGGTGTTAAGATATAGTGTATAGAAGTATTTAAGCCCCAACTTCTGAAACTATTCAGTAGAAATTATTTTATGTTTTTTAGTTCGTTGAGGTCGGCTTTTACTTTCTTTAGAAGGCCAAATTTTTGGCTCTCTTGAGTGGACACGAAATATCATTAACTCGAATGTCGTCTACATACTTACATTAAAAACTTTATCTACTATTTCACTATTTATTTATGAGACCACTGAATTTATTTTAAAAAAATTATTAATATTGGCTAACACTTGCCGAAGATATTTAAGATGAGTATGGATACATACAAGGTGTACAATACAAAAAGGTGTACCATACAAACAAATAAGTACACAACATACAGTTGGATTAAGAACCTCGTAAATCGGCTAAAAATGGTATGAGTGACCGCAATCGATAGCGGTCCACAACGCTCCAATGCGCGAGCGCCTACCACAACGCCGTTAGCACTTCCTATATGATACAATGGTTAATTAAACCGTGAATATTGTATATGGAATGCAGACAGTATAATATTGAATTATAAATTTGCTGTTGCAAGGAAAGCCCGTTTGTGTTGTGTGTTGAAGTTGTTGACGAGTATGTTTACCTGGGACAAATAGTCCGACTAGGTAAGTCCAACTTCGACCGAGACATCAATCGACGGATTCAACTAGGTTGGGCAGCGTTCGGAAAATTACGACACATCCTCGAGTGATGACTTACAGATTTGAGACGTTGTCCTTCACTGCTGGTCGTATGTGGACGCTCAATGTCGCTCAGCGAGCTATGGAGAGGGCTATACTCGGAGTTTCTCTGCGTGATAGACTCAGAAATGAGGATATCCGCAGTAAAACCAGATTGACCGACATAGCCCAACGGATTAGTAAGCTGAAGTGGCAATGGGCCGGCCATATAGCTCGAAGAACCGATAACCGATGGGGAAGAATGGTTCTCGACTGGCAACCTCGTACCCGTAGGCGTAGTGTAGGGCGACCCCCCACTAGATTGAGTGACGACCTGGTAAGACATGCAGGAAGTCGATGGATGCAGGTGGCTCAGGACCGTGCTTTGTGGCACTACTTGGGGGAGGCCTATGTTCAACAGTGGACTTGTGAGGGGCTGTAATGATGATGATGATGATGATGATGATGAAATAAGAGGAGGAGAGGCTATAAAAATGATGGTACAAAAATAAAACGGTAAAAACAGAGCTTAAGCACGGGAGCGCAATTTTACCAGAATTATATTTTTATTTCTAACTAGCGATCCGGCCCGACGTTGCACGGGTGATTATAACAGCGCCACCTACCGGGTCCAATTATGAATCTAATGAACCTACTCAAACGTATATAAAGATTTCGTCAAAATCGTTGGAGTCATTCAAGCAAAAGATTTTTATATATTATAGTGATTTCTACTAATGTTGCCACACGTAAAACTATACTCTACTAAGCCTGCCTCTACTAAGCCATTACCTGGACTTGGTTGCGTGGCATTTCACCACAAGTTTTCCAAATTTAGTTAAAAAATCTTCGTCCCGTTGACTAACATAACATCTGAGCCCTGTTGTTTTAATGTTTATTTTAATATAAGTACCTAAAAGACCGTTTTCCTATAAATATATTTTTAAGACCGTTGTTTCACAAAGTCAATATTACGGAATCAAAATCGTGTGAAATAAAACTACGACCTTGGATTTTGACTTGCACCTTTCCCTTTTTCTTTCTTAATAAACAACCAAAGAAAACAAGTTCTTTTTAAAATTATTTTTTTAAAATAAGGCATACGGAAATTACCACACACTATGTAATTGTCTCACGCCTATTTTTTTCTCAAGTGCCAGTATAAATAACTGCAGTATCCGATTTACCAAAAGAAATTTTTCATTTTACGTGTGATTCTTGCATTATATTACTAAGTTTTGTAATATAGATAGGATTGCTTATATTTTATTTTAGAGTATGTTATTGTAGGATTATTAAAATATTGTAAATGATTACAACCGCTGGAAATGAGGTGATAGCGATCACCAAACTATTTTAATCAGATATCTATAATTAGTTGTACAATACTAAGGAATGTCACAAAGCACGGTCCTGAGCCCTCTGCCTCCATCGACTTCCTGCATGTTTACCAGGTCGTCACTTCATCTAGTGGGGGACACCATACACTTTGTCTACCGGTACGAGGCTGCCATTCGAAAACCTTTCCTTCCCATCCGTTGTCGATTCTTCGAGCTCTACCGGCCATAATATAGCTTATTGCCATTTCAGCTATGAATTGCAACTTATCCATTGAGTTATGTCGGTTACTCTGGTAGTACTGCAGATCATTTTTAAGTCTACCACACAGAGAAACCCCGAGCATTGCCCTCTCTATAACTCGTCGAGTGACCTTGAACTTCCTCATATGGTCAGCAGTGAAGGATCACGCATCAGAGCCTTAAGTCATCACTGGCAACAAGCACTTGTTGTACAATCTCGTTTTTAATTATTGTTATTAAATATTATATTAAATATTATTAGTTTTACCTGAGAAATTGCGTGATAAGAGATAAATGTGGTATGCAAGATGATGTTGTGACCAGGATTAAGAAAGGAATGCTTCAGTGGTTTGGTCATGTAGAAAGAATGAATGAGGAAAGAGTGACAAAGCAAAATTTATATGGCAGATGTGAACGGCCGAGTAGGAAGGGACGCCCTAGAAAAAAGTTTATCGACCAAATTGGCGATATTTTGAAAAGGGGCCACGTTAGAAGTACCCTTAACCGACGAGCATGTATGCGTAGATATATGGATGTAAAGGAGGCGAAAAAGGTATATCAGGATCGTGCCAAATGGAAGTCCGTAGTCTCTGCCTACCCCTCTGGGTGACAGGCGTGAGTGTTTATGTTATGTTATGTTTATGTTTTACCTGACGAGATGTGTCGTAAACTCCCGAACACTGCCTAGCCGAGTTGAATTCGTAGACTGACTTCTAAGTCGAAGTTACCTAGTCGGACTATTTGTCCTGGGCCTAGATAGACAGACATACTCGTCGGCAACTTCGAGCGTAGTGGACGCTACATAGGTGTGAGAAGGATGCTACACAAGGCCATTGTTATGTTTACGTTTATCTTAAGACTTTGGGAGACACCACTGGGGTCATTGAGCATATTGCTTCTTAAGTCCTATAGCGATTCTGCCATTAGAACTATATCGTTGGCAAATCGAAGGTAAGTGACGTACTTGCTATTGATGTTAATACCCGGAAAGGATACTTTCCAGTCCAGTAGCTTAGAAAAAGTATTCCAGTTGTGAGTTTCGGGGACACCTTTAACTAGGTGTTTTCCGAATAAGTAATAATAAGTAGTAATATATTAATATTATACGAGTAACTTCCAATAAGTTTAATAATTATTGAAATAGATTATATTAAAAATTTATTTCTATTTCTTTAAATTGTTATAATTTCATACATAATATATGAACAAAAGCACCATCCTAAAAACAATTCAAAGTTATAACGAAAAACTGAGGATGCCGACTTGCCTGACGAGCGTGGTTCTCTATGAACTATGTTCAACAGCTGATTATGACAGGTTGTAATGAATTAATGAATATTCTAATGAATACATTAATATATTATGGCATTACCTTCGCAAACAAATTGATTGAAAGTTGTTAAATGGTCTCCTTAAACATTGCCATATCAATACATAATAACGAATTCCGAAAACAAATATGAATTGAAAGTTGGTAAAATATCTTCATATACTAATGTGCCATTTTAGTGCGAACGTATTTCGAAAACATGAGAACTGAATAAAGCAAGTGAAAGTTATATGTAACAAAAAATAAATTAAATGTATGTATGAGCACTGTTTTTTTTAACTAGATATTATAATATGCCAGTGCTCGACGACTATACCATCCGATGGTAAGTGAACATGTAGCCGAATATGGTACAACGCACTTACTTAGTTTATTACTATTAAGCTACTACTAGATACCTAACGCACTGTTTTAACACAAGTTGTATATTTTATACCGGTGACGGAATTTAATTTATAACGAACGCTGCTTCGTCCAAGTAAAACGGACGAGGTTCTCAAGTCGACGCGTATATTTTTTTTATGTATGACGCATAACTTTTTACAGAATAGTTTGATTTTGATAATTCTTTTTTTAATGGATAGGAATTATACCTTGAAATGGGTCACATATACATTTGGAAAAAAATTACCCTAAGGGTGGGAAAATAAGGGTGATTCATTACAGAGTAGTCCGATTTTGTAATTCTTTTTTTTTATTCGATATGTCCTCGAAATTTGATCCCATATAAATTTGGAAAAAAAATTACACTAAGGTTGGAAAAAATACGAGTGATTTATTGTTTACTCACAGATTTTAGTGCTGAGTTGTGTATTACAACATTACATAATAATTTTTACATTACATTACAAAAAAAACACCTCACGATGATACGCTTTAGACCTGTCAGTCTCTTGTGTGTAGACCTCTCAGTCTCTGCATTTCTGCTAAAACTCGTTCATCGTGAGGTTTGTGTAATACCTTATTTGACATTTGGCAACATTCATATCCCACTCCTATACATACCGTTGGATGTTTATTTTTCTGAGAAGTCTGTTGATTTACCTCTCGACGTACTTGGTTGTGGCTTTATAATTAACCACTCTTAATAAAAAACAATTATCAACAAAACAAAATAACAATAATCAAATAAGCAACAAAAAATAACAAAAATTTTAACAAAAAACTTGTATCACCACGAGCGCGTTCCGAAACGTAATGAATAATAGATTCTCAACTCCACAGTCGTTTTTAAGGTAAATGACCTTTTGTATCGCTGCTAGTTGGTCGTACTTTAGATCAGATAAAGCAATACCTATCTACGGCATTGAGTAGAGTAAAAAATCTACTCTACTCAGTGCCACCTATACCTGCTCTTTGGCAAACAATTTCTATTCGAGGTAAATTACAGCTTTAAACAAATAATAGTTAAAGTAGGGTTATGAAACAGTTAATAGCTAAAGTATGGTAAGTAGCTATTTTAAACGTAATCGAAAATTAAGCATGTAGTAATTAGTAGATTATAGCCACAAAAAATTATAAAATAATAACTTTTTAACGAAAAATTAAACCGCCAAAAAAACTTAAAAGTAAAAAATAATAAACCTTTTTCTTTTACTTTAACAACTAAGTTCTTGAACTAGTAAGTGTATCTAAGTATATATTTTTGTAATTACCTATTTTGAGTTTTTAAGGAACCTTAATAACTAAGTTTTTAAACTAATAAGTAATGTAATATATACCTAAGTAATTTTATAATGTAAGTATACCAAAGTAATTTTGAGTCGGCGCCAAACAATCAATGAACAAAATTTACTAAATTACCCCAAATTTAAAGAAATAATAAAATCAAATTATAACAATGCATCGTAAAATCTTCAGCGATAAACATTAACATTTCATAAAAATAAGCTCTCCGCACGACCGCTAGCAACGACGTGTGTGTCCGTCCGGGGTGCTCTCTCGCTGACATTAAGAGGAGTATTACAAAACAACGCAAAATTACAAAGTTTCCTCGTTGAAATTATATGTTTTCCGTTCGTTGCTTGAAATAACTTGGTAAAAAAGTTCGTTTTCTCTACTAAAATAAATTCAGAGCAAATTTTAGAATTATCCCGATACATGTTTAGGCCAAAACTCTGAGACTGAGACAGAGCTCTAATTTGTAGATTCTATTGAATATCAACCATCAAATAAAATATTTTTATCTTCCTAGTATCCTATACCTAATAATGATAGAATATATTTTCGTTATATGCCTTTCAAGTAAGTAAAATAAAATCGACATAATTCAATTAACGACCGAAAAATCTTCGATACAAGCCCCAATATCTCCGAAGTTCTACATTATGTTGACAGTATTTATACCAAAAATAATCATCAACATTTGCTTAAACTATACTATGATCACTTTTTAAATCGTTACTATTATTTTTTAACTAATTTAATAAAACTACCATATATTTCCCTGCGCCAATCACCGCGCGAGCGGTATTCGAGTTTGGACCTGTGTCACTAGATTTCACGCGCTCGATATTATCGTAGGGTGCGTCGATTGTCGTTATAGGCGCTGCTACTTTGGCCTGAGTTCCGAAATAGAACTTAATTACGATAGCAGTTTTTGATCGTTAGAAGTATTTGCTTTCTTACAGGATATTGCAATTAGTATGTATAAAGTTCGCACAGTATTATTATACCAGACAGTTAACTCTTTGTAGATTAAATTGTAGCTGAGCTCTCTTACTGTGTCACTAAACATAAAAAAGAAATATCCTATCTCTGGAGAAATAATAATGGAGAATAAAAATGTCTGCATACTTGCCGTATGGACTGGTCCAGATTATGCAGTAAAAGTACTAAAAATCTAAAAAGACGACAAATTTTGGATTTTGAATATGTTACCCAAGTTACAAGCGTTTTATAAAAAGTGTGTACTGCCTGAAATTATTGACTCGAGATAAGCTCGGTAAATGTCGTAACGGTAAATATTTTTATAATAAAAAATATTGCAACCGTACTATTTATTTATTTATACCAATATGCTACGTTTAGTAGATATAATCGATTATTAACCAATATCGGTTAACAATGGTTTAGGTACTGTGAAACAATTAAAATATTTATGTGTACTTATTTCAACATTAAGGTTCATAAATAATGAAGGATATATGAAATAGATTACAATAAATTAATTAGATAACATAAAAATGACATACCAAACATTTTCCATCCACTGAACTCCATCTTAGGAAAACTTGTATAATGGTAGATCAAGATCGTTTAGTCGCTATACTCACAGTATTATAGTGCGAGCGAGTGAATAGATAATATATATTATGAAATAAAGTATCGTACGCGTAGGTCCTCGCCCGCTCGGAGCGTAAAATACCTAAATTTGCGTAATGCCGAAGTGTAAGAAGGCTTTTAACTTCGTAAAAGCTCGTCATTTTCCGGCGAAGGGGCGTGTCGCATCGCGAATCACGCTTTACGCTTGTTTGGCGCCAACTCAAAATTACTTAGGTGTACTTACATTAATTTGAGAATTTAGTTATTATGTTAATTAAAAACTCAATAATAACAAAAATATAAACTTAGGTACACTTACATTTGTTCAAGAACTTAGTTATTAAGGTATAAAAAAGGTTATGGTTATGGTTTTTCAGTTTTTTTGGCGGTTTAATTTTTTTGTTAAAAAGTTTTGATTGCTATGTAACAAATATTATAACCAGATGTAATACAAATCATTGAGTGAATCCATAGTTCTATAAATAATACAATATTTTATCGCAGTCACTAACGATCCAGTATTTCGACGAATAATATTATATTTTGTTTATCCGACTACTACTAGGTACCAGCAACTAGCAACTAGGCCGATCGTGGTGGCTACTTAGTTTTAATTTATTCATGGCTGTGAGTACCTACATATTGCCGTTGAATTTCGCCTAAAACTAGTTCTTGTGACATAATTAAAATAACTATGACTTCTGTTTTTAACTTGGTCAACAAGCTCAATGATTAAAGCAGTAATACCAACTGGGTAAAACTTATCTCTGTCACTTCCATAATTAAGACGAATATATAACGATACGCCGTAATATTTTCAAATCCATCAAACCACTTAAGCTATTTGTAGCTTAAGTGGTTTGATGGATTTGTGTGCCCAAAAGAAAAAGACATACATTGAAAACAAATGTTAAATAGCAGCTAACCACTGCTGTTTTTTGTTTGTTAAGTGTAGAGAACCGGAGACCCTCGATACTGGAAACGAGATATTCCTGGTCAGTTCTAAAGGGATGACAACGAATCTACATTTTGATTCTTAATCGAGAATAATTTTTGTGTGTTTATGTAGGTCCTGGAATGTTTAGATTCACAAATGGACCCGGTATGTGGCGCTACTGTAAGATCCAGAAATCACTCGTGCGAAGCCGGGGCGGATCGCTAGTCTCTATATATCGGGTGTCCCAGAAATAATGGATAATCCTGGAGCGCCCCACAGTACAAGTATCAGGCGCTCAAATAAAAATACAAAAAAATATATATTCCAAGTGCCAAAAATATGAAGGTTTTAAAAAAATATGTCTTTATTGACCTTACTATACTTTCATGTACACCACTGCAGCAAATTAATAAAATTCGTTGCGTTTTTTGTTATCTCTAGTGTCCCATTTTGTGGCCTCCTCGATCTCGGACTTAAATCCACTAGATTTTTTTACTGGGGCTCTATAAAAGAATAGTGTGTACTTCAAGCCTATTTCAAGTTTGGAGGAATCACGCAGGAGATCGCTTCAAAAATAACTGAACGACGTTACGCACGATTTTTAGAAGAGCATTTATCGGAAGATGTCGAGCTTATATCAGAGTCAGTGGCAAACAATTCGAACACATGTTGAAATAAAGATTGATTTATGTACAACTTAACGCTTTTATTATGACAATTAAAGACAAGATTATTTTTTTCTTTCTTAATTATATGTATAATTACATATTCTTAATACATATATTATAAAATTATGTATTAAGTATACCATTTTATAAACTGTATTAACTGCGCATATTTTTGAAATAGTTGGCCAATTAGGTCTTCATACTTTTTTTCACAAACGGCTCTCAAACTTTGTCAAAATTATTTTTTTATAAAATTTCCAACTAAAAAATAGATTTTTTTTACAAAAAAGTACCACAGATACTCTTTACTGCATTTCTAATATAATAGTCTGTAAGGAATAAGAGAACACCAAAAACGCAACGAATTTCATTAATTTGCGGCAGTGGTGTACCTACCTACACGAAATTACAGTAAGTTCAATAAAAATATTTTTTTAAACCTTCATATATTTGGCACCCTTGGAACATATATATTTTTTGTATTTTTATTTGAGCCTGATACCTGTTCTATTAGGCGCTCCATGATTATCCATTATTTCTGGGACAACCTGTATAAAAATCAATTGCTGTCTGTTAGTCTCGCTAAAACTCGAAAACGGCTGGAACGATTTTGATCAAATTTTTAATGTGCGTTTGAGTAGACCCCTGGATAGCTTTGATTCACAATTAGACCCGGTAAAATTCAGGTATTGGATTCAGAAATCACCCGCGCAAAGACGAGGCGGATAGCTAGTGTATATAAACAAAAAACGTGCCGCGAGTTGTACATACGATCGAAAATCGCTGTGCATTAATGCTAAAATAAAGATTAACTTCCTTTCTATACGTATCATTGCATTTATAAAAAATAATACACATATTTTTATATACTACGTGAAAAATAAGAATATAAATGATTGTGCTTCCGGTATTATTATTTGAGTTTTTAACAAACATCATCATCATTGCAGCCCTTCACAATTCCACTGCTGAACATAGGTCTCCCCGAAGGAATGACACAAATTTATTAAACATAAGACTGCAAAAATACAAAACGAATATACAGTATATAAATAAGTAAACACTCATTTGGTACAATTTGTTCTGCTAATCTTTGACGGTCGGCGTCATGGCGGTTGGTCGTAAGTGAAAGTCGCCAAATCGATCAACGGAGGCATCAATCTGCAACACTTTCGTTGCTTCCAATGATTGTCATTCGAAGTCCGATCCTAGTGGCCGATTTCCCTGTTACAATGTACATTTGTGTGTGTGTTCGTAGTAGCATTTTATATTGATTATTACGTGTGTTATATTATCTTAAAACTTATTTAGAAAAACTAAATGAAATAAAGTATGCTAACTAAAAGTAGTGTAACTAATATAAATTATGTGCCTGAGTACAAACAAAAAAGTATCTATATTTTGTCTAATACGACAAAGTGTTTCTTTGTTAACCTACTTATATATGTTTATATAAACATGTTTGTAAATTATTACTTATTATTTTAGTATACCTATACCACAGAATAAATACCTTTAATGTACAACAACACGCAAAATTTAGTAAAATTCATAGTATTTTTAACTTTCCCCTAAGAAAATTAAAAATCTTCAAAAATCGGGAAGTTATTGTTTTTACCTCGTTTTTCGAAAATTGACATTTCATCAAATCTTGACGTTTTGAGGTCACAGGAGGCCACCCTGACAATTTTTCGATGGTATTTGTGTTGAAAAAAGTACTAAAATGAAATTAACCCAGACTTCAAACCTTTATCCATATTGGCCATTTTCTTCATTTAAAATTATTTCGTTGACTACTTAACTTCCTGATATAAGTACGTGAAAAGGAAGGAAGTAGCAACGCTTTGTTAACTTTGATATAAATTTAATTACATTGTAAATTCACTTTAACAAAAAATCTCTTTAAATAGTATGGTCCATTTTTCAAGGAAATAACAATGCTTTCAACGGTATAAATAAATTAAATTGTTATAATAAATGCTGACGCCGAATAATTTATTCACTACAACTTGTATTGCGCTCAGAATACACATTACGCAACAGGACGACGTACAATTAAAATGGTAAATAACCGTAATAAAAATAGGAAGTGATTGGGTTGGTGTAAATAAACAGGCAAAAATATGATAAACCTAATAAAATAAGTATCTAACGACCCATCTACTTACAGTATTAGTGATTAAAAATATGTACGTAGATTTCATACGACTCGCTGGGAAGTGGGGGCGAAATTACGATTTGAGCTGAGGTTGTTATAGGCTCTTAATCGAGATTTTGATTTGTACTATCATGTACCTACTATTTAATGTAGGTACCGCGTATTGATACGCGTACCTAGAATACCTTATTGTTCTGCTCCAAGTCCTGGGTGCAATCCCAAGTATAATGGCTGTTTAATCTGTGATACCAAGCCTGCCTCCGACCTTAAATCACAAGCGCTACATTAGTTTATACGTTGTAGTGTCATGCTACAGCTATATTAATTGTATAGTTGTAGCACGAATGCGTTGGCTCGATCGGGGAAGGATCACGCCCGCACAGAATACCAGCGTAAAATAGCAGCTTAATGCTACTGTGTTTCGTATGGTGAGTGTAGAGAACCGGAGACCCTTTTTACTGGAAAAGAGGCATTCCATATTAGTCTTTACGGCTGACAACGCGTCTGCGTTTTGATTTGCAAACGAGGATAGATAGATGTAGATGTCTTGTCACCCTTATTCATTAAAAAAATAGTTACGGGTAGATTAGGACGAATTAAGCCTCCGGCTTCGCGCATTTTAAGCTGGTAGGCTTGGCATTATAGTAAGTTCTGCTAATAATTAATCATTATGTTCGCGAAATACCGAGAATATCTAACAACTTCATAGTTTTCTTATTCTTTATTAGCCCGCAAAGGCCACTGGGAACCGGCCTCTTTCATCGTAAATGGATTCCAAACTCATCATAAAATCTCCACTTTTAGTAGGTTAGCGATCTTATCTTCTAGGTGGTTGAGCCACGCTGCAACTATATTACGAGTATAGTTGTAGCTCGAATGGGACGGCTCGACCGGCGCAGGACCACGCTCTCACAGAATACCAGCGTAAAATAGTAGCGTAATGCTGCTGTGTTTCGTATAGTGAGTGTAGAGAACCGGAGACCCGTTTTACTGGAATCCAGGCATTTCTTCTTAGTCCTCAGGGGTGACATCGCATTTGCATTTTGATCCTTAATTGAGGATAAAGGTGAATGTCTGTAGGCCACAACATCCACTTGTTATCAGGTGGACTGTGTGCTCGTTTGTCACTCAATGCTATAAAAAAATCACCATAACCACCATTTACATAACTTTTTGCCACCGGTTTTAGCATCTGGCAATAAAGTTTAATATGATCTATGGGAGACCATGAGATCTTTCTGATTTTCCATAGAACTGCCTACTCGCCTTATCCGACACGTAATTGACAAAACCTCCCCACAAAATAGCCAATTATTATTTTATTAATATACTTCAGAGCTTTGATTTGTAAAAGTTAGTAAAAGCGAAATTTGAGAGACTACGCAACGACCGAGGTACGGAGCAGGCTACTCAAATTTCTTGTACTACTCGATTATGAAATCGACCAAATGCCGAACCGGTGTTTGTAATGACTCTATATTGAGCTATAGCTGTCACCACTAAACGCGGAGCATAATAATTTTCATGAAACTGTTATACCACGCCAACATTTTTAGATTTTAATTTTATTTTTAGGTGCATAGATTAAACTACTGCCACGAGTAGAAATCCTTAGTTATAAACAAAGATATATCTATAAAACTTTTACTTTTATCTAAGTTTTTACAAATCCTCCCCTACCCGTGCACTTGGAAATATTGCATATCCAATAGCGAAATTACAGTTAATTTAACTTCGTATTAAAGGGCATTGCCCATTTTCGGCCATGGAATGCCCAACAATGTGCATTTGTTAAAAAAATTATATCTTTATTCATGGTTATTAATCGCTGTATTCATTTATCCTCAAACAATGGGAATATTTTTGCACAAATTAAAAGTACCGAAAAGATAATAATAAAAATTAGGTAAATCATTATGTCATTAGTTTGTGAATAAAAAAAAGTGTTGCCAATCACAAAACACATTTAAAAAATCGATTCTCTTTTTCAATCGATTATTTACGGTGTCATCATTACAGTGCTAATATAATTTTTAAATAATTATTATGTTATGATAATTAAACAAGCGAATTACTAGCTGATTTCCAATGAATTCTTTAGAGAGTAACAAAACGCTACGGCACAATTTAACTGTTAATCTTAACCGATCTTCTTTGAAAACAGATAAGAACTGTTATTCTTATCTGTTTTCAAAGAAGATCGGTTAAGTTATTCTTATCTGTTTATAAGAATACATTTAAAATAGAATCATGTTATGATAACGAAACAAGTTAGTTTCCAGCTGATTTACCATGAATCCTTTAACCTTTTGAGCGCCAAAGTCGCCTATACTTGACTAACACCTGCGGGCCTTGAGCGCCAACGACGTCTATAGTTGACAAAAAACCCGGCTCTCAAAAATATGAAATATAGATATTGGAAGATTATTACAGGTATTTTAATTCTACACTCCTCAAAATAGGAATAACCCAGCAACATGTGAGTATAAAAACCGGATACAGCATTTATACGTTCCACTGCTGGCTGGGCACATGCCTTCTCTCATTTCTGAGATGGTTTAATGAATTGTCCGCCGTTTTTTTTTTGTTGTTCATGACGAACTTCACATGTCTTCGAAATATTTTCTTTCTTATTTCTCAGACATGCCCGTTTCCTCACGATGTTTTCCTTTACCACCAAGCACGTTGTAAATCAGCACTTAAAATCGTAGTAGGTATATAATTTAATTGGTGTCGGCGTGGATCAAACCTGGTAGCTCGCGTACCGTGAAATTTACAGCGTATGCTTAACCCCTAATCTACCACGGCACTTTGTGTGTAGATATTTAGTTACCTATTTATATTCTCAATAAAACTAGGACGTTAATATTCGTATAATGGCCTATACAGTATACCTACATCTTATAATCACGGACTTTTGGTACTTACATAGCAAGAGAACGTTTATAATGAGGACTACATAATTTGCATAAAATATTTACTTAAAAATTTTTGTACACCAGTAATTTCACTAAAAATAAATAGAAATATTAAATAAAAGAAAGGCAAGCGGCAATTGATAATTTATAATTGAATAAGTATTTCATTGCATTACTTACATCTTTACAACCCAATTCCTCTTAATTTAGTGAGTACCAAATTAAAAGGACGCCGAGAATTGTGTCTTAAGATTTTTTCTTAAGTTTCGAATTTTGGCACTTTCGCTCATTAAAGTCCGAAATAGGATGTTAAAATTGTATAAAAGTAGTAAGGGGACGATTTATTGCAATATCTAATATATATTTAAAACACTATTTCTAACAAGATCTGCAACTTTCTTACGAGTCTGTTTTCTTATTTAAGAATAAAAAAGTATGCTTGCAACATATGGCAGAACGAACTTGACTATACCTGCTCAGTGTATCTACAAGACTAGATATTACGAGTTTTCTCGATCAACTGAAATGATGTCAATAATTAGAACTAGATTAGCCTTTAATGGAGTTTTTTTGTAAACATCAAAAAACATCCCTTTTTTTTACAGAAATAAGTTAAAAAGTAAAGTAACAGCATATAAAAGTCTCACTTCTGGTCATGAACTTACTTTTTTTTTACTTACAATCAAAGTTTAACTTAAAGTAAAAATTGCTTAAATGCTCTACGTGTTTTATATGAAAACATTCAAATAAACTTTCCGATTCAATATCCAGTCAGTGGCAAGTCCGTGATAAATCAGCACTTAAGCTTGCAGATGAGTATTTCCGTAAAAAAGTATTTGCACTGGTAATTATTTTTGTACATCTTTTTAAGCGTTTGATTGACTAAATAACCGTGTTTAAGGTTTTTGGATACTCCATCCCTAAGAAGAAAAGAGGTAATGAAAGTTATTATAAAATTGTGAACTACTTTGATACGGTTTCAATTAATCAATGTTTCTTCATTTTACAACAATATACAAAAAAATGAAATAAATAAAGAAGGTACAATAGGCAGTCGAAATAAATAAAGAAGATACAATAGGCAGTCTTATTGTTCTGAAAGCAATTTCTTCCAGACAACCTTATAACGCACAGAATTGTTCATAACGAATGACTACGAGGAAGGCGTGCGTATATGTAGAGGCAAGGAATTCCACAACCGTTCAGCCGTAAGAAAAAATCGTTTATTGGTGAAAAAGGATAAATGTACTGAAGTACCAAGTGAAAGATTGTTAGTGCGGTTTTCACTATTCGCTAAGTCTTAATCTAACTTAAAACGAAATATAGGAAAATTTCCACGTGATAGCTTGAACTCTGTATATCATGCGATCTTATAACAAACGTAGGTCATGGTTATAGCATTACTGCCTGGACGTACAAGTTGGACGCGAGTAACCAAAAAGCTAGTATAAGTTTATATAAACGGATAAAACAGTCACAGATACATGGAAACCGTTTTACAACTTTTTTTGAAGTTTTTCGCACTGCCATGTAATTTTGCTAAATCATTTTAATAATATCAATGTAGTAATATTATCATTATATTTCAAATAGGCTCCTTTTATCACATACAGTCAAAGGTTTCTCCGTTAACGTTTAAAAGTACCTATTTCTAAATGACACTAAAAACATCTAAAAAATCAGATATATACATTAAACCAAGGCTATGAGGCAAGGTCAAAAACGTTAATAATGTTAATAAGGAAAGAGTTAATATTACGAATAAGGAAATGAATTTTAAGTTTGAATTTCAATAAAGAAAAGAAGGGTACATAAAATGACGTAATATCAATTTTATCGATTCCTTCACCCTGACATAGGTAAATTTAATTATATAAAAAAATCATCATTCTTTTTATGACAATAAAATTATACAACGTTAATCCTTCCAAAAGCCTTAGTTGGAACTGTTAAATTAGTTTTATATATAAGTTAAAGTTAAGTTAAAGATAACACTATAAGTATTAAGTATATTTTAACCTGAAATGTATCTTACAAATATTTTGTTAAAGTTGTATTTTAACATTTTTTATAACAACTTCATATATAATTTAACATACTAACAACCATTCTATTGAAGCTACTCAAAGAGAATGTTGGAGGCTCAGTAGTGAACTGTTAGCAAATAAATTACTACAATATAGGTACCCGATGAACAAGCTGTGGTATCACTCAACGGTCTCAGCATCGATTACGTAACGGCCAACCAAGCGGCGGCCATACAAATTTTCGAATTATGTCTTATTGAAATAAGCATTGTTTGGCTCGGTATTGCAGTAGTGAGCCGAGCTGCGCCGCTAGTCACAAGTTTTTTTTTTGTAAAATTAAGAGTTAAAAACGAGTACACAATCGACAGAGAATTCGTCTCTCTTCTTTTCATTGGATAACAAACACGCGGTTGTTGTCGATTCGACAAAACGTATTTTTATGTTACGTTAGTTGAACTTAAACGTAAATTAATCCTTTGCTAAACCGCAGTTTAAAGACCTTATAATAGCGAAACGCCTTTGATGTTAGGCAATGCCGCCGCCTGCGTGAGTATTTACGAAAGTGAAAATAAAATAATTTTGAATATTATAATACTCATTATCATTTATTAACATTATATACATACTTATATGTTAAAAACATTTTTATCGAACAATATCATTTTTTATTACTACGAGAAAAAACACATTTTTTAAATGTGTTTGCAATGCTAAATATTTTCGACACTTTCTCTTTATAGATGTTTGCAGTTTTAGATTGGTAAATTTAATTCTATAACATATTCGCATTAAAATAAACAATTTTATCCAAAAAACGTGGGATAAATACATAAAAATGGCAGTTATTTGAATTCAATTTTACTTAGTAACTATAACAGTGATTCACCATTACAAATTTTATATTTTTGGTAATCTATCTTCTATCACACCATCAGATTCCCAGAAGGGCGATATCATCGTTGGTTTCGTGCCACCACCGTCAACAAACATTCGTTTGCCAACTCTAAGATCTTACGAGTAAGACTGTGGTTAAACTATAAAAACGAATCTTTCGGGAGTGGTCCAATATCAAAATCCTCTACTATAATAATCCTCTACTATAAAAAAACAACATTGAAATTGTGATATTCCTTAGTCCACTCAAAAGTTTAAATAAATGAAATTGAGAGAAAATAACTTTGAGAAACAATATATAAAAAAATTACTTTTAAATAAAAGCCAACTTCAAAGAACTTTAAAAAGTACATTAATTTTATTCCCTTTAGTTTGTTAAGTTGGCTTTTACTTTTATTAAAAGTACTTTTTTATACAAAAATGATACATGCTCTCTTTTGTTAGATAAATAAAAAATGTAATAACATGTCTTAAACAATATTATGTTGTAAGTAATACTTGCAATTTATGTATGCTGTATTGTGCTTTTTTATAGAATAAGGGTGACAAACGAGCATACGGTCCACCTGATGGTAAGTGGATGCTGTGGCCCATAGACATCTACATTTTATCCTCGAATAAGAATCAAAACTCAGTTGCGTTGTCACCCCTGAGACTAAGATGAAATGCCACGTTTCCAGTAAAAAAGGGTCTCCGGATCCCTAAATTCTCTCTCTTCTAAGATCTCGCTTTCTGTATTTGGTCAAGTAGCAATAGTATTATACATACTTACTGGTCTCTCATATTTTGAGCACTGCCTCAATCATTTTTAGCTACTTCGTTTTCAAAATATCGAACTTAAAATAATCTAATACAGAGCACTCACTGGATATCAACATCACTCTACATTATAATCACTCTACTACTCTTTGAACAGTATTACGAGTAGGTAATTAATTTCCTTAACTAACGCGTGTCACAAGCATAAACTTAGCCTATGTTTATGCGTACACGGTATGTTTTTTGAATTTTTGGATACTACACTAAATAAATGAAATTATTTTATTTGTTACCATGATAAAAAATGAGTAGCAGAATTTAAATGACAAGCAATAGACAAACGATCAATAAACGATCAAAACATGATGATAATCCAAATGAGCAGATTAAAATAGGTAGTGATCAATATGCTATTAGCAGAAAGGCACGTATTTAACGATAATTACAAAAACCACTGTGGTTGTCCAATGTCCATACAAATATCACTGCAATTATTTTTTTGTTAAAGTCAGTCGTCTACCAACTGTAGACATGTTCTTAAGGATTTATCAGTCATACAATATTTATTTGGTTAAAAAACAGTTTTTTTAAATAACGTATTAGTAAATTTTGTAGCAACATTTATAGAAAAAAACTGAACTGGTTATTTGAATAAAAAATCAGGAGTGCAATTAGTTTATTATCGTGAGAAAATCTATTATTTCGAGCTCTTTTTTCAGTATTTTTTAAAAATACGAAAACTTTTTTTAAACTAATTGCATTAAATTTTTTAATTAAAACCGAGCAAAGCTCGGTCATCCAGGTACTCTCTAGTAAATAAAGAAAATGTTTTATGAAACTGCATGCGCCGAGTTATTATATCCTAATACTGCAATTAACTCGACAAAATGTTTCAGAAATTTCAGCAGTTTTTAAAGAGTTAACGCGCTATTATAACAGTGCACCTGATGTGAAAAGCTATTTTAGCGCATGCTACCACTTACTATCAACTAAACAACAATAAACAAAGGCCAAAAATAGTTAGTGTTCCCTGAGGACGAAAATTACGTTAACCGCTGCCCGTTATTTAGCTGACTTTCTTATCTTTATAACGGGAATGGAAAACAGTAGTATATATTTTTCGCTATTTGACAGAAGAAATAAAATAAATAAATAAGGTGTATCAAACCCGACGAAGTTATAAGCAAAGAAGAAGCCGAGGCACTCAACAATTATTCAACATTTACGTTACAAAATAATTCACAATATAAGGACTTGAACACATGCCATGTTGTAACGTTAGTTGAAAAGATTTACCGTAGGTATTTAAGCTTACTAAGCAAATTGAAAACAAGTCAACATCGACAATTGTAGACGCATCGGATTTTTTATAATGCCACTGTTGGTTTAATATGTATTATATTAGAGCTAGCTGATAAATTTCCGGTATTATATTATTTTGGACGTCACAAGATTTTTATAACGCAATACAGGCCACCGGAGGACTCGAGGGGAGTATCCATATCGAGAGAATATCCACAAAATTACTTATACATATGTAAAAGGACATATTTGGTAAATTTCATGATGTGACAGATATCGTTTTGGAGCAAAATACTGAACATTTCGGCATTTTTGAAGGACGTTGATTGTGCTGCGCAACTAGATAGAGTCTAGTGAGCAGTGCGACTGCAATTACCCAAGTAACACGTCAAAGCAGTACAACAACCGACTTACAGCATTTTTAATTGTTTTCGCATTTGAGTTAGTTCTATAGTAGCATTACAAACGTTTATGGGTCATTTCAATATAAATATCTGCGATACTTATCGACGAAAAAAAATGCCAAAGGAAATAAAAAATTAAGTTGTTATATTTTCCAGTTAATTTTGAAAGCAAAGGGAAAGAATAATTTTTTTTATTTTTACTAGTCTGAAATTATTATTGTTTTACATTTATTAGACTACATTCCTGACGACTAAGCCGTTCGCTTTTCGCACACGATGAAACGTAACGATTTTTACAAAATACGGGCTTAAAATATATAACGCCTCTTGTGTGCGAATACTGATGTTTTCTAAACTTTTTGAGCAGCCTTTCGTCTAAAGGAACTGAAGATCTGTTAATTAACGCGTATCATTTAACATCGTCATTATCGCCTATAAAGATGATAACATCACCAAGCTCAGGTCTAAAGTTATTTCCGTGTAATTAAAACTCTCTAATTTTGTGTAGCAGAATCTAGGAAATAACTCGATGACTAATAAAAATGTTACGCATCGATACCGGAAGTATGACGAATCACATAACTCAGTAGGTATTTTGACGCTGAGTATTAATTTCTTATAGTATCATTGTGTTTAGCGCATCTCTAAGTATCACGCCATTTAGCGTACATAGAAGGTGTATTCATTTAAATTTTTATAGTATAAATATGTAATGACTGCCTCGTTGGTCTAGTGGTTATAGTAGTGCGACTGCTGATCATGAGGTCCTGGGTTCGAATCCCGATTTCGATTTCGATCGTCGAAACAAAAAAAAAATCAATTATTGAGTTTTTCTGTCAAGAAATTCTCAGTAGCTGCCCGGAGTCAGGAAGTTGGCAGTGTCTCACCCCCGTGCCTCGGAAAGCACGTAAAGCCGTTGTTCCTGCGCTTGATCTCTCTCCGGTCGTGACGGTTTACCGTCCCATCAAATTATGAGAGTGAGGGAATAGAGAGTGTGCACCTGTGCTTGCGCATGCATACACTTGGGCACTATAATCCTGTCCTACGCCGATGGCTAGCCTCCGTTGAGGCAGGCCGCCGTGATCGTAATTCGGTCTGGAGGACATTATTATTATGTAATATAAATATTAATCAACACTGTAATTTAGGTATTTATATAATAATAACTAGTTGTTAATTTTTAATTTCAGGACGTTTAGTAGCAGTAGCAAGGAAGGCAACAGTATCGGTAATGCCACAGCTTCTTATGAGAGAGAGGAAGATGGTGCACCTGTCACCATGAACCGGGAGAACGTGTCAACAAAGATTGCAGCTGGCATGGATCGATGGCAGAATACACTAGAAGAAATGATTCATTTGCGGTCTTCGAATAACCAAGCTTTTAAAGATAACTATTGGGTAAGTGTTAAGTCACCGTGGTAACCTACAATTCACACAACATTTAGTTTTTAATCCTAGAACATAAATATTGTATAAAATTATTTATTGTATGTCGGAATGCGTAGCGCGTAAGTGTACATGTACACGCATAGCACCCACAGCAGGCAGAACAGCCCGCAGCGTGTCAGGAAACGAGCAAAAGTAAATCCCTTTTCTTTGAAGTCGCTAAAAGCATCGAAAACGATGTCGTGAGCCGATTTACACTTGTTGTGTATGAGCATTACGATCACGTAAAGAGGGTAGAACAGGATTATCCAATTGGTACAGAACCACGCTGTGAAAAACGGTGCGTTGTATAGCTTTCTTCGGTGTGCGGAATTTGGTGAAATCGCAGATCTTTATTTATGCGAGATGACGACTTGCAATCTCTCACAGCACTCGTCGTATGAACCATTTTAATTATAATTATCAACACTAAATTTGAAAATTATAAAAGCAAGCGCGCGTTAACCCTGGAAGTCGTGTCCCGAGCTACTAATCATCATAGTCATATTGGTTATCCTAAATAAAATATAATAAAAGTCCTAATGTTCAATTTAGTGTCATACCGGTTATATTGTCATCGTGTCGATGGCAATTATAATGTAATTGCACTATTTGCTGTTGTGGTTAAGGAATGAACCAATGAGGCATTGGAGAAACTAAGTATGTCACTCACCTGATGTTTTCTACTACGCTCAAGAAACAATGTATATTTTACTTTTTAATTTATTTTTCAAAATTAAGTTATATGTGACTATTTGGGAAGTCTAAATACACAGTATCCAGTTGACCAAGCTTTGCTCGGTTTTTTTAATTCGTGTGTTTTAGAAATTATATTTAGATACAAATTACATACTGATGAAATACGAATAATATTTTTTGATCTTAGCGACATAATAGAAAAACCTGAACTGGTTATTTGAATAAAATATCATGAGTGCAATTAGTTTAATTTAAATTTTAGTGTTTTTAAAAAATGCTAAAAAAAGGGCTCGAAAAATAGATTTTCTCAAAAAAAGAAAGGAACTTGAAAAAAAAAATTAAAAAAAGTCGGTCGGTCTGAGCTCGAACCATGGTATTACGATTTTGTGACCGCCCAATATACCAATTAAGCTACTTGTAATCATTAATAAACTGCCAAAATTTACCTTCTTATTCTAACGATATTGTAGCAGTTTTTCATTGCCTAAAAACACGGACAAAAAGACATTTTCTAAAAATAAAAGAATTGCTCGTTTAAAGGTACCTATAGGATAGGTAGTATAGTTATCAAACTTAAATGTTTTGCCGATTGATCAAAGTTGTCTTTGTTATGAAATCTCTTTTTTATAATGGCAACTACGTGGTTTAACAAACATAAATTAAACATGATCAGACATCAAACTATAACAATTTTTTGGTGTTGTATGGCAATTGGCAACAGCACATGGCGCCGTTGCCAAACGCTTAGCCAATGAAAACTTTGTATAATTTATCAAGCTGTCATTATGACAGTAATTGAATTAACCCTTGACCACCTAGCATACATTTTTGTTACACTATCACCTGCCATACGTCTGTGGGACCCAGGTCTTAAATTCATCTAAAGTTTTAAAATAAATGTGTGGGAGGTTTATTTTTTAATTATAATTCGTTTCAATATTTCTTAAATTCTTTATTACAACATGAACAGCACAGAAAAACTTAAGTTTTAAATAATGTCTTTCATAATCAATCAACATCTCTTATTACTTGTTTATAAACTAACATATTTGGTAAATGAGATCTCCAAAAATAATCACATTTTATAGGAAACTAGTACTGCTCTTTTCTAATTACTAAATAATCAGCAAATTAAACAAAAAAAAATCAGTTTAAAAAAATTAACATTTCCACAAAATTGCAGAACCTGAAATTATAGTTTTTCATGGCAGCGAAAACACATCTTATTAGAGCACTCAAGGCAAATTGGTGATTTACATTCAAAACACATGTATTGTGTTTTGCGTTTTTTTGTGTAATCACAAGTTGTACAATTCTTGCGAACTGCCAGCCTTTCTTCAGCATTGCTACCACTTGAAACTGATGGAGTGGCAACCTCGTTTCGCGTGAGAACGCGCCCAATAGCGTTTCTTAAATCACGTGCAGTTTCGTGTTATTGACACGACGTTTCATATGCGGTCTCGTTAGTTGTTCAGCTAGTTTCTTCATAAACTTGAATCTGCTTTCAATCTTCAGTCCTTCAGGTTGGACTGATAAGTTCACGACGTAGCAGTTTGAAGCAGAAATATCAAGAAGTCGATAAAATACTACCAAGGGCCAGTTTGAGTAGATTCATCAATATCTGGTGTCTGGTACTTACTCGAAATTGTAATTACTGCTTTATTTTGTTTTGGAACATACGATGAAATAGTAAAATCTTTTGATATAGTAGAATCGATGTTTCGGTGGCGAGAAGGCAAAAATTCTGGAGGATTTCTCTTTGATTTTTTCGAAGTCGTCGCCCGTCAACTGTATCTTTTTTAGTGAGTCTAAGAGCTCAATAGAAGTGTACCAATTATCAGTTGTGACATTTCTGTTGGAACCTGCTACTACTACTACCAATTGGAGGAATGAGACGCATAACCGCTTTAGTTGGTTTCTTTAGTTGCTGACATTCAGCTGGTAAGTTAAGTCCGTCAGAATCTTTGCCTTTGTATAAATAGGCATTGAGTAAGTAGCCAGATCTTGCATCTGTAAGACATTGAATTTTTATCCCGTACTTAGCTGGCTTCTTTGGCATGAATACTTTACACCTGCATCGTTCCCGGAACGCAACCAACATCTCATCAATACATGCGTAACTGCCGATTGCATAAATAGCCTGGCAACGGGAAATGAAGGAATCAAAGAGATCAGTTATAGGTGCAGCTGCATCTACTTCATGTTGGGCCTGTCTGGTCGCTGCAATGTCAAAAGGTATTGAATTTAGTAATACTTCGAGCCTATTTTTACTCATAATGCTGGGGTAAATTTCCCGACCAGTGCCGTCGCAGAATACCATGATGTGTAGTCTTCGTGGTTTTCTTTGAAAATTGCCGTATAAAAAAGGAATCCAATAAATACCTTCAATTTAATGAGGTCTAAATCTTGAACACAGGTTTTATTTTGATAGTTCGGCCTTATTTCATTTATCTTCACGTTAGTGTTTACAACAATTTTTTCAAGCATTTCGTCCGTAAACAAGTTTTGCCAAATATCTAGCGGAGACGGAGAAGATGATGCATTTAGCTTACTCTGATATGTTGACCTTACTTCAGGTGGTTCTTGCACAATATTATGATGTAACTAACGTTCGCGATCGAGAGGAAGGAGGTACGGAAGACCATCGTAAGCGATTTTTTCCGAAAAAGTTCTTTTTCCTTGGCCGCGATCGCATTTGTGATAGGGGCTCATCATCTTCAGATGAAAACGCTTCATCATCTGGTGGAATCGAAGATAAAGAATTTTGACACAAAGAATTTTCCCTCTCAGCTGTCTCTTCACATTCGGAATTTGATCCATAACTTTCTTCTAACACATGATTCAAGTCTACGTCACAATCCACGTCGCTACATTCATCGCTTGGTATGTTTTCTTCATCTGATAGATCTTCTTCTAACCACCGCTGAATATTTAAGTCGTTAGAACTCATTTTTTTCCTAAACAAAAAAAATACCCGTATTAAAAAATCACACAACCACCTATCAGAGGTCTCCGAGACCGCAAACAAAAGTTTTTTACTCGCCAGAGACAAACGAACGTGCGTCAAACCTCGACATGCCGTCGCGCGGTACTGACTAGTGACTACTGAGGAGGGAAGTGAAAAGGTACATGAACCGACAAGTTCATACGCAACTCGGGCGCAACAATATTTACGATTATAAATTCCACAAGATCAGTCAGACGTAGGGCAGGTGGTAAAGGGTTAATATAGATAAAAATGAGAAGCTCCTTATTAGATGGTAACACCTTAATACACCACACTATTAATATCGTCAGGAATAGAGTCTGATCTAAATTACTATCTTGTCTAATACCGAATCTACAGGTTGAAGCATCACTCAGGTTCTTATTTATTCTGACGAACTGCTGTCTACACTCCACGTAACTTCGAAACCATTAATGAACTCGAACGCTGTCACCTAAGCTTACTACATTCAGCATAAGTATCGGAATATATGTCAAAACTTTTTGTAGGATGAGTAAAACACCAATAACCTCCTCCCCCATGAATGTTAATTTCAATAAAGTGTCATCCGTCGATCTTTTTTTGCAAAATTGATACTGAAAATCTGTCAATTTAGTGCGAATATTCGGAATGTCACCCAAGTGTGGATTGTAACCTCAGTAAGTCTGGTACTTCGATGGGCGAAAGGAGATAACGGTATAAGCTTATAAAGCTCATAGGCATACTCTCCGAATTACAATTTGTAGAAGACCGACAAAACAAGCAACTTATAGTTAAAACTCATAACCGGTCAAAAATACTTTTGACTGCGAAAATCAATTAAATGGGAAAGGATATTGACCAACGTCCGTAGTCATAACTACTTTTGTCTGATTTTTGTAGTTAAAAGATAAGGCCGGTTTTAGAGCTCGACCAACTGTCGGTGCGTGCCATCGGTCCTGACGATACGCATAACCGATCGTCAGTTTGTAGCGTTCAGAGCTCTCCTGAGCAACGAACTGGCCGGACTGGTACAGTCACAAACACGTACACGAAATGGACGCGTTTACAAATTGTTTAATTGCTGCTTACTATGTTCGTAAACGTATAAGGAACAGAAGACGTAGATATCAGGTTCACCCAATCGTCGCCCAAAGAGCACTTCAAGGGGAATTTACTACTTTATATTCATTATTGCGCGAAGATGAAGAAAATTTTTTTAATTACTTTAGAATGTCAATCAAAAGTTTTGATGAATTATCAGTGAAATTACAAGACAACTTAAAACATCCGCGAGGCGTTCGGTGTCGACATATGTCATGTTTGATAAAAATTAGTTATATCACTAACACTGCCTAATACCTATAAAATCATACAATATTATTAAAGTTTAGGTTCGATTTTCTTGACAATGATACACGCACCCGTACGGTCGGTGTAGCACTGAAACTGAACGCGTCAATATGTTTCCATAGCGCGTCAGTCGACCGACCGTACGCATGCGGACGCGCTCGACCGACGGTCCTCGTACGCATTGCGTAGCAATATACGCGTGCGTCGAGCACTGTAACGACTTATGAATTTTCATACAAAAGGCAAGCGCGACCGACGTTACCGACGTACGCACCGACGGTCGGTCGAGCTCTAAAACCGGCCGTGGTTGGAACTCAAAGAGTTCGTTGCTCATGCATGCTTAAAACATAAGACGTTGAATTATTTGGTAAGGTAATAACAAAAATTCTAACAACATATTATTTTATAGAGTTTCCATACATAATTCTTAAGATATTGCCATTTTAATGACACGCGCCACGTAGGCAATACATCACTCATTTAGGGTTGGACAGTATGCGCCAAAGCGGCTTTTTTGGCCGGGACAATTGAGAGGTTGAGAGAGTGTGTGAACACACCCCATAATCTTCATAATTAATATAATTAGTAATTTTTAAAGCTGGCACTCATTGGTCAGTGCGGACGCGACCGAGAGAGCTTGTACAATTCAATTTTGTTTATTTTTTACAACCAATTTACAAAATGCGTTCTCCAAGATGACCTTAACAAATAAGCCATTTCATTTGATATAACTTTTATATGGTCTCATTGTGCAATATTTGCAAGTCTTTATGATTCTTTTATCAAGCCAATTATTTACCTTCCGGCAACACTTGTAATGTACGTAAATATTAATAAAATAATTTTGTTTTTACGCAGTAAAGTCCTGCAACGTCGCATTAAGTTGGCAAATATAACATTTATTATAGAATCATGTACTATTTACTTTGTACGTGGTAGAGTCATGCAGCAGTTATATTAGTCGTATAGTTGTTGCACGAATGGGTCGGCTCAACCGGGGAAGGACCGCCCTCTCACAGAATACCAGCGTAAAATAGCAGCTTAATGCTGCTGTATTTCGTATGGTGAGTGTAGAGACCCGGAGACCCTTTTTACTGGAACGAGGCGTTCTAACTTAGTCCTTACGGGTGACAACGCATCTTCATTTTGATTCGTAATCGAGAATAGACGTAGAGGTCCATGAGCCACAGCTACCACTTACCATCAGATGGACTGTGTGCTCGTTTGTCACCCTATCCTATAAAAAAAACATAGAAAATATATCGACTGCATGGCGCATTGACGATATACTATATTTTTTGTTGCCGTCACTCATTTATCAAAATATAAAGAGATAATAAAACTTATTCAATTCGTCATTGTTCCCAAGGCAACGCAGCAACACGTTGTTATGAGAGTGAAAGTGCTCTGTCTCTCGTAATTGAGGTAATGTTTAACTAGATTCGCAGTAAATTTGGTGAAAGCAAATTTTAAAACGATGTCGCCATAAAGTAATTTATATTTAATTAATTATTTTTCCTCATTTTTCCATTCTTCTCAAACATTGAGTAAGGGAATATCGGTTAAGTAAACTGGCGATAACCTTATACGCTTATTATGATATTCCCGTTTTTTTTGTGATTCATTCAACATGTGGTTACTACAGCAACAAACTGAAATGCACACACGCCGTGTGGGCCAAGAAATTTGCGCGTCATGAGCACCGCTTGCAAAACGATTTCAGCATCTCTAATAATTTGGCCATCACAGTTAAGCATCACAGTTAAGCGATTTTGAAATGTTAGCTATAATTTTTATACACCATATAGAATGTAATAACAATGTGCTCGCTGTGTAGTAGCGGTGCGGCGTATGGGAATCCACGACCGCATATATCAATCCGTTTCAAGCTAACCTTATATTATTCTATATATTGTTTGATGTTAGTGCTGTTAAGTCCTTGGCTTCTGCAGTTTTAACTAACTCGGGACTCGCACCTTGCAGGCTCTACAATGTATAATTGTAAATGGTAGTGATGATATTAACAATTATGATGAAGATGATAATACTGATAATAATGGCAGTGTTTTGGTTCTTGATCAATCGTAACAGACGACAGAAGGAAAGGAAAGAGATTCCTGATAAGAACTCTAAATAATAAAAAAACTAAGGCTACCAACGCACAAACAAATCATCGCAACAAATCGCAAATCGTGCAACAAATATCCGAATATTAAGCAACGTAGGGGAATAGTAAGCCTTCGTTATGCCCCGGCTACACGCTCCGTCTTGCCTGTGAGCATGCCTGCATAAACCGGTTTGCACAGGTAAGCGCGTGCGTGTGGACGGTAAGACGGTGGCTCGCGCAGGCGACCTGCGTAATCATTGACGTGCTGAAGATTGGACTGCGCGGGCTTGGTTTGCACGGTTTGCCTGCGAGCTTACTTGAGCGTGTGGACGGTTATTCAAGCCGCGCTTCAGTCCATCTAAATTCTTGTTGACGACACATGTTATGTTACAAAATCTTAAAAATGAGAAATGTACGCAATTATTCCAGGGATTTTTTAACTGAATTCGTAGAATTGTACAAATCGTTGCCGGCGTTGTGGAAAATTAAAAGTAAGGAATATTCCGACAGGAACAAAAAAAATGAAGCTTATCATTTATTAATTGAAAAACTAACTTTCTTATTTGTTGCTTTTTTACAAGTAAACAATAATATAAGGCTCCGTTTAAAAAACCCTCTTCTGGCCACATCGTGATGTGACTAGCTCTCAAAACACTTTGAGGTTTGCACAGTCCAGTTTACACAAACTTACCTGCACGAGCCATTGTACAGTCATGACTGCACAGGCCAGGACTGTGCAAGCAAGACGGAGAGTGTAGCCGGGGCATTAGCGCCGGACTTTCGATAGGCTGCAACAATTGAATGAAACTCAATGGCGCTGTCGTCGCGCCGCAAGCGAAACATACCGTAGATAGATGTAGATGATAAGAAAAAGGAGAAATAATTAATTATAATCTCTTTTAGCAGATAACAGAGAGAGATACTATCTTCAGCCTTAAATTTTGCCAAATAAAATGTTACGATTTAGAGTAAACGATTTAAAACCAACGTCTTTAATACGAGATAGTTATGGGAGAGCTAATGAATATTTTCGCGAATTTATCTTTGTTCTTTGTCTGTCAGAAAATCTTTCGTTTTGATGTTAATACAGGAGCGTGTGTGATATTTACAAATATACAATTGGCTCACCAGTTTTCTTGCAGATCGGATTATCAAGGTAGTAGTCGGTGCTTGCTCTGATTAGAAGTTTATAAATGCTGGTGTTCCACCACAAAGTTGTTCAAAATTTCTATCGCCTACACTGTTCCTTATGCATGTCAATGATGTGTTTCATATTAGTAACATTCATTGTTACGCATACTGGACTGTGCTAATATTTCTCAGGAACATGTCATCAAGTGAAGGAACTAGTGTCTGAATTCGAGTCTATGTTAATCAAAGCCTTTGACTGGGGGTGACTAAATTTTGTCTAGTTTAACCCCCATAAGTCAGGTATAATTCAATCTCTGAAAAATAGATTGTACAACCAGTGCGTGTTGCCAGTGATGACTTACGGATCTGAGACGTGGTCCTTCACTGCTGGCCGTATGAGGACGCTCAAGGTCGTTCAGCGAGCTATGGAGAGGGTTATGCTCGGAGTTTCTCTGCGTGATAGACTCAGAAATGAGGATATCCGCAGATAACCAGAGTGACCGACATAGCCCAACGGATTAGTAAGCTGAAGTGGCAATGGGCCGGCCATATAGCTCGAAGAACCGATAACCGATGGGAAAGAAAGGTTCTCGAATGGCAGCCTTGTACCGGTAGGCGTAGTGTAGGGCGACTCTATACTAGATGGAGTGACGACCTGGTAAGATATGCAGGAAGCCGATGGATGCAGGTGGCTCAGGACCGTGCTTTGTAGCATTACTTGGGGGAGGCCTATGTTCAACAGTGGACTTGTGAAAGGCTGTAATGATGATGATGAACTCCCATAAGACATAGGTTTGCGCGTTTATCGCAAAAAACAGCCCTCTGTCGTATCTCCTCAATTTTAGGACAATCTTCTTGCTACCTCAACCAACATCGGAATCCTTGGGCATCGACATATAGAGAGATGTACAGTTCCGAATTTACTTGAAAGAGAAGGCTAAACTGGCAAAAGCTTGGTGTGCTCAGTAGATCGAGACGATCTTTCAGCCGCCCCACCGCTTGCAGCTTTACAAAGTGCAGCTTCGGCCTCATATGAAATACAGCATCATCCCCTTTCATTTGACCGTATTCAGGCAGCCGCCCATATCGTCAACGATTTTCGATCGGCTTAATCCACTGACCTTGCGAAAAGACGTTATATTTCTGTGTATTTTCAATCGCATACCACAGAAATTCCTCTGAGGAATTATTCGGATCCATTCTAGCTGCTGAATTTCGCAATGGTACACTGCTACAGAACTCGCGATTCCATCCTCATCATTTCGATGGTTAGCTGGCGGTCCACTACTATCCGATTTACGCGGAATTTTCTGCCTCACACTCGCAGGACCACAATGTGAAATTTACTGTCGCCAGCGGTTTTACCGGACGGATACGACTTAGGGATTTTTAATAAAAGAGTCTACTCCTTTCTAAATGGCTGGCAATGCTTCTGTTATTGTCCTGATGTTGCAGATGATCAGGAGCGGCGGTCGATACGATTACTTAGCATCAGGTGAGACATATTATTTTGGTTCCTCTTCCATAAAAGATTTACACAGGAAACAGTTTAATATTTATTATCTTATTATATTTTATACTTATAAATTTTGTGCCTAATTCAGCCAGACTGTATTTCTTAAAGGAAGCACAAACTTCCCAGGAGGAAAGAAACGCACGAGTACGACCGTTGCGTTGCCATTCAACTCATGCGTATAACGTTTTAAAATCGACTCATGTGTCAGTACTCTGTAACGCATACTGAACCTTAATTTTAGTAACTTTCAAATTAATCTTCGCTGCAGTGAAAGTTATGTTGCAAAGAAAGCCATGGTGTGCTGTAGTAGTGTATAATTTGCGTATCGATGGTATCACTTAATCCATTAACTTATACCGTTGTTATGCGTGACCAGCAAATAAAAGAATTGTCAGTGATTATTGTCAATCTATATCTAAAATTAAATAAGCACACAAATGTATTATCTTTAGACTTTATTAACAGTGCCTGGATGACCGAGCTTTGCTCGGTATTTTTTTTTTTTTTTTTGGAAATCGTGTGTTTTGGAAATTACATTTAGATACAAATTACATACTGATGAAATATGAAGAATATTTTTTGATCTTACCGACATAATATAAAAAACTGAACTGTTTATTTGAATAAAAAATCATGAGTGCAATTAGTTAATTAAAATTTTCGTGTTTTTAAAAAAATACTAAAAAAGGGCTCGAACCATACACACACACACACACACACGCACGCGCACGCGCACGCGCACGCACACGCACACGCACACGCACACGCACGCACGCACGCACGCACACGCAACAGCACGCACGCACGCACGCACGCACGCACGCACGCACGCACGCACGCACGCACGCACGCACGCACGCACGCACGCACGCACTCACACACACACACACACACACACACACACACACACACACACATATATATATATATATATATATATTATACAAGAATTGCTCGTTTAAAGATATAAGATTTATATGTTATTTTGTATATTCATTTATTGTATTTATATTGTTATAAATATTATAATATATATTTATAAATATGGGCCCTGTGCTCAGTATATTTATTTTTGTACATAAAATCGATTTAATAAAAGCCAACTTAACACAATCTAAACGCCTTCAATTAAAAATTGCTTTAAAAGAATCGAAATTTTACTTCAAAAATGTAAGTATAGTTACAGCATATGTACCTACGTTCTACCGTATGATTGAGTTGCATCTAACAAGCGTACGTATGTATTTTGTACGTGGTAGACCCACGCCAAAGCAACAAGTATATTAAGACAGTAGCAAGAATGGATCAACTCGACTGAGGAAGGATTACGCTTTCACAAAATACCAGCATAAAATAGCAGCTTAATGCTGCTGCGTTTCGTATGGTGAGTGTAGAGAACGGAGAGGATAGATGTATATTTCAATGGGCCACAGTATGCACTTACCAACAGGTGGACTATGTGATTCTTTTTATTTCTCATTCGTTTTCTTTCACCACCGTGTACGTTGTAAATTATTATTAACTCATTGGTGCAAATAGGGATGAAATTTACAAGTCTCTTCATCCCTTCGTGAAATAATCGGTCTTTAAATGTTATCTGTTCGAGTTTTATTATTTTATATATTTGTAGTATTTTAAAGTGCCTATTATCTCTAAAACACCTGTTCAAAGTAAATAACCTTTAAGTCGACATTACACTAGATTTCATCCCATTACAGTGGCAACGATAAAAGAAATCTGCTTGCATTTACAAGATCAACTAACTTTTTTACAGATGATTGATTGAGATTGATGATGCACGCGAATAAGACATTTAGCTTAAGGGTACACTAGTCGCTTATTCTTCCATACAAACGTAGTCTGGCGATTACTCCACTGTTTGATGGTGTACGTTCAAAATAAAAAAATGATTTCAATTTGTCTCATCATTATCTAGCCCTGTATGGAAACAAAAAAGTAAAAAAAAGAGTATGTTTAAAAGTTATAAGCGTCGAAAACTCCAAATTTCAACACTAGTTTTAACACATCTTTGGGCGGAAATAAATACCATAAGAAGAACGAAAATTGCAAAACAGTTACCGCGACAGATTAGTTGTTCAAAAATGCAAATAATTTTATTTCAAACAGATACATTCAATAGATTTTTCATGACATCCAGACTACCAAAGGTCTGTTTATAAAATTTCTTGCGCTCCTTTTTGTTGTAAATCATCTTGCCTTTCGTTACAAATTGTTTCCCTGATCAGTGGGACCGCCGGAGTGGGGGGGGGGCGCAGCGCGCACTCACACATGCTCACTAGGTTAGCCGCTGTCTTTGAGTATTAAATCAAGAATACTCAAAGGCTGCTGCTATCTATTTATGGTTGTAATACCTAAATATCTACATCTTTATTTAGAAAAATTGTTTCCTTTTGTTCGTGTCCATTGCTGAAGCCGGGATGAATATAGCTGCAAAAATTTCGATACATTAGGTACTTAACTACTTTAATTTAATAACTAACGAAAACATCTCATAGATAAGCACGATTATAGAAAATCTTAAAATTGTATATTAATTTAATTAGAATAGGTAATTTTTAGATTTTCGATAATCGTGCTTACGTATAGGAATTTCATATCCTAATATACCTAATGTAATTTATGTAAGTACATAAGAATCTAAGAAGGACAGTCAATGATAAATAAAATTTGTTTTGTAAGTTGTTTTTTTAAAACACTTTAACAAAAAAAGTTTTTTATGTTACCATTTTTAGTTGAGAGTTATATCCCTTTAGTGGGTACAGGCGTGATATTATATTGTGTGATTGCGTAAAGAATGCATAGATAGGCGATAGCAGCAATTCCGGTTGATTTGCTGTCATTTATTGAAGAGTGCCCCCGATTTCTCCAAGATCCCATAATCATATCCTGACCTGACCATCATCGATTACCGTGGGATTATCCAGAAAATATATCCCTTCAAACAAAAAAATAATTTTCCAAATCGCTTCAGGCATCTTCGAGAAATCGGGGGATAGAACATACATAAACAAAAACCAACGAATTGAGAACCACCTCCTTTTTTCGAAGTCAGTTAAAAAGTAGGTAAAAACAAATCAATGAAATTATTATATAATAACAACATCTACTTAAGTTCTCATAAGAACTTTCATAATAACAACTACATAAATTGGGTTCATAATAATTACGTTTCACACAGCAGATCCTAAGTTACAATAACACCAATTTGCTTTCTCTCTCCTTTCTCTTTTTAAAATACGTTACCCCCACAGTAGGATTTTCTCCAGTATCGTGAGGCAGTTTACAAACCGGACCCGGAACAGCATTTGTAGTCCATACAAATATTTGTTCCGGGCGGGATTCGAACCCGCGGCCCCCAGCGCTGCCTCATTACTAAGCCACTGCGGCTCGGAGCTTACAATTGCCGTTGGAGTTTATGTTATTATTCAAAAATTAACCGCATAGGTAGGTACGCGATGATACCGTCGCGCATTGCTTCACTCGAGTGCGTATGTGAGCGTGCATTAGCTTCTTACTGCTCATCACAGCGTCTATCCCTTTCGCATGTGATGTCGGCTGAGATAGCATGCATTTTTATCCCGCCCACCATTTAGTTCGTGCCATCGACTAGGGGTACCTTAAGGAAAATTATATAAAATATGTAGATTCATATTTATATAACATAAACACTCACGCCTGTCACCCAGAGGGGTAGGCAGAGACTACGGACTTCCATTTGGCACGATCCTGACATACCTCTTTCGCCTCCTTTACATCCATGTATCTACGCATACATGCTCGTCGGTTAAATGTACTTCTAACGTGGCCCATTTTCAAAATATCGCCAATTTGATCGATAAACTTTTTTCTAGGGCGTCCCTTCCCGACACTGCCGTTCACATCTGCCATATAAATTTGCTTTGTCACTCTTTCCTCATTCATTCTTTCTACATGACCAAACCACCGAAGCATTCCTTTCTTAATCCTGGTCACAACATCATCTTGCATACCACGTTTATCTCTTATCACGCAATTTCTCACCCTGTCATTCAGATTCAACCCTAGCATATTCCTTAAAGATCGCATTTCTACAGCATTATTTATTCTACTTTCATCCGTCTTCTGCCACACCCAGCTTTCACTACCATACATTAAAATAGGGACTAACACAGCATTATGAATTACCATACGTGCCTTTTTTGACACATTCTGGTTCTTCATAATAGAGCCATTCACTCTATTCCCTGCATTTACTCGTCGTTCTATATCCTTATCATATCTACCATCCCTGCTAAATACACATCCCAAATACACAAACTCATCCACTTGCTCAATTAATTGGGGGCATGAGTCGTTCGCGTCCGTAGGCTTCGACCACCTAACCTTAGGCCCACCCTACACGTGTCCCCCGGGTGGTGCTAAACGAGCGACAAAGCCGAAAAAATAGACTCGGCTCCTCGCCGTATGGTAGCGGCGTAAAATCTACCACCACCCCTTGTTCGCACCATGAGTCAGGAAATTCACATTTATACTGCATTTTATTTGAAGGTTGTATCAATTGAAGCCTGTGTTTGAAATATGCTCCTTCTTTTTCGATATAATTATTTTTATTTTAGCAATAACACTTGTTTATCACCTATATTCTATAAAAGCAAAAACTTATTTTAATTAACGCCTGAGTATTTGGTTAGTACGAGTTGATGACCTTGAATACCGTCTGAGACTTAAAATTAGAGAAAGATGTTCTTGCCAATAGTTGATGTGAATACGAACGTTGGTGTTATTACTTTACATTTTTTTGCACATTACTTTAACGAAATTGTAATGACAAGCGAGGCTTCAGATGCGTTGTCACCACTAAAGCTACAATGGAATGACTCAGTGGAACACAGCTGTATTCTCACAGATGTTTACTGCATTTCTGCAAAATATAACCAACTAGGCAGTTTTACGACAAGCAGTGGTATCACTCATCCTCCATACAATGCCAGACCTCATGAAATAAGTTTCGTTTGTAACCTCACCGCAAAAAATACGTCGGTTTGAACCAACCCAAAAAGTGGTGCTCTTTCACTAGTTTATCTGAATTAATGGAGTTCATTCACAACTCGGGAAACTACTCAATTAATGTAATATGTGCATGTATGTATAAAAAAATGAATTTAAGTAATGCAATATGTATTCAAATTACATCAATGATCAAAATCTAAGTTTCGACTGTCTGTCACACTGATAATGTTACACGTTCGATCACTAAAGTCGAAAGTGATAATTTGTTCTGATTTGGCACATATTTTATTCGCAATTATACTGAGGATTTTTTTAATCGATTACGTTATTACTTATTTTAGATTTAAAAATATCGATTATTTAAATAACCAAAATTTATCAATATCACTGAAGACAGGCTTCCATTTATTCAGACAGGTCATTAACCAAATACAAACTTAAGGCGACACCGCGTAAAATTCACCTCCTTTCATCAAATAATATAGGACTATGACACCACTAACGAAAGTGGTATTTTGATATAGGTAAATTCATGTCTTTATCTTGAATTTGATTGTTCAAAAACACGATTGCATAATTTTGACTTGATCATAATTATTTGCGAAAACACCTCTAAAAATCACTATAGTTGAAATTACAACAAAATTACTTAATCTATATTATTCATAATTTACTTACTCATTATTTTGATTACTTAAATCAATAATTTTATAAAAAATATTTTAAGATTCTGATAATTTCTAAGCGGTTTTATTCGTCGCGGGTGCTACGCAATTATAGACCTTATGACGACGTTTTTTCAAGTTTTTATAGTAAATATGTATTCACTCGAATCAGTACGGCGATAGCCTGGAGTCACTTTTCGAAGTGTCGTCTTAAATGTAGTAGAGAGTTGTTTATACAAACAAGAGGATGTAACAAGGAGATATTATGTAGGATATATAAAATACGCTTATGTTAATATGCCATGTAGTGGTGACACAAGAATCTGTCACCTCATCTCATCCTCTGGTCGTTATTAGAGTGAAGTTGTAAGTTGTGTGAATGCCCTAAAATCTTGTAGATGTTGTCATCTCATGCCTGGTAGAATATCTCTACTAAACCATAAACTCTAAAAATGATGTATATAACTTTGTTTTATAGTTATAGTTAAATTATGAAAACTTTACCATGTATTTAAGATATTCTGTTAAGGGTAACCATATGGATGTCCCAGTCCCTAATAAGAATTGGTAATTTTTATTTATTTTAATAAAAATGTTATCTACTTTTTTATTGCGCTTACAACTAACAAACGAATTTTAAATTGAACGGACGTTTTTATAGCATGTACGTTTACCTTTGTAGTAGTTGTTAACGGCCTTCTAATTACATGACTACATGTACTCGTATATTTATTTATGTATGCTATGCTATGTTACGTATTGTAAAACTGTGTGGAACATATTATTGGTAGATAACGATAGTTTTATAACTAGAATTCACGACATTATAACATATGCACGACGGGCAACACACGATATGTTCACTTTATTGAAAAATAAATAAAAAATATTTAAAAATTAAATGGTGGACTTGCATCTGTAGCATTATATTTCGGTTTCCTTATTCTATTTATATGAATTATCACTATATATTTCCTATACTACATATAAAGTATTGGAGGTAAATAGTGATGATTGATAGAAATTGAGTTTATTACCATTTTAGAATCTGCATGATGTAAAACATTAATTAAACAATAAAAAAAGAAACATTTACGGTTAGAAATATTTTGTAATGCGCGATGGTAAGGCCAGACATTCAAAGTTATTTCCAGAGAAAATAAATTAGATATTCATAAAGTAGCCGTAGTACTCAATAATGTGAACGGACGTTTTAAATTTCATACATGGTTTTTTTCTGAGTTGCCGAGTTATTCTTAATAATGTGTATTTAATTGATTTCGACTAATAACTTCTTATATTAACGTGAACACTACACATTAAATGAAACTAATTTTACGGATTTTTATCGCTTTTAATTTTGACTTTTTTAATTCTCGACGACGTTTCGGTTGCTTACGTAGTCACGGGGGGACATGAAGATCTGAGATCTATTAATCGAATACTCGATTTCTTGTGCCAGAAATATCGATTTTTAAATCGATATATAGTAAAGAATCGATCCAGTGAATTAATATTTCATCCTAGAAAATCGAGATCAAATCTTTTTCTGTTTTTATAAGAACTATAAAAGTATTTACAATTAGGTGAATGTACCTAAACTCATAAAGAAAGACTGGTAAAACTGACTCGTAAAACTGCTCAGTTCTCAGTATTTTCGCCTCTTTTTCATGGATTAAAGAAATAAAAAATAAATAAAGTGTGGAATCTGTACTTACTTGTATCTTTTGATAGGTATTGTAAATATATACTCTGAAAGCAAATTGAAAAAATACCGATTTTTGAGAAATCGATTTTTTAGACTTCGATTTTTTTGTGAATCGATTAATCAGTATTCGATTATTCGAATACGTGTTTGACGTCCCGATGTGATTGTTAGCCCGGCTATTTCTATATTCAAAATTACTACTTATATTCTAAAACTGACGGCACACGAAATGTCGGGAATTTAAAAAAATCGTTGCATTTCGACTACATTGATGATGTTCTCATTTTATTTATATTTTATTTTACCACTTGTCTGTCTACAACTGACTGTTAACTACTCTTTTAACGATTACTCCTTATAGCTAAGTCACAAATAAAAAATCTATTTTATACAAGTAATATGTAGCTTTTATCTGCAACTTCGTCCTCGCAAAACTTATTCAAAAACCTTGCATATTAGTGGTATTTGGACAAGTAGTTAAATTATAGAAAATCTATTTAAACTTATTAGGTATTTTTCACAATTATTTCGTAAACTTTGTAAGTAGTGTGTCATCATCATCATCATTACTGCTATTCACAAGTCCACTGTTGAACATAGGCCTACCCCAAGGAATACCACAAAGCACTGTCCAGAGCCACCTGCATCCATCGACTTCTTGCATGTCTTACCAGGTCGTCCTCCACCTAGTGGGGGGTCATCCTATACCCAGGTACGAGGCTGCCCTCGAAAACCTTTCCTCCCCATCCGTTGTCGGTCCTTCGAGTTATATGATCACGTCAGCTTACTAATTCTTGTGATATGTGATGCGGATAAATATGTGAAATAATTTTTTTACATATATTGATTTAACATCCTTAACAATCTTTGTTTTGTTGGAAAATGGATATTGTGTAAGAACCTTTTTATGTAAAATTGCAAGGCTATAAAACTTTGTTAAAAACTACTTACATCTTTTAGAGATTTTTCAAAACCATTTAAGTTACCATTTTTTTTGATTTTGCAAATAAATCCTCCATGGAACGGTTAAGTCGTTCTGAAGAATTGCCCTTATACATAAAGGTAAACAGACAAACAGAGTAAATATTACATGCCTTCAATTTAATTATATACTGTTATGTATATCAAGTTTATGCTGGTCTATGTTTCTATTTCATTAACATGCGAAAACAGTTAAAGTTTTATTTTTCCGTATTGTGAGTATATCTAACAAAAATATTAATAATATTATCGTGATGTGCGCTGTGGTCGCCACACACGGTCAGTTCAACTGATCATTCCAACTGATCGGTTGAAACTAAAACTGTTGATATTTTTTAAAATATTTGATTTTCGATATATCGATAAATAAACTTACATATAAAACTCCGATATTGATATATTTATGACTATCATTATATCGAAAATTCAATATTTTAAAAATGACAACAGTTTTAGTTAAGACTGATCAGTAGGAATGATCAGTTGAACTGACTGTGTGTGGCGACCATTACACTATATATTTTTACCCGACTGCCTGAGCAGAAGGGGAAGGTTTTTTGAGTATGTATGTAAGTACATGTATACATATACGTCTATTTATTTAGCATGCTTTGTAGTCAAAATGGCCAGATGTATATTAATATATGTACTACATGTATACACACACGCACACATATACATACAGACATACCTACGGACATCATCGCAAAAATAGCCAGAATAGCTTCCTAGGACCTCGAAACGTCGAGATCTGATGAGAACTCGATTTTCAAAAATCGAAGTGAAAATAATAACTTACCCATTTTTTAAAAATTATTGATTTTCACATAGGGAAATTAATAATATAAAGAAATTAATAAATATTAGTCCAGTTGTAACAAAATGTAATTACTACTGTTTTCAGAATTTGGCCAAGATCCTCATTATTTATCAAAGCCTGATCCGAATTTTATTTTTATATCAATAGGTTTTTTATGTAATACGTTTTTAGTGTAGCTTTTCTGCTTTCTGACATATTCCGACAGACGAGAAGAAGAGCAATCACTGGCTGCTGTGAAGGGTATAAGAGCCACTATAATTGCAGGCCTTGAGACCCCCCACACATCCAAATAGTGGAGGACGAGGTCCGACGCAGGAACTCGCACCCTACCGCCTCTGACCCTATCATTGTGTCCAAAGATGAGATTTCATCTACCATCAAAGGACTTAAGCCCAAAAAAGCACCGGGTGCGGATGGTATCTCCAACCAAGCCCTCAAACACTTCCCGGAGCAGGAATCGCCTTACTGGCCATTATCTTTAACGCCTGCTTCGAATTCAGTTACTTTCCCACCTCTTGGAAAGAGGCAACTGTCATTGGCATTCCCAAGCCAGGCAAACCTCTCCACCTCCCCTCCAATCACCGTCCCATCAGCCTCCTCAAGGCCATGGGCAAACTTTTCGAACGAGTCATTCTCGTGCGCTTGAGGCGCCATTTGTTTCCCACAGACGGCGACCCTCTTGTCATCCCACAACAATTCGGGTTTCGAGCCAAACACTCGTGCCCCCAACAAGTTCACCGCATAGTGGAATACATCCTCAGCGGTTTTTACCCTCGCCGTCAAAATACCATCGCGGTCTTCTTTGACATTGCCAATGCATTCGACAGAGTCTGGCACGAGGGCCTTATCTACAAACTGTACGACTTAGGCCACCCAGACCGTCTCGTTCGCCTTGTAGCCTCCTATCTGAAGGATCGTACATTTCGTTTTAGACACGAAGGCACGCTATCCTCTACCCGTCAAATAAAAGCCGGTGTCCCTCAAGGCTCTGTGCTTGCTCCCCTCCTATACATACTATTCACCAACGACATCCCTATCCCGTCGAATGGTGTCAAACTAGCCCTCTTTGCAGATGACACAGCCCTTTACTCCAAAGGCAACTCACTACCACAGATTCGGAACAAGATTCAAAAGTCAGTAAGCGACTTAGGAGCTTGGTTCCAAAAATGGCGTATCGACGTAAACCCGGAGAAAAGCTCCGCCGTTTGCTTCGAATATAAACGACGTCGTCTCACCACCACTCCGCCAATCAGGATGTTAGGAACCCCTGTCCCATGTCAAACTAAAGCCAAATACCTAGGCGTCACCCTTGATGCAAGGCTCACTTTCGAGCCCCATATCAAGAAGGTTACTCGCACCGCACGTTTTTACATGGGTAGGCTCAACAGCATGTTGGGCAGACACAGTAAAATGTCCCTCCGCAACAAGCGAACCCTATATAAGGTCTGCATACGACCTGTCATGACCTACGCGGCCCCCATTTTTGCACATGCTAAGCCCAAAGCTATAAATGAACTTCAAATAGTTCAAAATCTATTCTGTCGTAGAGCCACTAACTCGCCCTATTATGTCCGTAATGCCGACCTACATCGAGACTTAGAGCTCCCAACAATCCAGCAATTCATTAAATCACTCTCTGAGAGATTTTTCAAAGCCTCAGAGTCCCACCCAAATCATCTCATTCGTGAGACAGCTGCCTATGCAGCCCCTATCCACACTCGCTATAGTGTGCGCAGACCGAGAAACTCTCTCTCGGACCCCCCCAACAAGCTTTCGGCTGACCTGAACTGCCTCCTGGCGGCTCAGGCCGAGCCTACATAACACATCCATTAATCTTCCTTAGTTAGGCACTCTTCTAAGCGGCTTTTCGCCGCTTGCGCCCTCCTTTCTGCCAAGGAGGGTCGCGTTCGTATACGGCTTAGAGATCTCTAGTCAGATCGTTAAGCCATTTCCTAAAAGGCGGTGTTTAGTGGGTAAAAGTCTCCACATAACCACGCAGCCGGCTGCGTGGTATGCTATGAGCATTCACCGCCTCCCTCCCCCGCTTTCCGGAGGGTTGCCCATATTTGCTTCGGGCGCAAAAAAAAACAGGCCTTGAGGGATATCACCTTAGCCTGCGAGGAGATCACAACGCATCTGATGCTCTCTTTATTCTTTGATCGTAGACGATTACAGGTGTACATAGGCTGCAGGCACTAATTAATGTGGACTATATGCCCATTAGTCACAGTTAGAAAACAAGCATAGCATACAAATAGTCGGTAACTGAACAGTAAAAGGTCACGTCTTGCGATTACATAAAGCAGAAATCAGTTGACGCGCGTGTCATTGTCACGTAATGTCTGCTATAGGTAACAAGAAATTTGCTGTTACAGTACTTCGTCGATTGATCAATCGATCGCATTGTATACATAGAAAATAACTGCTAAACACGCTTAAAATCATAAATAATGTTTAGCATTACTACTCTTATAAAAAAAAACTTAAATTATGTAATTCACGTTGTTGAAAATGACTACTGTACGATATATTACTTTCCTCTATGATGACTACGGCTATTTACATTTAGGTGTTGGCCATAGAATAACTATAGTAGAGCAGTAAGGTTAAGCAGTAGTATAGCCATGCTGCAGCTATATTAGAGGTGACAGTATCCTAAGTCCTAACAGATAAGGATACGGACTGCGAAACTGAAAAGACGAATTTAGAAGTCGAATCCGCCATTCAATTACAGTCGCAACCACTCCTAGAAATACATATTTAAGCTTAGTTAAAGTGGTCAACAAAAAGGTGGTATTTAGTCATATAAAAACATCTATTTCTAAAAAAAAAATATAGCTGCAGTACGACAGTTCGCGAGTAAAGAACTCTTTTCACTGATAACGCGGCATTCCATCTTATTCCTCAGGAGTGACAATGCATCTGCATTTTGATTTTTCACCAAGAATAGTTTCTATTGACTATAGCATGCACTTACATTCTGTTGGTCTGTGTGCTCGTTTATCACACTCATTCTATAAAAAATAACTTTTAACTTTTTCTAGGCACAAAACGGCTTCGATGAACTTCGTCGTTATGTCAAACAAGGGAGCGACTTTAGCAAAGAATTGGCGGCAATACTTCAAGAAAGGTAAAGAAGGAAAACATATTTTCTTTATTTCTTTGTATAATTTTACGTAACCTTAATTATCCAAGAAAAAAATGTTATTATAGTTTACTTTCTTGTCTTCTGCTGAATCAACAACACCTGTACCAGATACTGATTTTAAATTTTACGTTAATGTTAACAGATTGTAACGTATTCAAAAACATTCTAACAACCATCTACAATATCATAAGATGCCATTATACGTATAGAAGGAAAAGTTATATAACCTTGTATAAGTCAAATAGTGTGGAAGTCGCTGTGCAGTGCACGCAATAGATAAGCATCTTATCAACTTTTCTTTGTAACGTTTACTTTCCTTCAACGGATCGATAAAACAATGAGTTATTGATTATTGTTTGTGACTCTACCTGCCCTGAGAATCGCCTTTTTTAAATCCACAAACTAACAAGAGGTTTAATCCCATGTTGTGGAGAATTCATACATTCACCATTGCTAAAATTAAATTACAAAAACTGTAGTTACTGAAAATTAGGGATGTAAAAATACGATATACGATAAAATATAATATATAGAGCGGTCGCAGGCTTGGTTTAATACTCAAAGGTCGCAGGCAATATTGTAGCAGAAGAGCTAAAAAATTAGCAACGATCACAGTTGCCTCAGAACGTTTAAATAAAACTAGTTTTTACGGATTTTATCGCGTATATTAACTTATTTTATATTCCCAATGTTTCGAGCACGTCACGGCACTCATGGTCACGATGTAAATATAAGAAATCATTATTGCTCAGAACGCCTTTTTTCAACTGCAGACCACCGATAAAAAAAAAATTATCGGAAAATTTTATGAGACTGTTTGTATACAATTTGAATTTATTTTGATTCCTTAATAAAAATATGTTAAAAGTAAACTTCATTTAATAAACTTGTGTAAGTAAGTAATAGGTAATTTATTATTTTGTTTACATACATAATGATAGAAATTTGTTGCATAATTACATTGATTATTTAATAATAATTCTTAATAAATGTTATCTATATTTCTGCTTTAAATATCTTTTTAGATTTATCTCAGACCAGACGGAACGAAATGAAAGACTGAACGCTGCGTGCATTTTAAGTGACACAATAACCAATCCAAAATCATGCCTAACTTATTATAAGCATGCACCACGTGCATATATGTGCTTCCAGCGGGGAGTTTTTACTGGCTGATAAAAAAGAAAAAAGATGTGTGCGTTAGTAAAAAAGTAGATAATGGTTTCCGAGTTACTTAAAGAGAAGGCAGTGCAGCTCAATCTTACTTTGTTACTCAGAGAGGTTTCTGATGAATATTTAATATCATATATAATTATACTTATCATTACCAACAAAGAAATAGTTAGTTTTGTGCATAGAAATATCTGAAAACATTGTACGCTCTGGCAATTGGGTAAAAATGTGTACAATGGTATCGACGACGGTTTCGCCGATTATTTACTACATTAAAACGCCTTCGGTATCGTATCAACAAAATTATGCAACGTTTGACTCTACTACAAATTTACGTTAGTGACCATAAAAAAGAAAAAGAGCATCATGTATGATTGAATTAAAAACAAAAAAAATCATTGTTATGTGTTTTTACCCGACTGCGCCATAAGTTATTCGTGTGTAATATGTTGTATTAAAATAAGTTGGTACCCTCACATCGCCTATTTACTTAACGGATTCCAAAGCATCCGTCTTGAAGATAACATAGATATTTATTCTAAATATTTCGTTAGGTTAATTTACCAACCATCTGTTTCAATAGAATAAATATTTTTCTCTAGGATTGAAGCGGAGATTTACTATTCCAAATGTCTCGCAAAACTTGGCACGAAGTTAAGCAAGGCATGTAAAGAGAGTGTCGGTTCCTGTGCAGATGCGTGGAAACACGTCGCTATAGAAATGGAAAAACGTTCGGAAATACATAGGTATTGTATGAGACCATTCTTTTTAAAAGGCCGGCAACGTATCTGCTATTCTTCTGGTGTTGGTGGGCAGTGGTAGTCACTTACCATCAGGTGAGAAGCATACTTGTTTGCCTCGTATGATATTAAAAAATGAAAATATCTAATAACTTGCTATCTTGTTCTATTTCTCTTGTATGAGACTGTATCAGTTCATTTCTTTAAGCCTGCCTCTCATATCGTACGAAAGGTTCGCCCGACACGCCACGCTTGGCGAGCGAATTGGCGATCGCTTTGGCAATTATATTTTTTCAGTTCTTTGACGCTGCTCGTTGTCAACATTCTGGTTATTTTATATTTGGTATCTATACGAGATTATTTACCTATCGGTGGAGATTTTTTAGCCTTTCCCACAGTCTTTTTTTATATGATAGGGTGACAAAAGAGCACACAGTTCACCTGATGGTAAGTGGTTGCTCCGGCCCATTACATCTATCCTCGATTACGAATCAAAATGCAGATGCGTTGTCACCCGTGAGGACTAAGATGGAATGCCTCGTTTCCAGTAAAAAGGGTCTCCGGTTCTCTACACTCACCATACGAAACACAGCAGCATTAAGCTACTATTTTACGCTGGTATTCTATGAGAGCGTGGTACTTCTCCATTCATGCCGACCCATTCGTGCTACAGCCATAATATAGCTGCAGCGTGGCTCTACCACATGTAGCCTTTAGGATGTCAAATGGCAGTAAATGCTTATGTATTCCCTTAGGTCACTACCGCATATTTAACATAATAAAGTCGAAACTTCCTTCAAAACCTTACTTGTTTTCCAGAAACTACTCCAGTGCCTTGGCTGAAGAGTTAGTGAAACCAATGAAAAACATTATCGATAATCAACTTAAATTGAGAAAAAAGGTCGGTGATGTCATGTTTATGTATATAATTTTTATATATAATTTGTTATATAATTATGCTAGTAACATCTTTACTCATTAATATCCTAGATCGAGGGAAATGTGGACAAAACGACACGTGCTCTTACTGACTGGAGAACAGCCGAAGCGAAGTCGAAACGCCAATCACACGCAGCGGCGAGGGAGAACGAAAAATTGCAAGACGCCGTTTTGGATATTAGGTCTGCTAACTTGCGTTATTTGCGCCTTATCTGTTTCTAACGATTTATAATGTAAAAGGATCCTTGTTACTTTAATTGCGATGCGATTATCTATGCGAATATTGCTATGCGATAGCTCTGCGACCGTCGTCATATGGGGGCTTTGAGGTCGAATCATCAGGGGAAATACATTTTTTTGCAGCCGCATGTCACGCAGCTCAAGCGTTGGACATATTCCACACTCGATCCTGAGTACGGCCCGAGCGGAACGATTGGCTAACTCTACAAGCGAGCGAGACGCCGCAAAGCTACAAGTTAAGAAGAGGAAGACTGAAGACGCTGTTAAAAAGACTGAAGTTGAGTATTATAATGTATGCGTTCAAGCGGAACGAGCGAGGTAAGTATTGCAAAACTGATTTATATGTTTTGTTACACGAACACTTAAAAACTTAAACTTATCATTGTTCAGATTAGAATGGGAGACAAGTGTTGTGAAAGGTGCTGGGATGCTAGAATCTCTCGAGGAAGAGAGACTTGCTCAGTTGAAGAGCTCAGCCGATTGCTATTTAAGGTTGACGGCGGCGGTGCCGCCCCAGCTAGCGGAGGTAAAATCATAATCTATCAAGCTTTTATTAGCAATTTTGTCTTTTAAATAATGTGTACGTTTTTGAAAACAGGTAACAAATGCATTAGTAAGTCCCATAAAAAACGCAAACGCTAATGTTGATATGCGAGTAGTTCGCGGAGTGAGATCGTCGCCGACTGGAGCGAGCGAACAACTTTTGCCCGACTTTTACTGCGAACATACGACTCTCGCGATGAACAGGGAACGCCGTAAGCAAGTGTGTACTTATTAATGTTTATAAGCAAATGTGCTCAATTTATAAATTTGTAACTTTTAAAACCTAAATTGTTGTACTTACAGGCATTATTAAAAATTTTGCAATTAGTAAAACAAGACATAGATCGAGAACGCAAGTCCAAGCAGGGATTGGAGAAACTCTCTATGGCTATGAAACAAACACCAACATTTGGTAATGATGATTCTCAACAGAATGTTGCAGACAAACTATATCACGTAAGACTATTGCTCCGTAGCATATTCAATATTTTATACTTGTTTTGCCTTATTTTTATTTACCTTCTTACTTTCAGATGAGGTCAATGCTAACATATTTAGAAGCGGTTCGGTATAAAATATCAGCCAGTCTAAGTGAACTTGATAACAGGTCTCCAGTGCAACATCCCCTCGCCACCCATATACAAATTATTAGAGACAAACAAGGACTTCAGCAGAGCATCCTTAAAGTAAATAAATCTTAGTTGACAAAAAGCCAGATATGCAAATATATTATCATAACACGTAATAAAATTGCAGGTGCCTCCATGGCTTCAAGAAGACTATCAAAATGAGGTGAACAAAAACCTACAACCCAACTATACGGCTTTGACGAAAAGCGTAAACGGTGCTGAAGAACGGGAGAGACGCGACTCCATCATGAGCAGGGCGTCGAGTAAACTTCGCATAGAGCATTTATCGTTTAAAAAGAACACAGATAATAAGAGTGCGTCGGTCTGTGCAGATTTACCAACTCCTCCGTTAAAAAGTTTGGCACCACAAATACCACCGCCGCCAGAAAGCCCGTTGGATTGGAGTGAACGCGGTGCTGGAGATGGACTGTCCAATCAACATGACAGTGACTTTGGTAAGAAAACAAGATACATACAACACTAATTGTTAAATATATTAAACTAAGTAATTTAGAGACCCAGGTCCGCGCTTGGTGGTATTCCTTGGAGGAAGGCCTTTGTCCAGCAGTGGACTTGTGATAAGCTGCAATGATAATAATGATGATTAAACTCAGAATAAATCACTTCTTCTCGAATAGATAGATACTTTTTAAAGTACTGTTACAACCGAAGCTGTTATAAGCAAAATATTCCGATAATCGAATGTTTCATAACTTTGCAAGGTTAACTGAATGTTCTACAAATTACTTCCTTATTTAATGTAGGTATCTGTTTTACATCAAGTTGACCGTCGTTGCATATGTACACTTATTATTTTACAGACGAATTTTCGTCACAGACCGATAGCTCAACGGACCTGACTGATATTGGAAAGAGTGACAGTAACGGGGAAGCAGCGCAAAAGTTTATAGGTCGATGTCGCGCTCTCTACTCCTATGAAGCGAGGCTGGACGATGAATTAACTCTATCACCAGGTAATCGCACGCGCTAATATATTTTTTTAAATTGAAATGAACACGTTGTCACTTCTGAGGACTAAGACGGAATGCAGTAAATATACTGGGTTTACACTTCACGCTGTATGGTATCAGAAATACCTACCCCTATCTATATAAAACGAGTCCCACTATGTACAAAGCTAATACTTTATAATTATCGATTTTAGAATTCGAATGTATTAGTTTAGTTTATTCACAATATCTAAAACCATACAAAAACAGATCACACAGAATGACAGAGCTTTGACCAAAACATTGGAAATGGTCAGTGATTTAACAATTATAAACACACCAAAACCTTACAATGTTTGTAATTGAATAGTTCCGTTTGTAGGTGCTAAGTCTATAACAAATATTTTTTATAAGCATATTATGTAAATTCAAACGTTTTATTTATTATTTTACTATCTACATAACTGATTATAAATTATATGCACCGCTTAGTTTCATTCAAGTTTATAAATATTGTTACGTATATTAAATGTGTTGCGTGTAAGGAAGAGAATTTCGTTGTGAGTCAATATTCGCACCGTTTCGTAGATTACAATTGGATTACAAAACACTTTTACGACTTATACAGAACACTTCTAACACGAATTATTATTGCTATGCGAACTTTCTGCTCGCTTGTGAATTATCAAACATCATTTTTCCAAATAAATTTGATTTAACAGTGCAGTCAGCTTTATCAAAGTTTTTAACTTCACTGATATATTGAGTTAGATGGATTTCTGGCTTTGACTCCTGGTTATGTAACTTTTTAGAAATACGCCAACTGGCCAGCATAATTTAAAGTGTTTGTCAATAATTATTACGCTAGATTGGTGACCGCAAAGCCGACACACACCAACTAGAAATGATGCTCGCCATCATAAGTTTTTGAGACTACTGTCAGAGTACTGACAACTGTCAGAGCTTCTTTCATTATTCAATAGGGCGCAACACATCCAGGTGAGGAGGATATTTTGATATGTTGTAATACATCCTGCGTTATTAACTGCGTATAAAATATAATATGGCATATAATATTAATGGCCGTGGTAGCTCAGATGGTTAACGCTCGCTGTAAATATAACAAAACGCGAGTAACCCGGGTTCGATCCCCGCCGGCACCAATGAAATTGTTAATTGCAATTTTAAGTGCTGATTTACCACGTGCTCGGCGGTGAAGGAAAACATCGTGAGGAAACCTGCATGTCTGAGAAATCAGGAAAAAAATATTTCGAAGACATGTGAAGTTCGCCGACACGCATTGGGGCAGCGCGGCGGACACTTCCTTGCCCTAAAACCCTCTCAGAAATGAGGGAAGGCCTGTGCCTAGCAGTGGGACGTATATAGGCTGTAACTTTACTTTTTATATAATTAATTTACACATTCTAAATAAATACATAAAAGATTGGGCTAAATGTGTTGAACTCAGAACCGTGCATTGTGGCATTACATTAGGTAGGCCTAAGTTATACAGTGGACTTCCAAAGAGTAATGATAATTAAGATGTTGATGATGTGTTCATGTACATTTAATTTAGCATTACATAATTTTTCTTTGTAAATGTGAGTAAAATTAAGGATGTATTTATTTGTCAACCCACATTTACTAAGAATCCATATTTTTGTTAAACTTAAGACATTTCACAGATTTCTATTTTTAATTTACATACAGCCAGCTTGCGATTTTTGCCACATCACAGTTGAGTAAGTAATTTCGACATATAACGTTTTAAACGATCACGTAAAATAAATATTGTATATATATATATATGGGGCATCTGAATGTAACGATATCAATTGGGTAGTAAGTTGTCGCTGAAAAAGTATTCTTTATAACAAACTGTGCGGATACGTAGTACCTACTATTATTTATTTTGTGATGCGGGGCGGACATAGAAAGTATTTATCACAAGAATGGGCTATGTTTCTTTTTTGTATACTTGTGTTTAATCATTGCAACGTGTGTGCCTTACGTGACGTACCTTAGGTGACGTACCTTTTCGACGACTGCTGGTGCCGTTGCAGTACAACGCCGTCCTCCACCATAGCGTTTCTTAATGCTACCAGTCACAGAATATCGTTTGATAGTGCAATGTACAAAGGAGGATGGCCAAATTTCTATAGGAGCTGGACTTGACTTTTTTTTTCATGTCCCAAAAACTATAGTTAGGTTGGTTTGTTTTTATGTTGTAAACACAATCACGTTTAAAAATAATATCTAAATAGCCACGATTTTTTATAATAACGTCAACAATATTTTTAAGGCTGAATCAACAAATACCTTTTACTTTTTTTATTGGCCATTTTAAATATAACAATCAAAATTACAATCAATACAAATGATATAAGATTACATTAGATTATTAAAATTACAAAACAAAATACATTTAGATTATTTTTACATGTCAAGCAAGTCAGAAAATGAACATTTCATATATTCTGCTATATTATAGAAAGCGTGATTCATAAAGTATGTTTTTGTCACTTGTCGAAACGAAGTCTTGTTATTTCTAAAAGCAATTTATTGTACATTTTGATTTATAACGAAAAACCTTGCTTGGACGCTTTATCCGACTGCGACGTAACCTAATAGTGTAGTTAAAATAATTATATTACTCAATAATAGAACATCTCTCAAAGCGCACCCTACGTATGGGCACCATACTCCTAGAGTTCGATGTCAAATCAAAAAGGGCCGTCTGTCAAACCATCTCGTGAACCGTTGACCGTTTCGACAACAAATTATGACCGATAATTCAATAAAAACTACACCTGCATGTGTTGCACTAGCTTGCACAGTATGTAGTGTAAAAACAAGGATGGCGTAATTATTATCACACGAAGTCTTTCCTAAAAGATTTCAAGGCTTTTTAGTAGTTTGAGCATTTTAATTCTAGCTGAAGAGAGTCGCTAGATACCTACTGTCTTTCAGTCTTCAATACTAAAGTTGCATATGCATTGAAAAATCGAGTAATGGTAGGTTACAGGAATAAATGAAGTGTAATGGTAGAATTTAGGAGTACTTTAATGAAACAAGTAGGCTAGACAAAATTACTTTTTATTCATCATCCTCTCATATATCTATAACATCAAGGAGTGATGTTGGCACTGGCAATATTGTCGGCTGATGCCTGGCCCACCTAAGGTACCACACAAGCTTCATAACATGTGCACATCACCCAACTGTCCTTCGATTCGATACCCTCTGTGAAACCTGACATGTTCACTATAATAGGACCTTGCCTGTTGAATCCATATGTTCCTAGGGCAAATAATATAACTTCATACACGCGACTTAAAGCATGTTGCAGTGTTTGCTAAATAAAAATATGTGGTGGAACCAACAACTAAGGTGTATACAACAACTATTTATCACCCAATAATAAGGTATCTCTCAAAGCGCACCCTACATCTGTCCTATAAATCCCAAACATCATGTATAATATCACTGCATTTATTATTATAAAAATCTTTGGCACTTTATAAGTCCTTTCTTAAAAATAACACAGCAGATAGGTGCAGTGCGGGCCCTTTGTTTATTAAAGTATTCATTTATTAGCAAGTATAAATTCCAAACATCATTAAAATATAATGTCTTGAGATACTTACCCATTTATATTATTATAAATCAGAAGGAGATTGTCAATTAAAAGAGATAAACAGGGTGCTAGAGCATTAAATTCAACTTTGCTCGGCGTTTATTTATAAATTGCACATATAACAGAAAATAAAGGCACACAGTAAAATTGAAATAGGTAAAATAAACGACAAACATTACAATTTTAATTGATCATTATTCATCATCATTGCGACAGTCCACTGCTCAACATAGGCCTCCTAAACTAAATATATAATGTAAAATATTACACAGGCCTTTCGTGAATTGCCACCCCGTCCCATATGGTGTTGTAAAAGTCGACAGAGTAAAATAAAAATATCAGGAGATGAGCAGCGGCATCTTCCTATAGAATACAACAAAAAACTTTGGTTGCCAGAAGTGTAGCAACTATGGCAAAAATCATCATTAATATTACAATATTAATACGCATTAAGGTTATAATCATCATTCTGTATTTCCAATATCATCACTTGATAGTAATATATCATATAAAAGATGCAGGTGGATCAACCTCATCTCGATGCTGTGCCCATGATAGAAACCAAACTAAAATAGCAGCTTAATGCTGCTGTGTTTCGAATGGTGAGTATAGAGAACCAGAAGACCCTTTTTAATGGAAACAAGGCATTCTATCTCAGTCCTCAGGGCTGGTAACACATCTGCATTTTGATTTTCAATTGAAAATAAATGTAGATGTCTATAGGCCACAGCATCCACTTACCATCAGGTGGACTGTGTGCTTGTTCGTCACCTTATTTCTATAAAAAAGAGTAAATTACTTTTTATTAAACAGCGTCCAGGAATGCTGCAGGTGCTGGTATTGTCGGCTGATGCCTGGCCCACCCAAGATACCACACAAACGTCAAACATGTGCACAGCACCCAACTGTTCTTCTACCAACTAAACAATTGCAGCAATACTCTATTATAACTTCCCTTCCAGACAAATTATTTTCAATTAATATATAAACATAATATACTTTTCTCGAAATGTGTCTGGATTTGATTTTGCCTCTTATAAGTGAATTATTTCCACTTCCTCTCAAATGATACTCTGTTACATTAATGTTTTCTCTGCTTATTATTCGATACCCTCCATGAAACCTGACATGTTCACTATAATAGGACTTTGCCTGTTGAATTTGATATGTTCCTAGGGCAAATAATATAACTTCACCATATTCTAGATGGGGGAATATAATATTAGTATTGGAATGAGCTGTAATACTAGTAAAATCAGATGTTCATCTATTCATATTCATACAGTTTATAAAATCAGATAAATTATTATTTTATAATTAATTATTATTTATTAATTATTATGTAAATGTTCTCAAACTATTTTGAGAATTGAACAACATATCCCAATCAGTACTAAATGTATGCTCTACACAAATATGAGCATTTATAGGCAAGTAATATTTGTGTTTGCTAAGAGTTGTTGCTCTTAGAGGGTTAGAAATTCTATGCAAATCTGTGTTCTGGCAACCATAAAAAACACAATGTGCTGCAGTGTTTCCCGCTAGTCTATACTGCGGCAAACTAATCACCCGAGGTATTTCGTCATCTTGCTTGTCGGTATTTGGTGGGCTTTGAGGTTCTTGGGGTTGAGGCTCTGGCTCTGTCTGCTGCATATTACGTGTTGCAACTCTCTTGAATCTCAGCCAACAGGGATGACAAACATGATCTGTTGAAGTTGCCTGAAACAACCATACAGCCTTGTCTTAATATAAATGTTTTGGCTAATTATTATTAAACCCGAGCAAATAGAAACACTTTTACAAAACAATATAAAATTGCAGTGATAAATTCACTATAACATTGATACCAAGACAAAACAAAAAAAAAGTACAAAATAAAAAGGTAATTATTACCTGCCGTGGGGCAATTCTATTTTCAAGCTCAACATGTATCGCTTGTTACAACTGAGATGGATTCTCTCTCACAACAACATCACGTTTACGAGTCCTCAGAGAACTTCCACAAAGTATGCAAACATGCTTGTGGCCACGGGAAGATGAGGCACAGGTTCATTAGGTAACCCGGAGTTGACATGCTGTATTGCCAATTGCTGACAGGCATCACATACGTAACTCTTCAGTGATCTAAAATAAGAATTAGAGTTGTATGATGATGTATGATTGATTAGAGTTGTATTATGATGATGTATTATGTTAGTGTAATAAAATAAGTAGGTATGTAAATACGTACTATTATTGAAGAATTCCACTCGCAGATCTTAGAAATTACTCTTGTATCAAGCTCAAAAACGAGATGGTGGCGAAGTTTATCAATGCATATGTTACAATTAACACAAAGCAATCGCACACCTAGTTGTCTTTGCATGATGTTTCTCACAATTATCCAAGATGTGAATAAATCAGTGCGTAAAACAATACCGAGGTCAAAACAACAGAAGGAAATAAAACATAACAATACTGGCGCTAATCGATGATCACAGAGTAAGCGATGACAAATGACGTTCCGTTGTACATATGTAATTGAACAAAACCTTTACCTTAGTATGACTTACATAATTATTTTTATGGCAAAAATCCAGTACATAATAAATCAGCATAGTAGTTGATTTGATGTCTACATACTAATTGAATTTAATTAAAATAAACAACTATTCATAAAAACGTGAATAATTATAGTCTTTGAATACCAAGTCCTTTCACACACGAAATGAATCGTCATTAGGTGCGTTCTGAAACCATTATTTGAAATATACAAAAATAGAAATAAATGGATAACTTTTTTTGTGGCTTCTTAGAGAGGTATTTCTTGTGTATTTTAAGACCTTAAACAATAAGGGTATTTTACATAAATATTTCATATTGGGACGCTATCATTTCGTTGTCTGGTACGATTTGGCCATCCTCCTTTCTCATTTAGTTTAAGATTTGGCAGCGCTCGACGAATTTCGATTTTCCTTCCAAATACAGAGCAATAACTGAATTACGTTTTAAATTAAGAATGTTTTATCTCACAACAAAATCACATCAAACTATGAAATAAAATATGTCAAAGAACAACATTTTAAATTTTGGCGGCGTTCGATTCAGTGGTTCGAATTTTAAATTTTTTAAGTTGTAATTTTTTAAGGTATGTCAGTTGTATGTGTTATTATCAGTAGGTAAATTCTATACTTTTTGAATTTTTTTTCGTTTAAATTTATTTGACATTATTGTAAGCTATTTCTGCGAATACGTTATTGGAATTCAATAGTATTTATTTTATTTATATTATACATACTCCACCAAATCTAAGAAATACCCTTTAACATCTGTCACAATTGTTGGACTAGGCATTCTAACTGAAAAATCGGTACCTACAATATTTGATGCTTGAGATATATCGATATCGATTTGTATCATTTAGGAGTTGGTAATAATTTACAGTTTTGTCTAGATTAATACTAGAATAAATTAGAAACAGAAAACTCATACGAAATTCAGTGGCGTAGCTATGCAATCAAGAGCCCCGGGGCAAAAACGAAATAAGGGCCCTATTTGAACCAAACTTAATACCTACTTTAAAGATGCAAAACTACTTATTCTTCAGCTACTTACAGCCTACTGGGCATAATAAAGCAAAGCTATTATGTAGTATCTGTAAGGCAGCAGATTATATTTAATCGTAATTCTTAATTTATATAAATAAAAGAGTATTCCCGAATAAATGACTCATCTTTCAACACATAGCCCAAACCGCTATACGTAGAAATCTGAAAATTGGACAATAATTGAGAGTGAAATGATTTAGGAAAATTCAATCTCTAAGGGGATGAAATAGGGTGTTATAGTTTGTATAAACATTTTTATTTTACGGGCGATTAAATTAAAACTTATTAAAGGTACTTTGTATAATATGTAGTAGAGCCACGCTGCAGCTATATTATGGTTGTAGCACGAATGGGTCGGCTCGACTCGGGTCGCTCGGGGTTCGGCTCGGGGTAGATCCACGCTTTCACAGAATACCAGCATAAAGCTCAAACCGCAGATTGTAGAAGCATGAAATTATGACAGCATGTATTCCTTTTATTACGCATGCATTTACTGAGATGGGATTTTGAAAATTCCAACCTTCAGAGGGCGAAATAATGTGTTACAGTTTGTACGACACTCTTTACTTTACGGGGCGATTAACTGTTGAGTACTCTGTTGACAAATTAAATGAATACGTAGTTTTCCATTTTTCAAAACAAACCCTTACTTACTTACTTCTTTTAAATTACGCAACCACACGACAGATTTTGATACGTTTTTTACTGTGATTTGGAAGTACAGTTAGTAGATATGTACAGTACATTCTAATTAAGTTTCAGTAGTAGGAAAAGTTCAATATTTAGTAATAAATCATCAAAAAATTGATATTAGGGCACTTCGCTGGTTAAACTTTGAGATACATCAAAATAATGTACTAATACTAAGGAATATCTATCGCCTATATTAATTGAAAATAATTGCTTATTTGCGAAGATGTTTTCTCTTTTTAGTATTAATATTCATCTTGATAGATATGTTAGTTAACATGGGCATTTCGTCTAAATTAAAATTATGTTCAGTAGTGGACTTGTAAAGGGCTGTAATGATGATGATAATGATGATGAATAACTGGCAGTAATGATAAACCTTTGACATTAACAATATACCAATATAAAAAAGAGGGCTTTCTTAAAAGAAAGGGTGGGCGACTAAGACGACGAGCCCCCTATTGGTACAGGTCTAGACGCCTGTCGTACGTGCCTATGTGTGCTGTACATTTCTTCTTTACCCTACTATTAGGATGAACACTGAAGGATCTTGATAAATAAAACAGCAATTTCCTCAATAAAATTCCCCGTGGGAATGCGATACTTACTGATGCACTTTTAACTAATAGGTACACTACTTTTCACTATTACTTTTACTTATTCTTACTTCTTCTTTTAGTCCCGAAACTATTTTAATTTTTAATATTGGTACTTAGACAATAAAACAAAGTACGTGATTTTATTTTAACAATGATGTTTAGGTGTGAGAAATTTTTGTGATTTAAGTTCGAGCCATTCGTAGTTTGTTGGTCAGGGGCAAGATTTTTTTTTATTCAATTAAGATAATATGTATAGTTTGTTCTAACGTCGTCATCATGGAGGCTGAGGGGCCTTTGAGCTTGGGGGCCCTGGGGCACTGCCTCGCCTAGCCCCAAGGTAGCTACGCCACTGACGAAATTTATCAGCTTTTCATATTTATTGCTTGCCGGCAACAGTAGCGGTCCAAGAGGAATAACATTCTTTACCTGAATACGCTGCCGGCCCCCAAACAAGTAACTACGAAAGCCTCAATTACAGTCGGAGATATATTGAGAAAGCGCAATAATATATTTAACAAGATATCATAATCGTCTGTAATAAACGCATGGACTCTCATTTATCGTAAAAATGGCTTACAGAATGGACTACAATTTTGTTGTACAACTCAGTTTTATTTATAGTTTAGTGTATCAACCCGATCCACCGATCGGCATGAGATTCTTCGGTAGTCAGCAGGATATAGTGGGACAGCAATATTGACGATTATAGTACCAGAGTATAGTATATGACGCTGGTCTGGATATTTTACTTCTAGCGTAAATCAGATATTATACCGCCATCTATTGGAAGCCATGTGATTGTTGTGGCATTTCATATAGTCGCCTTGTACGTCACCTACGAGACTATGTAGTGTAGAAGTAAGGAGTACAGACTGTGTATTAAAAAGTGTCCATAGAAAACCGTTAAATAAGGGTGGCGCCACTATAGCTACGGGGTAAATTTTAAAGAACGCACCGAAAAATATTAGTGGGATAGACGACTTTTTCGAGGTTATATTTACTAAATAAAATTATTTTAGATTTTAGAGCTACTGAGCAGTTTAGCAGCAAACTTAAACCGTCTACAACTGCTAAGTTCATTTCATCCCAGTAGCTACTCCAGCGCTGTTGTGGAGAGTTTTTGAACTGTTATTTACTGCTTACAGATGACCACTTTTTCAACTATTCTAGTATGGGAGTTGGTATTCCTTACTTTTACACTCCATATACGAGACGAAACGGTGTGATAGATTTTGTTACGCCGCCACCATACTGCTGTTTTATTTTAAGTAAAATAAAATCGCGAATAACATAATTATAGATGAACATATTTAGCTATTTTGCATAGTTTAGCAATAAAAAATAATTTGCATAAGTGTAGCAGGCTTCCCACCCAAATAGGCATGCCAGATCGGAAAATCAAAATATCTGGACAAAATTTGAAAATGTCGGGATATTGGGGTTGTTTGTCGGTAGTAATAAGTATTAAAAATAAAAATAAAAAGTTTGTTTTCTTAAATTAATAGGCTATAAAATACTTAATATTGTTGACACATAACTAATTGAAGTACACTTAATTTTTAGATTGTCACATGTATTTGGAATTGGAATTTACTAAGTCCACCAATTTGGATCTTTTGTAGTATTCAGAAAATATTTTAGAATTCAGACAATTTAGTTCAAAGTTGTTTAATTACTAACTCAGCTTTTATTAAATTAACAACTTTTATTAAATTAGCAACTGTGATGTGAAGAGAAGCTGTTTGTCTGGAGAGTTTGAGTTTTGTCGAAAGAATCCAGACGAATCACGACCATCTGGCAACCCTACACCCAAACTAGATAATAGTTACTGCGTAGCCCCAACTTTGAATTTTGTTTACTTCGATGTGTGCAGAAATGCTGACACTGAACGGCAAACTGCAAATTATGTGTTTTCAAATTGTCTCGCTGCATACGCGAATACCCATGCCCGTGCCACACTTATCGACTTTGTAGCTGTTTGCGTGTTTAAAGCAATTGGAAGCTAAGTCGTGCTGGCCTTTAGTTACGTTACATCATGTAATCGAATTGTAGTCAAATATGCAATATTAATAGATTTTTAATTTCGCAGTTCTAGTTTTCCTGCTCCAACTTATTAAAGGCTGTTTTTCTTTTCTAATTTTATGTTTGCTATATACTTGAGGTGACCATTATGTCATTTACCAGACCATAAGAGTTATCAAGCGGCAAATTATTTTACGATACACTGCGAACATTCCTTCGTAGACCTTTCTATGAAAATAATATTGTTTACTTCCAACAGGTGATATTATAAATATCCACGAAAAACAAGACGATGTGTGGTGGACAGGAGACCTCAACGGGTGTTACGGCATATTTCCATCCTCGTATGTTGAAGAAATCACTACTTGTATATGATGTTAAGGTTGCGGCACATTTTTGTTGCTTGAAAACTTCATAAAGCATCTCTAGGGCCTTTTTCAATTTCACGAGTAAAAGGCCTTTTGTAGAGATTGGATAATTTGATCGCTTTAATGTTGTTGTAATTATCAATTATTTTACCAAAAATCCAATGCTTCAGTGTTATATCGTGGGGGCCATCTATAAAATACGTTCGCAGACACGTATTGCTTAGCTAGACTATAATACGTGACTAGAGCATGGGGATCTATGGAAACGTAACGTCTTATAGGTTTTACATTTTATTTTGCGAATCTGTGTCATCCTTTCTTCAAAATATTTATTTATGTGATCACAATAGTATTACTTGTTACGATAAGTACTTACTGTTGTTGGATATGGCACTGATACTAGTGGTCTCAGGGCTATCTATAGAATACTATAATACATACATAATAGAACGGGGGAGTGGGCGGAGCCCGTGTAGCCACTAAAATGTCACTAACACGTCAATTCACACGTATAAATGTAAACATGAGATGTGTTTTGACGTTACAATCGTTTCCAAATTTCCTATGCAAATTATTTAGGAAATGCCAAATTGCACGCTATTTACAAATAAATATGTATTAAAATCTGTCTGTCAACACAGCGAATCGGGTTTGTAGTAGTGATAGTACGACGTTATTGCTTGAATGTGTGCTCCCGGCAACGCCTATCGTCGTACAAAATAAGGTTGACAGCCATTCTATTGTGTATTGTAGTATTCTATGGGACTATCAAACCTATGTTATTTTATTAAAGCTAAGTTTGTTTGGATGTGTAACATTGTAAGAACAATGGGTATAAGCTAAGTGTCAGTTATCAAAAGCAGGTAACAGTTAGTAAAGATACATAAAAGTTGTTCTACTGCGTTAAAATATTAAAGTTTTTTTTTAATTTTGTGTTTTACATGACAGTATTAGAACAAATTTGCTATTGCCAGTTGCTTTTAAGCTCGATAAAATAATTTGGACAACTATGTTAAGAAATTAAAGTTGAATTTTATGTAATATTGATTTTCGGGCGGCTATTCAGCAATATCAAACAGCCTGTCCGATTCGAAGAGTGTAACATTCTCCCAGACACGATGAAAAATCCGATTATGAACATAAGTTATGTTAATTGGGTAGTGTGTACCTACGTCTGTCTCTTTTTTGTCAGAAGAGTATGTGTTTAAATAAATTGTGTGATACTCGAGCAAAGGAGGTTTGATCCCAGCCAGCACCAATGGAATTGTTAACTTCAATTTTAACTGTTGATTCACCAGGCATTCAGTGGTGAAGGATAATATCGTGAGGAAACCTGTATGTCTGTAGAATACAATACAATACAATCCTCTTTATTGTACACCAACGAAACATAAATATAACAAATAACGGACAAACAATGAGGAAAAAAAAAAGGCGGTGCTACATAGCTATCTCTTCAGACAACCCAGAAGAGGAAATAAATAAAATAAAAATAAGATTAACGGGTAGGGTGCACTAAAAATGACAACATAGATAGATTAATGACCATAACTAAAAGGAGGAAGAGAGAGGAGTTTAAGAGACAAATAGTGTTCCTTAATCTGTTTCTTGAACACATTTAATGATTGAGCACTTTTAATTGTCTGGGGTAAGGAGTTCCAGAGTCTTACTCCAAGAACAGCAAAAGATTTATCATAAAATGTCAAAAAGTGTACAGGACATTGGAGCGAAAGATTTTCATTGGACTGTAAGGAAAAGTCGTGACAAAAAAAATTTAAAACATTCTTTTAGATAGGGAGGACTTGATACATTAAATAAGTACAGTAGAGCGCAGAAAGTATACGAGTATTCCGACGAAGACGGATTGGGAGCCACTTGAGTTTAGTGCGGTATTCTGAGACATGGTCATATTTATGAAGCCCAAATATGAGCCGTATGCAGAGATTTTAGAGTCGCTCAAGTTTGTTAAGTTGCTCCTCGGTGATATCAAGGTAACAAATGTCAGCATAGTCGAGGATAGGGAGTAGTAAACATTTGTGCAAGCGTAATTTTGGTGGAAATGGGTAAAAAGTAGTTAAGCCTACGGAATGAAGCATATGCTGCAAACATTTTCTGCTCACTGCATTAATTTGGGGAGTCCAAAAAGACTGGAACTCCAAAAAGATACCTAAATTTTTAACCACCTCATTAATTCATTGTATGGTTTATACCATCCTTATGGATACCATTAAATACAACGGGTTGAAGTAGACATTTTTTAATTTTGGAAATCATTCTTGAACTCCCAATAATTATAGCTTGGGATTTTAAAGGGTTCGCCGTCAACCTATGACCGTGTCCAGTCGAGAATACAAGCCAGATCCTTTGTTGATAGATTCAACAGCTTTGGGAAAATCTTCGATGGTTTTTTGTAAATATATTTGAAGATCATCTGCATACAAGTGGTAGAGAGAAGATATTGGAATGTAATCGTATTAATAAAGATTGCGAATAAAAGAGGAGATAAGACACCACTTTGTGGAACGCCAACTACGGTATCAAGCCACGAAAAAAGTCTATCTTGGAGACGAATACGTTGCCGGCGCCCATACAAATAACTATGAAACCAGGAAATTGCATTTGGAGATATGTTAAGAGAACGCAGAATCACTAGCAGGATATCATGAGCAACAGTATTGAAGGCATTGCTGAAATCCAGCAACACCAATACTGTGACTTGATGATTCTCCATACCGTAGCGAATGTCGTCGGTGATTTTTAATAACGCCGTAGTCATACTATCGCTAGATAAAGCTAGATTGGAGAGGACTAAGAATGCTTTTCTTAAACAAAAGGAATTATTTTATTGTTGGACAAGGCGTTCTAAAACTTTGGAAAGGAAAGGAAGAATTGAAATAGGACGATATTCAGAAAAACTTGAAAGGATTTGCTTTTTTAGGTAAAGGTATGATATGGGCATCCTTTGATTTGGAAGGGAAAGAAGATGAGGATATGGAAATAATGAGGATATGAAAAGAATAATATATTAAGGAGACAACTGGAGCAGCGCAACTATTTACTTAATAAATAAGTCTCTCCGAAATAAGGATAGGCCTGTAACGCTTACCAAATAGTAATATATAACTTTACTTAAAAGTAACAAATATTTTAAAGCGTGAATATTTGTATGTTATTATTAATCGCAACAAAAATCAAAAATAAAAAAGTCGCTTATAGATGTAGTAGAATTCAGTATTTTGTGACTAACAGACAGTGTCATATGAGGCAAAACTAAAGGCTTGGGTGACGTATTTTATAAATGGCTCTATACAAAATATTGAAAAGGATATTAAAATTTAGAAAATGTACCGCACAAGCAATAACATGTTATGGACATGTAAAGTTTTATGTACGTTTGAAAACAAAGTTAGAAATGATGTTGATTCTTTGTAAATTTTAGTTTTAAGCGCATAATCAAATTTTATTGTAAATGCAATAATTTTGTTAAATATAAATTATTACCTACACTGAAAGATGAAACCAAAGTATTGTAAGTAATAAATAAATGATATAACTATTTAATAAGACTATTTTTTACCTTTTTCACCCGCTTGATAAACCCTTTAAATAAATACAAAGTTGAATGACAACAAATTGTTTATTAAAAAATAAAGTTGACAGATTACAATATTGGCAAGAAGAAATATTGTACTGAATTATGATACATTTAAATTTAACCTCATTGCCTTTACCCTTTAGAGCAGCAGTGAAGACAGATTTATACAATGCAAGATATCCCATTCAAACAACTTTATACACCTGCTAACGAACCAACGTATTCAAATATTTCAAAATTCACGTATAATCCAACTCCTTCTGTTCTTAATGACTATATCCAAATTTCATCAACAGCCAAGAAATCAACTTACATCTATAAACAGGATAGCGAATAGTAATTTATTTCGTCAACTTAATATTCAAAGATACGTTTCGACTCGAAATAAAGCTGAATTTGTATTAGGGCAATTGTTCAAGCGTCAGTATAAGTTATCCATGAAATAAATTATAACCTGACTTAATATAAAAGTAAAACAACTGATCTATTATATTCATACATCTGTAATTTTAAATTAGTTTATGTTATATTTTATCCTTTGAATAACTGTTATCTAATGATTTAAAAATCGGCTTTTATTGTGATACCTTACATTTTAACACAAGGTGAAAGTTTGGACTTGAACCAATATGACAATATAATTTACATTCGCCAACCCGCTCCCGTCAGACGAGATAACAACACGATACTGACACCAACACCGAGCTTATCAGTTATTCCAAAAATTAATCGATGTAGGATAATCGATTAGTTATTGTTGGATGTTATTTATTGAACACAGATTTAAAATGATGCAGAGCTTTCGATATATAAACGCTACAGAGAACTTTACGATAATACTTTGTACACATATAAGCGCACTCTAATTTTCTCAATATACAGTTTTAGATTTACACAAAAAATATGCTACATTTATTTTTTCACTTCTCGGTGTCAGCGAAATCATAAAATGTTTAAACAGTCTCTCGTACAATTCCATTCCACGACTTTCATAAATCCTACGATATTCTACATTTGTAATTAAAGACTTATTTTTATTAATTACAATACACCAAAACAATAAATTCTCAAATGTGTACATTTGGACCGGACGAGTTGTTTTTACGATTCTAGTAAAAGCTTTATGCTGACAATAATTATTAATTGAAATTTTTGTTAGTATATTCAAATGCTAAATTACGTAATCTATTCTTTTTCGTTATTTTTTAATAGAGTTGTTTTTATATGTATTACAGATAACTTAGTGTAAATAATAAACTTAAGGTTAGCCGGCTAAAATTTGTTTTAGATTTCAGCGTAGGCTAAATTTTATTTTTAATTTTTGTTTTAAAACAGTCTTAACCACAACCAATTGTATACATTTTCGAAACAAATAAAAAATAAAAACCAAAGAATTTACAACTGTAAACCAAATAAACAACTGAACAACAACTGAAAGTGTAAACTTAGGCTTATTTGATTTATTCGTAGCGTATAATTTATATAAATACCTATATTTTAGATGAAAAAGTTTATTTCAAATGAACAATACGACGAACATTATTCTATTCGTAGGCCAAAACTAAGTTTCGCCGGCCAATCTTAAGTTTTATATACAACGCCGTAAGATATAATTATGGTTAAAATATAAGATACGATTATTTGTGGTATAAGAAACGTACTTACTAAACCAAAGATGCAGGGGATTACAATATGCACTAAATTAGGATACGATAGCGATATTACTATTTTTACACTAATGAAAGTTCTTAAATTATAATATGTATTTGTATGTGTATGTGATGCCTACCGTTTAAAATCGACGTTTTTGATCAATAAAACATAGAAATGCGATCTAGATGAGAATAGTTCACGTAAGCTCTAGTTAAAAATACACCTACAAACAGCTATTGTTTCAAATTCGGTTATCTTTATTGCCTGAAATTATTCGAAAATAGATATCTTCAAATCATATACGTTTATCTATGTACAAAAATATGCGTCCATTTTTTCAAGACTACTGTGAGGGTACCGCGAGTATAACAATTAATGATCGTCTCCAAATCAAAGGAAATTACAAACCCAAACGTAAAAATAAAGAGATACCGCGATAATTGATCTCGTCAATAATGTAACATAGGCAAAATATTTTTTTCATATTCCACTTTAGCGAATAAGAAGTATATCTTATTGTCGTACACCCATAATGTGTAGAATCATCAATAGATACTCGATACATTCATTACAATTAATTTCTCTTCTAAGGTCGAATGTTACAACTAATATTCTTAATTTATTGACCTTCCAAAATAGTAAAATAATGTTATCTATTATTAAAATAACATTTTGTGACTTCGAGAAAATATTGAGACCAATGTTCCGTCGATCAGTTGCCATATTGTATGATACTTGCGTAATATGTGCCACTCAGTGAGCACGTAAAACTTCTCTTAACAATTGACCACAAGATGACGGATATGAAAGTATCTAAATCTAAAAATGTTCAAGCGAATCATCTTAGATACAACCTTAATTAATCATGATAAAATTCGTACAAAATAAAGCCAAGATTTTAAAAAGAACGTTGTAAATACATTTTAGATTTTTCTTGTATTCAGAAAAGCTTTAAATATTTCTAATCAAGGTAGAACATTTTATTGACGTAAAAGTTAAAGTATTATTGAAAAAATCAAACGTCCTTTGTTTCCAAACCAGCTTACAATTAATTATCATAAAATATTGATTTATATTTTCTTAGACGTAATCTCATTATCAGTAACAATTTCAGATACTTTTATCCAAAATGACTAAATCTATGTTATCTCCTATGTTATACTTACACCAATCATTTTGTTTTTAATACATTACAGACAGAAATTTGAAAAAGTATGGAAAAAGGCTAGCCTTGTCTAGTTCAAACGGCAAATAACAATTACTATAAACCAAGACAAAATTGCTAACAGTTTTTTTGAATATTTTAAGTCTGGCAGTGACTGTACTATTAAAATTTGTTATTTAATTTACATCACAAAATCTTACTTCTTAAATCGTAATATGTATCCTCTTATTTTTTAAACATGTAATACACTGAAAAAATAACAATTACGTACCTAAGAAATTTGAAAAACAGTTTTTTTAAACTTTACCGAAGAATTATTTTACACCTACGTGTTTATGGTTTCTTATAAAATAATTCTACCAAGTCCTTCATTTCTGTTATATTACCAAAAAAGACAGTGAACTCTATTGGCGAAAGAAGTTATATAATTTACCTGGTGTTAATTGTAATTTATTAAAAATTTAACGTTTGTTTCTGACATAATAATCATAAACTATTACTGAAAATTTAAGTTCAATCCATGAATAATTTGAAAATATCCCTTTTAAAATGTGACCTCAAAAACTTATCTTTACAAAATTCGTCTAAACTGAAATTTTATAGTAAATATTCTTGATAAAAGCAAGTTCTTCAAACGGCTACTACTATTTTTGGGTACAATTATTAATAAATATAAAAAATTATTATCATGGGCATGCATGGCACGCAGTATACCAATATAATTAGATAAAATCCGTTGAATATTTTCTCGATGTAAAATATTCAAGTGTGAACATTACTTGGAAGCCATTTATATAGCCATCTGTTCTCTTTTCTTGTTCGAATGTTGAATGAATGATTTTAAATGTTATGTTTCATATTGAAGCATAGTAAAAATAGACGTTATACCATTATATGAATATGATGTAATAACTTATATTTATAGTAAACACTTGGGAGATGATATAATAGCACTATTGAAAAATAATATAGCACGAAAGCATTTTCTGTACTCTATTGTATCAGGAGGATATCCAGGTAGCAAGATTTGACGAATAGATTTTTAACAAATTTATTGCTGTCGTGTACCAGAAAATTTTAAATACCTATATAAGTCCATGTTCTATTTTTATGAGGGAAAGCAGCAGTGATGATATTGATGACAATGTTGACTACTCAGACAGTGATGCAGAGATGAGGGAAATTGAAATGCTAGATTCAGATTAATACTTTAATAAATACATATTATATCAAAAATATCTGTTTAGCTCACCCTACCTAACTGGTTTGAATTGACAGCTATGACGTCACAATACGACACCAGGTCAGTGCTATTCTTATTTGAAGAACAGTTTTTCTTCTTTATATTCAATACATGCGTTTGCTGGTTTGCGAAATAACAATCCTAGCAAAGTTTTCAAAATAATTGAAGACGTAAGTGGTTGAAGGTGATATGTCGCATTTTCAGGTTTTGGTGTTTTATTGCATAAATGAAGGTGATATGTCGATATAAAATGATTTTAGACCCTAAAACTATCGATTTTGGACGCATTTTAAAAATAGAAAGTTGATAAAGGTGTTATGTTCAGTTTAGTTTGAAAATGGTACTGGATGAAAGAGGTATGAGCCCACATCACCACCTTCTTGATAAATAAAATAAAAGTTTTGTTCTTTTTGTCGTGGAAGAAAGTGATATGTGCGAACATAACACTTCCTTCCACTCAGCGAACGATAGTCGAATGACACGACGTCACTTCTCCATGAATGAAGGTGTTATGTGACATACATAACACCTTCATTCGTTCACGTCAGTCAATTGTTTTGTTTTTTCGTTCTGTCAATAAAATTGTCACATTCTCGCGGGCTTTCTAACAGAGTGCGTATTGTAGCGTATGTTGTGTACAAAATATTATTTAATTTTATAATAGTGAATTTACGTTGGCAAAGTGAAAAAGCAATGGCAGGAGGCAAAGCAAGGGCAAATTATTACTGGAAGCTGCTGTCGGTCACCCTATAATAGAGAAAACTCGGAACAATGATGTTTATAACGATTATAATAAAAGTCAATAATAACCTCAAAACTGTTCAAAGTGTTTAATAATATGATTATACTTTTTACGGATTTTATCGCGTTTTAACGCGATAAAATCCGTAAAAGTAGTTTTTAATCATGTGCAATGTTCGCGTAAATATAAGAAATCATTGTGTTTAATAATATTTTACTTCTTTACTATTATAATTTAGACTTTCTTGCTAAACTAGGAATGGTTATAATGATCTACGAATAGTTATTGCACTAAAATGTTTGATTTTTACTGTTTATATAAAGTGAAGACGCTAACCGTTAAAATATAGTTATCAGTTTTTGAGTTTTTGGGAATATTTTCTTTCACAAGAAACTTATTTTATTTTGCAATTTTAGTTGAAAAAACTTTGGTGTTAGAATAATCGGAGAAACGCTGAAGGGCAAAGAGGAAAGTCATATGATTCTCATGATTTGAAACAAATTTTCTATCTTTCGTGTTAGCATTTCTCGTTTGTTTACCGCTTTCTTCCTTAAGGCTTTTATTCTCTCTTGCAGGAAAGCTATGGCCTGCGTCACATCTTCAAGATGAATGCATCTACGGTTATGAAAATGGCGAGCCTTCAACCAGCGGCCAAAACACACTTTTTGAAGTTTGTTCTATGAACACACCTTTCCCTATAGATGATACAGATTCAGATATTATTGAGGATTCCCTAGATGAACCTAAACATTCTACTGATAATAAAAAAGTGTACACCATCTTAAAGAATGTGTCCTCTGGCCAAAATTACAAAGACTTTTCTTCGGGTAGTGATAATGTTTTCGTTCCGGAAAGCCCTTTAAGCTCTAGCTCTAGCAGTATAAGAGAACAATCCGACAGAACAAGGCAAGAGGACCATATCCCTACTAGGAACCAACACGAAAGTGAAGATTTGGAAGAAAATAATAAGTCAAGAAAACGTAAGATATTCCCACCCAAAGAAAATAAGTCAAAGAAACGCTCCCGAAATGAACTGTCATGGAAGAAAAAGTCTGCAGCTGTAGCTAGAGCAAAGGGAGAAGAATATATGTCTTATAAAGGAGTGAAAGTTCCGAAGAAAACCATCCAGGAAGGGATTTTATGCCACGAGAAGTACAGACTTAAATGCTCTAGTAAGTTCTCACTGGAAGATAGGCAATCTATTTTAAACAGCTATTATTCATTAGATTCTAATAGTAAAAATGCCTTATTGTTCAGCAGCATTGTAAGTAAACCTGTAGCAAGACAATGCAGTAACGCTAGAAAGCATAAATCTGCTTCTTACAAGTATTACGTAAAAAAACAAGCAAGTACTCAAGAAATATGCAAGTTAGGATTGTGTAGAATATACCAAATAGGTCGCAAAAAAATTGATCTCATAAAGGATATTAAAAATGAACTTTCAGTTCCCAAACCAGATCGGAGAGGACGACATCAAAGTCGTCCACACAAAATGGACGATGACGTTGTCCAATGCATTAAGGCACATATTGCGAGCTTTCCAGCGGAACAGTCTCATTACTCAAGAAATAAAAATATATACAAACTCTATCTGTCACCGCTGCTCAATGTTACCAAGATGCATGCATGGTTTGTATTTGGAAATGTGTCAAAATGAGGACTTGACTGACAAATATCGCAATACGAAAAGCTCGTACAATAAAATTTTTGTCACAGAATTTAATTTGTCTTTTGGTTACCCAAGGAGTGACACGTGTCCTACTTGCGATGCTGGAGACTCAACTGAAGAACATAAGTTAAATTATCATGCAGCTGTTGAAGCTATGCAAATTGATAGGCAAAAACCAAACCGGAACCGAGATATTGTGTACATTACCATGGATTTACAACAAACAATGCCGTTACCGAAACTAACAACTTCAAAAGCGTTCTACTTACGCCAATTATGGTTTTACAATCTGGGTATTCACGTTAATGATGGAGCTAAAGAGAAGGCTGTTTGTTGTACATGGACTGAAGATGTAGCGGATCGCGGAAGTGTTGAAGTTGGAAGCGCACTTTTAAGATTTTTGGAGGTAGATCCAAGTTGTCAAAACAAAGATCATTTATTGATCTGGTCGGATTCATGTGCCGGACAGAACAAAAACTTTAACATGATTGCACTGTATCAATACCTTATATTAAAAGGATACTTTAAAGTAATAGACCACAAGTTCCCTGAAGTTGGCCATTCTTATTTAGATTCGGATCGTGATTTTGGTAGGATAGAAAAAGTCCTTAGAAACACGATACAGTTTATATTCCTGAACAATACAGGAATTATTATATGCAAAGCTTCTCGAAATAATAAAGTTATTGACATGAGCGCACATTTCAGAAAAATTTGTGAGTTACAGGAAAAACTTAATTTGATTAACAGAAAAAAAGATGTAAACAATGACAAAGTAAGATTTTAGGGATGGTATTAAATGGATACGCGTAGATGAATATGGTTCCTACCATATAAAGAAACATACGATGAAATGACACCTTTCAAAAAGGTGGACATTTTGAAACGAAGATCTCAGTTACGCAATTCTGTGGAGATTCCGCGTACGTACGGAAAATTGGTACGTACAGAAAAAAGAAAATCTCCGAGAACAACTTAAGTACGTAAAGCCGGAATATTGATACTTCTATGAGTCGATTTTATTTGAAAAATAGGATTATTTTGATCTCTGTTTTATTTTATTGTCAAGACTGATCTCTGTTTTAATAGTTTACGTTTTTATTGATAGTATTTTAAGGAACCTTTAAATAATGTTTGCCTTTTTGTAATACTTTAAGTACATAATGTTACTTAACACCTAATTTGAAATAGCTAAAATGCCAAAATGTTTTAAAATGTTAGTGAAAGAAAGAGTTATGTTCAGTTTTTTTCGAAATTATATACCAAAAAGTATTAAAAGTGTTTAAATGCTCACATACCCAAATTTTTTAAGTTTGTTTACCCAACTTTGCATTATAGTTTAAATCAAAAACTAATTTTCTAACAACTTATCTCAAAAAAACAAAACTGAAACTTCAATCTTGATTTACTCAAAATTAGTATAATGCGAGTTATCACCTTCATCCACTTATGTCTTCAATTAATTTATGGTAAATCAAGACAAAGGGAACATGACAGTAGAATATAAATTGTATCGCTAAAATATTTGCTTTACTTTCATTATCCAGGCAGAAAGCAGAGGAATACGGCTGTATGGACTAACCGTCACCCGGATAACCTCGTAGCTAACAATTTGTTTAGGTTATAGAAAGGCAAGGCGTTACTAATGCAATATTATTATGTGATATGTAATATAAGAATTTTTTAAACCAAAGAAGTTCGTTTAGTACGCAGTATTTATACAGATGAAACTTTTTCGTAAGAATGATTAAAACAATGAATATTAAAACTATTTCTATTTTTGTGTTATGGTTATCATTTTTCTTATAAACAATGTATGTGATTCGTATAAAAAAAAATTTAATATTGAGGGTAGGAATGTAAATGAAACAAAACATAAAGTTAACAATTACTTATTAAAAAAGGAACAGCAATACAAAATGGAGATAAAAAATAATAATAAACAATGTAATACTCTGGCGAAATAAGTCTGTACTTTAATAGGAAAGTATATAATAAATCGACTTATTATATATAATTTTAAAATACTGATAATGTATATAATCCTAGAAAGCATTAAATCACAAATTACAATAATATCTAATAATTATATAAATCTTGTTATTCGTTACAGTAGCTAATAGCAAATATAATGCTGTAAACTTAAATCCAATCAAATATAGGTACATATTACGTTCACTACGAACATAATATGTTACACATCCCATTCATTAAAAAAAAAACTATTTAAAATATAAAATATACAAAATGAAGTAATCCGGAATACAAAATAAGACTAGGAATTGAGCGATGAAAAGGATAGTGTTTAGAGATCGAAGTAGTGTTTAAATGATACCAAAGTTGACATAAAATGTACCTTTTCTCCCCTGATTTACAATTTGATGCACTCTTATGTTAAAACATTTACCAGTTGACTGGCAACAAGGGTTTCCAAAACTCAACTTTATTTTATCATTACACAAATTCTACCATATTTTTGTAAACATTCAACGTATATTATATAGTGTTAACTTTCAGACTTGGAAACAATTTACAGCATCCAAAATCAGATGTGATTACAATATTCCGTTATCTATGAACGAGTAATCAAAAACTAATTGATAATTTAATTTGTGATGTTCATCAAAATTATAAATAAAATTCCCAGTAAATTAAAAAAGTATTTAATTTGCAATTAATTTCGGTTACCAAAAATTTCGATTTATGTCACGTTTATATTATTCGAATAATCACAATCGATAAGGATGGAATGCTCAATATTGTTTCGAGATGCAACAGTCACTCAACACATCAAATTAAAGCGTAATATAACTTAAATATATAAAGAAACATTGTGCTCTGCTTTAAGCTCTATAACAATTAAAATAAGCTTTGGCAAAAACTAAATATCACACGTCCATGTACAATGTTCGCCCGTCGCCCAGCGAACTGTTATATGGTTTGCGCAAAATTATGGAATATTTGCATTTCATGCTTTTTTATTATAGTATATTTGATCGTGTGCGTATGGAAATAATTTTCTTACTAAAATTCTTTTAAAATAGATCATATTTAACTGAATGAAACTGTATTAAAAAACGGTTATTTTACACCGAGAACGATCGGTCCTTAAAGTTATGACTTACACTATACTCTTCAAGAGCTTACCCGTTCATTACATCAACAAAAATTCCAAAAAAAGAAAACGGCCTAATGCCAGTACATGGCAAGAATTATATTATTTAAAAATATAAACTCGAGTACATGGTAAAATATTGAAGTTAAATATTGACTACTAGGCGTTTCTTCCCTTAAAGTGCTTTGTTACTGAAATTGATCTATTGTTTCAATTCATTTTCTAAATTTGATGCGAAAACGGTAATTGGTTTATGAATTCTCAATGTAACACCTAGGAAAACAAAGGATAAATACTTTATTGAAAAGAATAAGAAAACTCAAATTCATTGCCGTATCAACTCAAATACACAAAACTATGTAAGATCTAAACATTAATATAACATCACATAAACAATTGAGAAATAACAACATAACCACAACCACATCTTAAAAGGGGTTCAATACCTCTTCGACACTGGCATCATTCATACCATACAGTAAAAATTCAGAAGGATAATTTTAAAAAATCGTTTAAAAAGCTACATTAAAATGGCAGTGTATGTTACAATTGAGTCATTGCAGTTGATTCGTGTACATTTAACCCTTACGACAATATTTGATACGAGTACGTCATGTCATATCTAGTGGCAGCGCTGTCACCTCACCACAATGAATAAAAACGAACTTTAGTCGTCGATGGAAAAAAGAAGATCTCAAGATGAGCAAGGAATTCAGCACGGGAACGTTGCCTGGTCGGATGGTTGCCGAGGGCGTGTGGTAACTACCCGACGTCAACTAAACGCACGTCTCAGCAACCATCGGGAACTTCGAAACAAAGCTTTTCGTTATCGTCCTCAACACACTTTCCATTCGCTCTCGAACAAACCACAGTCTGCAATTCGGGAGCGTCTCCATTTAAAATAGTTAATAACAGCAATTTTTAATAAAATCTAGAAAGTAATCTACATATTAATCATAAATATTAATTTTAATATTTCTAGCTTTACATCAATCAATACCAATATGCTTGAAATAAATTTTTCATACAAAATTTCTCATGCAAATCCTTGATAACCTTACTATGGTTAAATACTTGGCAAACTATTAAAAATCGATTAAATAATCGCTCTCAATTATAAAGAACATATTTTAACACTACGTGTATTATTTGGCGATTAATATTAAAGAAAGTCGAACATAGTTTTATGTTCGATTTTCTTTAATATGTTTTAGGTCTTGAACCCCGTTACAAATCGAATTAATATAATAATATGGATTAAGTAATTAATAATGCAATAATAAATTTACATCGAATACATATATACCATCGATTGATTACATATATAATAATCTGTAACTCTTCTTACGATAATACTGGAAATGAAACGAAATGCCTCCTCTCTCCAAGATGTTTAATATCCTGAAACAAAAAACCCCACAGTTAAATTCACTCATGAATATCGTAGTAGAGGAGACCGTGGGTGATTGACCTCACCCAACTGATAACCACATGAGACCTATTTTTACGAAATTTTATTAACTTATAAACACGCCTATGATAGCTTGCCTTTCGAAGTATTATTATAATTAAATTAATTTTAATAATTTTTTATTCATAACCTCTTTTCATAACGGAACAAATTTAGTTTAAACAGATACATATAACATGGAGAATATGCCTTGGTAGGCTTGTCTACTTATTTCTGTTCATGGCTACCTGGCAAGCAGGTACGAACAGGTAAGTCAATATAGGTAACTACACCGATATGTTAACCAATAAAAATGGTATCAGAAGAAAAACAATTTAATTGAGAAAATAATCGTGCAGGCTTGCCTGAAAAGATCCTTTCATGGAATGTTATAGCCATGCTTTAAAATTTTAAAATCGGAGCAATTAAACATGTACGAGAGAGACAGTAGAGCGTCGGAAGTCCGTGTGATAGAACAAGACACAACGTAGCAGTTGCGCGCGACATGTCTGTTGAATGTGAACCAGTGCGCATGCTTTTTTAAGCTGGATCCACGCGCAGCGACCTTTAAGTATTAAACCAACTGGAGGGGCCATGCGTGTTAATTCCTAAAAAAAAGTCTGTCAATATCAGAGGGAGCGCAAGAAACACACACTACTGTATACTTCACTACAAATGCAAAATTGAATCGAGTCACGTATTTGAGAAAGCGGGTATAGGGAACTCATTCCTCATTCTGCTATGTAGTCTTGTGCCTGCTCGGTCATTTTAAAGATCGCCCCGTACTAGTACATTTCGGATAGTGAACTAGTTCGTTCTATTAGCTCTATTAGGTCATCAGTACCACCAACCTGTTTATATTGTATCTATATGTGTGGATTGCTTATCTCAGTCAGTCACTGAGTGGATAAGAGAGGTATTCATTGGCTCGTGTCTACGCTAGTACTTGTTATTAATTTGTACTCTTGTCCTTGTTTGGCTACGCTTACGTGTAGATAGTTTGAGATTTAAAATTTTCGGGTATAGTAGTTGTTTTAATTTTTATTTACTATTGTAATTAATGTGAACGTTTGTTTAAATGTGCAGATGTTATTTTCTCTTTGCCATCATAAATATTATTTGTAAAAAAAACACTATTCAATCCCCCTACTTATAGGTCCTTTTGTCTTAAGTTATTACCGTGATTAGCTAACCTAACAACATCTTATAGTGATCAAATCAATGTTAAAATCTTTTATGTTTTAAATAAATAGATTGCTTTGACAATCGCACTAAACATCCTAATATAATATAATATGTATCACTTGTGAGATACATTGTTTTCATGCGATGGCTTCTACTTCTTGAATACCAACAACGTATCTATATACGCCTATTCTATTATATAATACATATACAAGAACACTGATTCATTAACTGCAAATGTTACTTTGTATTCATTTATATAGGATTACAAAGTTTTTTATGCAGTTGGTGTCCCTAGAAAACTGGACCAAAATTATATACATTATATAATTCTTGCATTTGTGCGTGCGTGCGTGTGTGTGTGTGTGTGTGTGTGTGTGTGTGTGTGCGTGCGTGCGTGCGTGCGTGCTGTGTGTGTGTGTGCGTGCGTGCGTGCGTGTGAGTGCGCGCGCGCGCGCGAGTGTGTGTGTGTGTGTGTGTGTGTGTGTGTGTATGTGCGTGATTGTTCAGTTTATAATACACGGGGATGTTTTATAAGGGTTATAGCGGGTCCGCCAAATAACTTTTATTTTAAAAATGCTATTAAAAAAAAACTACTAAATATTTTTTCAAATTTCGTTTTTTAATTGAAAGACAATCCTTCCGGTTAATGATGGAAAATAATTTCATTCAAATGGCTGCCTTGGCGGGCCATGCAGTAGCCTACACGATCGGTCCAATTTTTGAGTACATTATTGATTGTGTGCAGCTGTATTTCACCAATGGCTTCACGAATATTGTCCTTTAAAGCGTCAATTGTCTCTGGCTTGTCGGCGTAACACTTATCTTTGACGGCACCCCACAAATAATAGACCAACGGTGTCAAATCGCAGCTCCGAGGTGGCCAAACGACATCAGCTCTGCGGCTGATAATGCGATTTTCAAAAACAGGGCGCAAAACATCAAGTGTTGCGTCGGCTGTGTGGCACGTTGCGCCGTCCTGTTGAAATCAAATGTTGCCAATATCCTCCTCATCAATTTCTGTGAACAAAAATTCGTTCAACATGGCCCGATAACGATCGCCATTGACTGTAACGGCCACACCTTGCTCATTTTCGAAGAAAAATGGCCCAATTATGCCTCTGGACCAAAATCCGCACCAAACAGTGACTCGTTTTGGGTGCACCGGCTTTTCGATGAATGCGTGCGGGTTTTCTGTGCCCCAAATGCGACAATTCTGCTTGTTTACATACCCGCCAAGTTCGAAATGAGCTTCATCTGAAAAGATGATTTTTTTGGCAAAATCCGCATCTTCTGCAAGTCGATCGCAGGCCCACTTAGCGAAGCGAAAACGCAATGGATGGTCAGTTGGCTTCAACTCCTGAACCAATTGGATTTTGTACGGCGTCATACCAAGGTCTTTACGCAAAATTCGTCTCAATGATGTCTCCGAAATGTCCAATTGTTGAGAACGACGGTGAACTGATGTTAATGGCGTTTCACGCACACTTTCGGCCATAGCAGCAATATTCTCGGGTGTACGCACTGTTTTTGGCTTTTCACGCGTTGGTTTATCGATGAGGATGCCAGTTTCTTTCACTTTTTTCACAAGGTAACGAACATACGGAGCTGACGGTGCTTCATTTCTTCCAAAATCCGTACGCAATTTTCGCACACATTCTGCAACATTACCATGATTTTCAAAGTAATGTCGCAATATTTCCCAGCGTTGTTCAAGCGTATACACAACCATATTCGTTCAGCGGAAGGATAAAAATAATTATCTGTCAAATTAGACATGAGCTACGTGTTGCCATTCACGAAATAAGCACTAGTTAAAAAAAAGTTAGATGGCGGACCCTATATCATAATTTAAAAAAAAGTCTCTTAAGTTTATGTATTGGCCGGATAGTATGCCCATACATTCAGTGGCGAAGCCTCTATACAAGCCCAGAAGCCCGGCTTGCCTCATTAAGATGAATCGATCAATTATATCAAGTAATAAAATAACTCGTAAACTGTTTCAAACTATTTGAAATTTCCAGCGCACTCTGTTCGACCTCGTAGCCTTACGAATACTGCTGTCATACATATAAGGAGAGTTGAATTGAGCTTTTAGTTTTCTCCCTCGCACGCGTGGGCTTTTTACCGGGCTTTCGAGAAGGCGATCGCTCCCTTTCTAACCTGTGGCAAAATGTTCTATAATGAAATATAACTACGAAATGTTTATATAGCAATTACTATTCAGCCACAAGCCTGGTTTTGCCATGAAGTTGTTTAGGAGTGCGTTAGTGACTAGCGAATGGGGTGAGGGCCATTCGTATGCAAGTTCACTTCACATTTCAATGTTTATGTTTGTTTTTGTTGTGTTTGTTAAAAATTTATGCTTTTTCAAAGATTTTCAGTGAAAATGGAAGGATAATAGTGTTCATTGTGATGAATATAAGTGTTTTAAAGTGCTAATCGGCGTGGAAAAGGTAAAAAGTTTAAAAAGTTATTTAACGGTGAAAATTTACTACGAAAACTATTGTTCAATACGATGGTCAATTAATTACACTATATAACAAGAAAATTTAAACAGAAAAGACCAATTTTCAGTCAAGTTATAGATGAATTTGTGTTTTTATTTCTGAATTTATGGCTCGGTTGAGGCAAGTAGCGATTTTTCGAGTTCTGTGTGTTTTATCTATCAAATTTGAGTGTTGATGGCAGTTTCTACACGACACGGACCTTCTAAGCCTAAAAGGAGCGGAGAAATCGAAGATTTTAAAACGTTTAAAAATTAACTACCACTACCTTTAATTTTTATGATTTCGCTCCAGAGGTGGCCTAGATATATATATATATATATATATATATATATATATATATATATATTTTGTCCCACATTATGCAATAAATGAAACCATATACTTGTTATCGCCTTTGCTGACGATATACAAAAAATTAACGTAATCGGTCCAGTAATTAGAACAAAAAGTAGAGTTTTAATTTTAAGCAAATTTGTACACTCTATAGAATTGGGTCACTAAGTCAATGATTCAATGAACTTGAATCCTTGAACATTAAAAAGCGACGTTGCCACGCAATGCAAACTATTGGTATTGCGACATATCGGCAGCGGTGTCTTTTGTCGGCGTGCCACCCGCGTGCAACGTTGTCACTCTTCCAAGGGGTCAAGGTACGTTGTCTAAACAGAGTGTTCACTTTTACTGAATTTATTTTAATATTTATTTTGTTTGAAAATTTCACTTTTTTTATTTTACGGGTTTTAATTTAATATTTAATTTGTCTACACTTCTACGGACTAGTATTACTTGTGGTTTCATTTATTGCATATATGTGGGACCCTTTCTGATATATATATATATATATATATCATCTATTTAAATAGATCTTGGCCGCCCAGGTAGATATATACTATATCGGCAAGATGCTGTCAAATGTGGACTTTTACGAAAACATATTAAACAGTACTTGGATTTCAAGATGGACTTGGCAAAATATTTAATTTATGACCTCACAAACAAACAACAATCCGAATCTTCACGTTCCTTCAACGAGAACTAGAAAGCATAGGCTCATAGAGCCCATACCTCACATTGCAAAACGAAGCAAATAAGCACAACACTTACAAAAAGAAGAACAGAAAAATCGTTCTAAATGCTACTTGCCAAGCTGCCAACAGCTAATACTTGTGAAATGTTCAGATTGTAAGATTTTTTTTATGTTTTAACTCTAGCAGGCACTGTTTTTATGCCTTTCACACAAAAAAAGATTAAAGTCAATTATTACGCATTTGAGTTTTATTTAGACTCAAATTTTCAAAAACGGCGTTATGGAATGGCAGGATTTTTTTTAATTTTTACAATTTTATTATTATAAAACTAGCTTCCATACCAAAAATCAACCCGATCGCAGAAAAAAATATAGTCTGGGTCTCAGGAGGATATAATATTGTTACGCGCTCAAATCGACGATACACTAGCGCCATCTAGTGTCAGGAACGAGAGCGAGGGGAGCATTGAGAAAATGACATCACAAATCACTCAACCGACAGCGCCTAGTCGAAACTCGAACGCTCGGTACCTTGCGCGTGTTTACTTGAACATTCTGGATATTGCTAATTTAAATATATAGGCGCTGCAAGATGCGAGGGAAGTAGTGTTGATTTGGCGAAACAAGCGAAGCTTCGGAGCGGAATAAAGTGAATAAGTGTGTTTAATTATTAGTGTTTTTAGTTTTAATTTGTGTAAAGTAAATTAAAGTGTTAATTTAGGTAATTTTATCGGCAATTTTTATTGTCACGAACCTCAAGCTCGTAACAATATTAATATTCCATTCCATTTCAGCCTATAAAAGGCAAATGCTAAACAAAGGCCTTTCCCATAGATCGGCTCATGGAGGATTTTGTTATATTTGCCAGTAGCCACGACAAGCGAGGCTGGCGCTGTAAAATTTTGAGCTATTATCGGGAAGATGCTGCCGCCCATCTCCTGTTCATTTTCCCTTTGTCGCCTCTAAGAACATCCTCACGACGGACACCGTCACCATTACAGCCCACTAAAGTCCACTGCTTAACATAGGGTTCCCCCCTAGATTGCCTCATAGGAGGGATATTTGCCATAGTTGCCACGCTCGGCAAGCGGTTTGGCAACCTTATATTTTTATTTCAGAAATGGTTAATGTGTTTTATTATATTTTAACTAGCTTGCCAGGCAGACGTTGTTCTGTCGTTTTCGACGATCCTTTGTCATGTCCTATTAAAAATCCTTAAATTCGCAAAAGAAAATTGTGGGTCACTCATGGGCAAAAAACTATCTATCTATCTCTCGTTGGCAACCAAACTGCACACGGTGTGCAAATTTGATTAAAATCGGTTAAGTAGTTTAGGAGTCCATCGCGGACAAACAACGTGACACGTAATTTATATATATTATGATTAAGATAACAACTGTAAAACACACACATTATGCAGAATAAATAAATAAATAAACAGTGCAGATTAAGATGAAACAATCGCCGAGCTAGTCGATGTTGCTGCAGCATTTATCATGAATAAACATTATTTAAATGAACTTAAAAAAAGACGGATGTGGATTGAGGAAGCTAGCAGGAGCTAAGGCTCCTTAATTGGGGACACACGTGGATTGCTTTTTTAAAGTTTGTGATTCACTTGATCACGTCGTCGTCATGACGATAAAATAAAACGAATTATAATTATTAGATACCAGAAAGGCAAAATAAAACAAAAGGTTTTCGTTATCGCCACGTGGTGAATAGAATGCAAGTAGCGCCGGGGCGTTAAGGCCAAGGGGTGGAAAAAGATGAACTTATACAACTGGGCAAAATGAGATAAATATTGTCAGGCGACTTTTTTATATACATAGAATAAGGGTTAACAAACGAGCACACGGTCCACCTGATGGTAATCGGATGCTGTGGCCCCATAGTTACTTACATTTATCTTCATTTAAGAATCAAAATTCAGATGCTTTGTCACCCCTGAGGACTCAAATGGGATGCCTCGTTTCCAGTAAAAAAGGTCTATGATTTTCTGCACTCACCATACGAAAAACAGCAGCATTAAGCTCTTATTTTACGCTGGTATTCTGTGAGGGCGTGGTCCTACCCTGGTCGAGCTGACCGCTGACTGCGGTAGTCATGGAACGCGATGTTTCTACACCAAACTATAACTGCTTTTACTTTGTGAGGGATATGTGAGTGCTTCCAAACCAAAGTACAATACCAAATAATTCAACGTGATGTACTTCTACCTATTTCGTCTGCCTTAAGCATGTAAAAACATTAAACTTATATACATAGACATAGAGTTCGTTAATTTAAAATAAACAATCTGAATAGAAAATATCACCAGGCTATATGAGATGTACTGTGTTGCACGATATATTTGCAATTAGAAATTGACACAGAACTAGCCCTTTAACAAGGCCTAACACGACTTTGCGCGTAAACTTTGTAGTGTTATGCTACTTACATATTATTTTACACTGTTTTAAATTTATTTTTCCATTCTGTTTTTGATTTTCTGCTTTCACCTCATAACTGGATATTTTGCATTACCTTTATTTCCATAGGATCCTGTGACGTTTTTAAACCATAAGAACACAATAACAAATCATTTTCACTTCGTATTTTCACGCTATTAGCACATTTTAAATCGGTGTCGATGGAGCCTGCCTTTTTCGATCTTTTATTTAGTTCTCCGTAACTCTGCAATTTCGGGCTTCGTGCGCATTGTTGCGCTACCTTTTTTCCTATATCAATAATATCTCATTTTTCACTTAAATCTTGCCGTTTCTCCATTACGAGCCTAAAACCAAAATTTGACATGTTTTGACATCGTTGTTTATCTGGTTGTCATGGCAATTTTTATTCAAATTCGTTACCGGTCTGATGTTTTCACTTCAAAACTTCCACAAAAATACTATTTCTTCTTGGCCATTTACAAAAATTTCATTTTAATTTAAATAATTTCCCGTTCTTTTCACAAATCCGTCGTCGAGCGCGGAGCTCTCTAAAAAAGTATAAAAGCCGAACAATCGGCCAATAAAGGGAGTCTCGCTTCAGCTTTCATACTAGAAGCATCTCCTACTAAAGGCCTTATCCCGGGGCCGCACTGCCCCGGGAGCCTGCAAGCCTCTGCCTTCACCTGAAGTCGTCGCCTAGCCACGCCTACGCCTCCACCTACTGGTGCCCGCGCTATCTTAGCCGCTGTGGGTGTTTGCTTCAAGCGCTGCGTGTGCCTACTCCGGGCGCTGCGTATGCCTACTCCGAGCGCTGTGTGTGCCTACTCCGGGCGCTGTGTGTGCCTACTCAGGGCGCTGTGTGTGCCTACTTCAAGCGCTGCGTGTACCTACTCCAGACGCTGCGTGTGCCTACTCCGGGCGCTGTGTGTGCCTAGTCCGGTCGCTGTGTGTGCCTACTTCAAGCGCTGCGTGTGCCTACTCCAGACGCTGCGTGTGCCTAGATCAGGCGCTGCGCACCTACCACAGGCATAGCCTGTGCATACTCCGTTCTAGTACTCATTTATCTTTGTTTTTTTTTTAAATTATTGTAATTCACGTCACCCATCATCATTTTCATATATTTTTTTAATACATATAAAAACTGTAAATATCTTTTAACATTTTAAATAAATTATTTTTTTGGTTGTTTCGTTGTTGTTAGGTTAGGTTCTTTAGTTTTTAACTGTCGCTTTACGACAACTTGTGAACTTTAATGTGTATTTACAAATAATGTGATCAATTATTACATACTAATTAATAATCATCCATTCATGGTCTACATAGTGATGCTCCAATTTCTAAAATTGTAAGATTGTATTGTATCACTGTATAGTACCCGGTTGACCGAGCTTTGCTCGGTATTTTTCGCTCGGTTTTTTTTAATACGTGTGTTTTGGAAATTATATTTAGATACAAATTACATACTTATGAAATACGAATAATATTTTTTGATCTTAGCGACATAATAGAAAAAACTGAACTGGTTATTTGAATAAAAAACCATGAATGCAATTAGTTTAATTTATTATTAATTTTCGTGTTTTTAAAAAATACTAAAAAAGAAAGAGAGAGAAATTCGAGCGTAATTCATAATACATTTAGGTTTATATATGAAAGAAGCTGTAATTCACTTTAAACTGTACATTTAAATATAAATATACACTGATTGTGTATATTTACTAATATAAACATATTCTTCAGAACCTGTTAAAAAAGGAATGTTTTAAATCACACAAAATTCACAGTATATTTAGTAATCATTTGCTGCCAACGTTTTAAAATCTTCGGCGATAAATAAAAACGTAGTGATTATATACTCTTTGGCGACAATCTCTACTCCGTGCGACTGTTTGACCACAAAGGATTATGTGATTTATTTAATATTTAATTTAATGTATTTGTTTTTTTTTTTATAGGATAGGTTGACCATCGAGCACACAGTCCACCTGATGGTAAGCGGTTGCTGCGGCCCATAGACATCTACATCTATCCTCGATTACAAATCAAAATGCGATGTCATCCGTGAGGACTAAGATCACTGACCTCTATATATACAAGTACACTGGAATGGCTATACCATACAAAATGACTGTGCCAATTTGAAGCGCCGCTAAAGGATATCTTGAAAAATAAAATTGACATAATATGCCAAAGTCTGTTGTCTTATTTATATTGTCTTATTTCATAAGTCTGTATTTTGAACTTTTAAACTAAAAAACGAAAGTATTTTGTTGTTTGATTGTGTATAATATTAGTTACATAATAAGAATTATTTTTACTAATAATGAGAGTGTAAGTAATCTGTAAAACTCGTTACCAAAAGGGAAGTGGTATAACATTTTACAAGTAAGTGAATTTGCAGCAAGTATTAAACTAATTAAAACTATTTGATAATATAAGTACTTAAAAATTTGTTACTAATCTTAATATCATAATATACCAACATGTTTGGGTGTATATTACCGAGTTTTGTTAAACAAAAAAATTCAATAGGGTTGTCGAGTTCTTTGTCTACAATACTTATTGATGTTCTTTCCTACTCATATGTGTTAACAAAAAAAAGACGCCAACAACGGATGATTATCAAATGTTTATTAACAGGTTTCCAACTGAACCTAGACTAAAGTTATGGCTTAAAAGCATAAATATTGTGAATTGGCGTCCGAAACAAAATGATCATATGTGTTCCAAACATTTTACAGACGACTGTTTTATTAGACATGAGAACTGAACCACTTTGAAAAAGTGCAGTATACCGACAATGTTTTCTGGTACCAGTAACCAGTAAGTATAAAAGTATTAGATTATTATTTCGAATGTTTTTTATTTCTTCTTTCCTCATTTTCAACCAAACTCAAGACAAGTGTCGAAAGATCGCCTGATGATGTCGAACCACGTTGGATGTGTGTTAGTGGGCTGCGGCTAGAGGAGATTCCTCTCCCTGGACCGCTGTAGTCGAGGTGGAGTCGTAAGGGAAGAGGAGTGTTGGTATGACGATTGGCGATGCGCCACTCGACTATCTTTCGCGACTTTGGTGAGGCTGCACCACTTGCTGCTTCCAAGTGCTCGTTTTTTCCTGGCTCCATTCACATATCGGGCTCGGGGAGTCCGTAGTGCAGCTCGTATATAAATGTTTCCTCGGTTTAAGATCTTTGTAGAATATTTAGAGACGATACCAGGAGACCCGACGGTATGGGTTTAGTTGCTTGAGAGAGAGATAAAGCTTTAGTGTGGGATACTACTTGCGAACACTTTGACAGCATCCCAGGGGTACCTCGTCTAAAGCAGGGGTGGCGTTAGAGGCAACTGAACCAAGAAAATAGCCCAGAGTATCTGGAAGATAAGTACATATTTGTACAATTTGCTGTAGAGACTATTGGTCCGTAGGGTGCACGTGCGGTGTAGTTCCTAAAAAACTGTATCTGCGACTGATCATCGCTGCTGGTAATAAGAAGTTGTTTAGTTTGTTGTTTCCTCGCTTGAAGGCTAAGTATAGCCATTCAGTGAGGACACGTAGCCAGCGTTCTTGGGACGATACCACAGAAAGTAGGACTTTATGATAATTTCAGTTATTTTTTTTAAATATTGTAATTTCAATTTCAAATATAACGTTGTAAATAACTGATAACTATGTAATTCAAAGTTTATATTTTTTTATATAATCGTATCAGGCGCATTGCTGCCGCAGAAGAAATAATTGTGGAAATATCGTTAAAAATGTGGAACAGTTATTATATTATTGTTTAATTAGAAATGATAATACAATCATTGAATTAGAATGATATATAACTTTCTATAACTTTCAAATAAATAGTCGGTATAATACGCACGCCACCTAGTGTCAGTTAATTTTACCATGCGTATAACCTTCGCACAAGTGCAACCAATAAGTTGACTAAGTTTGACCGCAATCTGATGAACGGTATGGCATCGTAGAAAGTACGAACAAACATAATTTTTTATATAGTAGAAAATATTTTACTGTCTATAGAAAGACATGTAGTTGATTAGAATAGGCGTTATTATAGCAGCTGATTTGTTTTTTATAATACTAGAACTAAATGAACAGTTGATAATAAGTTATTCTAGAAATTATGTTTTTATTTTTATTTTCTGTAGTTCGTTTAATCTTAATAATTTTTTGGTTGAATGGTTAAAGGCTATGATGGCTATCCGAGTACAGAACCAGAGTACAAAACTAATCCAACTGTAGAAAGGTGTAAGGTGTAAGCTCTTCACCGCTGCATTGGAAGACGTTTTCAAGCTCCTGGACTGGAAAGGATACGGTATTAACATAAATAGCGATTATATCACTCACCTTCGATTTGCCGACGATATAGTCCTTATGGCAGAATCGCTGGAGGACTTAAGCAATATGCTCAATGACCTCAATAGTGCCTCCCAATGGATGGGTCTTAAGATGAACATGGCCAAACAAAGATCATGTTTAATGTCCATGTCACACCTATGCCCGTAGTTGTTGGGAGCACTAAGCTCGAAGTTGTTAACGAGTACGTTTACCTGGGACAAATAGTCCGATTAGGTATGTCCAACTTCGACCGAAAGGTCAATCGACGGATTCAACTCGGCTGGGCAGCGTTCGAGAAATTACGACACATCTTCTCGTCAGGCCTATTTATTTATTTATAATTAATTACAACGGCTTGCGCTAATGACAGTAATTAATAGGTAAAACTAAACATATAACATAATTCACATAATTCAAAAACAAATAACAAGCCAGAGATCGAACATACTTAACAATAACTAGAGGAAATAAAATAATATAAAACCGAATAAAGTGATAACAACATACAACTTATTTACCAAACAAATATGGCTTTCACATAACATTAGACAGTTTGACATGATCACCATGAGTGTGTCATTAAAGATGTCTCCATTAAGGAGTTTAAAGCATCATGCATGCGACACAACGGGGATTGCGCGCGCGACACAGTGCGGCAATGGGATGTGGCGAACAGCCGGTGTCGTCGAGAAGGCCTATGACGCAGGTAGTTGTTAGGCACATAAAGTGTACACAACGTATTGTGCAGCTCTGGGGAATCTACCATGCTCCTTAAAATTTTTATGGCTATTAGGATCTGATCTCTGGCTCTACGCACTGAAAGGGAATTATATCCTAACATTCCCAGCAAGAAAAGAGTAGGATACATAAATGGATAATATCCATAAATTTTCTTATACAAAAAACGCAGAAAGGCTTTCTGAACCTTTTCAATCAACAATTATACGTGGTAGAGCCATGCTGCAGTTATATTAGAAGTATAGTTGTAGCACGAATGGGTCGGCTCGACCGGGGAAGGACCACGCTCTCACAGAATACCAGCGTGAAATAGTAGCTTAATGCTGCTGTATTTCGTATGGTGAGTGTAGAGAACCGGAGATCCTTTTTACTGGAAACGCACAACATAAAAATAAGGTATTTATAATAATAAAAAAATCTGTCTGTCTGTTTGTTCCGGCTAATCTACGAAACGGCTGGACTAATTTTGGCGGGATTTTCACTGGCATATAGCTAATATTATAGGGAGTAACTTAGGCTACTGTTATTTTTGAAATAGAATTTGAAAAAAACTGAAACCCATGAAATCCAAGAGTAATAAATTCCACACGGATGAACAGCTAGTACTAATACATATATAGATACTAACCGTGGCGCTATTGGGCGGCTCGGATCTGGTTGAGCTCGTCGTCGGAGTCAGTGGGCGGCGCGTGTTCAGAGCCGGCGAGCACAGTGAGGTGCGTGGAGTCGCTCTGCAGCGTGCTGCACTCGCCGCCGCCGCTGCCGACACCGCTCCAGTTGCCACACTGCGCCTTCTTTTGAAGCGCCTGCACGTAAGACTGCGGAAAACATAGCCGTTTTAAGCTAAATATACAAGTGTTATTTCACTACAATACATTACTTAAAGGATAGGATAGAATAGTATTTATTCGGAGTATGGAGTATAAAACTTCTCTGACAGGACAGTGAAAAGTTAAATATAATTTCAGTAGTCGGCTCAATCCATAAAATCTATAAAATCACATGACAAGAAGATGTAGTTTATTAATCCATGAGCCGTATGTCTTCTGAATCGAGTTCAAAATTAATCGATTTTCTCAAAACCTTGGACCTATTACATAATTTTTCAGACCTTGAATCGTACCTAATGCACAATCAAATGATGGTGATGGTTCAAATTAAAATTATCACAAGGTAAGTCTTCAGCTGTCAGCCGCTAGATGTCTCTCAAACTCACAAGCTACGAGAATGCTTCTTCTTGATAAGTTTGTCCCATATAAGTAATGAAAATGTTTAGTTGAATTTTTAATTAATTAAAAATATCTGCAAATAGTAAAACGACTACGATGAGTGCTCCAAATTACATCTTTGTGTTATAGCATGGTGCGGATGACAAGTTGACAGGTCACTAGAACGTAACTTGCGTGCGTTTGCAAGATTACGACATCTTTAATTATGAAAAAATAACGCTAAATAACAATGCCCACCTGTGCCCCAGAAATGCCCAGATAAAGTATATTACAAGATTGCTTTAATAAATAAAAACTAGAATTATGTTGTTAATTTTAAATCATATGAAGTACTGGATAAAAAATAAAAAAAAATAAGACGTTCTGTTGACATTGTTTACGTATTCATTCATGCTTTATTTATACGGTCTGGAATCACGTCTTTTGGCCAATGTATATGTGTCAAAAAAGTAATCCATTCCAATATCGGTTATTATTTTACATTTGAATCATCAACGAGTTTAATAAAGATCTAAATGATGCACTTAAAAGTAAAAAAGTGCTTTTGGTAGTGTATAAGTATATCTTCAAATAAACAAATATAATTCAAGCAAAAACCTAATGAAGTAATGGCTCAAAAGACTTAGCTCCAAGTCAAAAACATTCCAAAAACTAAAATGACTGTCACTCATTGGGTGCGTTTGGCAGAAAAAAGCGCTAGCAAGCGCTTGTAAGCAAAATGGCGATCGTAAGCGGTAAGCGCTGTCAAATCGTAAGTAGCTATTTTCCTCCAGGACACGATGTTAGTTTTAACCGGGGAACCTAACCTAATTTAAATATATGTTTGTAAAGTATTCATATTAAAAATTACCAATCATGAATTTTTAATAACATGTATATGTCTATTCATGTCATTATATCACTTAAAACTAATATTGCACAAAACAACTAATAATTTCTACTTCAAAACAAACAAATTAAATAAGCAAAATGGCGGATTGTGTCAGCGCTACTGAAGTAGCAATCGTGTCCTGGCCGAAAACTATTTTAGCGCTTGTAAGCGCTTGCTAGCGCTTTTTTCTGCCAAACGCACCCATTCTTTCATTTCACTCTGCCTGCCCAACTGTTAAAATCTGAAAAAACTTTTCTGCTCGATAAAAAATCTACCTTGGCTTCGTTTTATAGATATTGATAGTGTCGTTTTATTCGGTGACTTCGGCTTTTTTCTAATAAGGACTTGACTGTTTTGTGATTTGGACCTTTCGTTTGTGATACAAAATGCGTTGCCTGAACTGCGGGTTACGCGTTCAACGAATACAGAGGCATGTGGTTACAACTCTGCCTCAAGAGTTGCTAATAATCTTATCTATTTGGCTGAGAATTGAATATGTAAGTATCTTTATATATCTCAGTATCTTGTAGGTAAAGTATGCGTACACGATAACTTGAAACCTGAGTGCGAGACCTCGCTGTATAAAAAATAAAATATTATTTAATACAATCGAACGTCAGGTCTTAACTCATCGTAGACGCGTAAGATAACATATCTCTCTACTTAGTTAATCATTTTTTATGGAATGTGACAACTAACTAACACCCATTGTTTTGTTTTCAGCTTCCTATGGAGGATGTGTTGTGTCATGCTTGTTATGTATTGATACAAAATGCTGATGTAAATACACCTAGGACATTAGGTCATACTAATGTCTGTGCTGGTTGTGGCTGTTCTTTGAATGAAGCTAGACTTCACTTTCTTGAAGAAAATGGACCACTTTATGAATATTTTTCGTGGATTAGATCAATACAGGTATTTACCTATTACTACTTATATTGAATATGGTTAATTGTAATGACTCATACCATATTAGAAAATAATTCTTATAACTACCTATATCAGTGGAATAGTTTTTAAAATTAAATCATTTGATCCATTTTTTTAAACATACCTTAGATAAACGTCAAAACTCCCTTGGTTTGGGGATTTTTTTGTTACTCAACTTAGTTATTTAAGGGATTGTGTATTTTATCATTTTCTTAAATTGCTTTATTTAATAATGATAATTATTTTCAGAATGGAAGAGATAGCTATGCAGTTTGTCATAATTGTTGGCGGCGAGCTAGCCGACAAGCTGCACAAGATTCTCAACATGAAATGGCTATACCACAGTTGCCATCTGAACCTGCCCCTGCATCTGCCCCTGCCCCTCTACCTACACCTGCCTCTGTGCCAGATCAAATATCCATTGAATCGACCCCTATCTATTTACCTCATTACAAGAGAGCTGCTAGTACATCACGACACTGCATTTATGCTGACTGTGGTAATGCATCCATGCATTTAATACCAACATTTATTAAAAAAAATGTTAATTACAGAATATAACTTTTATGTGCCCAGGTTTGCACGTGTTTGCCAACACCATCTCTTTTCAAATATTTGGCATGTATTACCAGAACAATCATCTACAGTATCAAGTTTTACTATCAATCAATTAGAAGATTTAATTGATATTGCAAAACGAAACACTGTCACATTTGATTTTGAACGTGTAGAAGAAATGCCCAACCACATGTCATTATTGGACTGGTCTCAAAGTGACCGAATTTGTTATTTTATTTAACGAGTTACCTTTACTTAATCAGGTACCATCACCAAAAACTGCTTTGGTTATCTTTTTAATTAAAATTAGGACAGGGGACAGTAACAAGAGGTTGTCTTCTTTATTTAATATACCTCGATCAACAATGGAGAGGCACATGAACATTGTACGCTCATGTTTTATGGAACAGTTTGTGCCATTGCATATTGGGTTGCAACATCTTACTAGACAAGATATCATAAGAAGAAATCTTAGTATTCCAAATGCTTTTTTTGGCAATCCAAATGACTCAAATCAAACAAGACCTGCAATCACAATATGTGATGGCACTTACATATATATTAAAAAAAGAGTTCCAATTATTTTTACCAAAAGGAAACTTATAGTTTACATAAATATTTGAACCTGGTCAAACCATTTCTTTGTGTGTGTACAGACGGGCATATTATTGATGTGATAGGTCCATATGCTGCCACTCAGACGGATGCCGAAATTATGAAAGATTTATTTAGTGATGAAAATGGACCCATGCGAACGTTTTACAGAGAGGGAGATGTATTTATACTCGACCGAGGGTTCAGAGATGCAATCCCACTATTAGAGGCCTGCAATTATAATGTGCAGAAGCCTGAGTCATTAAATGAGGGAGAACACCAGTTAACAACTATTCAAGCGAATAAAAGTCGATTAGTAACTTTATGTCGATGGGTTGTCGAAGTAGTTAACGGGCGTTTTAAAAGAGATTTCAAATTATTTCGCCAGGAGTTTTTTAATAGAGCTCACGCGCATTTAATGAATGATTTTAAAATTGCAGCTGCACTAATTAATAGATTTCATCCTACAATTCAAGATCGGCCAGATGCTTCTCTTATAATAGAAAGGGCCATGAGGTATCAACATACTCCGAATTACATGGCAGAATATGTAAGAAACTATAATTTAAATAGGCGATCAGTCATGTTTAGATGCATCGATGGGAGCTTTCCTCAATTAAATATATTTCCCGTATTTAATTATTCTGATTTAATTCTTTTTGCTTTGGGCCCATATCAGGTCAAGCAAGCACGATCGTATTATGGCGAGCATGTTCGACAAAATGGTTTATATGAAATAGAAGTATGTCCCGAACTGGAACACTCTGAAGAAATGGTCGCAGCCGTTGGAGGAAATAGACCTTACTTATTAGGGGGTCGAATTCAGTCGCGCCATGTTGGTCGCCGTAAATATTTTACATATATTTTAATTGATGCACAACCATCTAATAATAATTGCTGAGATGTAATAGTAGGTTACTGTTGTAACTGTCTCGTAGGTAACAGAACAGTGGGATGCTGTTGCCACGTTATGGCCATAGTATGGTATTTGGGTTGGGCTAGACATGAGACGAATATATCTAGACCAGCATCATATTTAGATAATATATTACTTGTGATTGAAGAATAAAACAATAAACACTTACCTACTTATACTTCTTTTTTATTTTCTTCGCAACCTGTATCATATCACCAGAAACCAATACAGCAATAAACCGGTAATACAAAAGGTAAACAACCTATTATATCTATAATATCTTTATAAAATAATTGTAAATAAGTACTTACTTAAAAGACACACAACAATTGTTCGATTTTATATTTGTCTTTGAGTCAAGCAGTTAATTGATGTCAATTAAATATAAAAACACATGAAAAGATAGTTTAATACAACCCATACTATTTTATTGCTATGTGCTTTTATAATCTCATTACAAACACCGGTTTGTCATGAGGTACATATTTGGTCTCTTTCCATATTATTAATTTACTCGAGTACTTAAACCTTTGTATCTAACCAAATTGTTTTCACATACATATTGACACAATACAATGGAGACAGGCCAGATAATTCCAAATAACTGACATGTTTATCTGATAACATACAGATAAGTATATAAAAGAACACTGATCTGGCTTAGCTTATGTGATGATCATGAAGTTCCTAGTGAAAAACGAATAGCAATGCTGACTGTAAACGATAAAATGTATAAAAAAACCAGTAGGAAGTCATCATGTTTAATGTCCAATATCTTTTAAACCGGTGCTTTATATGACATTAAATCTAGATATCATATAAATACTGTTAATAAGTTATCATATGACATAGAGCTGAAATTTGGGCATTGCATGGCATTGCTGACTTTCAGCTCCATACTAATATGGGCATGGTACTTTGTTTTTTTCACTTGAAATTTACTTGTGGTACGAATGGGTCGACTCAATCGGGGAAGGACCACGCTCTCACAAAATACCAGCATAACAGTAGCTCTGTTTATATGATAAGTGAGAAATGAATTATCTTAAACCTCAAAGGTGACTGATGTCTGATGTCTATGAGTAACAGCATCAATTTACCCTCAAATTAACTGGAGGAAGCTCTAGGTTGCTCAGTGAGCTATGGAAAACGCTATACTCGAAGATTCTCTATGTGATAGACCTTGAGAGTCCGCAGTAGAACCAGCGTAACCAATAAATTAACCAGCGTACCAATAAATTAGTATAATTGATAGAATCAGGCGTTACTTTGCGGAAATCCATTATAATAAAAAATAAAAATATAAATTCCTTCGCAACCTTCCGCTAAACAAATACAATGATACGTGTCTTACCTGGATTGAAGAGCACCTCCCGCCCTCCCTCAACCCCGTGTTATTTAACAACAACCAATTTTATCCCCGTGTTAAAAATCTTTCCGATGTCCAGTTTCCAACGGATGAGGTGTCCCTTTTACACAAAGGCCTAAAGTATAATTTAACACCTTCGGTCTCCCAAAGATCGTCAGAGACTGTGGCCGTTGACGCGGAGGTGGCTGTTGTGATCGGGAGGAAAGATAACATCGTTAAAAGTTTGTTAACTAAAGAAATTCAGGAGGTACCCGCATCTTCCCATTGCAATCCTGAGTTCCCCATTTTTTTCCCTAAAACAGAGAATAAAAGACAATAACCTTATTGTTACTAAGGCCGACAAGGGAAATACTGTTGTCATTATGGAGAGTAGCGGGTATAGCCAGAAGGTTGACGAGGTTATCCAAGGCGACTTTGAGTTGTTGGAGTCTGACCCAACCAAAAAGTTTACTTCGGATATTAAAGTATGTATACAAAAGTCGTCATATGTTTTTCCCGATCACAACTTGTCTAGGAGCAATCTTGTTCCAATGAATCCTCAAGCACCCACTTTAATGGGTTACCTAAATTACATAAAGAACATGTTCCTATTCGTCCAGTTGTCTCATATATAGGTGCACCAGCTTATTTCCTTGCAAAAAAATTAAATTTCCTCCTTCGGGAGAAATCTGGTTCTTCGGGAAAAAACCAACTTACAGCCTTAAAAATAGTTTAGATCTCATTTCCAAAATTAAAGATATTCGTATTCCACCTAAATCTATGTTGTTATCTTTAGACGTTGATAGTCTTTTCACAAATGTCCCATACCCTGACTGTTTGCGTATACTCTCAGATCTCTTTGAAAAACGTCGTCTACATCCCGGGGAAACAAATGATCTTCTTAATTTAACCTCTCTCTCTGTATGAAACAAAATTATTTCCGGTTTAATAACCGTTTCTATCTACAAAAAGAAGGGTTAGCTATGGGGCCCCTCTAAGTCCACTTATGGCGGATATTTTCATGGATAATTTCGAAAAACAACATATAGTTGTTAACCAAAATATCTTATACTATTATCGATATGTAGACGACGTAATTATTTGCTGGACTGACACAAAGAGACAACTGGATGTTTTCCTTAATAAAATAAATAGAGTCCACGACAAAATTAAATTTAAGCTTGAATTGGAACAAGATTGATCCCTTAATTTCCTTGATTTAACAATAACTTTTCAAATTTATCGAAAGCCAACTCATACCGACACGGTCATCCCCGCGTCATCGCGTCATCCATGGCGACATAAATCAGCCGCTTTTTATTGTTACATTAACCGTCTGTTCACTGTTCCATTAAGTAAAGAAAATTATTTAAAAGAACTTAATATAATTTATCAAATTGCGGTCTCTAACGGTTTTTCAAAAAGTCTCATTAATAATCTTATTAAAAAGAAACAAAAGCATGTTGTTCGCAATTCTTTGTACGCGGTTCGATCTCAAAGTGTCCGGCAATATGTGGGTAGTTTGACCTACTTAGGCTCCATATCGGAAAAAATAGCTAATATTCTTAAGAAAAACGGCGTTAAAGTGGCATTCAAAACAAACAATTCGCTTAGGAATATTTGTAATAATAAAGATAAGTTAAATATTAGTCAAAAATCGGGTGTTTATAAACTTATTTGTGACGAATGCCACGCCGTTAACGTGGGTCAGACTGGTCGCAATTTCGGGACGCGTTATAAAGAGCATTTGGCCGCGTACAGAAATTGTAATCCTGATAAATCCAATTTTGCTAAACATCTCTTGGATACTGGACACAACCTAGCTAGCAACCATTCCTTTGAAGTTCTACATACTTGTAATAAGGGGCTGCGGCTGTGTGTGCTGGAGCAGTTGCAGATTTTAAAAAGTAATAATGGTAATTATGCACTGCTGAATGAACAAACAAATGTTTCTAATTCACCTTTCTTAAACATCTTTAAGGCCAATCTTTAATAATAATTTTAAGATTAATAATAATAAATAACTATAATAATATCAATAAAACAATAATAATAATAGTATTTAAAAATATTAATCATAACAATAATGATAATTAGTAGCTAGTTATCGCACGGCGCGGTCACTCGCTGCTTTGGTGGGGAGCGATTATGTCGGCGTGTATAAATAGCAGCTGTTTCCATTGTTGCGCCCTCCTTTCTGCCAAGGAGGGTCGTGTTCGTATACGGCTTAGAGATCTCTAGTCAGATCGTTAAGCCAATTACCAAAAGGTTGAGTTTAGTGGGTAAAAGTCTCCACATAACCACGCAGCCGGCTGCGTGGTATGCTATGAGCATTCTCAACCTCCCTCCCCCGCTTTCCGGAGGGTTGCCCATATTTGCTTCGGGCGCAAAAAAAAAAAAAAAAAGCTCGCCGCTCACTTAGCGGTCAGCCGCCGTAGAGTCTACATCACCTGAAGATGCCTCGTGTAGAGGCGAAACACGTGTCGTATTATCGTCGATGGCGTGTCTTGCCTGGTAGGATAGTGGTGTTGGGAGTAGTGGTGTTGGGAGTAGTGGTGCTGGGACTAGTGGTGACGGAGTTATTTATTTATTTAATATTCTTTATTGCACACCATATATAAAAAAAAATTACTAATTATATATACAAAAGAAGTATGCAATGGGCGGTCTTATTGCTGATAGCAATTTCTTCCAGACAACCAGTGAATGGACAGGATTACACAAAAATTACAAGGGTAGGGCACATTGGTGTGATAAAAAAAAAGAATACACATTTCAATATATATATATATATATATATATATATATATATATATATATATATATGTATATATATATATGTATATACATACATATATATACACATATACATACATACACACATTAATACATATATATATATATATAAATATAACAAAACATACATAGACTACAAACATATATACATACAAAAAATATAAATATTAAAAAGAACAATCATATACTCATATTATATTATATTATATTATATTAAACGACTAGTGTGGGAGCGAAGTGCAAGGTAATGGTTCTTTACTAGTTTTTTAAAAACCGGTAGGGATGGAGCGCGTTTGACTGCCAATGGGAGTTCATTCCATAAACGAACGGCCTGTACAGTAAAAGACTTGTTCATAAATTTACTAGTATGTAGTGGCATATACAATTTCAAGCTCTCTGCTGATCTCAAGTTACGCGAATGGGAATCACGAAGAAACACAAACCGATTTTTGAGGTAAGAAGGGTAAGAAGGATTAAAGAGAATACTATAGAGAAGATGAAGTATGTGAGCATTCCGATGAAGACGTATCGACAACCACTTGAGCTTAGTGCGAAAAAGAGAGACATGGTCATATTTACGTAATCCAAATATAAACCTTATACAGAAATTCTGAATTCGCTCAAGTTTATCAAGCTGAGCTTCGGTGAGATCTAGATAGCTGACGTCCGCATAGTCGAAAATAGGGAAAAGAAGGGACTTGGCAAGCACAGTTTTGGTGTATATTGGAAGAAAGTTACGTAATCTACGCAAGGAGGCTGCAGAGGCATAAACTTTACGGTGGATCTCTTTGATTTGATGGTCCCATGACAGATTTTTATCTATGTGAATCCCCAAGTTCTTCACTGAATCTCTGTAAGGGATATTAGTTTTATTAAATACAATTTGGGGTAGGTGATCAACTGATAACTTATTCAGCATTTGCGCGCTACCGATAATAATGGTTTGTGATTTAGCTGGGTTAACGTGAAGGCCGTATGCTTTACTCCACTCGAGAATTCGTTCGAGATCTGTATTAATGACATTGATAGCATTGGGGAGATCGTTGGGACAAGCTTTAGTATATATTTGCAGATCATCTGCATAAAGGTGGTAGGAAGAAGTTAAATTATTAGATATTGAGTTTATAAAAACTGCAAAAAGTAAAGGAGATAAAACGCCTCCCTGCGGCACACCAACACATACGTTACACCATGATGATAATGTATCATCGATGCGTATACGTTGCTGGCGTCCAGACAGGTAACTTCGAAACCAAACAATCGCTGTTGGAGATACGTTAAGAGAGCGCATTATACCAAGTAGGACATCATGGTCAACGGTATTAAAGGCATTACTGAAATCTAATAAACAAAGAATAGTTACTTCGCCGTGTTCCATTCCTAATCGGATGTCATCGGTAATGTTCACCAAAGCTGTGGTAGTACTGTGTCCAGGTCGAAATCCTGACTGTAAAAGATTAAGGAGAGAATTAGCACAAAGAAAGCTGTTGAACTGTATATAAACCAGGCGTTCAAGGACTTTTGATAACAAGGGCAGTAAAGAGATGGGACGATATTCAGAAAAGGACGCAGGATTAATTTTCTTTGGGATAGGAATAACTTCAGCATTTTTCCAAGATGATGGAAAACTATTTGTAGAAATGGAGAAGTTAAGGATATGACAAATAATAGGAAGAATAATATCAAGAATAGGAAGAATCATATTACGACTGACACAATCACTTCCCACTGCATTGGAAGTAATAGATAAAACGCTCTTCTCAACGGCACAAGCAGTGAATGGTTTAAAAATAAAAGAGGAGTGACTGGGAGTGGGAATAGTTGAAAGAAATGTTAGTGTATTAGCCTTAGCAGTACTATCTAAGCAGGATGAAGAAGAGAAATGTTTATTTAAAAGATTAACGTTTAAATCATTTGTCGTTGGAGTATTCTTAGATTTCCCAACACCCAATGATCTAAGAAATTTCCAGACCTTTGCTGTATCCCCATTTTCAACTGACTTATGAATATGAAGGCGTTGAGCATCCCTACACACCTTATTGCAGTGATTGCGAATGTTAATATACTTTTCCCTATTAAACGCATTTGGGTTACGTTTATACTTAGCCTTAGCTATCGCTTTTTTATTAATAATATGTTTAATATCATCGGTAAGCCAAGGTGATGGACGATGTTTAATTTTGACTGCGCGTACAGGTGCATGAACATCATAGATTTTTATAAGGGCTGAAGTAAAGATCGAAACTTTACTATCTAGGTTATCTGCGTTAAAAATATTTGACCAGTCCCAAAGTAGCGCATCCTTTTGAAGACTGTCTATATCCATGCCACCAAAATTACGCTGCAGTAGAATTTTTGGTTTGAATTTGGGAGATCGGGTATTATAGGATAGAAAGATAAGGTCATGATAGGAGAAGGCATCGGCCGCATATTGGCCGTGCTTCGTGACTAAGTTGCAAGAGGAAACTAAAATAAGGTCAAGGAGAGAGGGATTCGAGTTTGGAAAATGATGCGTGGCATTTAGTGGTAAAATAGAGAGATTACTAGAATATACGATTGACTGAAGAGAAGAAGCCCTGGTATCTTGTTTAAGGAGGCACGTGTTAAAATCACCCATAATAATCGTGTGTGAATAGGAGGGAGTAAGCTTATCAATGATGTTTTGGAATGAGTTAAAGAAGTCAATACGCATAGAAGGGCAGTAATAAACACCAAGAAGAACTTTTGAGTGTGATAGTGTGGCTTCAATGAAAAGATGCTCACCGGCATTTAGCGGCGGTGGTTGTGCAGACATATCGACAATAGTGAAAGGAATGTGTGAACGTAGATAAATGGCAACACCTCCACCGCCACCTACTAAGCGATCGTTTCGAATTAATTGGAAGCCAGGAAGATTGTAACAGGTGGAGGGAAGATATGGCTTCAGCCACGATTCAGAAATAAGAACAGCATGTATATGATTACAATTAAAAGTCGTCAGCATATCGGGGAAGTGGGCCGGAATGCTCTGTGCATTTATATGAACAACGTTGAAGTTGTTAGGGACATCAGAAAACTGCGAGACAAGAAACTCTGAGAGATGGATGAAAGTAGAACTGCCACTATCACTTTGCACTAACTGTGCATGCAATTGAGGGAGGCCGGGAGGTGCTCTTCAATCCAGGTAAGACACATCATTGTATTTGTTTAGCGGAAGGTTGCGAAGAAATTTATATTTTTATTTTTTATAATAAATTAGTAAGCTGAAGTGACAAATGGCCGGCCATATAGCTTGAAGAACCGAATATCGATAGAAAAGAATATATCTTGAGTGGCAGCCATGTACCTATATAAGCAGTGTTGTTGGCTTAGGGTCATGCTTTATGGCATTCCTTGAAGGAAGTCTATATTTAGACTTGGACTTTTTATGAGTGTAGTGATAATTTGATGACATACTTGCGATATGACGTCTCCGTGTGCGGTTCGCACTTGGTATAGGTAACGATACTTGCGCTGTTTCATTTCAGCACGTTGCTCTCGCGTCACCGGCCGCGCCGGCTGTGACTTCAAACGACGCTTTTGTGCATTTATACCTAAAATAAAATACAATAAAATTTGATGTGTGTACACTTCAGCTTTCATAGGAATACATATACATTCATATGGCATGGTCAAATTAAAAAAAAAAAACTAAAACAATAAACATTAAACGACATAAGAAAATTAAATACCTAACATGTAATATTTAAAATATCCTTTATATATATGTATATATATATATATGTGTATATATATATATATGTGTGTGTGTATATGTATATATATTGCATCTTTATCATATCTCTATTCAATTATTACTTTCGTTGTTAAATAAAATTATGATATGGATCCAATCTTATTAATTTTTAACAAAAGTAATAAAAATGCATGCATCAGACCTCTACTCATTTTTTTGGATGGTTTTTGTAGCGGGAAATCGTCCACTTATTTGTAATCTCAGACATGCAGGCGTTTTTTTTACCCACCAAACATGTGGTAAATCACCACCAGATATTCTAACAATTCCAGTGGTGCGGTATAATGCCTTATAGTATATTCTATAATCCCCTTTCATAATGTATGGATTTAAGTGCCCAGTGACTATTCCCTTTTTTTAATAATAATGGCGGTGAGCACACCATCACCTATTTACTTGTAGTTGTAAAAATCTTATTTTCTGTAAGAACATTACATAAAAAAAAAAATTATCTTTCATCACTTCTGCAAAAAAGCCCAAACGCGCAAATGTTGGTGGCCACTGTGAGCACAAAAGCCAAGCCGCCGCACCCGGTTATTGCGAACAAGGTCACGAGCCCCGGGCAAGGAGCCTCCTTTATACGTTATATATTAATAATAGGTCTTTACAAATGAAATTACCGTTCTGCAATACCTGCCAAATGAAAATATTTTTTGTTTGGCTAAGAATTCTAATTTCAAATTAGTCATTTGTTTATTGATTGAAAAATTCAAGTAATTGTGGAATACGAGTACCGTCGTTGCAACACAAGTGGCACGCAATATCAACAACGTTTATGGAGCAAACACTACAAAAGCAACGCACCACCTGCTATTGGTTTGCCTGCTTCCGTTCTGGAATTTCCAACCTGAAATATAAGCTCCGTGGTCGGCCGAAAACTGCTCGAAAATGACGAATTAAAGGCGATTGTGGAAGCAGATAATACTCAATCTACGGCTGAATTAGCAGAAGCTTTCGATTACAATCAAAACAATATTGACCCATTTGAGTCAGATTGGAAAGGTAAAAAAGCTTGACAAATGGGTGCCCCACGAACTCAATGATCGCCAGCGCGAAGTACGCGTCGAGACGTGCCCTACACTGTTCAACAGGCACACAAACAAAGGAATTTTGAGCCGCATTTTTACCTGTGACGAAAAATACAAGCGCTCAGCAAGTTGGTGAAGAGCCGTGGTAGCTCAGATGGTTAACGCTCGCTATAAATATAACAGAAGGCGAGTAACCCGGGTTCGATCCTCGCCTGCACCAATGAAATTGTTAATTGCAATTTTAAGTGCTGATTTACCACGTGCTCGACGGTGAAGGAAAACATCGTGAGGAAACCTGCATGTCTGAGGAATAAGGAAAAAAATATTTCGAAGACAAGTGAAGTTCGCCAACACTAATTGGGGCAGCGCGGCGGATACTACCTTGCCCTAAAACCCTCTCAGAAATGAGGGGAGGTCTGTGCCCAGCAGTGGGACGTATACAGGCTGTCAATTTACTTTACAGCAAGTTGGTTGGATTATGGTTTAGCACCTTAACAATGCCCTGAACGAAAACTCGCCCTAGAAAAGTAATGGTCACTCTTTGGTGGTCTAGCGCCGGTGTGATTCATCACATATTCTTACCAAACGGGATGAACATTACTGCAGATATGTACTGTGAAGAACTGAACACAATGATGGAGAAGCTCGCACGTCTCCAACCAGCTTTGGTCAATCGCTCGTCTCTGCTGCACTCGCACGACAACACGCGTCCTCATACTGAACAACAGACGGTCTCCAAGTTACAAGAGCTGGGGTTCGTAGCTCTCCGTCATCCGTGGTACTCATGAGACCTACAGACCTACAGACTTCTACTTTTCCTAGAATTTGGAAAACTTTTTGGCGGGAAAAAAATTCAATACTCGACAGGCTACAAAACTCCTTTGAAGAATTTGTTGCCTCCCGTCTAGCTGATGTCTTCGTGAAGGGCATCAATAAACAGCCACTGCAAAGATCATTGTGATAACCCACGCAATCGCGCATCGATTTACGCGATTATCACAATGATTAATAAAAATAAAAAAATATAGAAAAAAATACCTTAAAATCATAAAAAACGGCAATTTCATAGGTAACGACCTAATACATTGGGTGCGTTTGGCAGAAAAAAGCGCTAGCAAGCTCTTACAAGCGCTTGCTAGTGCTTTTTTCATATTCAGTTTCAATAGTTTTCGGCCAGGACACGATTGCTACTTCAGTAGCGCTGACACAATCCGTCATTTTGCTTATTTAATTTGTTTGTTTTGAAGTAGAAATTATAAGTTGTTTTGTGCAATATTAGTTTTAAGTAATATAATGACATGAATAGACATATACATGTTATTAAAAATTCATGATTGGTAAGTTTTTAATATGAATACTTTACAAACATATATTTAAATTAGGTTAGGTTCCCCGGTTAAAACTAACATCGTAAACTAGCTACTTACGATTTAACAGCGCTTACCGCTTACGATTGCCATTTTGCTTACAAGCGCTTGCTAGCGCTTTTTTCTGCCAAACGCACCCATTAAAGTTACAAAACTTATCATTAATATTAGTATGTTCAATGAATTTACTCATATCACGCTGCAATGACTCCAGATCTATACCCTTATAATTACGAAGAATCAAGAATTAGGACTTCTCTCTTAAGTGGACGGAGATAATAAGAGAGGTAATCATGATATGAAAAAGAAACAGTAATTTGCACACGAGACATAACTATATCAGGAGAAGAAACATCATAATATCAAGCAAAAAGTGATTACAGTTAGGGAAGTGTAAGTTGCACGAAGGGGGAGGTTAAAGAAAGATACCAAAGTCAGAAGTTTTATGGAGCGAGTATCTTTTTCAATAAGGCATGTGTTGATCTTCCATAAGAATTATATGATCGGAAAGGAGACTAAAATCAGAAAGGATTATGTCAAGCGTATCGAAATAATCTATGTACATGTTAGGACTGTAAAGGACCACCAACAGCATTATTACATGATAGAGAGTTATTTCGATAGAGATATATTCAGAAGTTTGAGAGTAAATAGAAAAAAGGCATATATAATCCTATAATCTTATCTTGTTAACTGTTAATATCTTGTTAATTGTAAACATGATTGTAAGCTATTATTTGAAAAAAAAAATAGTCCCGCTGGGTTTCTTGCTGGTGCTTCCCAGGACAGAGGTTTTTTTGCGAACCAGTGGTAAATGAAAAAATTAACTTTCAATAAGTATTGTTTATAATCTATATTGAATAAAAAAGTTTCTGTTTCTGTTTCATAAAATATAACATAACGGAGGTATATAGCTATCGCATCATAACCTTTTCCTATCCTATCATTACATATTAGGACAACACCAGGTAAGGCAAACTGTATACGTAAGGCTGCACTAAAAGTATCGAGAATGGAATATTTCCACTGTTCCTGTCATATTAAAATCTTTTTAATTGAAAACTCCTTGGTTTTAAAAAAATCGAATACCATTTATTTATTTAAAAAAAAGATTCTCGGTCTTGTCACAAGGTTTTGTCAAACTTGTTTAGTCGTTGAGAAAATGGAATTGACTCGAGAAAATTCAAGAGCGATGATTTATTATGACTTTCGAAGTGGTTTAACACAAAAACAGTGTGTTGACCGGATGATTTCTGCATTTGGTGATGAAGCACCATCCAAAACCACAATTTATCGCTGGTTTGCTAAATTTCAACGTGGACGTGTCAAGCTCAGTGATGATCCCCGTCAAGGTCGTCCAAAAACTGCAGTCACCCAAGAAAACGTTGATGCTGTGCGTAAGCTGATTGAGGAAGATCGACATGTGACATACCGTTAAATTCAGGCAACTTTAGACATTGGCATGAGTCAAATACAAATAAACTTGCATGAACAATTAAGTGTAAAAAAGTTGTTTTCCCGGTGGATACCGCATTCGCTCTGTGAAGAGCAAAAAGCGGCTCGCGTTACTTGGTGCGTCAGAACTCTCGAAAGATAGATTCCACGCAGGATCCTCAAATGCTGAATACAACATCGTATCAGGTGACGAATCCTGGATATACGCGTACGAACCCGAAATAAGAAACCAGTCACGAGTTTGGGTATTCGAAAATGAGTTAGTCAACAAAAATTGTTCGTTCACGGAGTGTTGAAAAAAAAATGGTGACCACGTTTGTCTCCAAAACCGGCCATGTTACGACTATTTCTCTTGAGGGACAAAGAACGGTTAATGCAGAATGGTATATGCTAGCATTTGTTTGCCACAGGTCGTTTCTGTACTCCGTAAAGAGAACTGCAACCGCCGCATCATCCTCCATCACGACAATGCGAGTTCTCACACCGCACACGAAGAGAGAAAAGAGTTTTTAGAGCAAGAAAACATAGAATTATTAGACCATCCGCCGTACAGCCCCGAACTAAGCCCTAATGATTTCTATACTTTCCCTAAAATAAAGAATAAATTGCATGGACAGAGATTTTCATCACCTGAAGAAGCTGTGGACGCCTACAAAACGGCCATTTTGGAGACCCCAACTTCCGAATGGAATGGTTGCTTCAATGATTGGTTCCATCGTATGGAAAAGTGTGTCAAATTTCGCGGAGGATACTTCGAAAAGCTATAAATACATTTTTAAATAGTAATTGTTTATTGCGTTTCAAAAGGTAGTAACAAACAAGTGGCAAGGGCCCCTGTACTGGGTTGGTAAAACCTGTGTTACGGGGTACATTAGTAATGTTGTGTCACTTCCTTGATTCCCGAAATTTTCAGTGTCGCCCTCGTAGAAAAGAGTGATGGCTTTGAAAATGACTCAGAAATTAGTAAATCATAAAGATGTGTACTGTTTATGGATGCTAGTAGATCGAGATAGTGGCGAGAAACACTCTGAATGTTAATGTGTGTAATATTAAAATTGTTAAGAACATATAGAGCGTAAAAACACTTATATATCATTGCTATTATATTTATACAAATGAATCATCATTTCCCAGAAGTAATAGCTGTCAAGCAACAGTAACCTATAACTCACTTTGTTCGTGATAAATCCCAGTAGCTGTGAGAGCAAACTGTGCTGTTAGACCAACAATAGCGGCGGCTGGCCATGCGGCAAGGGTCAGCCATGACAGATGACACGGCGGCGGTACGGCTGGCTCTAACTTAGCGCGTTCCCATAACTGCGACAAAAAATTAAATTTAGGTACATTTTTATTTGTGGTGTCTCTATTCACAAATCACATATAAATTTTTATATAATAAGGGTAAAAAACGAGCACACAGTCCACCTGATATTAAGTCGATGCTGCGGACCATAGACATCATCTACATTTATTTACCAACTATTAAGAATCAAAACGCAGATGCGTTGTCCCTGAGGACTAAGATGGAATGCCTCGTTTCCAATAAAAAGTGTCCCCGGATCTCTACACTTACTATACTAAACACATCAGTATTAAGCTGCTATTTTGCGCTGGTATTCTGTGAGAGCGTGGTTCTTCCCCTATCGAGCCGACCCATTCGTGCAACAACTATAATATAGCTGCAGCTTGGCTCTCAGTGGCGAAGCTTCCATAGAAGCCGAGAAGCCGGGCTTGTCTTATCAAACTGCTCAATCATTAATCAACTAATAACTCGTAAACTGTTTCAAATTTCCCGCGCGCTCCTCTGATCTACACAGGTCATGACACAAATACAGTTATTCGTGTTCTCTGTCTCAAAGCGAACACGCAATGGACTGTCAAAATTAATGAAAGCAAAGCAATATGGATGGACCCAGGTCGCGGCAAAACTGCGCGATCCTACTGTCATTAAAAAGGAGGATTAGTCGTCTCTCCGCACGCGTGGGCTTTTTACCGGGCTTTCGAGAAGACGATCGCTCCCTTTCTAACGTGTGGCAAAATGTTCTGTAGTGCTATGAAACTACGATTGTTTATATAGCAATTAGTATGGAGCGATAAGCCGGACTTTCGGTGTGAAGTTAGTCGAGCGCGAGGGCGCGCGGGCGATACGTTTGCAAGTTCACTTCACATTTTAATGTTTACTTGAGCGAATGAATATTGCACGTTGAAAATTTATGCTTTTTTAAAGATTTTTAGTGAAAATGGAGGATAATAGTGTTCCTTGTGATGAATTGAAGTGTGTTAAAGTAATAATCGGCGAGGAAAAGGTAAAATCTTCAAACTTACAATTAAACGTTTAATTACAACGTTCATCAACATGTTATGCGGACATAATCAAATCTTTCCTGAAAGAGAGACGATTCGTTTAGAATGTAATTTTTTTTAATTTTGTACATAGTTTATTTGTACTTTGTTCTTGCTTTTTTTATTTATTAAGGTTTCCAATGTTTGATTACACTGTATTAAACAAAATAGCACTAACTTACGTAGCTAAGAGTACCAATCGTTTAAGGTAAACACCACATGCACCGAGAAAGATTATAAATACGAATAAAACGAAGTATAATTACCTAATAAAAACCTAATGAAAATAAGTATGTGGTAAAAAAACTATTATTATTTGTTGGTTTCAGACCAGGCTAAAGCTAATTTATAAGGGCAAAGTGGAGTGATGGTAGCGCGAGGAATTTTCAATGGAACATATTACGGATCGCCGTAACGCCGTGCGAAAAATGAATGAAACGCGTTGGTCTTGCTTAAATAGGAGGCAAGCGGTGAGGAGGACCTTGTAATTTTTCTTGCTGTTTGTTGCCTTTTCGGTGGCTGGAGAGCGACTGCCGACCTTACCGACCGGCCCGTCTTTTATATGATTTGGCCGCTGTTGGCCAGCGGACCCTTGCCTCACCCCCGCGCCTTTCTTTATTTGGTAAAAACTCTTATAAACTAACAACAGAATTAAATGTATGATATTCTTATAGATACTTATTACATTATTATGTACACAATAATTATTTTACATATTAAAAAGGTTTAAACTTTATATTTGACAACTTTTATTTTATTATATTATAATAACAAGAAAGGTAATATACAAGAATGGTAATATACATGAAAGGTAATTATACAAGAAAGGATATAAGAACAATTTGCATTTCAAATCTATGCTAACTCTCGTTATTCATTCGGTGTCTTTATTGGGAGAGTTATTGCATAGTTACAACACTATTCTTTTTATTATTGAAAATAAAGTTATATTTTTAACAAATATAAATAAATATGTATGTAATGATTATTAATGACATAAATATAAATGTAATGATTAAGCTGCGGCTGTTTTCCGCGTTGCTGTGTGCAACTCCCGCTAGTTGTCGATCCGCGACGGTCGTAACCCTCTTGGCTCCGCCCACCGCCCCTAGGTTGTTCAACTATTGTCAGTCAGTTCAGTGTCAACAAGCATGTATTTCGTTCGAGGTATCACGTTGTTTGCGTCGTGCACATTCTCCCGCCGTCGCCACGCTGCGATCCCTTTGGTAGCACGACGATCTTCTTTGTCGGTCTTCGTAGTACATGCCCACTGCCAGTTGTTACGTCCACTACTCGTACCACTCCGTCGATGCCAGGATATATGTTGCTTATTTTTCCCCTGGGCCGGATTTTGCGTGGTAGATTGGAGTCACAGATGATGACCAGGTCTCCAATCTTCGGTGATATGCCTATGCTGCTGGGCTCCCGCCGGTGTTGGAGTAGGGGCAGGTATTCTTTAACCCATCTTCTCCAAAACACATCGGCTAGGGCTTGAGCTCGTTTCCACTGCCGGCGGGCCGTCACATCGCTCTCGCTGAAGTGTCCCGGCGCAGGTACGTGCGAGTTGGGACCGATGATAATGTGTTGATTAAAACCACTTTTACGGATTTTATCGCGTTTTATTTATATTAATTCTAATACCCAACGTTTCGGGTGCTTTCCAGCACCCATAGTCACGGACTTTAGCGTTACTCAAAAGAAATCCTAGCATTCTATACGCCCTTTTTGTAGTATTCTCGATGTGGGGAACGAAGGTAAATTTTTTATCGAACACTATTCCCAGTTCTCTGACTTCCTCTGTTTTCTTAATGATGTCGCCCTTAATTTTGTATGATGAGTTCAGTAACTTGATCTTTTTACTGAATTTCATATGGTAGCACTTGTTTATGTTCAGGTACATACCATTGTTTCGACACCAATTTACCATACGGTCTGTTCGATGTTCTCTAGAATTTCGCAGATGCCAACCATTTTCAAATCATCGGCATACATAAATGGTATGGAGAACTGAAAGCAATTAGGGATGTCATTGATGAAGATGTTGAAAAGCAGAGAACCCATATGTGATCCCTGAGGAACCCCCTACGTAATTTTGTATGGTGCAGACTGAAAACCATTAACGACCACACTAAAACTACGATTATCCAGATACGACTGCAACCATCCCAATAATGAGCCAGTAATACCATATGCACGCAATTTAGATATACGAATACTATGAGGTACTTTGTCGAATGCCTTACTAAGGTATGTATATATTACATCAATGTATATATTACATCAACGTCCCTACCGTCATCTACTGCTTCTACCAAAGTTTCAGTAAACAAGGTCAGATTGGTACAGGTTGACCTAAATTTAACAAAACCGTGCTGCCACTCGGTAAGGTAATTATTTAGGTGGTTCTGTAGCACAGGATTGACAAGAGATTCAAATATTTTACTTAAAGTTGACAGTATTGAAATAGGCCTATAATTACCTACCACCTCGACGTTATCGGCCTTGTGAATGGGAACAACTTTAGCGGACTTCCAAACATCAGGAAATAGGCCGAATTGAAGAGACTTCTTAAAGATTAGATATATAGGCGTCACTAGCTCATCCGCACATGTCTTTATAAAGGAGGGACACAATCTGGTCCTGGGACCTTATTATAATCTAGGGACTTCATGCTCTTCAGTATCTGATCCTTGCCAAGGTAGGGAGCAGTTAGTTCGAGGCTGAGTTTATGTTATCTTGTGAATTATACACAGCTCCAAAGTAGGACGCAAATAAGTCGCAGATTTCCCTAGGACTAGATGACTTCTTATTACCATCAGTCATTGTAAAAGGATAATTATTTTACCCGTACTTCTTTGCCTTGATAAATGACCAAAAATGTTTAGGGTTCGACTTAATACTATCTTCTGTCCTCTTTATATAATTTTTGTAAGATTGATTTGCTAGTGTGCAGTAACACTTATTAAGTAGCCGCAGCTCAACCTCGTCCATGGGATTCCTATATTTTTATACCGCTTTCTTTTGTTCTCCTTTTCACGTAAAATTCTATTTAATGAAACATTAAACCAAGGAGGAAAAGAATTAATTCAATTTTTTTGTAGGGCACATTTTTATTTATTAAATTATTAATTATATCATAAAATAAGTTTGTCATTTCATTAACATTCAGGTTATGAAACATTTCATTCCAGTCATATTCGGCTAAACAAAGGCAAAAGCACAAAATTATAATCGGCTTTCCTAAAATTGTGTATTTTAGTTTCGATGTTATACGGTAGTGCAATATCAGTATTTTCATTAATATTTCGAGAGATATTTCGGGATGTAGAGGATCTACGGCACTAAGAATATTAACTGGTCCTGCTACTGTACACATGGATGATGATAGGTGGGTCAGTACAAGCGGTCTGATTTGTTAAGAATGTTATTCATTTGATTAAGCTTGTTAAGATGAACTAAATCTGTCAATGCTTAGCTTGGACTAGGTGCAACATAGTTATTCGACAAATCATGTACCAAACTCCAATTTATATTCCCTAAGTTAAAATCACCAATAAAGCACAGGTGTGAATCAAATTTACTTGTTAAGACTGAGGTACAATTTTCTACAAAATACTCCAACATTAGCCTGTTCACCAGACCACCTGTACACCGCAAATAGCTATTTTATGTCTGTCTGTCTTCACATTTACTTTTCCATTCAAACTTCCGAACCGATTTGATAGTTTTTAGTACCGCAACTAAGACTCCTCCCCCATCCTTATTCTACTCCGTACTTTCCCTGTCTCTTCTGTATATCTCGTATCTGTCATCAAATAACTCATTGCTCATTACGCTACTATTAAGCCAGGTTTCAGTTAAAACTATTACATCATAATTATTACAATTGACTTCCCTTAAAAAGTTGTGTTTTCGTACGAGTTACATATACCTATGATATGAAGATCGCTGACTATGTACCTAGAACAGTTGCTATGTAAACCGACAGGAATGCAGGCGCAGCAATTCAAGCCACGTGCCGGATGTATAAAATATCACGTACTCATTTACACCAGGCTCATTCTGTTAGATTAATTAGCTATAGTAACATAATTTGTAATTTTTATTTTAAATATATTTTATATGTAAATTTGGTTTTTTTTCGAACCTCCGGCCGCAGCTAACGTAATTGGCACTGTCGGTAGGATACTCAGGGGTAGTTTTGCCATAGTTAGGGAATATCTTTTCATAACCGTGAAGCACCCCGGCGGCTATCAAGTCCCTTCGAAGAGTATCCGGATCTACGGACCAGCTGCAGACCAGGAGGAGAATCCAGCCTTCGATTCGTCGAGAGAAACCAGATGAAATCCACGTGAGTATACTTGAATTGATCTCGTCTTGCTCTCCCTTATCCCTAAGTTTTAAATCTTTCCCTTCAAGATTTATCATCCTAGAGTAACTCATTCTCGGGAGCCTGAATCTCGACAGGCTCGCCGTCATATATTAGATAATAATAGGCAAACCGATTTAGAATTAGAATTAAATAATACTTATTTAACAGAGATAGCCCATGACCCGGACACAATTTTTAAGGCTTTACGCCTCGTCCCGGAGTTTGATGGGAACCCTAACGTTTTAACTAGATTTATAAAAATATGTGACAGACTAGCCTCGCAGTACCTAAGCAATGCGCCCGATAGTGAATTTTCTAATTTATGTCTTTTGAACGGTATTCTTAACAAAATAACAGGAACCGCTGCCTGCACTATAAACTCTAATGGCATTCCTGAAAATTGGTTAGGTATTAGGACAGCACTAATAAATAATTTTTCTGACCAGCGGGACGAAACGGCTTTATATAATGACCTCTCCTCAGCTTCGCAAGGCAATAGAACTCCACAGGAATTTTACGACCATTGCCAAACTTTGTTTAGCACGATAATGACTTACGTGTCTTTACATGAGACCATACCGGCCACCATCAGTGCCAAACGGGACCTTTATAGGAAAGTCGCAATGCAAGCATATGTCCGCGGCTTAAAGGAACCTTTAGGATCTCGTATACGTTGCATGCGACCGTCGACAATAGAGAAAGCATTAGAATATGTACAGGAGGAATTAAACATTATGTATCTCCAACAGCGCAATGACTCCATAAAAAGTCAACATTCCCCCAAGTTCATTCCACCATCCACACCACCTTCCATTCCTCAACATCAACCTTTCCAAACTCCAGTACCTAATTGGCCAGCTCCTGTTGGGCAAAGACCTTATAGACCCCCACCTCAGCCGTTCAAATTTCTTCAACCCGTACCACACCAACAGCGCATGCCAACTAATACCCAGCGCATGTTCGGTGCACCCCCTCCTAACTACAACCAGCGTAGTAACGTGTTCCGTTTACCACCCCGTTTACACCCTCAACAACCTCAGCCCATGAGTGGAGTCCAGAATTTTATTCCCAAGGCTTTACCACACACAAAAATGTTGACAGGACATGACTGGAACAAATTTGGCAATCCGCCACCAACAAATTATTTTAAATCGCTGTGTATAACGATTCATATTACGAGTATAACCCTGAATACGAGTACGCATACTATACCGACTTTAAGAATGCTTATGCCCCGGATTTCGCTTCTGATTTTTCCTATTATGACCAGACTGACGAAAACCAAGATAATAATTATTATATTCAAAATCAATCACAAGTAGAATCTAAGCACTCCGATCAGGATTTTCAGGACGATTCGACTATAAAAAAACCAAAATAGAATTAAATTTTCAGACTCAAAGACAGTTACCATATATACAGATAGCAAACCCCCAATAAAATTTTTAATAGATACTGGCGCGAATCATTCTTTTATTAGCCCTGAACTGTAGAAAATTTTTCAGCGATTTCCCACTTAATTTTGACCCGTTCGAAGTAACAAACATACACGCGACAAGTCGTAATAATTATTCTATAACGTTACCTTGTTTTTCTGAATTTAATGATTCCGATAAAGTGAAATTCTTTGTATATCGCTTTCATGACTATTTTGACGGCCTTATAGGATTGGACTTATTAAGTAAATGGCAGGCCCGTATAGATTTAAAAGAGTGACAATTAATAACGCATTCAGCATGTAATCCCATAAAATTATATAACTCGCGTAATGTTAATTTATACGAAGATATAAATTATAAAAAGATTCCATTGGATACAAGGGATGGCGAAGCCTATATTACGGAACAGGTTCTATGTAATTGTACTATTCATGAATGTGTTACCACTGTCGTCAATAATCGCGGTTATATTGAGGTAGAGAACCCAACGCCAAACGATATAATATTTTCACTCGACCGACCAGCCCACGCGGAATTATTTAATATTGAGTGCACGCGTACCGAACAATTATCAGCACGCGCAAAAGACGTAGTTTCGCAACTACGTACAGACCACCTAAACGAGGAGTAAAAGGCTAATTTAGTAGCACTTTGCTCTCGTTACTCGGACGTTTTTCACATAGAAGGTGAAAGCCTCACTTTCACAAATAGAATAAAACATCGGATTCGAACCACGGACGAAGTACCAATACACACTAAATGCTATCGTTATCCATTCATACATAGACAAGAAGTTAAGGACCAAATAAGCAAAATGTTAGATCAGGGTATTATAAGACCTTCCGAATCTGCATGGAGCTCACCCATCTGGGTTGTGACAAAGAAAGCAGATGCTTCTGGCAAACAGAAGTGGCGTCTTGTAGTTGACTTTCGCAAATTAAACGAAAATACACTTGACGATAAATACCCTATCCCGAACATTAGTGATGTTCTTGACAAATTAGGGAAGTGTCAATATTTTACCACATTAGACTTAGCAAGCGGATTTTATCAGGTCGAAATGGACCCTCAGGACATAGCGAAATCGCTTTTAATGTAGAGCATGGCCATTTCGAATTCCTTCGCATGCCAATGAGCCTGAAGAACAGTCCATCAACGTTCCAAAGAGTTATGGACAATGTCTTAAGGGAGCTACAAAATCATATATGCCTTGTATACCTAGATGACATAATTGTGTTCAGTACTTCACTCCAAGAACATATAGTTAACCTAGACAAAGTATTTAGTAGACTTCGTGAGTCCAACTTTAAAATCCAAATGGACAAATCGGAGTTTCTCAAAGATGAAACGGCTTATCTCGGTCATATTATCACCAGGGACGGTATTAAACCAAACCCCGATAAAATTATCGTTTTTGGCCGTACAAAAATACCCTATTCCAAAGAATCCAAAAGAAATTAAACAATTTTTAGGCCTTCTCGGTTATACAGAAAGTTCATTCCGGATTTCGCCCGTATTACTAAACCATTAACTCAATGTCTTAAGAAAGGCAAAAAGGTAACAATAGACAGCAATTACGTTAACGCTTTCGAAAAATGAAAGTCTCTTTTGACGAACGATCCCATCTTGCAATAGTCTTTACTAAAGAGTTTAACCTAACGACAGATGCTTCTTACTTTGCCATTGGTGCCGTACTGTCACAGGGTCCAATAGGATCCGACGAACCAGTCTGCTACGTTTCTCGTACGTTAAACGAAAGCGAAGTTAATTACAGTACAATCGAAAAAGAACTTCTCGCCATCTGGGCTACGAAATACTTTAGACCACATTTGTTTGGACGTAAATTTAGAATTTTTACAGACCACAAACCATTGCAGTGGATGATGAATTTGAAAGAACCAAATTCTCGTCTCACAAGATGGCGACTTAGACTTAGCGAGTATGACTACAGTAATTTATAAGAAAGGCAAAATTAACACTAATGCCGATGCTCTCTCACGTATAGAGATTCACAATGAAGACATAAGGATGTTAATAAACGAAATTGACGAACTAAACTCGTTAATAGGCAACCCAAGCGAAGGTATTGCGAACTCTTCGACTGAGACCGTACACACCAGTAACGAACACCCTATACTTGAAATTCCTATAACTGACGAACCACTCAATAAGTTTAATAGACAGATTCACTTGACTGTTGTTAGCGACGTTAAACGAAAAACCATTGTGACTAAACCCTTCGATACCCATACACGTGTTAGCATTCAACTATCGGAAAATAATCTCGAAGAAGACGTCATAAACGCTGTAAAAGAGTATGTCAATCCGAAAATCAAAATAGCTCTCTTAATAAACCCACCTTTAGCATTATATAAAGTAATACCAATCTTACAGGATAAATTTAAAAGCTCTTCACTTAACCTTGTTTTAACTAAATTCGAGTTAGAGAATGTTAAGGAATACTTGCGACAACAAGAAATTATTCGTCACTATCACGACGGTATAACCAACCACCGTGGTATTAATGAGTGTTACCTAGCATTATCTCGGAAATACTATTGGCCAAAAATGAAAGACCATATTACAAAATTTATTAACGAGTGTACCATCTGCGGACAGGCCAAATATGATAGAAGCCCAGTAAGACTTCAATTTAATGTACCACCTGCAACCAAACCCTTTGAGATAATTCACATGGACCTCTTTACAGTTCAAAGTGAAAAATATGTAACTTTTATAGACGTTTTTACAAAATACGGACAAGCTTACCATTTACGCGACGGAACCGCTATTAGTATATTACAGGCCCTTCTACAATATTGTACCCATCACGGTGTTCCCCTAACAATAGTTACTGACAACAGAACAGAGTTCACCAACCAATTATTCTTAAAATTTACTAGACTCCATAACATAAATCACCATCGTATTTTAGCCCATTCTCCTAACGATAACGGTAATATTGAAAGGTTCCATTCGACCCTTTTGGAACATATTAGAATTTTAAAATTACAACATAAGGACGAGCCGGTCATCAATCTCATGCCTTACGCAATAATAGCCTACAATAGCTCAATACACAGTTTTACTAGATGTCGACCATTTGACTTATTAACGGGACACTTTGACCATAGAGACTGTCTTGACATCGACATAACCCAGAAACTACTAGAGCAGTATGTACAGACGCATAGGGATCAAATGAAAAAGGTGTACGAAATTATTAATAGCACGTCACTAGCCAATCGCACAGCCACTATAGAGAGTAGGAATAAGGACCGCGAACCGGAAATAGAATACACGCCACAGCAGCAAGTTTTTATTAAAAATCCATCTGCCGCCCGCCAGAAAACCGCACCACGTTATACTCAGGACACTGTATTAGCCGATTTACCCATTCATATATATACATCTAAAAAACGTGGTCCAGTAGCAAAATCACGGCTCAAGCGTATTCCTAAAGCAGTTAATTTGTTGCAGGATACTGCTAATAATGCTCCTTCAAAGGACCCAGACGACAGAGATAAAACTTGAAAGTCTATCAGACGGACCAGGACTACTACCATATAAACTAGGACCCACGAAATTGACTACTCATTACCATACATTTTTACAGTACGTACGACTCGATGACATTGAAGGTAATATCCACTCCCTACAGAATCAACTACTGACTTTCCAAAACAACTGACTAACGATACCTATTTACTATACGAAATCCAAATAGATTATCTGTCTAACAAACTTGGCAAGGTGTTAAGTCATCTCAGAACCCTAGAGCCCAATAGAGCTAAAAGAGGTCTTATAGATAGTCTTGGTTCAGTCATAAAAAGCATAACTGGTAACTTAGATTATACAGACGCGTTAAGATATAACGAGGCAATTAAAACCCTTAAGGATAATCAACTGAGCGTTGCATCCGAATTCGATCAACATCTCAGCTTAAGTAAAGAATGGATGTCTAAGCATAGTAATGCAATTATTGAGATAGCGGAAAATCAAAGAAAAATTAATGAGACTTTAATACTTATATTAAATAGTAATGCATATAGGGAAACTAGTTTAATTAAATACGCTAAATTCGCGCAATTGTTAGAAATAATTAGTGATAATGTAGAGTACTTAATGCTAGATTTAATTAGAATAGAAAACACTTTAGCTTTTATTCGTGCATCTAGCACGCACCATTCTATGATAGATATAGATGTATTAGGTTCCATGTTAAGTAAGCTTAGAAGTATTTACAGCTCAGATCAGATATTAAATTTGGAACTCAGAGACTATTATGACGTAATAAAACCCGGCTCATATTACACGGAGAAACAAATCGTGTTCATCTTTAAATTTCCTATAACTTCTAGAGATAATTTTGATTTATATAGATTATTCATTGTCCCAAATAAAAATTCACAGGCCCTTATCTCGACCTATCTCTTCACAGCAACTAACGAGTTATCATTCGTGTACATTGAGACAGAATGTCCGAAGTTTAACCACTGGTATCTCTGTGAGGAACGCACTACCTATCAGATTCGAACACAACCCGATTGCATCCAAGAGTTGATCACCAAGCAAGTCATACAAGAAGCCTGCAATCTTACTACTATCATCCTGTCAAAAGAAGCGATGGCAAAACTAGATGACCAGCATTATATCCTGTCCTTTCCACAGTATACTAAGGTACAATTGTCTTGTGGAAGAAAAGAATTCACTATGCTACAAGGTAGTTATCTCATTACGATTCCAGCCAGCTGTCTTCTTAAAACTGCCGAGTTCACCATCGTCAACGACAATAATGAGATAAAAGGTCAACCTCTAAAGCTCACTGGATTACCTTTCAGATCTCCGGAAAAAGCTACAGCATCTACCCGCGTCCACCTAAACTCAATCTATCTCCAAGGATTACACAACATCCAAGACAAAATTCTCATGCAATCACCAGTACAACTACATGCCATAAGTGACACATTATATCATACGACAATTCCCTTTTATATCATATTATCGAGTGGAGGTATCCTTATCTTTGTACTGGCCACCCGTCGCTACATATCAAGATGCAGAAAGGAAACGAGCAAAGCAGCGCATTCACCAACACCTAATTCAGAAGATCATGGAAACTCCGAAATTCCGGCAACATTTTCCATGAACATACTCAAATAGTTGCCGTTCTGAGGGTGGAGGAGTTACATAAACCTATGATATGAAGATCGCTGACTATGTACCTAGAACAATTGCTATGTAAACCGACAGGAATGCAGGCGCAGCAATTCAAGCCACGTGCCGGATGTATAAAATATCACGTACTCATTTACATCAGGCTCATTCTGTTAGATTAATTAGCTATAGTAACATAATTTGTAATTTTTATTTTAAATATATTTTATAAGTAAATTTGGTTCTTTTTCGAACCTCCGGCCGCAGCTAACGTAATTTACGCAACCCACGAACGTTTTGGTAATATATTCTTATCTCTTTTAAAATAGGTAAAACAGAGTACATTCGAAATTTTGTAAAAAAAATTAAAGTTAGGTTTGGAACTAAGGCAACTTGTCAAGTGTCTCTATGTTTCTGATGATTTTAAATTCGGAGTCTTCAGTCTTCCTCATGAAAATACGACCGCCTCTCACCCAGACATATTTATATCCTTTGTCCTTTGCCGCCTGTCTTGCTGCTGCATGGAGGGCCTTGTTGTGGGTGGAGAGATTTTCACATATAAAAATTGGAGTTTTAGCACCGGAAACACCTGCGTGAGAACTGTTTAATCTTTCTTGAGGCTTCGGTTTATTATATTTGATCGCTGCTGCCAAGAATTTGTCCCTCATACTCGGCGAGTTAAATTGCACTACAATAGACCTAGGGCGGCTGGAGTCTTTATTTAGTTTAGCAATACGGGTGTAGTGGACTAAGTGTTCCGTGGATACTTGACAATTTATTGTTTTGCCTAGTTCTGTTATGATGTGCAACAGGTTCTCATCTTTCCTCTCGGGCACACATTGGATCTTAATGTTATTCATTCTAGCATTTTGTTCCATTTGATTGAATCGATTAGACAAGTCCTCAACCTTTGACTGCAGTGCACCGTTTTCCGTCTCTAGGCGTTTTATTTTTTCATTGGCCTCTGCATGCTCCTTTGTGATAGACTCATATTTTGTATTCATGAAATTCATAGACTCCTTCATATCCACTATTTCCTCCTTCAAAGATTTTAGTTCAGTAAGTAGGATGACCGATATGGTGAAGCGCATTGTCTTTTGGAATTGAGTCACTACGTCCTTGATAATTTCTTGCATCTCGTCCCTTGTTATTAGCCTTTCATCTGAAACCTTTGGTTGGGAGTTCAGAGCTTGCCTCTTTCCCGGCCTCACAGTTATATTTGAATTGTAGCGAACCGGGGTGTTATCATTATTACCCATTTTTTGCGTTCCATGACATTGAGGGCACAGCCACGCAGACGTGGTAGGATCGTCTTCATTGCTTGATATTGACAGACATTCAAGTTGATAAAGTTTGGTGCATTCTGTATATTGCATATAGTTTTGGTCCCGCAGACCAATCGAGCAACACCCCCAGACAAGGTTTTTGTGTCCTTTTGCTGCCATGTTAACTTTCAATTTAAGATATTTCCAATAAAAAAGATAATAGAAAAGAAAAAAAATAAAAAGAGAAAAAAAGAAAAATCTTCCTTGTGATTCGTTCTTGGGTCTTCCCGAATCAAAGCGTAACGAGCTCTATCCACTACGCTGTCAGTACATTAGTCGTAACGGGCGAAAATAGCATATAGTTTGGTACACACCCGAAACACGCGATCACACTTATGAGATCAAAGTCTAGTCTTTTGTGTTCCACTATCAAAGTTATAACTTAAATGTCACAGTACCCTACACAAGATTCACTGAAACAATGTATTCACCCCTTTTCACTCCAAATTTTATTGTTTAAATTACACAAAATTACACTACACAAAAACACTCAGTCTGCTGAACGTTTTAGTATATAATTCTAATAAAAAAGGTAACTTTTTTCACCACTTTGGAATAAAAAGCTAAGAGCGCCAAGTAACACGTCTTTCTCATGTAAACACCCGAATATCTAATCGTTTTCTTTTTTCTTTTGTCCATGTATTGTATTGCATGTAAATATCTTTTTCTTTCGCTCAAGCAAGCCCAAACGATCGAAGACCACCGAAGACATGCAATTGCTAATATGTCATACAATCTATCTAGCAGTAGTATGCCTTCTGTGTGAACTTCTGTGAAACTGAAGAGTGTAGACAGATAATCCTAAATATGGCAAGTCCAAGATATGGCTTTGTCAGAAACCACTCGAGACCCTGATTAACTTCGTAATGATGATATCTGTAGTAGAACCAGAGTAACCGAAATAGCGCAAAAGATCAGTAAGCTGATGTGGCATTTATCCACCCATGTAGATTAAAGAATCGACAACAATGGGAAAGATTCCTTTTGCTTTTAGATAATTTAAAAAAGTAAATAAATAAAAATAAAAATCATATTCTGAAATGTATAACTCACATTTTCAAACAAGGTTGATTGTATGCAGATTAAAAAAATTAAAGCTGTACTTAATATAATATTCTACTCTGCTTACCCATTTTAGCATCATCATCCTCTCGAAGAAGTAATCAAGAGTGGTCGCTATAACTGCTCCGCCGTAGACGCTAGTGCCAAATATCGTCAACACTGAAATAACACATCAAAAAATTTATTGAAACACAACAGGAATTACCGATATTGGAACAAGTTCATAATCATACCGTTCTAATCATAATTTCATAAATCAAATTAAATTAAGAAATATTTATATATTAGGAATATTGTCATTCCTATTCAGGTGTAGGTATAGTTTATCATTGTCAATTTAAAAATATTAAAACTGGGCGATGTGAATCAATTTCTTTACTGAGTACACTTGGCGCAAGAATTAAATCATTTTAAGAACAATGAGGTTCTTAAAATGATTTAATTCTTGCGCCAAGTGAGAAAGAAAGATTACCTGCTATTTCTATTTTTTTGTTGTTAATTATTGTGTAACTTTAATTATTTTAAACTGTTTAAGTATTAGAATAACTTTCAATAAGTATTATTTGTAATTTACGTTAAATAAAAATGTTTCTCTTTCTATTAGGTTTTGCTTCGCAGAAATCTTTAAATAAATCTCAAAAATATGATATCATTAAAAATGTTTGGATTCCTATTCTTCGGTCTTCGCTCGCTCGCCACTGATGGCACTATAATATCTTAAACCTTTAACATTGCTCCCCTTCACGGGTCTCGGTAAGTATAGCTGTATCCCGTCAACTATGCTCTCTATCATGGATTATCTTAGGCCCTACAGTGTGAATATTTAGACCACTGTGGCTACAAATTTTCATGTGTGATGTGATTTCGACTATCAAAAAAAATCCTAATAATAACTTAGTTTAGTCTTTAGACTGTAAAGTTATACCTACAATCACTGTTTTTCACAGTGAAATTCAATCGGCAGTAATTTTATCGTCGTTAGAAAAGATTTTCTAACTACATTCCCTGCATAAATACAACGTTTCCCCCACCATAGGATTTCATCTTGAATCATGGAGGCGTTTCACATAAATAAATTTCACATGGGCCGAACCCGCTGCAGAAACAATTATTTACATCTACATATATACTTTCATGGTCCATCAGGATTGATTATAGCCAAGCACTGGCTAAAACTCCTGAGCTGTTGATGTTATTTCGTCATCTAATGCTTGGCTTTGGTATTAATTTTGGGGCAAAGATGACATGCATGATGGCCTAGTCTTATTTAAGTTTTCGTACTTTTTAAGTTCAAATTAGCCTTTATATTTTGAAGCAAAATATGATGTTACCAACTTGTCACAGAATACTTTGTAAGACAAAATTGTTTCAATGAGTACTAATACGTAAATATCAAACATAAATATACTGTATAAGATCAATAGAACTATTCACAGTATATACTATTACTAACAATACAAATTGTTTTCAGTATTAGTAATACTATTGTTCATATTGCTATTTTTTTAATGACTCATGAACAATATGCGGTCACAGTTACGTACTACTTAAATCATTTTTAAAATATCACGTCGAATAGTACCATATTTAAATAATTATGACAATTTGGATGAGGACAATACTGATAAAATCTTTTGCTTTTCTACGTTATTACAAAAACAAATTTCAATCAGATAAAAAGGCAGATGCTGGCAACCACCTGAAATTTCATTGGTACTACTGAAATCGAAAATGCGTTGCTTTCATAGTTTGTAACTCAGAGAGAGAATTCTGGACTACCAAGGCTGTCATATAGATATGTATATTATAAAGGTTTCAGGTTTTAAATAGCTCTTATGGCCCTCTTCTGCAAAATAAAAATAGTTACTAAATCAGCCGCATTTCCCCACAGCAAAATCCCAGAAAACATTATGCTATGGAAATAAGTGAAATAAACTAATCTAGCTGTCTCGACACTTATGTATTTTCTAAGACAGTCTTTCTCAAAGTGGGCGATAAGGCCCCCCTTGTGGGCGTTGGAGACCTAGAGGTGGGCGATAAGAGGCCCAGAAAAAATAGGGGACGTTTGCGTGGTATAGGGGGGCGATGGTTGATGTGCAATTTCAATAAGCTTCATAGCGTACCTACTTAAAAAACAAAATTCTAGATGTGCTTACTGTGCATTACGTTATACATCGACATTTGGTTTGGACTGTTTCAATCATTGCAACATGTCATTAGAGCAGTCAATAAAATCCGAAACAACTCTTTAAATGACAGAATATCTAATCAGCTTTTTGTTATTAATGATGAAGATTTCAACCGATTAATCTTTCACAAAGAAATGCGTTGTCTATCAAAAGGCAATTGTACGACTCGATATTATAATTTGTTTGCCTCTGTCGTAGAGTTCTTGGAAAACAAAAACGCAGAATTGCGCGACAACTTCATTACAAGAAAGATCGCATACCTGACAGACCTTTATAAATTTCTTAATGATATAAATCTCTAACTTAGGCGATGACTTAAACTTAATAAAAACAAAAAAAAATGTCGTCGCTGCTTTCGTAGCCGTGCTGCTCTTACACAAGAAGAGTATCGGCAGACGTGAGTTCCATAATTTTCGCAATTTATCAGTATCCCGCAAAAACAACGACTTGCTTATCATTAAAATATTCCAGGACATTTTGAAATTGGAAATACCAGACTGGGTGTTAGATCCTTTTTTAAATGTCAACATAGCAGTATTACCCCAACTGGAATAAAAACTTACAGAACCGACAACGAACGAAGAAATAAAAATCAAATTCAAAAATGGCTACCAAGAATTTTGGCTACAAGTCAATCCCGCAGTTGTAGCCTGGATAGTGGTCGATAGTTCAATGATTTTGATAGCATTCCCATAGTCATATTTGTGTGAATGTGGATTAAGCGCTGTGACAACGCTTCTTACTAAAAAAAGAAATCCTTTGTTATTTTTTTTTGTTTGTGTATGTTACCGAGCGCGGCGCCTTACGTCTGTTTTTGAGTAAAATCGAGCCTGATATCAACAAAGTTGTTAAAAATCATCAAATTCATCCATCTCATTATATTAGTTTTAAAACTAAAATGATTACCTATCTATATTGTTTCTTTTAATTTGATTAAAATATATTCTTAATATTATAAAGTTGCGTTTTAATTACTCTCACTGGCAATTATTTAAGTTTAGAATGTAAGTTTTAACACCAGAACCGACTAACACAGCACACCATAACTAAATTAATTAAAGTAATGAAATTGTGGTTTTTAAGTTTTAGCATTGTATAAAAAATTGAGGGCACTGAAAAATTATTGATTTTCAAAGGGAGCAGTAAAAGAAATAAGTTTGATAATCTCTGCTCTATCCTATAATATGATGATCACTTGATACACATAAAACTTACTCTTTCTAAGCATAACTCCCTTGTTTTATGATCTGTGTTCGGGAAATCACGAGAAAATCCGGCTCCCGTAATAAAACCTAGTTTAGAAGTCTGGACTAAATTTTGATAGAGACAAATTAATCCTGGTTCAAACCTCATTTTGAACTACCTTTTTGCAAAAAAGGTCTATTAAGTTTATGAACATTTAAACCATCTTACCTTTCTTCCAATACAAGTTGATGACAGCGAAGAAAATTCCCGAACCAAGTAACGCTACCACACACAACCAGTACTGTAACAAAATAAATAGACTAATTAATTATTTGTTTATTACTGACATCGAACAAACAATTTCTAAGTCGTCTGTATTTTTATTTGCAGGAACACTGCAAGCATGTGCAATAAGGGCTATTTTTTTAAGGCGATACTCGATAAACCTTGAGATACTGCGTTTTTCAGACTATTATCTCATTAGTTATGAGAAATAAACTACATCTAAAAGCACATTATTAATTTACGATATTCTATCATCACATTCCACGTTTTAATGTGTTTTTAAGTGTTATAAATACATTTATAATCAACTTTTAAAGAATGACTAAAATTATTGATTACATGCATCTGTTGCTAAAGGCAACATTATAATCATTTGATGTTTACACTAATGGATAGATAATTTAAAAATCTATATTATTCACGTTTTAAATTTCTTAAGTCCGCTTTTCTTTTTTAATTGAAATAATTCCAAAAATTTTGGCGTATTTCTTATGCTGCGGCTACACTAACGAGAAATGCCGTTAATTATCGCGTTGATGGACGTTGAATGCAGGTGTGGCCACGAATTAATTTGACAACGGCATTAACAAACAAATTAATTAAAATAAAAATAACAAATAACAGTTTTCCGTTTGGCCATAAGTCGAGTGGTGGTACATGAAAGGATTAACGCGCGAATTATCGCGAAGAAGCGGCCACACTACGTTTGTCTCATTACACACGGTAAGTGCAATGGGGTTGCACGTATGGCTGTGATGGAGTGGAGTAATAAAAAAGTTACAACGTTTCTCGAGATTTTGCAAACAGAGCCATGTTTGTGGGATCCGAGATTCCGAGACTTAAAAGTTTTAAAAATAGTACATCGCAAAATGATACTTGGCGACGAATTTTGCAACTGTTACCTTTTCAAACATCTATTGAAGAAATTAAAAAAGAAGAAGAAAAGCCTAATGGGTTATTATCCCATAACATTAAAGTCTTTGAAGTCCTGAGCTTACAAAGACTTATACAACTAATTGGTTCGCATTCGAAACGATGGATAGTTTCCTACGAGTCCCTCATTATAGTTGTATCAAGGAAGCAACATAAATGCATCGATCGAGCATTGATTGGCCAGAAAGGGAGCTAATTCTAATTTTTTTAAAACGCGGTACTCATGTACAATACAGAAATTCTCGATATCGTAGGGTTAATATTAAAATGTAAAAGAACCCAATAATAATACAAGTCGACCTTTAGGTAAAATTATGGCATTTATGCTTAGTATTATTACGATACTATGTACTATAAACTATGAAATAATGGTACAATTAGGATAATTATACTACGAAATCCGACCCTGGTTACGTCGTGTTTTGATATGACGTTTGTATTATGACAGACGCGCTACTTTTTCTTGTATGAAAAAGTTATGAGTAAAATATTTAGAAGGGCCTATCCTTCCTTTTGAAATCATTGTATATAATACGAAATAAGATGGTTCAAAGTGATCGTGGAACGAAAACCTCTGTTTTGTCATTGACTTGCGGGTCCGAGTATTACTAAACAGCATTGATGTTCGGCACGTTGCTGGTTTTTTGTATTTATTTGCAATTTTAATAAAATTGCATCAATGGTAAAATATAATCATATAATAAAAATGTACACACATCAAATATAGAGTAACTGCGTCAACGTCCATCTTGCTTGAAATTAAAGGAACATTTAACTTAAAAAACATTTAACGCCGTTCAACGGCATTGAGGTTGAAACGACGTTGACCGTTCAAGTGTAGCCACTCACTTTATCGCGTTAAATTTAAGGCAATAATTGTTGCGTTTATGGGCATTGACGTTTCTCGTTAGTGTAGGCGCAGCATTACGCGAAACATTGTAGCGAGAGCGCGTGAATTGTACAGGGCCGAACGCTCAAGGTCGTTCGCTAGGAGTAGCGCCTTAAGCTCTGCTGCTTAAGCGCCTAAGTTGGGACTGAGGTGAAGTTATTTGTTACGCAGATGGTCACAGAGTCATCATTGGGGCATGGAATACCGGAATAATTTCCATACCGGTATTGAAATTTCAATAACCGGTATACCGAAATTTCAGTATTATTTCGGTATTTTTAAATACTGTTAATAACTGTTTAAATGATTCCAATAATGATTGACAATTCTTGTTTGTGGAGAGCAATTAAAGCAGTTTTCTACGCTATATGGCAGAAATACTGAAACTATTTATGAACTCCCTAGAATTCACAAAATGAGTTATTAAAATAAAGGTAATTAAGAATAAAAAAGAAAACACATTATTTGATCTAACAATTGTTTATATTGTTTCATTGACACAAATATCACAATTGGTAATAAAACCAGTCTTACTCTCTAATGATAAAAAAAAACATTAACAATTTCAAATATCTCTCTCTCTCTCTCTCTCTCTTTCTCTCTCTATCTCTCTCTCTCTCAGTCACAGCTTATACTACGAATATGAATTATTGTTAAAACAAAATCAAATTTCAAATGAGAGTATCGAAAGTAATTATTCCAAAATAAATAAAAATGTAGGCGCAGAATTAATTTAACTCAAGTAGTCATGTCAAGCAGATCGCGTTTGTTAAAAAATCGAACGAAGAAACAACAACGTTGGACGCGTCTTTGACCTATGATCTTATTTTGTTACAAATGTAACCTGCAGCTGAAAAGGCCCTTTCTGATTCAACGCTCGTGGGAGGAATACTTAAGAGGTACTCGTAAGCTGCGTCCAAACACCTGCCTCTAGTACCTCCATTTTCATACAATGTCATTTCCATTCGAATTAATGTTTGAATATTATCTTCTTCTTCCTTGCCGATCTGGGATCTGTTTTGGTTTTTGGTCATAGTTTTTTCTATTGCTTTATTAAGTTCTTTTTCCATCACAGATGAAGTACTGCTACTAGTACTTATCTATGTCATCATTATCTACTTGTTTCCTTTTCAGCAGATGCATAGGCGGCAGCAAGTGAGCTCATCGCACTCCCGTTTTGTAAAGAGTTGAGTCTGTTCCTGCAATCGTTGAATAAGCTCAGTAATTGATGATACATTTCATCACAGCTCATTCTAGGAAACTCTGGATCGTTATCTTGGCGTGTCTCTGCATTTTCTTTAAAATATTCTTCCTGGTTATGAAGATACTGTAAAATTGCAGTCATAGGTTGTCGTCTTTCCAATATGCGCTTTCTTAGAGCTTCCGCCAGTGATTTAGATAAACTTGTTTTTTGGTTATCTAATTTTTGCATCATATATTTAAGGGCAGCTTCTGCAGTTAAAAGTGTCGCGTCTCGTCGGCAAAGTGCTTCCACTGTGATCTTGACTATTTTCAGGCTTTTTTGAATGGAATGCAGCAATTCAAACTAGAGTTTTTTCAATGCACGTCTTCAGTCGGTTAAATCTCTCTATCATGTTGGCTAAACTGGACCAACGAGTTTTGCAATCCAAAACTAAGGCCAGATCACGGCTTTCTTGCTCTCTTGCATAATTTTGTAATGCATCATTTTTTATTGGAGATCTCAAATTTTTTTTATCACAGAGCGCATGTTCTTTATCACACCACGATATTCCTGATTCAAACGTGGCGCCGAAGTTTTCAACAAATGTGAATATTTCATTGTCACCGTCTTCTTCTCACGAAAGATAAGCGTAGCAACTATGGCACATGTCTCTCTATGAAAGAAAATCTATGGAGGAGACCTTGTTCAAAAGTGAACAGATACAAATAAGGCTGCATATTCAAATATATAAAATATATATATATATATATATATATATATATATATATATATATATATATATATATATATAATTTATAAATCCAATATGAATAAAATGACAACACCATCAATGTAGTTGAAGTCAATTAAATACGCATTATTATGAATAACTCAAAAACTACCGATCAGATCTTTACCAAATATAAAGCACAGCACCAGCTTAATAATCATCAAAATCGGTTCACCTAGAAAAAGGTTCTGAAGTAACAAATATATAATATAAAATCAGTCGAACTAAGAACCTCCTCCTTTTTGAAGTCGATTGAAAATCAAATTAAATTTCCTATCTAAAACTATAAAACTAGTAATCAGGTCATTTATTAAATTATTAATGCAATATGTAACTACTTGTAATAATTCATCCATTACTCCTCAGTTATTTTTACAACTAAACTTGACGAATGAATCTTCTTTGTATCCAACTTAATTTAAGACAAAAATACATATAAACAAGGAGTAGACATATTATAATTACTAATAACTCTAGTTGTTCACCATTAACAAATCGCAATGCGTGCGCCTCATTTACATGTTAGCCAATCAAAACTTTCGCACCATTAGAAATATCACATTAACGCCAATGCAGTGGCGTACTTTAAAACATCAAAATAAGCTTAAAACAAATAAATAATGCTTCGAACCGAGTACATTAACTAAATTACTCGGCATTACGTGGCAGAGCCATGCTGCAGCTATATTATGGTTGCAGCACGAATGAGTCCGCTAGACATGTGCGAAGGACAACGGTCTCACAGAATACCAGGGTGAAAGAACAGCTTAATCTACTACCTACAGCTTAACCTACTGCTGTGTTTCGTCTAGTAAGTGTAAAGAACTGGAGAATCTTTTTTACTGAAAACGAGGCATTCCATCTTAGTCCTCAGGTATGACCACGCATCTGCATTTTGATTCCTAATCGAGGATCGATATAGAATTCAACGGGACACAGCATCTACTTACCATCTGGTGGACTGTGCGCTCGTTTCTCACTTTTATTCTATTATAAAAAAATTTAAACTAGTGTACAAAAGATTTCATGCGAACGTAGCTGCTTGCACAGTTAGTAACTTAATATGATTTATATAACTTAATATGATTTATATAACATAAATATGATTACGAATAGATGTAATCGCTCAGCAAGGACATCCTAAATTCGCATAGAACGCCACTACGAGTTCGAATCTAGGTGCCGACTATTACATTTTTGAAATCGCTTATCAGCTTATCCTGTACGCGATGTTTGATTAAGTCTTAGTTTCTGAGAAATCAATTTTTCAAGGACATATTAAGTGGCGGACTCTTTTAAATGTTATGTTATAGAAACAAAATTAAAAGGCCATTCATCACCTTCATCATTTTACAGACCATCATAAATTCACAGCTCAACATAGTCCACCTCCACACCTTGCATCATCTTAACACATGCATGTTCCCCCCTCATGTTTTCATTCACCGCCGCGCATGTGGTAAATCTGTACTCTAAATGAGAACTAGCAATTTCCGGCGGCTATTGAGCCCAGGTATACTGTGACAAGTACGGCTTGGGGCTAATCTTCCACCACCATGCACACATAATTTAGTAAACCGCTTTAATTGTATTAATGAATGAAATGAATATATAATATGTAACTATAGAGCGAACCTTAACCCGACTCACCTGTTTTAGATATAATATATTACCCAAAAATCTTTTAAGTTTTCTAAGACATCATATAGAAGTGAGGGATAAAATAACACTCTCGAATGGGCTACAGATAATATTACTAAAAATTATTATTAAAAGTAATTTATTAATGATAAGCGCTTTCAAATATTATTAATATAATTCTAAAGTATTAGCTATTTAGAAAATTGTTTAAGTCGTTATAAGTCGCCATTGCAAATTGGTTTTAAAAACTAAGTGACAAAAAATATTATTTTTTTATTGCCAAGTGTTATATTATATTATCTGCATATTAAGAATTAAAATTTTACAACAAACTTATGGTAAATTAATAGATTATTATCCATGCATTTAGATCCTATCATCATTAGAGCCCATCGAAGTCTACGGCTGACATAGGCCTCCCCCATAGATTGAGCCATATAGGGAATATTTGCCATAGTTACCTCGCTTGGCAAGTGGATATGCAACACAAGTTTTTTTTTATTATTAAGAGTTGTTATCAGAAAGATGCCGTCGCCATCTCGTGGTTTGTTTCAATCTGTTGCCGCTTACGACACCCACGGAACAATATAGTGCAGTGAATTTTCCTACCGCCACTACACGGTACTTACTACTAATCTTAACACGACACATCGAAAAAGTAGCTCCGGGCTATCGCCCTACTGATACGAGTGAATACATAATTTCTATAAAAACTTTAAAAAAAAAACGCCGTCTTAAGGTCTAAAATTGCGTAGCGCCCGCAACGATTTAAACCGCTTAGAAATTGTCAGAATCTTAAAATATTTTTCTTAATTATTGATTTAAATAATCAAAATAATGAGCAAGTAAATTATGAATATTGATGTTATGAATATATTTGAGTGATTCCCAAGGATATAAGATCAAGTAATTTCGTTGTAATTTCAACTATAGTAATTTTTAGAGGTATTTTTGCAAATAATTATGATCGAGTCAAAATGATACAATCGTGTTTTTGAACAAGCAAATTCAAGATAAAGACATGAATTTACCTATATCAAAATTGCACTTTCGTTAGTGGTGTCATAGTAATATACTATTCGTCATATACTATGTGTCGCCTTAACAGTAGTAGTAGAGTAATTCTGTATACTCACAATATTAGTAAAATGTTTACGCTATATAACGGGCGCCATATACTAACAAATCATAATACAAATATCGCGATGTCGAGATGATTGGCAATTTGGCGCACGCAGAGCGATGCAATTGACGCATCTATTATATTGTTGAATCCGCATGAGCGTGTTATCCCCGATCGTTCTATTTATTTAATAACATTCAATAATCTCTGAGATCACTGGGTATGCAACTTGCAACTGATGAATTATTTCTTACAAACAATAAATATATCACGTTACTAGGCTGCACTAAAAGTATCGGGAATGGAATATTTCCACTGTTCCTGTCATATTAAAATCTTTTTAAGAAAACTCCTTGGTTTTAAAAATCGAATACCATTTATTTATTTAAAAAAAGATTCTCGGTCTTATCAAACTTGTTCAGTCGTTGAGAAAATGGAATTGACTCGAGAAAATTCAAGAGCGATGATTTATTATGACTTTCGAAGTGGTTTAACACAAAAACAGTGTGTTGACCGGATGATTTCTGCATTTGGTGATGAAGCCCAATCCAAAACCACAATTTATCGCTGGTTTGCTGAATTTCAACGTGGACGTGTCAAGCTCAGTGATGATCCCCGTCAAGGTCGTCCAAAAACTGCAGTCACCCAAGAAAACGTTGATGCTGTGCGTAAGTTGATTGAGGAAGATCGACATGTGACATACCGTGAAATTCAGGCAACTTTAGACATTGGCATGAGTCAAATACAAATAATCTTGCATGAACAATTAAGTGTAAAAAAGTTGTTTTTTCGATGGATACCGCATTCGCTCTGTGAAGAGCAAAAAGCGGCTCGCGTTACTTGGTGCGTCAGAACTCTCGAAAGATTCCACGCAGGATCCTCAAATGCTGTATACAACATCGTATCAGGTGACGAATCCTGGATATACGCGTACGAACCCGAAATAAGAAACCAGTCACGAGTTTGGGTGTTCGAAAATGAGTTAAAGCCAACAAAAATTGTTCGTTCACGGAGTGTTGCAAAAATAATGGTGGTCACGTTTGTCTCCAAAACCGGCCATGTTACGAATATTCTTCTTGAGGGACAAAGAATGATTAATGCAGAATGATATGCTAGCATTTGTTTGCCACAGCTCGTTTCTGAACTTCGTAAAGAGAACTGCAACCGCCGCATCATCCTCCATCACGACAATGCGAGTTCTCACACCGCACACAGAACAAAAGTTTTTAGAGCAAGAAAACATAGAATTATTAGACCATCCGCCGTACAGCCCCGACCTAAGCCGTGTGTGTCAAATTTCGTGGAGAATACTTCGAAAAGCAATAAATACATTTTTAAATAGTAATGTTGAGTCACTTACTTGATTCACGAAATTTTCAGTGCCGCCCCCGTAAATCACCTCTCAATGTTGCAATTAACTAAATGATACTAGGGTTTCTTAAGTATAGCTTTTAGTTTTAAAAGAAATATGACAGTCTCACAAATTTGTTTTATCAATAACTGAGGGTTTCCAGTAAAAAGGTGTGGGGCTCTTTTCTTTTGTATGTCTGACTTAAATACTTAGTTACCCCTTTTTGACATTAAACAATAGTACAGTCAATGTTGTTACATACTTTAAGGCGTATGGACAATGCAAGTATAACAACAATCCCTAAAGGCAGTGTTTAGTGGCTAAAAGTCTCCACGTAACCACGCAGCCGGCTGCGTGGTATGCTATGAGCATTCACTGCCTCCCTCCCCCGTTACCGGAGGGTTGCCCTTAATTGCTTCGGGCGCAAAAAAGAACAACAATCTATAAGATATTATTTCATCTTAGTGTCCAGGGTCTACAATTTATACATAAACATGGAGTTGACTGTAGCTTACAGGAAGTGGCTACTTAGAACCAAGTGGATGGACTTTTTAGATTACATGTCATTCTAATGCTAAAGTAAAACTTAGTTTTTATATTATTGTGATTGTAAATGAAATATTTTGTGTTAAAAGCATGCTGTGTAATTTCAACAACACCATACATTGAATACTCTAATTGAATACTGGTTCTACGCTAAAATAATATTTGTACTTTATCGCGCTTAATTTAACTAGTTTTTACTTATTTTTCTTCTTGATGGTTCGGATGCTTAACAGCACACACGGTCACGTAGGAGATATAACATTTGTTTTGTTTGGATGTGAAGTATTCGTGTAAATATAACAAATTATCAAAATGTCGTAGATAGCAGTTATATATTAAACGAGGTATATATAAAGGATAGCAGCCTGTACATTTAACTAATATAAATCCACAAAAGTAAAAAACGAAATCAAATTGATGTTTATCATAAAATTACCGTTCTAAACTGGTCTTAGCAGAAGCATTTTGAGCTTACGAGTCATTAACAGAAATACAAATTATTTTAATAGCATTAATGTATGTAGTATGCTTTTATAACATCAAAAATGATTTAAGGATTAATAACTTATTTAGTTATACTTACTGATACAGGTCGGCTATCTAGAAAATGATCATATATCGCCAAACCAGCTATGGCTAACAGAAGTCCTGTGTGAAATCCAGTCATAAATAAGCCCACATATTGAATCAGCATTGTGATGAGTCCAAAGAGTAAACCTGCGCATAATGCTACACCTATGAACAATACAATCATTAGTTTTATCTTAGAGATGATATCAAATTAAACAAAGTCAGATTAATTACATACCAACATTCCCATACGGAGGCATAAGATATTCTTGTAAGCATATGAGGTATACAATGGCAGAGCCAAATGTAAAACCCGTTAAAAACATACTTGCTTTAAAGCACCTATAACCTGTAAAAATAACAGAATATACATGAACCCCTGTAATTTTAAATAGTCACATAAGTTCTAATATATAACAATACTAATACAAAGTATTTTTATTGAATTTTCAATAATGCCGAAAAACTAAATTTATTTACGAATTAGGTATTTTTATAAAAATATGTCAAAAATAATATCTAATAACGAACAAAGACCTTACCAAACAGAGTGTATACAATTCCAAAAATAATATACATTGCACTGATAACACTGATAATGGGATCATAATTATAGTCGATCGATGTGCAGAATGATCCCTCAATGTGGGGACCAGTAAATTTGATTGTCATGTTAGGTGGGCCTTTCGTCACCTGTGGCACTAACTGTCCTACTGACGACATCTTGAATCCTGATCCACTTAATTCACTTCTCACACACAATTCTGAAACAATGACACAATACTATTCAAGTGTATGTAGAAGGTATTACTTTCATAACAACTCAAAGCACTGATAACTACAACTTTTGCTAATCATACAATAATAATTTGCTTAAAAAATATTTATTCATACAATAATCCTGTAAATAAAAATACTTATTCCTTTGAGTTATTAAAATTAAAAATTTCAAATCTTTTTATATTTCATATCTTTATAATGTAAGCAGCTTTAGGTTGGCCCAAGAGGACCGCATCTATAAAGTAACACGGGCCGCCGCCGTAGCGGGGGAGTAGCCGTACGTACGCGTTCCCCTGTGTCAAAGTATAATTCCACATGGACCTATGCATACAATAAAACTAGTTGCAACGGCACTGCTCACAAGACTAAATTTAGTTGCGCGACTTAATCGACATCCTACAAAAATGCCGAATCGTTATAGTTTTAAATGTTTATTCAAATACGTTTTTGGTCTAATGTGAGCAAATGCGGCACCAAACTCCCTGACTCATGCCTAAATCATGGTTTTATATCTGACAAACACATTCTTCGGACATTTTCATAGCCTCTGTTGTCTCTTCCACTTTAATTTGGCGGTCGTCTAGCACCATTTGGTACACTTAATTGATGTTATCGCTTATCGTCAACAGTTGCAGTTTTTTTGACGTCCCAAATGTATATCTTCTCCTGATCTCTCAAACCACCTTCAAATTCAGCTGCCCAAAATTTCACTATGGTACATGATGGTGCATAGTCCAACTCATGTTTGATATGCGTCGGCGTGCCTTACAAAAACAAAAATTTTATGACAGCTCAATACTCATTTTTTTCCATTTTCACAAAAACACTCACATCGGCTTACTCAAATGACTATGCGCCCAAAATGGCTGAAATTTAGTTGTGTAATTGTCAAAAGATGCACAACTATGTTCATTTGCTTTTATTGATGAGTACTGCCATCTTCACATTGAGGTCAGAAAATTTCAGACCACCCTGCTAGTATAGTGTATTGTAGTGTATGGTTAGTCATAGTTGTAAAATAAATCTCAAATTTTGTCACTTCAAAAAATGTACAATACTAAATATAATTTTTCAGAGCCATCAATTATTATTTACTCTACCAGATGACAGACTATCATTTTACAATGCCATAGGTGCCACTCTCACTATTCTTGATTCATTGACATCTACATTTACAACATCAACTCCTTCACATGCAAGTTTCCTTTTAATAGTTAACTATAGATAATATTGAATAAAACTATTATTTACGGATTTTATCGCGTTGTGTGGTTGCGTTGTGGTTGCGCGGTGTGTGTATAAGCTCGTTTTGCGTAAATCGGACCAAAAATTAATACCAAAAAAACTGAAGGTAGTCGGACTAACTATGACATTGGGACGTCAAACATCTCAGTCCCCCCCGTGACCATGGGTGCTGTAAAGCACCCGAAACGTCGGGATAATAATAAAAATAAATTAAAGTAATTAAACGCGATAAAATCCGTAAATAATAGTTTTATTCAATGTGTAGTGTTCGCGTAAATTTAAGAAATCATTATATAGATAATATGTTTGATAAAGCTAAATAGGTACATACTTATCATATTTCTACTATTTTATTATTGAGAGTGAGTAAGCTGTATAGAAAGATGATAACATCATAATATTATAGCCTATTTGTTTTTGAGGTTCAGTCAAAGGAAACTTCTGAAAATTATAACTCTATTCCCACCATTGAACTTACACCAAGAAAAAAAGAAAAATGAAGCAACAGCTAATATGATCAGAAAAACAAGTTAAAAGGCTCCAAGCTAAAAACCTTTTCTTAAGAAAAAAAGTTGTTAGGTTGAACAAATTCTTCAGAATCTGAAATAAAGAAGAATCGATGGTTCTTGAAAAAATTGGGAGGGAAAAGAAACAGAACTTCACATGAAGAATTTGGCATTCAAGAAACGCCAACTTAAGAATTTTTTTAAAGTGGGTAGCTCTCATGAGCTAAGTATAAACCACAAAAATATACTGATACAAGAATTTCTTTCCTTATGAAAATAGCAAACCCACACAAAACCAGTGATGATAAAACTATCACTGGTTTTTAAAATTACACTAACATTAAGTTTATTTGTTAAATGGTATAGTAGTAATAAATAAAAACTTTATTATAAAATCCCTTTTTCATCATATAAACAGTTGTACCAGTGACGGTTGTATGCAACTTGTCAATGTTACCCTGTTATGAGTTATGACACAGAGTGTATATCTATGTGTGTGTGAAATGATGTATTATTTTAACTATTATTTATATGTATGTATATATATATATATATATATATTTCATTTCATTTTCATTTTCATAATATGTATGTATATATATATACATATATTTTGTTTCATAGTAAGATGAGAATTATTTTTGGTGAGTGAGTCTGAAAAAGTCTGCGTGGCGCAGATTTCCCCCCGCAAAATATGTCAGATAGTTTGGTATCGGAAAACAACACTATGGCAATTCCCCTCCTGTGATGCTCTATGACCACAGAATTAACCTACTGTCTAATTTATTAACCTACTGCCATTAATATTACAAGATTGATGTAATGTTTTATTCGATGCATTAGAAGTATTAGAGCATATTAAAAAAAAACATTTTTACTTTTTTATTCAATTGTCTAAAACTATTAAAAATATTTTTTATTATATTTACATCATACAATCATTGTATAAATAAGAAAAAACTGTTCAATTATCATTAGGGATGGGCCGAATATGGATTTCACCGAATACGAATATTCGGCTGAATATTCGGTTAAATTTTTACCGAACCGAATATTCGGCCGAAAATTATTCGGCAGGATAACCTCGGGACTTAACCAATTTATGTCAAAACTTGTTACCGTAAAGCTAGCAGGGTAGGGCGCTATTCCCGCGTGGATTAGCTCCGGACCCTGCCTCTCACTCCCAGCCACACATGACAGTTATTGCATCATCTAATACTGAGCAAATTACCGGCACATGCTTATGTTTTGACTATTCTTGTAATAAAAAAGTATTTCGTTGTTTTATTCTTAATTAAAGTTAAAGTTATAGCCTATATACGTCCCACTCCTGGTCACAGGCCTCCGCCCATTTCTGAGAGGGTTATAGGGCAAGGAATTGTCCACCACACTGCCCCAATATGCTTGTTGGCGAACTTCACATGTCTTCGAAATAATTTTTTTTCTTATTTCTCAGACATGCAGGTTTCCTCACGATGTTTTCAAATTTTTTGTAAATCAGCACTTAAAATTGCAATTAATAATTTCATTGGCGCCAGCGGAGATCGAACCCGGTTTGGTCGTGCACTGTGAAATTTACAGCGAGCGCTAACCATCTGAGCTAGTTTAGTTTAGTTTACGACGGGCTGTTTTCCGCAACTCCACGTCTAAGCGCGTATTTTGCGTGTGGGCAGGAATATGCTTATTCGAGCCATGATATCTCCCCGAAGAAGCTCAGCAGTCCCTTGATGTTGCAAGCAACTTCGGGGAGTGATCCCAGCGTGCCGAGATGTTTAGCCCTATATGAAGCGACTTCTGGACATGTCAGCAACACGTGAGCCCCTGTTTCTTCCTCTCCCATGCATGCCCTGCACAGGGAGCTGTCAGTAACACCTATGGTGAACAAATGTTTGTTAAAAGAGCCATGTCCTGTGATAGCACTTGTTACTATCCTGATCTGTGGCTATAATATCTGAGATATCTCTCTATGACCATCTGAGCTACCATGGCTCTTTATTCTTAGTGAATAAGGTAAAGAGCTGTAAGAATTTTATTCTTAGTGAAAATTGATAATTATATGATAAAAATAAGCGGCAGGAGATTTACTATTTGGACTTATTTTAAAGAAACTGACGACCAAAGTAAAGTGAAATGTACTAATGTAATGTAATGTTTCTTTGTTTGATTCCAAAAACATTTTATCAAGTTTCTATTTGCCATAATCGGAAATAAATCCACAGTGCCTCAAAAACATATATGTATAGATTTATGCATTTGAGGCACTCTGAGAGTAAGTAGATTTAACCCATAAATAAAATATACTTTCAACAGTAAAAGACATCGCATTACTCAATTCGTACATTTCAATACATTGGACACTATGAAAATGTTCAGTCCGAATGTTCGGTGATTTAGCCGAATATTCGGCCGAATATGATTATTCGGTAAACCTGCTGAATACCGAATATAAAACGAATATCTGGTACAAAACGAATATTCGGCCCATCTTTAATTATCATATGAATAGACACTTCTGATAACTATATCATACTTAACACAACCGTCCCCATACAGAATTTTTCTATAACTCCGATGTCCAAATTTTAATTCTTCATCAAATTGATTCAAAATTACCAATTTTGGATGGTTAACCCACATAAATAACTAATTATCCAGTTTTTCTTACCTTTTGACCATGTACTGTATTCGGTACACGGACTTATCGAGTTTAAATAGCATGTAAACTTAGCGCATACCGTGGACTTGTGAATATCTAGTTTATAAAAAACGAAATAATGAGACAATTACCACTCGAAAACCTGCATAATCCTTAAGTACATACACTGTTAGGATCCAATAGAAGCTCACATTTTTAGAACCCATTTGCAATGTTATGAGTATATCTATAAGAAGATGTTGCTTTGGGTGTTATAAATTGTTTTTTACATTGCAAGTTGTCTCCAATATTTTTTTGAAGTTTCTTTGCACAAACAAAGCCATTTTATTATTTTTTTAAGTACCCACACAGAAAAAAAGAAATGTTTTACGTTTTTTTTATTTATTGGTGCTCTGTTGACAAGTCCTGACAAATATAGCCAACTAACTCAGAAGTCCATGAAGTTAGAGCTCCAAGAAAGGCAGGGCGCGTATACCATTTACGGTACACGAACATGATGAACCCAAGCGGCATGTACTGTATTTGGTGCACTGGACAGCTAACGTGTTAACTAATAAGCATTTGTCATGAATTTCTTTGTATGAAAGTAATATGAGTTCAGATACCTATAAGCATCAATAAAAATATTTATTGCAATGCATACATGTTCAGTGGTGAATGAAAACATTGTGATGAAATCTGGATGTCTGAGAAATAAATAATTTTCAGAAAATGAGAAAGTCCACCACCATGCAATTCTAAAATAAATTATCAAGGCACAAATAATAGATCTTTTTCTGATGTTAAATTTAGTTGTTAAGTGTGATATCTTATCTGAAAACATACTTGAATTCATTTTTCAAGTCTTGATAATCTTATGAAAGAATAAATTGTCATGAAAACATAATACAACAAAAACTTCAAACATAATTCGATAGCTGGTACTTGAAAACAACAACCAGTTTTATGCTCTAAATTACTTTCTCTAGTACCTCACTATAATATAAAAAACCCAGCAATTGTTTTGTCACAGAAAACCAAAAATGTCTGTCATTTCATGAAATTATAAATAATGTTGCGTTAAAGCATTGAAAACTCACCATTGTGTCAACGTAGTAGCAACCTCATATTGTGAAGCACAGAAGCCTAAATTACTCCTAGTTGTGAAGAAAAGAATCCATACTAAATACACAGTATCGACCTACTCAAATTCAATGCTGTATTAATTTATGATAAAAGATCACAATAATTTACGGTACACAAAACTCCATCGACTACCTACTTACCTACTTTACAATGATTCAACAAAATAATTTATTTTTATAATTAATAACAAAGGTTTTCCTGTTTTCTTTTCTCTATTCCATAGACAATTTTTAGTTTCTGTAAAGGCAATGTGTTCTATGCTCATAAAGCCTATATATGAAGTATTTTCACAAAGTTAGTAGAAGAAAAAAGAAGTTCGGTAAAGTTTTTGGAAGATTTCGACATCAGCTCTGAGGACAAGTAATGACAATAATATCACAAATGCTTAAGCCGCTATTTTTTTTTAATTTTATATCACCATCGGAGCCACTATTACGATAAATTATTAATAATAATAATAATAATAAGGCGTAGGGAAGTGACGACCCCATCGCCCGCTAACGTAACAGTTATGTGATAAAACTACTACGTCGGCGCAGTCAGTCAGCGCCCTGCCAAGAGGTGTGAGCGCCGTGCCTAGGCAAAATTGTGGGTGCAAAGGTCCGTTTGTGCATATGACCGAACCACGAAACGGTGCCGGGCTTGGGCGTCTCCCGTTATTTGGCGCCCATAAATGGATGATGGTACAAAGAGGAACGCGCATAGGGCCGCTGCCTGGGGGTCGCCGGGGCGCGTCTGGAGTTGGCGCTGGACGCGGCAGCATGTGGGCCGCCAGCCGAGCGCGAGGAGTTGTACGATCACCTAGCAGCCCTCCGCATCCATCATCCCCACCAGAAGGCTTGGTGTCCGCTGGGTCTTCTCGGACTCAGCAAGCGGCACCCGTCGCTGGTGGATCACGTCGCATGCGTCGGTCACAAAAAATGAACGCAAACGCACTGCGGGCGTACTTTAGGGCAAAAGGGGAAGAAACCGGATGTTTGGCATATCGGGCTCGGATGCATCGCTTTTTTGTAGAGTTGGAGCCATCTTTATCCGTCACTGAACAAAACCTGGCAGACCGAGTTCGGTACATCCTGCGCTCCAACATATTTGGTGACGCCGAACTCGAACGACTACGACGTGAGGCTGTTCCCTCATCGGATGGAAATGCTACGGCTGGGAATGCGGCGCCACTAATTGCGCAGCAAACTGCAAATGTGGACGCTGCCGTCAATATTCCATTTGTGGTTGATTCAGACGATGATGGAATAGTCCCCCACGAACTAGAGAAAATGAGGAGCATATTGGAAGAGTCGATGCTGGAAACGTGCAGCATGCCTCTCGAAAATCGACCGCGACTTCCCCGCATACCCCTTAGCAAGCGAAATCGGGCTGTCGTGCGGGCTCTTAACCCAATGCTGGTGACCTATTTGGAAGCCAGCCGGGACCTTTGCGAGACGGACTCAATTCTTTTTGGCGCCGCACTGGCAGTATGCCGTATTATTGGCGCCAAACTTCCCATGTCTGGACGTGCTACTCAACAAGGCAGTGCCATCTTAGCCTGGAGAAAAAGAATCGAGGACCGTATCGCAAAAGTAAGGGCCCTTATCGGCAGACTGACAAGCTTCAGGTCGGGCCCAGGACCGGATCAGACTGACACTGTCGCATTTTGGCGTGGCCTGTGGTCAGAGCCCGTAAACCACAGCGAGGGCCCTTGGATGGAAGTTGTGGCGAGCCAGAGTGCAAGTGTTACGCCTGTGGAGCCCGTCACCATAACGCCTGAAGACGTGGCTGAGGCGGTCCGTAGGGCCCCGAACTGGAAAAGTCCGGGGCTCGATGGGCTGCATCATTACTGGCTGAAGGGGTTCGTAGTGTGTCACGCTGTGCTCGCCCGACAGTATCAAGAGGCTCTCGATCAGAAGTCGCTCTCGAGCCTCTTCACTACTGGGATCACTCACTTGGTTCCTAAAGATCAGGATACCACAGACCCTAGAAAATACCGCCCCATCACGTGTCTACCCACTTTATATAAGACACTGACATCCATTTTGAGCGCGAGAATCACTCGTCACCTGGAGCTAAATCAGGTGATGTCATGCGCTCAAAATGGATGTCGGGGCGGTGGTCGTGGAACCAAGGAACCACTCCTCATTGACGCGGTCATTGGCAAAGTGGTGAAACGCAACCGTCGGAACTTCTCCGCCGCCTGGATAGACTACAGAAAAGCATTCGACTCGGTGCCCCATACACGGCTAAAGAGGGTCCTCGAGCTGTACAAGATAGACTGTACAGTGACTGACTTCCTCGAGCAGTTTATGGGGCTTTGGAGTACGATCCTCTGTTATCTGGGCGAGCGTATGATGGCTGCGGAGAACCACATAAGGATAAGAAGGGGTATCTTCCAGGGCGATTGTCTGAGTCCAATCTGGTTCTGCCTCTCTCTGAACCCTCTCAGTACCTTACTGGAGGGCTCCGGGAGATGATTTCAGCTACGGAAGGGAGGAAGAAAAGTGACCCACCTTTTCTATATGGATAACCTCAAGTTATTCGCCTCCAGTCGCTCCCATCTTATGGAATTGCTAAACATCACTTGTGAATTTAGCAATTCTATTGGAATGGAGCTGGGGACGGATAAGTGTGCGGTCCTTCATGTTGAAAGGGGAAGGGTTGCTAACTCTGAGGGCATAGATTTATCTATGCCCGTCAACTTAAAGACCCTTTCCGAGGCTAAAACATACCGATACCTGGGTATGTCACAGAACATCGGTATCGATGAGGCTGGTATGAAACAGTCAGTTTGCGACGTGTTTTATGCACGCTTGACCAAAGTGCTTAACAGCCTTTTGCCCGGTGTGAATAAGACACACGCATATAACGGTTGGGTCATGCCTGTCCTCATATATACTCAGACCGAACTTAACGCCCTGGATAGAAAGGTCCACACTACCATGACGTCCCATAGGATGCATTATCCAAGATCGTCGGTAATGAGGCCGTACTTGCCGCGAAAGCATGGTGGGCGTGGTTTTCTGTGCGCGCTCACCATTCATAATCGCGAAGTGTGCGGCCTCCGTGATTACCTCCTGGCGAGATCGGATGATCCATTCTATAATGACGTCATTTCTAGTGATAAAGGGCTTACCCCTCTATCCTTAGCCAACGAGCAAGCAGGACCCAGCAGTGCTTAGCATTTCCGACCGGGAGACCGTATGGAAGGAGAAGGAGCTCCACGGGAGGTACTACAGGGCTCTTCATAAGCCCTTCGTAGATACAGTCGCCTCCCTCAACTGGCTACGTTTCGGTGACCTCTTCGGGGAAACCGAGGGTTTTTTCTGTGCAATACAGGATCAGGTTATTAAGACCAACAACTATCGGAGATACATCCTAAAGGATGGCACCGTCGACGTCTGTCGAGCTTGTCGCCATCCCGGTGAGTCACTTAGGCATGTCATCTCCGGTTGTTCGGCGCTTTCTAACTCTGAGTACTTGCACAGGCACAACCTAGTAGCCAGAATTCTACACCAGGAGCTCGCTCTGATACGGTCTCGTGGACCGGAAATTGCTGTATTACAAGTACTTTCCGGAAGCCGTGCTCGAAAATAACCGCGCCAGGCTCTACTGCGACCGGGCCATCATCACAGACAGGACTATTCTTGCGAATAAGCCTGATATTGTGCTGATGGACCGGGCACAGTCAAAGATATTTTTGGTCGATATTACCATCCCGTATGACGAGAACCTCGTGAAAGCCGAAAGAGATAAGCAATCAAAATATCTGGACCTGGCTCACGAGGTGACCGACATGTGGGGTGGTCTGCCGACCGAAATTATTCCTGTAGTCATCTCTGCGAATGGGCTAATCCCAGTTAGGCTCTCTGGTCATCTGAGGCGACTGGGACTCCGTGACGGACCGCTCCGGGCTCAAATGCAGAAAGCGGTGCTCCTTGATACCGCCCGCATCGTCCGCCGGTTTCTTTCCCTTTCCCCCTAACCCTTGGCCGTTTGGTCTCCCCTGCCGAGGGCTTCCATCTGGTTGGGCCTTTGTTTATTTATGCATTTTTGTATTTATTTTATTTTATTGATATTTATGTATATTTATCTATTCATTTTCATTTATAATTATATATTTATACATCCCAACCAGATGAGAAAACTATATAGATACCCCACATAATAATAATACTAATGGGATAATCCCAGTCAGCCTCTCGGGTCATCTTAAGCCACTGGAACTCCGTGACGGACCGGTCCAGGCTCAAATGCAGAAGCCGGTGCTCTTCGATACCGCCCGCATCGTCCGCCGGTTTCTTTCCCTTTCCTCCTAACCCTCGGCCGTTTGGTCTCCCCTGCCGAGGGCTTCCATCTGGTTGCTTTTATTTATTTATGTATTTTTGTATTTATTTTATTTTATTGATATTTATGTATATTTATCTTTTCATTTTCATTTATAATTATATATTTATACATCTCAACCAGATGAGAAAACTATATAGATACCCCACATAATAATAATAATACTAATGGGATAATCCCAGTCAGCCTCTCGGGTCATCTTAAGCCACTGGAACTCCGTGACGGACCGGTCCGGGCTCAAATGCAGAAGCCGGTGCTCCTCGATACCGCCCGCATCGTCCGCCGGTTTCTTTCCCTTTCCTCCTAACCCTCGGCCGTTTGGTCTCCCCTGCCGAGGGCTTCCATCTGGTTGCTTTTATTTATTTATGTATTTTTGTATTTATTTTATTTTATTGATATTTATGTATATTTATTGTATATTTTTTATTTTTATTTATAATTTATATTTATAGAACCCAACCAGATGAGAAAACTATATAGATACCCCACATAATAATACTAATAATAATCCCGTAAACCACAGCGAGGGCCCTTGGGCGGAAGATGTGGCGGATCAGTGTGCGGATATTACGCCCATGGACCCCGTCATCATAACGCCGGATGACGTACCTGACGCGGTCCGTAGGGCCCTAAACTGAAAATATCTGAGGCTTGACGGGCTGCATCACTACTGGCTGAAGGGGTTCATAGTGTGTCACGCTGTGCTCGCCCGACAGTTTCAAGAGGCTTTCAACCAAAAGTCGCTCCCAAGCCTCTTCACTACTGGAATCACTCATTTGGTTCCTAAAGACCAGGGTAGCACAGACCCGAGCAAATACCGCCCCATCACGTGTCTACCCACTATATACAAGACACTAACATCCATTTTGAGCGCGAGAATCACTCATCACTTGGACTCAAATCAGGTGATGTCGCGCGCTCAAAATGGATGTCGCGGCGGCGGTCGTGGAACCAAGAAACCACTCCTCATTGACGCGGTCATTGACAAAGTGGTGAAACGCAACCGTCGGAAGTTCTCCGCCGCCTGGATAGACTACAGAAAGGTATTTGACTCGGTGCTCCATACATGGCTAAAGAAGGTTCTCGAGCTGTACAAGATTGACTGTACATTTCGAGATTTCCTCGAGCAGTGTATGTGGCAATGGAGTATGATTCTCTGTCATCTAGGCGAGCGGATGACGGCTGCGTAAAGCCACATAAAGATAGGAAGGGTTATATTCCAGGGTGACTGTCTGAGTCCAATCTGGTTCTGCCTCTTTTTGAACCCTCTCAGTACTTTACTGGAGGGCTCCAGGAGGGGATTTCAGCTTCGGAAAGGAGATACAAAAGTGACCCACCTTTTCTATATGGATGACCTCAAATTTTTCGCCTCCAGTCGCTCCCATATTATGGATTGCTAACCATCACTTGTGAATTTAGCAATTCTATTGGAATGGAGCTGGGGACGGATAAGTGTGCGGTCCTCCATGTTGAAAGGGGAAGCTAACTCTCAGGTCATGGACTTATCTATGCCCGTTAATTTAAGGGCCCTTTCCGAGGCTGAAACATACCGATACCTGGGTATATCACAGAACATCGGTATCGATGAGGCTGGTATGAAACAGTCAGTTTGTGACGTGTTTTATGCATGCTTGACCAAAGTGCTTAACAGCCTTTTGTCCGGTGTGAATAAGACACACGCATATAACGGCTAGGTCATGCCTGTCCTCATGTACACCTTGGGCATAGGTGGACTCAGACTGAACTTAATGCCCTGGGTAGAAAAGTCCGCACTACCATGACGTCCCATAGGATGCATCATCCAAGATCGTCGGTAATGAGGCTGTACTTGCCGCGAAAGCATGGTAGGCGTGGCCCACTTATCATTCATAATCGCGAAGTGTGCAGCCTCCGACATTACTTCCTGGCGAGATCAGGTGATCCATTCTATAGGGGATTTCTAGTGATAAAAGGCTTACCCCTCTATTCTTAGCGAACGAGCAATGGCAGGACCCAGCAGTACATAGCATTTCCCACCGGGAGACCGTATAGAAGGAGAAGAAGGAGCTCCACGGGAGGTACTACAGGGCTCTACATGAGCTCTACGTAGATACAGCCGCCTCCCTCAACTGGCTAAGATTCGGTGACCTCTTCGGGGAAACCGAGGGTTTTGTCTGGGCAATACAGGATCAGGTTATTAAGACTAACAACTATCGGAGATACATCCTAAAGGATGGCGCCGTTGACGTCTGTCGAGCTTGTCGCCATCCTGGTCGGTCATCTCCGGTTGTTCGGTGCTTTCTATTTTTGAGTACTTGCACAGGCACAACCTAATAGCCAGAATTCTACATCAAGAGCTCACTCTGAAATACGGTCTTGTGGACCGGAAATTGCCGTACTACAAGTACTTGCCGGAAGCAGTGCTCAAAAATGACCGGGCCAGGCTCTACTGGGACCGGGCCGTCATCACAGATAGGACTATTCTTGCGAATAAGCCTGATATTGTGCTGATGGACCGGACACAGTCAAGGATATTTTTGGTTCACATTACCATTCCGTATGACGAGAACCTCGTGAAAGCCGAAACAGATAAACGAACAAAATATCTGGACCTGGCTCACTAGGTGACCGACATGTGGGGTGGTCTGCCAGCCGAAATTATTCCTGTAGTCGTCTCTGCGAATGGGCTAATCCCAGTCAGCCTCTCGGGTCATCTGAAGCCACTGGAACTCCGTGACGGACCGCTCCGGGCTCAAATGTAGAAGGCAGTGCTCCTCGATACCGCCCGCATCGTCCGCCGGTTTCTTTCCCTTTCCCCCTAACCCTCGGCCGTTTGGTCTCCCCTGCCGAGGGCTTCCATCTGGTTGGTCTATTATTTATTTATTTATGTTAGTATATTGAATATATATTTATGTATATTTATCATTTCCTTTTATATATTTATCCAGCCCAACCAGATGTGAATACTCTATCAATAACTCCCAAATAATAATAATAATTTATTTTATTTTGATAAACTGTACAATTTATTCCAATAAGTCTTAATTTAAAAATAGTCTACAATAACAGGCACATGAACTAGAATAAACCTGTATCTTAGGTGTATGTGCTAAAAGACATATTAACAAATATTTTCTGTTTCTTATATAAAATGAATAACATACTAACTAATACGGGTTATTTGGGTAAAGTATATTATCATTAATTTACTTATGATATTAAGTAACTTAAAACAATCAGCAACTTCTCCGTATCATCGTATGACAAATTTTGTAACCATGTTCGAATTACATTTTTACAGTCTGCCATTTTTAATGGATATATCTTCGATCGATTATATACTATATTCCTGATAAGCACTTCAAAAACAGCCAGAAAAATAAGACCACAAACACTTCTGTGGTCTTATTTCAAATGAGTATGGTCCAATCATTGCCAACGTTTAAACGTCGAAATGCCGCAGTGCGCGTTCAAAAACTGTACAAATAACCACCGTAACACCAATATTTTGGAAGGGATATCTTTTTTTCGGTAATTTTAAATCATTAAGTGTTTTTCATAAAATAAAAACAGAATTAAATAGCAAAAATAATTCAAATAACTAATATTGTGATTATTTGGCCAATGTAAAAACAACAACAACGCTACAACGCAACAACTATTGTAACCAACATCGACTGTTCTTGAACAAACATGCATGGAGTAGTATTGTTATTTAATATATATTATTTTTGTTTGTAGATTTCCTAGCGACCCATTTCGCTGTGCAGAATGGGTATCTATTGTCGCGAAAGAAAGAGTGGAAAAACTATACAAACCATCTAAAAATTTGAGAATATGTTCGATTCACGCAAAGGCACAGATTCCTAAAAACAGCGGTTCCCAAATTGCAGGTAATTATCACAAAGTATTAAAATTGTTAGTGTTAGATAATGCTTTTGGTAAAAAAGTAAGTTGTTTATGACTTTTTTTTAGATTCACGGATCAATAAAAGTTCTATCAGCTTTATGTTCAGAATTGACGAAAGATTTATCAAATCATGTCATTAAAAAAAATCTTTATCAGAGGAAAACTATATATGTAGGTATAATCAAATATACCTACATATATAGTTTAGTATATAATCAAATGTAACTATATACTTTAAAACTGTTTTCAATAAACCGCGAATGTTTCTTTACAGGCCAAATCTTCAAGAACTTTAATTTTTGAAGATACCACAGAAATACCTGACAACAACAATCAAACAATCGATTGATGATTCAATAATTTAACAAAAAATTTTGAAGTTGCAGAACTATTTAATGGAATGTACATTAAATTTTTTTATATTTTTATTTTATTTTACTTTTCAAAAAATATCCTCCAGGTGCTAGAAAATTTGCCTTAACGCTGCAGTTTTACTCGCCATCTGCTTACAAATATGTACGTAAAATGTTTAATACATGTTTACCCCACCCCCATACATTATATGAATGGTATCGAAGTGTAAATGCGGAACCTGGATTTTGCACCGGAACTTTAAATAGGCTTGAGGAAAAAGTAAAATCTAGTGATAAAATTATTTTATGTGTTTTGGTTGCTGATGAAATGTCTATTAGGAGGCAACAGATATGGACAGGTAAAAGCTATGAAGGCCTTGTAGATATGGGTTTAGGTAGCGACGACAGTAGTAGCTATGCTCGAACGACGTGTTCAAATATGCATGAAAACAGAACGTGTTATACGCAACGCCTTCGCATAAGTGGTGGCAAATCAATTAAAAAAATGTATGATAAACACTTTATATGTATTATTGTTTTAAACGCATATATTGAAAAGGATGTGTTTTCTGAGGGAAACGAACACAACCATAAAATAAGTTTGGTGAAACTAGTTATAGAAAAATTCATAGATCTTACATCTTACATTATACTTGTAAAAAAAAACCACTCAAATGAAAATTAATTCAAAAAGACAGCTTTATAACAAGCTGAATCTATTTATAGGTAATTAAACATATCTACATCACTACTTGAAATACTTTTGTATAATTTCTTGTACCTTCATTTTTTTCATCATCATCATCATCATTACAGCCCTTCATAAGTCCACTGCTGAACATAGGCCTCCCCCAAGTAATGCCACAAAGCGCGGTCCTGAGCCACCTGCATCCACCAACTTCCTGCATGTCTTACCAGGTCGTCACTCCATCTAGTGGGGGGTCGCCCTACACTACGCCTACCGGTACGAGGCTGCCATTCGAGAACCTTTCTTCCCCATCAGTTAATTTATTTTTTTACTTTGTATTAATAAAATACCGATTTTACTATCCAAAACTTTTTCGGAAGTCGGTGACTTTGTTTTTTATATTATTGACTTTTTTGACTTCCGAAAGAAAAGTTATTTTACACTTTTTTCTATTTGTTTTAGAAGTCGGTTGAAAATAGTACCTACTACTTAATCCTACTACCTTTATAAATCGGTCAAAAATATTTGCCACCATACAAAACGACCCTTGGCCTATAAATTTATATTCTGCAACTCTACGTATTTCATTACTAACTGTGTTCTTAGCATTGAAATGTGATACCAAGAACTACGTCTACTACCAAATAAGAGTAAGCGCGGAAATGTCAACAGAATGTTTTAACCTTATTACTTAAGAGTTTAAGTTTCATTTTAGAATAAGTAATTTTGTACCTATGACTTTTTATTTTCAAGCGACATTCTAAACTTATTTCTTTTTACTTTTCTTTGATGAAAGGACTTAAATAAATATATTTTGCAATGGTGATTAAACTTTATTTTAGAGTGTTATTAAGGTTTATAATAAACTGAAGTTATTAATGTTATTAAACTTTTTTCTAAGATAATTAGATGTTTACGTGCGTGCAAACGTGGCCACTCGAGCGACTTATTTTTGTTCCTGAGCCTTAATCTTTCTGTATGCATTACTCTACTTAATCTAGTATATAATTGATCGAAGGGATATATGTACAAAATTGCATTGACTTGATTATACAAAAAAGGGCCGATGAATGTTAAAAATCTATGCATGAAAGCATGCCTTATTCTAATGTTAGTTTCAATTACCTTATCTTTGCGTCTTTTATCAGTGACCTCTCTTCTGTAGGGCAATTTTAAGTGATGTTTTAGTAACGTAATCATAACGAATAACTGAGTAGGGCGGAATGTTGCAACTTTTAATACAGCTCTTTGAGCGCGTTCCAGTGGTAGCAGTGTAGTTTTAGCTGCTCCTCTCTAAATACAATAGGTGAGGATTGAATGACATAATGCGAAATATACTTGTGTTACTACCTTAATATCAGCATAGGTGGTTTATGTGGTTTTTAAATGTAAACGTAGAATCTATAATTATTCCAAGGTACTTAATAGTTTCTGTATTAGAAATAACTAGGCAGTAACATTTAGTCTCTGTGACTGAGCAACATTGATGTGCATAAATTTCTGGAGTGGTTATATCCTGGGTTGAGCTGCGCATAGAAAAATTAATATATTTGGTTTTGTCCGTATTCAGTGTTAATATGTTTTGTTGGAGCCATTTATTAACTCTATCAAAACCTTGCTGAGCATATAAATAAACCTTGTCGACTGTATTTGCGGAAAAAAGAGCACTGCGTATCATAATCGTAAGATATTATTTTACCTGAGTTAACTTCAAGATTGGAAAGGTCATTTATATAAATCAAAAATAGGGTTAGCCCTAATACATTTCCTTGAGGCACGCCAAAATGAGTATTTTTTTGTTCAGAGCTAACAATCTTATCGATTTTTATGCATTGCTATCGATTTTCTAAGTAATTTGCAAAAAGTTGAAGCTGCTTGACCGCGAATACCTATGGTCTCTAACTTATTTAATAGGATAGGAATAGAAACTGTATCAAATGCTTTTGCAAGGTCAAGGAAATGCCAATTGATTGGTTGCCTTTATCTAATTCTTGAGAGACGGAATCGGTCATTTCCTGCACAGCATCAGCAGTGGACAGTTTAGACCTGAAACCATATTGCATATTCGATAATATGGATTTACTTTGTAAATAATTCAATAATCTGTTGTTAATTAATTTTTCTAATAATTTAGACGTGGATGAGAATATTGAGATAGGCCGACAATTGGAAACGTTTTTTTTGTCCCCCGATTTGAATACTGGTACTAAAATTGCTTTTTTTAAACAATCTGAGAAAATTCCTTCAGAGAGACATATTCGGAAAATATTGGTTAATAGTGGTACTAGAATTTGTCTGTATTTTTTTAATATAATAATGGGTATACCGTCTCATCAAACCGCGCTTGTTTCTTTCAGTCCCATTATAATCCTTTCCACCTCGGTAGGGTCCGTATCCAATAATTTGAACGAGCTTAATTGGCAGTTTTTTTTTGAGTTAAGAAAGTGGCCCCGTATTCACGATTATTGTTAGAATTGTTTGTTATTTGCTCAGCAAGATTTTTACCAGCGTTCACAAAGTAATTATTTGCTGTATTTGCTGATATAAGCGGCGAGGAATTATTTTATAATAATTCTGACGAAGATTCATGTTGTTTGGATATAAATGCAATATCTTTTACATGTTGCCAAATCTTTTTATTATCTCTACCAGACTCTTCTAGTAAGTTTGTATGATAATTATACTTCAACTTTTTTTAATAAATTGTTACAAAAATTCCTATATCTTTTAGATGAAATTTGTAAAACGGAATTATTTGAAGAGGATTTTGCCATCAGTTGTTGTTTGTCCCTGTGTTTCATGCACCTAATCAGGCTGGGTGTAATCCATACGAAGTTATGTTATACGAAGTATTGCTAGCAATGGCATTTCGTATGTTATTTATTAAGTAAGGCAAAGAAATGTTTAGGTCATCAGTTTTATAAACTGGGCTTAAGTCAATGTTTTGAATTGCTTGTCCAAGGTTTTTTATATTAGTTTTAGTAATAGAGTATTTATACTTAGATTTCGGTATTTTAAGGCTTAAGTTATGAATGACGGCACTATGATGGGTTAATATAGGACTGGTGACAAGGGTTTTAGATGGTAACTTAGTTTTTAGTAAAGTGTGGTCTAAACGGGAACCACTTAGATAGTAGAGTGAGTAGGGAGCAAATGTAGTGGAAGCAGGCCCTGGCATGCACAGATATTAAGGTAGTTTTTTGCTCCGCCTTCATTGCCTTCTGGGTTGAGATCAATATTCATATCACCCGTTAACACTATATTTTTGAACGACGACAGTTTCCCAAGTCTAATGACGTGATAAATTGTCTATTTGCTTAAAACCACAAGGTTTGTAAACAGCAAGGATAGCAGTTTCATGACCCACTTTCATCAATAACCTACTACAATCTAGCATATTAGGTTCTTCGCCTGATATGTTCCTATTTTTTTTTTGCAAAGACTACTACACCTTCATTTTGGTTATATACATTTTTACTACTAAAAGTATTGTAACCTGGCAGTAATAGCAGGTTGTTTTGATTTTTAGATAGCAAACATTCTGTTAGTATGATGATGTTGCAGTCAGTGTCCAATTTTCGAAGGAGGATATAGAAATTATCCATGTTTTTATTTATACCTACTACGAATGTTCTGTGTTAAAATAGTAAGAGAGTTCGCAGGTTTGAAGAGATATTCCTTACACATATCAATTTCACATGTTTTTGCCTCTGATAAACTGACAGCATCGATTTCATTACTTAACTTATCCATATTATTCAACAAAAGTAATAACAATATGTAAAATATATATATATATATAAACTAAACTTAAACTTATAACTGACTTATAAATTAGGGCAGAAAGAATTAAGGTAAAAGGTGGCGCTCTAAGGCCCTCATTATAATCTATGGAATTAATATACCTATTTTCAGCCATCTTCCTGGCCGGGCATTCGGAGTCACCTGTTTTGTGGTCGCTCGGTTTTTTAAAACGCAGGCATGTTGCACACTTTGCTGTATCAGTTTTCTTAAGGCAAGCATTTGACTGATGTCCTAATTCACCACAATGTCCACACGTGTCGATTATTTCCCGGCAAGTTCTTGCAGCGTGTCCATACTGTTGGCATTTGAAGCACCAGGTCACCAGTGTGAAGTTTCGAACTGGGCACGATGTCCAATTTATGAAGACTCGCTCCTGGTTGATAAGTGCCTTTCTGATGCCAGCTGGCACTTCCAAAATAAAGTTGCATGAAAGTGCTTGTTGTTTTACCCGAATTATGACTTAGTTTTATAGAGAACAAAAAAGATTCCCGCGTTAAGATAGGGATCTAATTGGCTAAATTTTGTTCAAAAATGCAGTCAAAGACATCTCGTTTGCTAAGGGCGGTAGGTATTCCTAAGACTATAATCCTTGGTCTTCTTTTATGGGGCTCTTCCAACTTTAGTCCAGAACTACTACGCTGGGTAGATTTTTTTAACTTCTCAATGTCCTCCTTTATATCAGTGTTGATAATAACGCCTCCATTTTTAGTTTTTCATAGTCCTCTTACGTGTAGTTTCAATTATTCGGGGCATATAATTTTCTGGACAAGAGATTTTGTATCTTCACTTGTTTTCAATTTATTCTTAGGGTAAATTGCTATGGAACTGAATGTATTGGGGCGCAAGTAATTATTTTTGGTTGTTTTGACCATATCAGCAAAGGATATTTTTCTGTAGATGGTTTGGCACAGCTTTCTTGAATCGTTTCCTTGAGAAATTTTCTAAAATCATTTAGGCATTCCATTAGGTCTTGTTTTTCTCTCAGTGCTTCAAGAGAGATGTGCATTAAAATAGCCTTTTCCTTTAATGTTTTTATACCAGGTCAAATTTACGAAAAGATGGCGTTACCTTTCACATACGAGTACTTTTTTAATCACATTATTGGGAATTCCTTCTATTCAGTAATAAACCGCAACTCACAAATACCGAGGCACAATGATCCGCTGCGATCTGAGCGCTGGTTATACGTACCTAGTGGCAACATTGCGACGTAAAATGCGTTGTATGTGTGTGTAATCTGTGGAGTTTAAAAACGAAGAAGAGGGTATGAAGCGTGAGAAACTACATACATTCTTTTTTTGTTATCGTAATGTGAATATCGCTCTAAAAACTTTAAAATGGACTACTCCAGAGTGTACCGTGTACAATCTAATTGGTAGTGTATTCTATCGTGTAGAAGAAGCTACCAGGAGCTTTCAAGCTGATCGTGGGAGGCTGGCTAGTAAAACCATGAGTAACTTGTTGCTCTCTGTATCCGAGTTCTCGTTGTCACCGAGCGATATTGTTAAAATTTATTTATGCGTGTGTGAAATTTTTACTTTATTGTTTTCAATGTTATGTGTGAGTTTCATAGTGACAGACAATTGTTTTTGTGTGTGCAGATTTCCCTTCGCAAAAATTACAGATATTTATGTATCGGGGAACATCGTTAAGGTTACGTTCCTCCGGTACTTGCACTCAAATTCCTAAATGACCATGTAACATCGTATCTACTAATAAGTCAAATTTGCAGAAAATTGCACTAGTTTTATGTATCAAAATCCACTTCAACCTTCTATTTAAACAATAATACAGAAGCAACAATCCGGTGGTCAAGTACTCTTCAAAACTTCTCGCTAATAACTATAACAACTAACAAATATGCTTTAATGTGAATTTCGCCTGATTTCGGAAAATATTGACTAGCCTAGATACAATCGGTAATTTCTATCAAAATATAAATTAGGTAAACAAAACAGTATTGACACAGACTAAAATCTCTACAGTCCTTTGATGAAAACTTCAAAGCAAAGAAAATCGTGAGAAGCCAGAAGTGGAAGTCACGAACCCAGATCAAAGAGGATAGTAATTAAATACGTGATTAAATATTATAGGGCTGACGCGTTATTTAATATTTTGATTTAAAGTGTCGCTGCCAATAGTATGTGTTCCTGACACCTATTAAGAGCGCATGGAAAGTGATGGGCAATAACTAACACTTATCATTCTTTTAGAACAGACCTGCAGAAAACGTAGAGTAGTTTTTTATTTATTTACATTTTCAACTAAAAATCATACAATATTTTCCAGGTAATGTTATTGAACTGTTAAACAATTTGTCAGCAGAAAGTTTTATTTTTTTATAATCCGTTGACAGAGAAACATATAGACAAATTGACGCCTTCTTTCGCATTCGCACACTAAAAAGATAGATTTATGCATACGTCTTGTATAGAAAGGAGACAGAGCAGTGTGATTGTTTGTCCCTTTCTCCGTGCCGGTTTTTTATTTAGCAAACTACACTTTGCTAAACAACCTTGACAGTTCGTAGCGATCTAAGGAGTTTACAAGTTGGTTTAAATGAGAAAAAAGTGTTTTGTGAGCTTAAGATTGGTGAATCTTGTTCAATTAAGTTCTTAGAACAATTAAAAATTTTATCTGAATATGTTTAAAAGTTATAAAGATTATTGTATAACCTAAAACTACGTTATCGCCCTTTCTCACTCGAGGCCACGCTAATCATTAGTCTATAGGTTTCTCTGTCTACGTTATAATCATTACGATTATTTCCAAAATCAGTTTTCATTGGCTCAGTCAGCCCAAAGATTAGCCCAGACAGACATACAGATTCTAATTTCAAAATGGTTGTCTATGTATTAATATGACGTAAATAAACTCCGAAACTTAATAGAAATCAGTTATTTAATACTATAGATAAATACTTTAATTTTAATTATATTTATATAGTTTATAGAAACTTTGGTGCCGGTATGGATTGAACCCGGAATTCTCGCGTATAGTGAATTTCACAGCGAGCGCTAACCACGTGAGCTGAACCGCTAACTGTAGCATATATATGCTAAAGTTACCAAGCTTAGCATGTGGGTTGGAAATCAGTTTTTTTTAGTTTTTAGTTGCTCTTAAGAAGATACACACAAAAAAAAACTGGTGTTCCTGTCAGAAGAGTACAGAGCGCCAGTATAATTACAGACTGTGAGGCATTATATCTTAGTCCTCAGAGGTGAAAACACATCTGTACCTGCCTCCTTACCTTTTTTGGTCGAAGCCGTTTGCAGGTGTCCACGGGCTGCACTAGCCATTTAAGTATTTAGTTACTTATTTGTTTTTAATCGTCATAATTAAGTGAATGTATGATTTTAATTGGTTATATTCAATTTTAATTTAAATGGTAATAAACTCACCGAGTTGTCTCCCGAAAGCGGGAGCTTCTGACATTGCCTTTGGGTATTTTTGACTTTTGTAGTAGGCAACATTAGAAAGCCATTTATCACAGAGTACATTATAATTAAAAAGCGAATAATGCTCTTTATAAACGGTCAGTTAAATTGATCAGTTGAACTGACGTACCTACATTCAAAAACTGTCTGTGACTGCGAAATCTTAAGTTGAAATTTTTAACTGACAGCAATTCTGACAGCCAGATACGTAGACAGAGAAACCTATAGACAAATTGACGCCTTCTTTCGCATTCGCACACGAAAAAGATAGATTTATGCATACTTCTTGCATAGAAATGAGATAGAGCGGTGTGATTATTTGTCCCTTTCTCCGTGCCGGTTTTTTTGTTTAGCAAACTCTACAGTTTGCTAAACAACTTTAACAGCGTAGCGATTTAAGGAGTTTACAAGATGGTTTAAGTGAGAAAAAAGTGTTTTGTGAGCTTAAGATTGGTGAATCTCGGTAAGTTTAGTTCTTAGAACAGTTAAAATTTTTATCTAAGTGTGTTTAAAAGTCATAAAGATTATTGTATAACCTAAAAATTCGTTATCGTCCTTTCTCACTCGAGGCCACGCCGATCATTAGTCTGTAGGTTTCTCTGTCTACGGCCAGATATGTAGTCATAGATTACTGAATATATACTATGTAGTAAAGTACGTCTTTGCGCGGCCTTGTCGATCAGAAAGGAAGTAAAAAGTAATGAACTGAAGTCCGGTTTGAAGCCAGTGAGTGGAGAAATCGTTTTGATTTACATTCGTTTTAACCGATCAGTTCAACTTGGTTCAACTGGTCACTTAAATTGACCGTGTATCTTGAGCTTAATATTAGCGAAGTTTGCTATCTCTCCTCATTCGTCACGTCAGAAAGAGAGTACGGATTATTCCTTGTTCGCATCGCTAATGATAATTTACGGAAAGAAACGGTTCCAAAACTTTTATTAGTGCTTGTTTTGTGTTATCGCGCTGAAGCGAAGATACCTTGTTTTAAAACGTGCGCGTCCTCTAAAATGTTTTGGACAGTCATTCTTTTATTATAAATAACACAAAGCGGTTGCTGACTACATATCAGTTTTAAATTTTATTGTTTTAAAATTTCACTATGAAAGTTACTGTTACTACGCTCAACGACGAAATTTTCGTCCTTGATGTTTCTGAAGACTTGGAATTGGAGAATTTCAAAGCTTTTTGTGAAATAGAATCTGGTTTCCCGGCAAAGGATATCATATTGAATTACAATGGCAAACCGCTTTTAGATGACAAGAAATCTCTCAAAGAACACGGCGTACATGATGGAGACGTCATTGTTTTGCTTCATATGCTGCAATCTGCCTCTAATCTCAACGTTAATGATTCTAGTCAAGGTGCCTTTGTTTGTATTGTTTTCATCTAACATTCACAAAATTGCAATGTCATGATTGACTTTCATTTTACGTCATACATGGGCGACATGCATCAGTAAATAACGCAAAAGTAAAGTTCATAAACTAATAGAAAAATTAAAAATATAAATGACATTTTGTTGCTGTCAAAATTTTTTGTAAATATTACAATTTTTGTTATAAATTCAAAATAAAACTTGCTTTCAGCCTTGCCCACAGGTTTGGCTAATCTTGACTTCAGTAGTATCCAAGTTCCACCAGCTGCAGCCAGTACTTCAATGGCTGCAAGAAATCCATCTGTGGAGGAAGATCCTCGTCTTATTAGGGAAATGTTTTTGGCCAATCCTGATCAACTTGCTCTGCTCAAACAAAATAATCCTAGATTAGCTGATGCATTGTTAAGTGGTAACCTTGGTAAGTACAAATCTACATTTCTGTTAAATAAAAATTAAACAATATTTATTTTCCTACTGCTAAATGCAAACCTAAGCTTAATGAAAAATTGTGAACCATCTTGATTAATTATTATCTATCTGTTCAAATGTGTGCTTCTTAGACACTTCCGTGCTTTTAGTATTAAGTTAACATTTAAATATAAAAAAATCTCCCTGCTACATACTAAATTTGCCATTAATAATTAGTTTTATAAAAATATTGACTTATTCACTGTTTAAAATTTAGAATAATTATTTTCCTTAGATACTTTTGCATCTGTGCTTCGAGAACAAATTTCAGCTAGGACTGAACGCCAACAACAGAGAATAAGGTAGACAATAATTTGATTATTTAAAAAATAAAAACCAACTTCAATTATCACATAATCAGCTTAAAATTTATTTAGTACCTTGTGAAAGTGTTTTCATTTGGTAAATAAAACAAGTGAAAATTTTAAATTTGAAAAAATGTAATCGATTTGTATTTTTTTTAATAAACCATTTTTATTCTTCCAGTGTCGTCTGATTCTGAACTATGTTTGAAATTTCAAGTCTAATTCATCTGGAAGTTAGTTTAAAATCAATTACTAAATTTGACCTGAACAGACAAACATGGAAGTGAGTTGATAATAATGTGGTGTAATCAGCTAAATTGGGTACCTAACTGAAGTTAAGTTACAAAATAGAATACATTTAAATTGATAATGTGGTTAATTGAAGTTGGTTTAAAATATTAAGAATTCCTTCATTTAAATCATTATGTAATACTGAATTTTGGTAAATAATCATTTATTACACATTAAATAAGCTTTCCCTAGGTATATACATCATTATGATAACAAAGCATTTGTCCATCAGGATGATGAATTCAGATCCATTTGACACAGAAGCACAAAGAATGATTGCAGAAGAAATTAGACAAAAGAATATTGAGGCAAATATGGAGGCTGCTATGGAGTACAATCCAGAGACATTTGGAACAGTTGTTATGTTGTATATCAACTGTCATGTTAATGGGTTTGTTTTCTTAAATATTCAATTTTTAAAATAACTATTTTAAAAAGTCTTTAGCCTAAAGGTCTGCACAGACTGCTGGAATGGCACAGCAAGGGGTTTATGAATGATGAATTTTATTAATATTCTGCTAATATGCATTTGCAAAAAAAAAAACAGGCAGCTTTGACTTTTATCCTCAAAAAATACTATACAAAATAGGTTTTAATCTGTCAAATATATTACTGATGGGATATAAAATTGCCATGGTATTGAATGGAAATACATTCCAAATTCAAATTTTTGTCTGATGCTGGTTTTTAATTGAAACAACTTTTTACTACTCTCTGGTGTGAATTCCCGAAAGTTAATATCGAATAAATAACTTTAGGACCATTTTTATTGAATTATCTCATTTCTTTGACATTTTAAGGTATTGTTATTGCTGCTTAGCAACCTCAAAAATGATAGAAAAAGTGATTTTTCAAATATATATACAATACACACTACACAATAATGATTTCTTATATTTACGCGAACACTACACATTAATTAAAACTACTTTTATGGATTTCATCGCGTTTAATTTTTACTTATTTTTAATTCCTAACGTTTTGGGTGCTTTCCAACCATGGTCACGGGGGACTGATGTCATTGTTAAACCCAGAGTACCTTCAGCTTTTTTAACTATTGTTTAAGGTCCGATCTACGCAAAATAAACTGACAGTGTTTTGAAGTCTTGCAGTGGGGTTTTTTAATTTTAATTTTATTGATTATAGGATCCCAAGCAGGTGGTAGCACCCAGCCTCCCTCCCTATTGAAATTAGGATGTTTTTTAATTTCATTAGCCTCACGTATCATCCTTGGTAGGAATCGGTATTCTTTCACGAGGATTTGTGGTCTATCAAACCTGATGCAATGGTTGGGGCCGTCTAGGATATGATCACAAACTTGTTGAAAGCACCCGAAACATCGGGAATTAAAAATAAGTAAAAATTAAATGTGATGAAATCCATTATATAAGACAATTTAAAACTATCAGCTGCTTGATCAGGGTTGTAGCTAATGCTTCGTGGATAAGAGGCTAAATGTGAGTTGTTTGACAGTCCGATAGACCTGGCAGCACTATCAAGAGACTGGTTCTGTCAAAAGGAAACAACCTAGTTTTGGAGATAGCCATGTACCCAACTAAGTAAAAGTGTTGAGAAATTGCAAATCTTCATATTTGGCCATCAAGTAAACCTCGAAGAAGTAAGAAAATTGTAAATTAGTGTATGAATGGTCAGGATGAAACTTCTCACTACCAATATATTCTGTCATCGCCCAGTCCGCGGCCCTAAATTACCTGTGAGCCCCTACTTGCTAGGCTTAGTTTAGTTTAAGTGCGTATTTTGTGTGTGGACAGGAATAATGTGATTATTCGAGCCATGAAATCTCCCTTTCAAACTTCAACAGTCCATTGATGTAAGCAACTTTAGGAATGATCACAGCATGCCGAGATGTTTAGTCTGTATGCAGCTACCTCTGGACATGTCAGCAACACGTGGGTCGCCGCTTCTTTCTCTTCCATATATGTCCTGCACAGGGGACTATCTGTAACACCTATGTTAAATGTTTGTTAAAGGGGCCATGTTCTGTGATAGCACCTGTGACTATCTTGTTCTCTGGCTAGTACACTCTCTTTAGAATCTTGGTTAAACAACTGTTTATTTCAGACAGGCCTCCCTAGCTTGTCTATAGTGAAGTTTCTATGTACCAGTGAATGAACATTACCAAAGGGGATTGGTATTATTGGTACCGGCCCTATAGTGGTCAGTGTCGATCCTCTTCTGGCCAGTTTGTCTGCTGCATTGTTGCCACTGTGTCCCTTTATCTATTGCAGAGTCACATTGTTGTGTTTACATACCTCATTTACTTGTTGATGGCATTCATATCATTCAGTCCCGAGTTCGTCACATTGCAACTTCGAGCTTGTAGTACCACCATACTGTCGATCAGTATTCTGATGGAGAAGTCTTTTTGCTTTCCTAGCATCTATTGCTATGGCTGCTTGGATGATATCGATACATTTCGCCTGAAAGACTGTGTTATAAATACCCAGTGGTGTTCCAATGAGGTCTTCAGAGAAAGTTCCAGATAATAATCCTACACCTTCATTTGTTTTAGAACCATCTGTGAAAACTCTAAGCTTTTTTGCTCTAAGCTTTTACTTCTTATCAAATACAAACTGTTTTGGAATCTTATTGTACTTGGCTTGTAAGATAGGAATTTCTGAGTAAATTCTATCAATTATACCTGTATGAGGTACTCTACTCTTACTCCGAAGATTTAGAGTTTTGAGTCTAATGGCAGCTAAAGTAACTTCTTGTTATATGTGTAGATGAAACGGGGTTAGCTCCAGTATAGCCTCTAAGGCTGCTGTTGGTGTACTCTTTATGCAGCCTGTGGCAGCTATACATGCCAGTCTCAACGTTGCAACGCTGAAGCTTCAGCGTTGCAACGTTGAGACTGTTTATTGTTATTTCAGGCAGGGCCTCCCTAGCTTGTCTACAGTGAAGTTTCTATGTACCAGTGAATGAACATTACCAAAGGGGATTGGTATTATTGGTACCGGCCCTATAGTGGTCAGTGCCGATCCTCTTCTGGCCAGTTTGTCTGCTGCATTGTTGCCACTGTGTCCCTTTATCTATTGCAGAGTCACATTGTTGTGTTTACATACCTCATTTACTTGTTGATGGCATTCATATCTTTCAGTCCCGAGTTCGTCACATTGCAACTCCAAGCTTGTAGTACCACCATACCGCCGATCAGTATTCTGATGGAGAAGTCTTTTGCTTTCTTGGCATCTATTGCTATGGCTGCTTGGATAATATCGATACATTTCGCCTGAAAGACTGTGTTATAGATACCCAGTGGTGTTCCAATGAGGTCTTCAGAGAAAGTTCCAGATAATAATCCTACACCTTCATTTGTTTTAGAACCATCTGTGAAAACTCTAAGCTTTTTTGCTCTAAGCTTTTACTTCTTATCAAATACAAACTGTTTTGGAATCTTATTGTACTTGGCTTGTAAGATAGGAATTTCTGAGTAAATTCTATCAATTATACCTGTATGAGGTACTCTACTCTTACTCCGAAGATTTAGAGTTTTGAGTCTAATGGCAGCTAAAGTAACTTCTTGTTATATGTGTAGATGAAACGGGGTTAGCTCCAGTATAGCCTCTAAGGCTGCTGTTGGTGTACTCTTTATGCAGCCTGTGGCAGCTATACATGCCAGTCTGAACGTTGCAACCCTGAAGCTTCAGCAGTCAGTCGCCGTAAAGTCTACATCACTTGAGGATGCCTCGTGTAGAGGCGAAACACGTGTCGTATTGTCGTCGATGGTGTGTCTTATCTGGAATAGTGGTTTGGAAGTAGTGGTGCCGGGAGTAGTGGTGCTGGGACTAGTGGTGACGGAGTTAGTGCATGCAATTTAGGGAGGGTGGGAGGTGCTCTTCAATCCAGGTAAGCCACATCATTGTATTTAGTTGGTTAGCGGAAGATTGCGAAGTAATAAATTTTTTATTATAATGGATTTCCGCAAAATAACGCCGGATTATATCAATTATATATATATATGGCATGCCTTAAATACACTGCTGATGCCTAATGATGTATCCTTGGCATTTGCTGTGTATTAAGGTATGCCATTTTTCCTTCTGTTGTAATAGAATAATTGTGTGTCAGTGTGTACTACTACTTACATTTACGGATGTGGAAAGATCCTTCCTGTGCCATCCTTCAGGTTTGCAGTGGGCCGAAATCTAAAAAATCTCCTCTGTTATAAATGTTCTAATTGCAGATTTCCCGTTAAAGCGTTTATAGATTCTGGTGCTCAAACTACCATAATGTCAGCAGCATGTGCAGAGAGATGTAACATAATGAGGCTTGTTGATACCAGGTTAAAATAAAAATTATTATCTATTAAAAAATAATGAAATTGCTATTGAGAGATGCTTTATTTGTATTGTTGTTTTAAATAAATTTTACGTGGTAGAGCCATGCTGCAGTTATATTAGTAGTATAGTTGTAGCACGAATGGGTCGGCTCTACCGGGGAAGGACCACGCTCTCACAGAATACCAAAAACTCTATTTCGTATGGTGAGAAAATTTTACTAACACATTCCATCTGCTCAAAAGAAACACTATCTACATTTTAATATCATCAAAACGATGTAAGTATAAAAAAAACTAAATTAAATACTTAAATACTTGTCTATCTTTCTAATGACATCATAAATGTACAGATGGGCTGGAATAGCTAAAGGTGTTGGTGTACAGCGGATCATTGGTAGAATTCATATGGTCCAAATGCGAATTGAAAAGGATTTCCTTACAACTTCATTCTCAGTACTTGAAGAACAACCAATGGATATGCTCCTTGGTTTGGATATGTTAAAGAGACATCAGGTATGTTAATTTTATTATAAATTTATCTTAGTTTTAGTTTAATATGCATTTGTATAATTAATTTTCACAAAGTAATAATAGAATTCTATATACATATAATTTTCTTCTTCGGTATTGAATATATATATATATTACAAATATGCCTTAAATTGATACTGTATCTATAAACCAAACTAAATTCGACCTTACATCCACTATATATTTATTTGTATAAAATAGTAGTACCTTGCACAAATAACTACTTTTATTAATATAACTGGATTAATATAGTTTAACTTTAATTAAACAAATGAGCACCCCCTTTAGATTGTGCTTATCTTAATATATATAAATTACGTGTCATGTTGTTTGTCCGCTATGGATTCCTAAACCACTTAACCGATTTTAATCAAATTTGCACATCGTGTGCAGTTTGGCCCAACTTGGAAGATAGGATTGTTTATTTGCCCATGAGTGACTCACAATATTTTTTATGCGAATTTAAGGATTTTTAATAGGACATGACAAAGGCTCATCGAAAAGGGCAGAACAAAGTCTGCCCTGCAAGCTAGTACTATATTTTTGTTAACAAAGCTTGAAGTATAAAACAAACAATTATAAATAAATTTGAGAGTAAATAAACAAAAGGTTGTAGCTACCCTATTTTTTATATTTGTTTTATAAACAGTGCAATATAGACTTGAAGAGGAATGTGTTGCATATTGGGACTACCGGTACGGAAACTCCATTTTTGCCTGAATCTGAACTGCCGGAATGTGCCCGCTTGTCAGGTTACTCTGAAGACGAGATAGTAAACCAGTCCGTGCGAGATCATGAAGAACGACAAATGAAAGAAGCTCTTGAGAAGTCAAAGCAAGGTGGGCGTGGGAAAAAGAAATAATTTTTTTTAAATTTCTTACTATGTTACTTCTTTACCTAATAATTTTCTTACATTTTCGAAAAAATTGCAGAGTACATTTAGTATTTCTCCGCTTGATTAATTATAATTGTAATTGAAAATGTAACAATATTCTGATGATACTAATCCTACCTCTTCTGTATTACATATAAGTTTCGCTTTTAGTATTTCAGAAATAGGTAAGAAAGCAGAATAGGTCGTAGGTTTTTCGCTTGTTTAAGTTTGAATTATTTTAACATTTAATTAAGTCATATTATCGTAAATTGTGCAAATTTTTAATATGGTGCTACAATATTAATGTATTTTAACAGCAGTAATAAAATGTCATTATAATAATAAAAAATTGCAAACCATTCCTCTTTTTATTTGCAATGTTTTACTCAGTACAATTATATTTTCTTAGTCTATATGTAATTAAAAGCTTTTTACATGGTGGAGTCACGCTGCAGCTATATTACTGGTAATACCAGCGTAAAATAGTAGCTTTACGCTACTTTGTTTCGTATGGTGAGTGTAGTGAACCGGAGACCCTATTTACTTGAAACGAGGCATTCCATCTTATCAGCATTTTGATTCGTAATCGAGGGTAGATGCATATGTCTATGGGCCACAACAACTACTTACCATCAAGTGGACTATGTACTCGTTTGTCACTCTTATAAAAAAACTAATTTTAATTTCAGTTATTAAAAATACATATTTTATTAAATTGAGGTGATTGTTTTGAGATTATCAAAGAAGACCAATAATCATACAATCTTCGTTTTGAATTCTATTATTAGGTAACACAACATAACATATTACTTCCTGTGGTGTCATTTGATGGTTAATGTCTTCAATTTTACATAGTTCTAACATTCACTATTTATGCGTATACAGTATGTATTCACTAACTTGTTGTCGGAATTTTTGTTTTTATTTGTGTCTGTTGTATTCATTGAGTGATATGTACTACGCATAGAACACTATAATACACAATAGAATGGCTGTCAATCTTATTTTATACGATGATAGGCGTCGCCGGAAGCACACATACAAGCAATAACGTCGTATCATCAGTAGTGATGATAAACCCGATTCGCTGTGTTGACAGACAGATTTAAATACATATTAATTTGGCATTTTCTAAATAATTTGCATGGGAAATTTGGAAACGATTGTAACGTCAAAACACATCTCGTATTGACGTTTATACGTGTGAATTGACGTGTTAGTGACATTTAGTGGCCACACGGGCTCCCACTCCCCCGTTCTATTATGTATGTATTATAGTATTCTATGGTACTACGTACTAGGAAGCTATTCCAAACAAAAAAATGTGCCCTACTACTCTGTATCCGCGTATGCGCGGGAAACAGTAGAGTCGCGCATGCGCAGTTGATATAAACGCCCGAAAATTGTCATAATAAATAGATGTTTAATTTAGATTGTATTGTTAATCGAGTATATTTTTTAAATTTTCGTTTATTTTGCATATGTGCTAATTTAATATAAAATTATTATTAGCGCCGCTCCGCACTGCATGAATATCGAAGCCACAATAACAGGTGTACGGATTGCAGTACAGTTCAGTTGAATATAGTGAGTGTTCGGAATGCCATATCTAGTGCGTAGTACATATATATCGATGGTTGTATTGGAGCCCATTATATATAGTAATATTAGTAATTGTTACACTACTAGTAGTATTAGGGTTATAGATTGTAGTTTATTTTTTCAATTAACTATAAATATATCTTCAATTATAAAAATATATTTTACTGCCTTCTATCTATAATATCTATTGTTAATAGCAGACGCTGCTCGAAACCAGCCATCGAGGCCCAATACTACTTCTCAATCCTCTTCAAGCACGAGCCAGTCTATTAACCAGAGACTTGGTAAGATCTTGTGACATTTTTAAATGTATAAGTTTTCATCAGTCATAATTTTGTTGAAAAAAATATTGTAGAACTGATATTATGTTGATACTGAGGGGGTTTAATTTTTTTGAAGATTTATTGTATTCAATACTAATTTATTTATAAAAAAATAATTTTCCACTATAACTTGCAGGATTTGGAGACCCCAGTTTAACAATTCTTCCAACTGACTCGTTCGGTGAATCAGATGTTGAAGAGATTGTTGCTCTTGGATTCACCAGAGAACAAGTAAGTATTTAATATTTTTATTTACCAATGCTTGTGCACGATAGTAGGAAGCTATTAACTGTGCTGTAGATATTTCTAGTGCTACAAGCGTATGCGTAAGTCTAACGAGTTAGAACCCAAATTCCTTAATGTCTACATTTGAGTCTAATCATACAATGCTCCACAAGTTTTTACATTTTTGAGTTTGAAATTAAACTCGAGATTGTCGTTGAATACCGACCTAAGTTACTGCTGGTCTGCTGGCCATATTAAGCTCAAGGGTTTAAAAATCTCAATTAAAAATTATCTACATCATAGACTTAAAAATTATAGCCCAACGTGATCTGAAGTGGCAATAAGTCAGCCATATACAGTAGAATCCCGATTATCCGGATCAAATAAAACCAGGGGTATTGTGTATAATCGAAAATCCGGATAATCGATTTCAAAGTCAAATCAAACAATATTTAAATTTTAATTAATTTTTGTTATGTAATGGGTTTTACATAGGCCGTTTAGACAGTACGATATAAAAAATTACGAGCTATAACGATAATGAAGTACATATTACGTACCTACATACCTATGTAATTTAAAATTTTGATTAGAAATAACTTGTTATTAATCTTTGATGTAATGAATCACAGCTTGTCATTGCAGCCAGTCCCTGATGCACTTCAATTGTAACTACTGTCTTTCAAACCACTTAAATTCAACATATAGAACTTCAAAAGCTTCTGCATGAGATGGTACTTGACATAAATCCCTAGTTTCAGTATCTTCATCAGTTAATATTTGGAATCCAAGGTCTCTTTGATATTCTATTCATCGTAGCCTTCACCAATGCTTTTGTTAAAATTTTTCATTGCTTTTGTTATTTCTTAGAAATCGTCGTGAGGTACATTTGTAGAATTAGATAGAGTTGATTTACCAATAAGCAGCAGTGGCAATCGATGTGTTCTTTTAGCGTTTGCGCGAACCGTCCACTTTGTGCCCTGGTGCTGCATTTTCACGACGCAATGCAAATGATCAACTTTTACCAAGCTTTCCAATTAAGACCTGTTTCGTCCACATTGTATACGTAATTTAAATCGTATTATTTTCCATTTAGAAATTCTTTTAACTCGTCTACAAAAAATCGGCTAAAGCAACGTTAGCAGACAGTTTTTTCCTTGAATCTCCAGCTCTCAAATTCCATGTCTAGATTTGAATCTTGCTAACCATCCACAGTTCGCCTTGAAAGAAGTATCACTACCAAGCCTTTGATTGAAATCAAATGCTTTTTCATATTATTTTTATACTCTTAATTACATTCACATTGTCTTTAAGAGACATTACCCTTTTTCACTTGGACATTTTGGATTTCCAAGGCAGAAAAATAACCTATCAATTTAACGCTATCAAAGAAAATGTAACAATAGCGAACACTATCGCGCAAACAAATGAGAGCAGGAGTTATAATAATAATAATAATAATCTTTATTTTTTTCTCTCTACAATAAAAAGAAGTACACGTCGGAGGCGGAAATAAACATGCATGCACAATGAGACATGTTATGACGTAACATGTCTCATTGTGCCGTTAAACATTTTTAAATCGGCAATTAAAGCCGTGACGAATGAGTCCGAATAATCGGATGTCCGGATAATCGGGATTCTACTGTAGTTCTAATAGATGGGGAAGAAAGGTTCCTAAGGTAAGCAAAGTGTAGGGCGGCCACTAAATAGGTGAGAGTGACGACCTGGTAAGAGATACAAGTACCTCTACCTAGGACCGTGATTTGTAACTCTTTAAATGAGGTCTATGGTCAGCAGTCGACTGAAGCTATTTTAAGTGTTGAATTAACAAGTGCTCGGCGATCCGAGGAATATTTGTAGGTATATGCATAATATATCATGTACACTCCGCGAACACGCACTGGAGCAGGGCGCCAAACTAATTGTTCCATAACGCTCTCAGAAATGAGAGGATGTCTGTACACAGTTTTGGGACGTATGAACTGTAACTTAATTCAAAAGACGTAATATAGTTACATTTAAAATCATTTGTCTTCTAAAGTAATTTTTTTTTCTTTAGGCTATTGTGGAGCTGAGAAGATTCAATGGGGATAAAACGCAGGCAACTGTTGCTCTGTTTGCCAAGTCTCTCAAGTTCTAAATATAACACAGGACTGGTTTCTAGAATTATTTTCTATAGGCACTAATTTACAAAGAAGGAGGGGCATTTTTGTATGAAAGGTGGTCCAACTTACCAACAAAGTTCAAATTAGTATAAATGTAATCATTGTCCCCTAGAAATAAGGTTATACACTTTTTTATAATAATAGGAATTGGTTTTTTTAATTATTATATTTATAACGTTTATTATATTATAGAACAGCTCATTTTACAATAATACAACACTCCTATCAATAATTATAATTATTTACTCACTATTTCTAATTATACAGCATAATAGGTTATTTTCACTGTGTGGTATGGATGAAGCTTAATCTACAGTAGACTGGACCTATAATTCATCATCAATAATAATTTCATCAAGATGAAGTGTTGTGCGAGCGTGTTACCGTTGTAGCTGCGTATGAGTCATGAGTCATTAAAGCGGGCTACATACGACACGATATCGGTGGCGATCTAGGGTGGAAAGAAATCGGGGCTTTTATCGGGGTAGACCTTACACACGGGCCTGCCTAGCAGTACGCGTTCGAACTTGGAGCGGAATGCATATGCGGTAGAGTTCTTCGAAATACCTCCGACTCTCTTAAAACACCACCGTGTTGGTTTGGCATTAGCCATCTCGGTTAATTTATTCGAAAATAGAAAAAGAGAAGTTGCTGGGTGAAAAAATGGCTCCAAAAGAGATAAAAATTAAGCCACATAAACGTACTAAATGGCCTGTAATCCAAGGACGTGATTAATTTTCTCCGGATGGATGAAGACAGTTTTTATAACCTTCTAGAAATGATTTCGCCACTTATATAAAAACGTCAATTTCTCCTACCTATGCTATTTAGTTATTTCTTCTCTTTGTTCATTTCTGCTTTGGTCAAAATCTGGTTATGTATTACACACAACAAACAAGGAAATAAAATACTTTTGTATAATAATATTTATACTTTTTTTTAATTTAATCTTTATTTATGGAGTAAAACTATCAGAAAATAAAATAGCTTATATCTTTTTTTAAACATAAAGAAACCTTTAATTTCGGACATACTCCCTTTTATATAACTTGTTTGTTGATGTGGAGATGGTGAAGGAGTAGAAGTTAGTTGTTGATAAGAGGATGAAGGCACGTAAGAGATCGAAGTGTGGTCTTGTGGAGTTGTAAGAGATATGAGTGCGGTCTTTTGTTGATAGCGTTGGAATAGGAGTTAGTTGTTGAGGAGAGGCTTTATCTTCTCCTTACTTACATCATACACTCTACTTTACGAACGGCAATAAAAAAATTAGTAGGCGTTCTTGACCATGTCACTTCGCAGGGTCACAGGCTAGGGTGGATATGATTTGAATTTCGATAAAATTTCAATTAATTTATTTATTTTATTCACTTTTTTTGGTTTTTTGTAAAATATCAGTGCCATAGGCTTCTACTCCGTTTATATGATTAAAATGTAAAAATTTTGTTATATAAAAAAAGGTCATTCAGTATCACTGTTTTGTTAACTTCCTTCCGCGAGGGTTGCCGGCAGCGACTGCCAAAAGAAATCGGGCCGATGCGCCTACACACACGCAGTAAGTAGGGGGCGGTGCCCCGATCTAGGAAGCATCGGCTGATCTAGGAAGCATTTTTGCTCCTGCCAGCCGATTAAGGAGGCGATATCGGCCACGACTTAGGATGGCCCTACATACGACACGATTTAGAGGCAATCTAGGAGGCATCCCCACTACTCCACCCTAGATCGCCACCGATATCGTGTCGTATGTAGCCCGCTTAAGTCTTTTCAAAATACAATGAATTCAATTTTGAGATGTCCCTTCCTTCATAGCTGCAAAATTATTTACACCGTATTTATTAATATTTTTATATTATAACTAAGTTACTGATTGTTTTAGTTCTATGTTTATTATTATTAAATGACTATTATTTATAAATCTTTTTATTCATTAATATAATTCAATAATTTAATATTATTTTTGTTATAATAATATTAAAATAATTTATATTAAAATATACACATGGCGCACTTCTGCAAGGAGGTAGACCTTGGTATCTATAGTAATAAATAATAAATGATTTTTGTTGGTACGTTGGACCGTTTTGACGCGTACTCCTTTGGTAAATATCATGACATTTCAGTAGATACTATAAATAATAGATACTCTTATTGCATGAAGTCGATGTTATTTCATTGTAATTGATATTTTTATGTGTTACAACCATTAAAGGTACATTTTTTTTTGCTACAATTCCAACATATTAACCAGAGAACTGGCCGTCACTTTGACTAGTGTTGGATAAAATCTATAATATTGTTTATTTTTTATTTAATATTAGTTCTTAAAAAAGTCATGGGGAGGTTGATGCAATCTGCACGCAATATTATCTTCATTGTATAATAATATAAAATATAACACGCGTGTAATAGGAATATTTTATTTTTATTTTTACACGTTTTTATGTATAGAAAAAAAATCCGAAGTGATTCTAAAGTTTTCAGTATTTCTTCGTAACATACGTTAACAAGGCTGATACTTTTGCAATTCCGAAATGATGGAAAAATGTTCCTTCAAATATACAAATAAATTATAAGAACTGTATTGTGTTGTTTACTATCTGACGAGCCCCTGGGTGTCATCTCACTACCAAGCTGGAGTCAGAGGAAATGTTGGTACTTGGTATAGACTAGAGATGGTGGATTATGGATTAATTTAATATAACGATTTAATATATATATGGCTATGCTTGGATTTTCTCTGCGTGATAGAATTAGAAATCCGCAGTAAAATCGGAGTAACTAGCATTGCCCAATAGATGAGCAACGAAGGTGACAATGGGCCGTCCATATAACTCAAACAATTGGTAACCCATGGGGAAGAAAGGCTCTTTATAGGTGGGCTCGTACCGGTAAACAAAGTGTTGGACAGCAAATAGATGAAGTGACGACCTGGTAAGACATGCAGGAAGTTGATGGATGGATGCATGTGGCTCAAGACAGTCTTTATTAATATACCTGTAAGGTGCTGTAATGATGACGATGATGATTATTATATATTTAACCATTTAACCACCTAGCTATAATTCGAGTGGCGTGCATACAGCGCCAGCAACCCTTAATATAATTTCGCATAACTTTTTGCGAAAGAGTATCGATATAGATACATATTAATAAAATAAAATAAATAAACAATAAAAATGTTTCAAAAAATGTATTAGTACATACATATAAAATATAGTACTATATACACTAATCAGCCTATTTATTTTATATAAAAATAATTAATAATCCGGTGATGTACACGGACTTATTAACAATAATGTTCATATAAACTAGTGATCGATTTTCTCGTTGACTAGACTCTATAATTTCCAAAGCTAACAATGCAACGAAATACTCATTTCGACTTACGGTCTTTGAATTGAAAATTTCACATCAGGAAAGTTAACTAAGGCGGTGTAATCATAATAATTATATCTTTTGATTTTACATAACACTTGTCTGTCTGCGTCGAGCTATTGATATATATTATACATTTTTTCTTTCTCTAATTTGAGAATTGATGGTGGATAGCGGCGGGGATTTATCATAAGCTGACATGATGCACGTCCACTCTCTTCGAAAGTAAAATTACTACAAGTGATATAGCAAAATGAAGCCGATTTATTATCGTAAATATTTTAGGTACGAGACACATTATTAATATCGATAAAATTAATTTTTAATCTAACAATAGTCTCTTTCTGTTAATGATAAAATTTAAAGCACGGAACAATGCGTAGTACTACTTGGCAAACTTTACACATACGAGTAAAGCGAGACCTTCCGACATCTCTTATTTAATTGCGTATGTTGACATACAAAGCAAGTCAGAAAGATGTTGAGCTGACAATGTTAGTGCGCTTGTAGATCGAGAAGTAGTCGGAAGCGAATATTCTAACTCGTGATTTGTATTTTTCTATTACTTGCCTAATAACGCTTGACGAAATTTAATTCCTGGTATAAAATTATTGATTTCACACACTTCAGATGTGAACACTCTCTGACATGTAGTACAAGTCTTCCTGTTCCTGTAACAATATTTTATTTATTTATTTACTGAGAACATAATCTAAGCGTATAATAAACAAATAGATTTAAGAACTAAAAATGGACAAGTGATCCTATTTGACTCGAATTGGTAGTTGCCGTGTAGTGGCGGTTGAGAATTTCTACTACCGCATATCTTCCTTACTGGGTGACGTAAGAGGCGACAGAGACAGACAGACAGAAGATGGGCAGCAGCGTCTTCCTAATAACAATAATATATTAAAAAACTGCGGTCGCCAACCCGCTCGCCAAGCGTGACAACTATGGCGAAAATCCCCCAATGAGTAATGACGCAAACAAACGGCCCCCAGTCAAGTAAGACTCGATCTGGCAACATATAACGCACGCACCCTGAGGACTGACGAGAAGGTACTGGAGCTGGAAGAAGAGTTAGACAAGTTGCGCTGGCATATTATTGGATTATACGTAGTCCGAAGAGAGGGGGAGGACACGGTAATCCTCGAGTCCGACAACTTGTTCTATTACCGGGAGGGCGACCATCTGTCCCAAGGAGGTGTCGGATTTATCGTCCACAAGTCTCTCGTCAACAACGTTGTAAAGATTGGGAGTGTGTCGACGAGGGTCGCGTACCTGATACTCAGAATCACCAAACGGTATTCGCTGAAGGTCATACAGGTTTACGCACCAACATCGGCACATCCCGATGAGGAGGAAATGTATGAGGATATTTCTAGAGCCATGCATTCCTCCAAAACCCACTACACGGTATTGATAGGAGATTTCAACGCAAAACTAGGCACAAGAGAAAGCGGTGAGTTGAAGTAAGGGAAATTTGGAGTAGGGCAACGGAACCGTGGGGGCCTGGCAGCAGCAAAGCAAAGCAGCTGGCCGACTTTATGGAGAAAGAGGGACTCTATGATGAAATCTTTCTTCCAGAAGCGGCCCCACAGGAAGTGGTTCTGGTCGAGCCCCGACGGTTCGACAAAAAATGAGATTGACTTCATTATGACGACCAAACACCAACTGTTCAGTGATGTCGCAGTGATCGCAAGGGTGAAAACTAGCAGCGGTCACCGAATGGTTAGAGGCACATTGAACCTAAACGTTAAGTTGGAGAGGTCTCGTCTAATGGAGTCAACGCTCCGTCCCCCTCGTGCTCTAATCCAGAATCCCGAAACCTTTTAGCTCGAGTTACATAACCGCTTTCAGGCCTAGAAGATTGCAATGCAGTGGACGATATGAATGACAAGCTCGTGGAAACTGTCCATGCGGTCGAAGCTACGTTCTGCAAGACCCGTCGCAAAAGAACACAAAAACTCTCCGATCACACTCTTAATCTCATGGCTGTTAGACGGGAGATGAGGCTGCAATCGTCAACAGATTTGACAGCATACAGGCAACTGAGCAGACAGATCTTCAAATGTATGCGGCGAGACTTACGCAACTTTAATACTGCTCGTATTGAAGAAGCGATCGTGTAGAACCAGGGATCCAAAGTCTTTGTCAGAGATCTGTCTGCTAGTAAGAGCCAACTGTCAAAGCTGAAGTCTGAGTGTGACAGCATCGTTTCCGGGACACCTGAGATTCTGAGTGAGATTGAGAGGTTCTATGGGCAGCTGTACACATCATCGTTGGAGCCACACGCAAGTGTGAGTAACGATCCAAGAGCAACTCTTATCCGACACTATTCCGATGATATCCCAGACGTCAGTCTGAGCGAGATTAGAATGGCTCTCCAGCACCTTAAAAACGGCAAGTCCCCGTGCGAGGATGGAATTACAGCGGAGCTTTTGAAAGCGGGTGGAAAACCGGTACTTGAAGTCCTTCAGAGGCCCTTTAATTCCGTCCTCCATGGTGGCACTACTCCGGAGGCGTGGAGCAGATGCGGTGGTCTTGTTCTTCAAGAAAGGTGACAACGCCCTCTTTACAGAACTACAGAACTTTTTAGAACTACAGACCGATATCCCTTCTGAGCCGCGTCTACGTGTTGTTTTCGCGAGTCATTACGAATCGTCTCGCACGTAGACTCGACGACTTCCAGCCTCCCGAACAAGCCGGTTTCCGAAAAGGCTTTAGTATCATAGACCATATACATACCCTTCGGCAAATTGTACATAAGTCCGAAGAGTACAATCTTCCACTTTGCCTGGCGTATGTGGACTATGAGAAAGCCTTTGATTCCGTCGAAATTTGGGCGGTGCTAGAGTCTATTCAGCGATGCCAAGTTGACTGTCGGTATATCGAAGTACTGAAGCGTTTGTACAGTAGGACTACGATGGCTATCCGAGTACAGAACCAGAGTATGAAACCTATCCCAACTGCAGGGAGGTGTAAGACAGGGAAAGGATACGGTATTAACATCAATGGCAAGTACATCACTCACCTTCGATTTGCCGACGATATAGTCTTTATGGCAGAATCGCCATAAAGACTCAATAGTGCCTCCCAACGGTCTTAAGATGAACATGGACAAAACAAAGATCATGTTTAATGTCCATGTCACACCTATGCCGGTAGTTGTTGGGAGCACTAAGCTCGAAGTTGTTGACGAGTACGTTTACCTGGGACAAATAGTCCGACTAGGTAAGTCCAACTTCAACCGAGAGGTCAATCGACGGATTCAACTCGGCTGGGCAGCGTTCGGGAAATTACGACACATCTTCTCGTCAGGTATACCTTAAAACCTGAAAACTAAGTTGTACAACCAGTGCATGTTGCCAGTGATGACCTACGGAACCTCACAGCTGGCCGTATAAGGACGCTCGGAGTTTCTCTGCGTGATAAACTTAGATATAAGGATATCCGCAGTAGAACAAGAGTGACCGACATAGCGCAACGGATTAGTAAGCTGAAGTGGCAATGGCCCGGCCATATAGCTCGAAGAACCGATAACCGCTGGGGAAGAAAGATTCTCGAGTGGCAGCTTCGTACCGGTAGGCGTAGTGTAGGGCGACACCCCACTAGATGGAGTGACGACCTGGTAAGATATGCAGGAAATCGATGGATGCAGGTGGCTCAGGACCGTGCTTTGTGGCATTACTTGGGGGAGGCCTATGTTCAGCAGTGGACTTGTGAAGGGCTGTAATGATGATGATTTATTATTAATTTATTACTTGAGACATCTATCCTTACAAGTCGAACCCAATGCGATAGAGTCCTCTTTTTTATTATAAACTAAATCTTACACTAATAATATTAAAATAAATTTAGCTCAACAAACTAAAAAGAAAAAAAGACATTATTAAAATTAAATAAAAAATTACAAACATTAAACAGTAAAGAAAAATAAAAATCAGCTAAAGAAATACAATGAAAAAAAAATTATATAATTTTTTGAGAAAAATACTCTAACAGTAACACAATATCGTAGACAGAGAATGCTATAGACAAAGTGATATCTTTTATCGCAGTCACACAAGAGAAAGAGCAACTTACGCCGATGTCGTGTAAAGAAATGAGAAAGAACGATGAGATTTTTTGTTTCGCTGAGCGTGTCGCGTTTTTAGGATTCTCTGTCTACGCACAATATATTATATAATATGACCTTTGCTAATTCACTATAGTGGCAACTAAATACGTCAATTTTAAGATGCACACGGTTGACAACGTGAAGAACTCTAGTTAGAGGCGTTTTTGTCAGGAGATTAGTTCGTGCTGAAGGTTGAAAATGCGTCTATCTTAAGCAGTAAATAACATTTCAAAAATTCTCCATAACAGCGCTTGAGTAGCTACAGGGTATGATAAATCGCCGTAAAATATATTGAGAGTGATTTTAAAAATAAAAATTTTGACAGCAATAAAATAATTATTGTAAAAAGAATTATGGTGAAAGTCTGTGCACTAAAAATTATAAAAAGTTCTTTAAAATTTAGACTATAGCCACAGTGACGCCACCCTTATCTAGCGCTTTCTCACCGGAGACTTTTTTTACAGAGTCTGTACTATGAAGTGTAGAAAATTGGAAACAATTGATTGTGTTGACATTTATAGGTGTGAATTGACATATTAGTGGCTACACGGGCTCCGCGCACTGTCCCGTTCTATTATGTATGTATTATAGTATTCTGTGCCCCTAACATTGCGAATGGTTCTAAAAATGTGAGTTCCTATTGGATCCTAACAGTATAGTTGAGGATGATTTAGACAGGCTTTCGAATGAAATTTGTCTCGATATTTCGTTATTTTTTCTTAAATTAGACGTTCACAAGTTCACGGCACGTGCTATTTCGACTCGATAGGTCCGTGTACCGAATACGGTACACGGTCAAAAGGTAGGAAGAACCGGATAATTAGTTATTTATGTAGGTAAATTAGTCATTTTGAATCAATTTGATTCAAAATACCAAAAAAAAACTGATTTGGACATCTGAGGTTATTAAGAAATTCTGTAAGGGGACAGTTAACGTGTTAAATTGAGTATATCGACAGTTAAGAATCAATAGTGTCTATCTCAATAAAGTAAACTTTACAGGAGTTAAAAAACATTTATTCTGCTTTGAATAGCAAGATAATAATAATAATAATAATTTATTGACACACACTATAAAGAAAAGTTACACAATTTAATTTATTTACAATTTAATTTCAATTTACACAATTCAAAGCTAAGATGTTTATATTTTTAAAAATAGAAAAAAATATGCTGAAATACGATAGGTATACTAGAATTGGCCTATTTACAATTAACTTGAGTTAGGTGGTATTGGTTTTATTATAGTAAATATTTTTTTAGTTAAATAGTAGACAGCCGTTTTTGAAATGTAAACAACACAATGAAAAATCACATTTTTAATCTCCAAAATAACTAAAAAGACTTTAAAATAACTAAAAATACTTCTAAGTAATTAAAAAGCCCTCGAAATAACTAAAACGAATCTACAAATTTATTTTTATACATAAATGGGGCACTGTATCATAAACGTTATAACATTCACTGGGTAGTAATTGTTTCAGCTCTTGGAAGTGTTGATATTTCGAGGCATTTATTGGAATCATATCATTACGTAAAATCGAATAAGAGACGTCGGGGTTAAATAATTTTTGTCTTTGTGGCAAGGCAAACCAATCTTGGTCAAAATGTAGCTTCATTTTAATAGTGTCTTCTTGGTCGTAAAGAATAGCTCTTAAGTCTGTTACATTTGGGTCAACAGCTTTGCGTTCTGGCCTTATATTTTTGTAAAGCTAAGTGGATATATCGGCATAATTTTTCACAAAATTATGGTCAGTCTGAATTACTTCGTAAGGATTTGATACCCTTGCTTCTTTAGTAATCGAAACATAATCCCACGGAAAATGAATTACACGATTTGAGAGATTCCGTTCAATAGCACTGTGAACCGAATCACACTCCATTTAAGTGTGACCACATTCGAGGAAATTTTGAGTGATGTTGATTTTGTGCTTTATACTCAAATTCAAAAGCGCATTTGCCATTACAACATTTCGATTTTGTTAAGTGCAACCATCGGAATAAATAATTATTGGCATTTTCTTCGGCAAGCAATGGCGCTCTAAGTAGTCTACCACAAATGACGCGAAAGTACTCGCAGTAAGGTCTGCTACCATTTCTATGAACCAATAACATGTGCAATGACGTGACGTCAAGTCGAAAAGTGTAACATTATGGCTTTGACTAGAGAAAAAAGAAAGGACATGACATACCTACGAAAAAAACGTGTATACCTAAATTGAGTCTGGCACAAAGATGGCGGCTTGACGTAGTGTTGCGCACTATACTTAATATCGATAATGTGGTGCTTTTTGAAAAATATTCTTTCGTATGATTCATCTCAAACACCCGAGTGTTCTTAGATAGGTTTTTTTAAATCGATATGACGGATGACAAATCGTAAGTCCTTATTTTTTTTTACTCAACCTATCGATAGGGATATCAAAATAAAGGAAATTAAAAGGACATTACTGAAATATATATATAAGTTATACCTATGTTTTCAGTTCATTACTTTTAAGTAGTAATTTTTTTGCTTTTATAATTTAATTATCTACAGGAATTACTAAACAAGAAATACTAATAAAAGAATTTTTGTTTGTTTGTTAGACAATAAATTAGGCTCAGTCATCACACTCACACTAATCAAATCAAAATAAATGCAAAAGTTTGAATGATTGTTTGTTCCTCAATCACGCCAAAAGTATCAGACCAGTTTAAATGTCATAATTTGGCACACAAATAGTTCATTACCTGAATTAACATACAGGATTAGAGGTCTCGAGAGATGGAATAAGAAGATACCTCGGGCGGACGCTACTTCATAATAAAACTGAAATTTCCATTGAAAAAATATTTATTACAAACATAAATTACCCGCACTTACTCATTACGAAATAATAAAATTTTATTAAAATAATTTCGAAATGAAATTTTTTCTGTTAATTTTTCTTTCCAAATGTTATGTTTGTCTTTCCAAAGTATTTAAACCTCAGATCCATATAGGTTTGGACTATGGATTTAATAAGTAAAAGTCTAATTGTCGTGTCATGTTCGCAGTTTGATTTAAACAAATTCGCTTCATCAAAATGTTCCATTAAAAATCTGAACACATGGAGGTAATATTGCTCAGACCGCAGTTGTTTCTGAAAAATACACTTTAATATTTTTCCCACTTTAACTAGAGTGCGCTTCACGTCTGATAGGTAAATCAGCCCACTCCTGTTCTTTAAAGTTATTAAACTTTTTTGATAGTCTTTGGGATCGCTAAACAATAAATTTGCGCAAATATCGCATTTCATAGACCGTGCCAAATTTCTTGATATAAAACCAGATATATAAGTAACTACGCTGTCGGAATAGTTGGGTAGGTTTTTGTACATGTAATGAATAAATTCTGCGTACAACTCACTATCATCCTCAGGCAATTCAACAAATGAATTTCTTTCTGTCAAATCGTTTATGGTCGTGACTGGGTTAGTCTTACAACAGCAGGTTAGTATATTCATTTGCTGCAGGGGTACGCAGTTACCAAGGTCCGCATCCCTAATTTCAGCTCTTATCAACAATCTTTTAAAAGCAGCCCTAAATTGAACCGCGTTCGGGTTATTATTGAAGCCACCTCGTGCTCGAATAGATGAAAAAACTCGAGGTGGTCCTGGCTGATCTTCTATAATGGCAAGTACTGTAAAAGTTTGGTGCCCTCAATCAGATATTTGTAGAGTTGAATTGCACTGATCATGTCCAGAATAAGCCCTACAAAGCCGGTTTTTTTTCTGGTATCTACGAGTTTCTGCCCAGATGGCAACGTCAGATTTTGAAGGTAGCTTATAGCGCCTTCGAATAAAGCTTTCACCAAACCAATGTTCCCAGAGAAAATAGCCTTTTTCCACCCCAGTGGTCTAATTGATCGGCTGTTCAATACATCGAAACCATTATTTATTAACCTAATAAAGTTAATTGTGCCTTCACATCCTTGAAATACCGGTAATTTTAAATTATTACAATGCTCCAAGGCATCTGCCACCGAGTCACTAAGAAGCTGCGTGACAAGTCGTACCATCATTATTTGTTTTTGATAAAGTACGTGAGTTTTTATCAATTTCGTGGACATATGCAGTCCTGGTACTTCGCTGTATTGCCTTTTCATAGGCAATCCTACCGATTTAGAAATTTGTCTCTTAAGAAATTATTTGGGGCCTGCACACTGCTCCAACACAGTCACATGATCATCATTAATATAATTTTTGTCCTTTATATCCTTCATAAAAATTTTAAAATCAGCTATTTTCTTACTTTGTCTCCTCACTTTTTCATTTAGTCTTTTAATTTTTTTCCTTTGATTTTCCCATTTCGTCTTAAGTTTTTGGATTATTTAAAACTGTTGATCCAGAAACAAAAAAAAAACATACATTTACAAAACCAAAGTGTTCTAAGTATTTTTCTGTTAATTTTGTAAGTTTCAATAAAAAGAAACACAGGCTATCGATCCAACTCATGATGAATATTTTACAAGAAGCAGTTCATCTACCTACATTTAATGTGGTTGGTTAAAATTCTTTAAGATTATATGTTATAAAAACATGTGAAAATAACACACTCACCTCAATAAAGTTAGAAGTGCTGCAGACAGGTTTCTCTCCAAATACTTTGCGAGGAACAGTTTGTTGCTTCTCACTCCTGTAACAAGGGGCTGGTAACTGTTAAAGAAAAGAAACAATAACATATTTTAATATTAAGTGAATTTGTATTTAAGAGTCCAGAGTCTATACCTAGAAAGTAACATAAATTATGAAATATCATACTAACATTTACATAGCTAGAAATGCTGCAGACAGGCGTCTCTTCTCGTACTATGTGAGAAACGGATTTTTGTTCTTCACACTTGTTAAATTGGGCAGATAACTGTAAAGGACAAATAAAGATATTAATAAATATTTTGTAAGTTTTTATTAAAATGTTGTCAAGATTTTTTAGTAACCTACAGCACCGCACCCTCATAGGAAATGAGTATAATTTACCTCTGCATAGTTAGAAGTGTTGTTTATAGATTTCTCTACCGACACCTTGCGAGAAACAGATTCTTGTTCCTTACAATCTTCAAATTGAGCTGGTAACTATAAAAATATAAATATATGTTTGTAATATTTTTTGCTTGTTTTTAACCTGCAGCCATACTGCGTAAGCATTTTACCACTTACCAACAACTCGCTTGAAGGCAAAGCATCATCGCGCAGCCTTGTAACATTTAAAGTTCGATTAAAACATTTTTGTTTAAAATGTAGCGAACAAATAAAAAAGTGTTTAGTTTTGGTGTTGAGGTTTTCTACACCAAGTATATTCAGCCACTTTTCTTTTTGTTTTTCACACTTTGGTATTCTAAAACCACAAAAAAAGAAATCCTCTTTAAATAGGTACTATTCATCTATCGATATATCGATATATTGAAACTGCCGAACCGTACTGTTTTTCGATCACTAAACAGTGATAGAAAAACATTAGATCATACCTAATGATTTCTTATATTTTTGCGAACACTACACATTTAAATAATATTAATTTTTACGGATTTTATCGCGTATATTAACATTAGATCATTATAGAAAAGAACTAGGTTACTTACCTATGCAAAGTAATATTTTGATGTGGGTTGAGGCTCACAAAAAATTGTATTGGGCATTATTCGCTTGTTAATATTACTCGATTTAAATTGTGAATACTTTTTAATATGAGCAAAAACAAACTGGTACAAAAAGTTGGTGAGATGTAATTTCATAGAAAAATAAAATGTGTCCATGCGTAGTACATTTTCTTTTTCTTCATTACTTCGTCGTTTGAATAAAGCATCGTGATTTCTTAATGTTATGCTAAATATGATTGCATAAAACTACTGTTCTAATAATAAGTGTAATAAAACTAGTAAAAAAATAATTAAAAAACGATTGAATAAACAAATATGTTCCATCTGATTAATACTATCACTGTAAGTTATAGATAATTGTTACATAGCAGCTTTTTTGGTAGAAGCAATAGCAACACGTCATCTATTTTTTTCACAATGGCAACACTATAACTTTCAATATGAAACGTCAGTGTTTTGTCAGACATCTTGGTTTACGGGCAGTAGGCAGTACTTGGTGTGTGTTATTTTTCGTCATTGGATTTTAGAGACTTTTGGAAATAATTTTGCAAGGTAAGTAATTAACATTAGGTTGTTTTGTAATATATATAGTTGAAAGAGACATTAAATATTCCCAAATAATGCAGTTTATTACGGATTTGCTTTGCAAGTAAAGATGCTACCTGAATTTTAGGTTATGTTCTTCACGAGTGTTAGTTCACGTGTTGCGTGTGTTACAAAGTTGTGTGACGTAACACACGTGAAAGTAGTTCACATTGCAATACTTAGGTATAGAAAAATCTAAATATTTATGTTTTGTGTCAAAAAAAGGAGGAGGTTCTCAATTCAACTGATATTTTTTTATTTTCTTTTGTATGTATGTTACGCGATTCTCCAGATTCTGTAGACCGATTTCAAAAATACTTTTTAGTGAATAGATAATGCCTTCAGGCTGGTCCCATATAAATTTGTTGTTTAAAGTAGGCTATTTTTGGGTTTTTAAACCAGAAAAAAGTTTAATATACAACAAAAAGTAAAATGTAACTGCATTCATGGTTTTTTATTTTTATTTTATGTTGATTTTACAGATGCCTCTAACACCTAAAGAAAGGCAGAAACTTTATCGAGAACGGCTGAAAGAAGTATATCTTGAAAAATTTAAATTGCAGCAAAAACAAAATGCAGAAAGAACAAAAAGAAATAGAAAAAGAATAGCAGAATATCCTTTATCTGATGAAGAAATCATAAGAAAGCAGTGGAGAGAGAGAAAGAAGAAAAGTAAGAAAGAACCTAAGCCTGAAGTAGTGCCTTTAGAAGGACTTGGACAAATTTTAACACAGAAGAGAAATTATAATAGAAGGGTAATTTATAGACTAAAAAATGAAAACACAAAGCTAGAAGAGGAATTAAAAAAATATAAAAAGTCGTTGAAAAAAATTAGGCAAAGATTAAACCGTTCTATGGAAAAAAATTAAACAGGCAGGAGATGGGCAGCAGCATCTTCCTGATAACAGCAACTGTACGACAAAAAAAACTGCGGTTGCCAACCCGCTCGCCAAGCGTGGCAACTATGGCAATATACCCCCCATGAACAATTACACAAATAGACGGCCCCCAGTCCCCGGCGGCCCCGCTATTCCTGGCTACGGTGGCGACCATGGTAACGGCGGGGCAGGGGGGTGCTAAGAATTTCCGGTGGAGGTTCGGTTGCCACCTACGACGACTCGACCTGGAAACGTTTAACGCACGCACACTGAGGACTGACGAGAAGATCCTGGAGCTGGAAGAAGAGATAGACAAGTTGCGCTGGAGTATTATAGGATTATCCGAGGTCCGAAGAGAGGGGGAGGACACGGTGATTCTCGAATCCGGCAACTTGTTCTATCACCGGGAGGGCGACCATCTGTCCCAAGGAGGTGTCGGATTTATCGTCCACAAGTCTCTCGTCAATAACGTTGTAAAGATTGGGAGTGTGTCGACGAGGGTCGCGTACCTGATACTCAGAATCACCAAACGGTATTCGCTGAAGGTCATACAGGTTTACGCACCAACCTCGGCACGTCCCGATGAGGAGGTGGAGGAAATGTATGAGGATATTTCCAAAGCCATGCATTCCTCCAAAACCCAATACACGGTGTTGATGGGAGACTTCAACGCAAAACTAGGCACAAGAGAAAACGGTGAGCTGAAGTTAGGGAAATTTGGAGTAGGGCAACGGAACCGAAGGGGCCAGCAGCTGGCCGACTTTATGGAGAAAGAGGGACTCTTTATGATGAACTCTTTCTTCTAGAAGCGGCCCCACAGGAAGTGGACCTGGTCGAGCCCCGACGGTTCGACAAAAAATGAGATTGACTTCATTATGACGACCAGACGCCAACTGTTCAGTGATGTCTCAGTGATCGCAAGGGTGAAAACTGGCAGCGATCACCGAATGGCTAGAGGCACACTGAACCTAAACGTTAAGTTGGAGAGGTCTCGTCTAATGAAGTCAACGCTCCGTCCCCCTCGTGCTCTAATCCAAAATCCCGAAAACTTTCAGCTCGAGTTACACAACCGCTTTCAGTGCCTACAAGATTGCAATGCAGTGGACGATATGAATGACAAGCTCGTGGAAACTGTCCATGCGGTCGGAGCTAAGTTCTGCAAGACCCGCCGCAGAAGAACACAAAAACTCTCCGATCACACTCTTAATCTCATGGCTGTTAGACGGGAGATGAGGCTGCAATCGTCAACAGATTTGACAGCATACAGGCAACTGAACAGACAGATCTCCAAATGCATGCGGCGAGACTTACGCAACTTTAATACTGCTCGTATTAAAGAAGCGATCGAGCGGAACCAGGGCTCCAAAGTCTTTGTCAGAGATCTGTCTGCCCGTAAGAGCCAACTGTCAAGGCTGAAGACTGAGTGTGGCAGCATCGATTCCGGGACACCTGAGATTTTGAGTGAGATTGAGAGGTTCTATGGGCAGCTGTACACGTCATCGTTGGAGCCACACGCAAGTGTGAGTAACGATCCAAGAGCAAGTCTTATCCGACACTATTCCGGTGGTATCCCGGACGTCAGTCTAAGCGAGATTAGAATGGCTCTCCAGCACCTTAAAAACGGCAGGGCCCCAGGCGAGGATGGAATTACAGCGGAGCTTCTGAAAGCGGGTGGAACACCGGTACTTGAAGTCCTTCAGAAGCTTTTCAATTCCGTCCTCCATGGTGGCACTACTCCAGAGGCGTGGAGCAGAAGTGCGGTGGTCTTGTTCTTTAAGAAAGGCGACAACGCTCTCTTGAAGAACTACAGACCGATTTCCCTTCTGAGCCGCGTCTACGTGCTGTTTTCGAGTCATTACGAATCGTCTCGCACGCAGACTCGACGACTTCCAGCCTCCCGAACAAGCCGGTTTCCAAAAAGGTTTCAGTACCATAGACCACATACATACCCTGCGGCAGATTGTACAGAAAAACTGAAGAGTACAATTTGCCATTTTGTCTGGCGTATGTGGACTATGAGAAAGCCTTTGATTCCGTCGAAATTTGGGCGGTGCTGCAGTCCCTTCAGCGGTGCCAAGTTGACTGTCGGTATATCGAAGTGCTGAAGTGTTTGTACAGTAGGGCTACGATGGCTATCCGAGTACAGAACCAGAGCTCGAAACCTATCCAACTGCAGAGAGGTGTAAGACAGGGTGACGTTATATCCCCGAAACTCTTCACCGCTGCTTTGGAAGACGTTTTCAAGCTACTGGACTGGAAAGGATACGGTATTAACATCAATGGCGAGTACATCACTCACCTTCGATTTGCCGACGATATAGTCCTTATGGCAGAATCGCTGGAGGACTTAAGCACTATGCTCAATGACCTCAATAGTGCCTCCCAACGGATAGGTCTTAAGATGAACATGGACAAAACAAAGATCATGTTTAATGTCCATGTCACACCTATGCCGGTAGTTGTTGGGAGCACTATGCTCGAAGTTGTTGACGAGTACGTTTACCTGGGACAAATAGTCCGACTAGGTAAGTCCAACTTCGACCGAGAGGTCAATCGACGGATTCAACTCGGCTGGGCAGCGTTCGGGAAATTACGACACATCTTCTCGTCAGGTATACCTCAATCTCTGAAAACTAAAGTGTACAACCAGTGCGTGTTGCCAGTGATGACTTACGGATCAGAGACGTGGTCCTTCACTGCTGGCCGTATGAGGACGCTCAAGTTCGCTCAGCGAGCTATGGAGAGGGCTATGCTCGGAGTTTCTCTGCGTGATAGACTCAGAAATGAGGATATCCGCAGTAAAACCAGAGTGACCGACATAGCCCAACGGATTAGTAAGCTGAAGTGGCAATGGGCCGGCCATATAGCTCGAAGAACCGATAACCGATGGGGAAGAAAGGTTCTCGAGTGGTAGCCTCGTACCGGTAGGCGTAGTGTAGGGCGACCCCCCACTAGATGGAGTGACGACCTGGTAAGATATGCAGGATGTCGATGGATGCAGGTGGCTCAGGACCGTGCTTTGTGGCATTATTTGGGGGAGGCCTATGTTCAGCAGTGGACTTGTGAAGGGCTGTGATGATGATGATGATGATGGAAAAAAATAAAAAGTTACTTGAAATTATTGAGGAGAAAAACCAAATGATTCGTAGCTTTGAAGACAGGTCAAGCCCAATTGCCAAAAAAGATGAAGCCCTTGAACAAATGACCCCCGTTTCGAAAACGCGCGCATACTTTGACCAAAATTTACCTAATATTCGACCTGAAGAAAGAGAAAGCGTGAAAAAAGTTTTGCTAGAACATAATGTAATAGTGGACACTATAAAAGACAGCTACAAAAGTAAAAACACTCAAGAAAAACGATTAATTAAAGATGTTTTTACCAAAAGTGATAACATTAATAAATACAGTATGAAAACTAAGATGGCTACCTATTTAGGTCTTAAAGGAAAAATTCGTCACACTAAACAGAAAAATAAAAGCCCATTAATACAGACACAGTTAAGAAACTATTATGAAAGGGATGATGTGAGTAGGATGACAGCAGGGAAAAACGAAATAAAGACACAAAAAAAAACAGAGAAAGTATTTGCTTGGCACTCTACATAAATTATATCAGAAATATAGAGAAGAAGGAGGAAAATTATCATTTTCAACTTTCAAAAGGTATAGACCCTTTTATGTATTACCGCAAAAAGCCGAGAAACGAGAAACTTGCGCTTGTAACAGGCACGAAAATTTGCAAATGAAAGCCACGTCATTGAAGTCAATTGGATTAATAGCAACAACAGATCTTGATGAGTTACTGAGTATGGTTGTATGTTCGTCAAAGTCAAAGGAATGTGCTTAAGGAAACTGTGATTTTTCCAAAAACAAACGTATTGATTTTTCTATGGGTGAAAAAGATCTAAATCTATAATGTTTCATGGGATGAATGGGTTTTGAAATCTCATGAATACAAACCAAAAAAAAAAACTGGTTCGCTAGAAATGTTCCTAGATGCCTTTCAAGAAGATTGCCTTTCTGCAAAGTTTCAAAATCCATTCCTACAATATCGTGCATCAGTACAAACAATATCGGCAGTGCATAGAAAATTTAGATGACCGTACTGTCGTTGTACACGTCGATTTTTTCGGAAAACTATTCTTGCAAATTAGCCACTGAAATATAAGCCATGCATTTTGATGGGTCCAGACGACAGATCAGTCTCCACACTGGGGTGTTATATACCGAAAAAGGTCATCAATCTTTTGCAAGTTTAAGTCCAAACAAAGTCCACGGACCAGATGCCATTTGGGCACATCTCTTACCTGTGCTTAAGTTAGTCAAGGAGAAATTACCCAAAGTAGACGGGATTCATTTTTATTCAGATGGCCCAACTGTACAATACCGACAGAAGAAAAACTTTTATTATTTCGCAAAACTGACGAAAGAGTTGGGCTTTCCATTTTACATGTGGAACTTTTACGAAGCGTCACACGGTAAAGGAGCCGCTGATGGTGTAGGAGGAGTCATTAAAAGAAAATTACACTCAATTGTCAGATCAAAAATGTGACTAAAACAGCTTATGAATTTTTACAAGCGTCTGAAACCAAAATACAGCTTTTCTTTATACCTGAAGATGGCATGCTGAACGAATCAGTAGAACTCGTACCAGTACCAAACACGATGAAAATACATCAGATTATTAACAATGTTGACTCAGCTAACTCTATTTCCTACCGTTGTTTAAGTTGCTTCTGCGAAAAAGAGTAGATCAGGTTTTTGCGACTGTCTCAATCTGAAATCTGCGGACTTGCTATAGCAAACAGAAATGTTAAATGAAAAATCTATTCCGTCTAAAACGTCTATAACAGTATTAGCTGACATTAAAAATACTCAAGAAAACAGGTCTTATTTTAATTTGAGACAATATGGACCATTCAATTTAAAACAAATAAACCTCAAAACAGACATTGCTAGCAAAAGTTTGAAAGAAAATTCTCATGACAGAATGAAGAAATGTTCAAAGAAAATAAAAATAAAAGACATACACCTTAAAACAAACAAGAAACTTAAAACGGAAGAGGAGAGCAGTACAGACGAAGATATGACGATTTCTGTGCATGATACTTCTGATGAAGAGTATCACATTACAGATGATATCTTATCAGATGATGATTATCTGGATCATATGGATTATCAATTGAAAGAACAGAAGAACGTTACAAATTTAAGAAAAATATCAGACACAAGTAAAATAGAGAGAGAAAAAATAGAACAAACAAGCCATGAAGATAAAAAAATACATACACTGATAAAGACACAAGGAAATAAACATTTTTTCTAATGAAAATCAGGGAGTAGTTAAAACTAATTTAGCTACACAATCTGTGATTGCTACGACTCTGCAGGATGATGAAAATAACTTTGACAATGCAAAAAATGACTCGGAAGTGACATTAAAAATTAATACAGACATATGGAGGCTATCTTTCAAAGACACTGTACTTGTAAGGTATTATCAAAGAACCGCGTGGAAGTATTACATAGGATTCTTAGAAGAAAGACAGAAAAGAAGGAAAATCTTATTTTACCATATGATTTCTGAAAACCATTAAAAAACCGGAGCTAAAGTTTGTAATTCACAAAATAAAAGATGAAGACACTGTAACGGAAGATTTAATAGTTCAGCAGGTTAAAATAACACAAAACGACCAAAAGAATACTTTTTAGCTGATCTTAGCGATAAGGTTTATTTTGAGTAGAATATTTACAAGTAGGTAGATATATTGAAATAATGCCAAAATAATACGATTGTGTAATTCAACAACAAGTACAAATTTTGATCTCTTTGTTTTTTAAGTTGTTTTATTAAATAAATAATTCTATCTATAATCGTATTTTATTTGAAATTCAATTTTTTTATTGCTTTATGTGCATCAAGCTTAACAATATTTCCAGTGTGTTACACAATTCCAGTGTGTTATCGTGTGTTACAAGTTCTTGTGTATTATGGTACATTTTCTGTGAGCCTCACGTGTTCTTGTTTTTCATCCGACAGCTTATTACACTGCACCTGCCCATGATGAATACAGTCCTCTACTAGTTTTGAAATGCACAATTTTCACATAAAACGCATAAAAACATTAAATTTTCTTAAAAATTTAAAAACAAACAAGTCGCTATGACAACTGATATACTTGTCACTGACTGTGATAAAACATGGCGCCCGGCCGCAGCGAATAAATTGTTGTCATATTCGGTAATGATAAAAGTAATGTCCTTTTTTCATACGAATATACTCATGAGCTATAAAGAGACGCCGATATTTCGTTACATTCCTGCAACTAACTATCTTTATGCTATGTCCTTTCTTTTTTCTTTGGTCAAAGCATTATTGCATGTCAGTTTCGTTTTAAATATGGAGTGTAGAAGTAGGGAGTACCAACTCCCATAGTAGAATAGGTGAAAAAGTGGCCATCTGTAAGCATTAAATAACAGTTCAAAAACTCTCCACAACAGCGCTGGAGTAGCTACTGGTATGAAATGAACTTAGCAGTTGTCGACGGTTTAAGTGTGCTGCTAAACTGCTCAGTAGCTCTAAAATCTAAAATAATTTTATTTAGTAAATATAACCTCGAAAAAGTCGTCTATCCCACTAATATTTTTCGGTGTGTTCTTTATAATTTACCCCGTAGTTATAGTGGCGCCACCCTTGTTTAACGGTTTTCTATGGACACTTTTTAATACACAGTCTGTACTCCTTACTTCTACACTCCATAGTTTAAAATATAATGCATGCAGTGCATGACAAATACACGCGCTCTTAAGTTAGGTGGAATTTCTGTAGGAAATAACTGCAACAATTTTGAGAATATCGCGATAAGTGTCTAAATAGGCCACGCCAAATTAAACTTTATATCTAACTGGATTAAAAAGTAAAAAACACAGTTAGACGCTATTGGTTCTTAACCTTCGATATTGAAATTGTTGCATCGATGACGAACTTGGGCTTTGTGTATGATGTGGGCTAGTACTTGAGATATTTGTCGAACTAGGAGAATGTATGTATTGGCCTCTATGATAGTATGGAATATTCCTGTTCTGGTAACTTTCTGTGCTTAGATTTCCTATCTCTTCTTTAAACAAAATGTCATTTATAAGTTTTCAGCATTAAGCCGCTTGCGTTTTTCCTACCTAGCAAATCATACCGGTCTTCTTGCGGTGGCGGAGAAACTGCAGGTCGTTTAAAATGATCCCTAATTGAAGTTAATACTTCGTTTGTTAATTTATCTGGCTCGTTGTATTTTTTTTTACCGGGTCTTGGTACTCTTAGTTCTTTCTCGGCTGGCTTCTGCTGCTGTTCTTGAAATACAGAGTTTTGTTTTGTATTTTCTTGAGTTACTTCTGTATCCAAAGTTGTGTTTTCATTGGAGCCCCTGATATCAGCCATTTCCTTAATAAATATTTTAAAAATATTTAACAACTGTTTAAATCGCCTGGCTGTTAATATGTTTTCTGTTTATATCAGTAACAGTTACAGTTGGGTTCACGTGGGAAATTCAATAAACCAGAAACACCAGAATTATGTTTCTATTTATGTTCAATTTTATGGGAATGTGTAATTTACTTATGATATATAAATGTCAGACTTGTAAAAGCATTTAATTTTGACGTGAATAACCTACGACTTTAAATTTGTTTCCATAGTGGAAGGCAATTCCGAAAACTTATATAACGAATTTGGGGGTTCAGTTTGGTGTTGCAGCTAACGTATCTATCATCTACATTCAAAATTTAATTACAACACGATAGCTAAAGGATCAAATAATTCGTTACGTTGCGTGAAGACTGTGAAGCATGGCGCGCGGCGGAAGAGGAACCCCGCCACTTCAAGATCGTTTTGTTACGTGCACGTATTCACGTTAAACACACGACCGTGTCCAAAACAGCAAAGCTCCCCTTTTCATGATTTTCGTAAAGTTACCGCCTACTTTCCACTGCTGGTCACAGGCCTCATCCCATACCTCAGAGGGTAGATTGATAGAGGTTGATTGATTTTCTTTTTCAACTCAAATTGATAATATTCAGAATAGTAGCTTTGTATCTAACACGTTAGTCAAAGCAGCGGCCAGCTATAAGACAACAATGTAAATGCTTCGTAAATTATTCCAAAGCATCTTTTTAGTTTGTCATTTATTTCAGGCCTTAGTAAAATGTCAACTATAAACATTTTCTAAACATTCACTCGTATATATGTTGATATTACTGTGTTAGCTCCATTGTGGATTCCGTACTGATTTGTTCAGATCAAATAGTTAATAGGACATAGGATATGGGACCTTTAAGACTTGTGTTGAAGAAAGCTGTTACTAGCATTTAACTTTGATTGCGAGGATATGACGGTTTTATTGCACAATAAATATTACATTACTTCCTATAAAACATCTTTGACATTACTTAATAGCAATGAAGTTTTTCTAAAAATACTTTTTGTAAGTATAAGGATGAAGACTTCTATTTTTTTCTATGTCTTCGTATAAATCATATTATTTTACTTACATTTAAGAGAAACAGTCCTTTATAATTTGTTTAGAATATTGTTACGAGCTTGAGGTTCGTGACAATAAAAATTGCCGATAGAATTACCAAAATTAACTCTTTAATTCACTATACTAATTAAAACTTAGAAGACACTAATAACTGATTCACTTTATTTCGCTCCGAAGCTTCGCTTGTCTCGCCAAATTCAATACTTTCCCGATCGCATCTTGCAGCGCCTTTAAATACACATTATCACCGAAACATCCAGAATATTCAAGTAAATACGCGCGCCAATCGACTAGGCGCCGAAAGTTCGAGTGTCGGGCTTCTAGAAGCTTAGTTCTTCTTCATTTCGATACTAGATGGCGCTGTCGGTTGAAAGATTAGTGATGTCATTTTCTGGAAAGCTCTCATCGCTCCGTTACCCGACAGAGATGGCGCTAGTGCCGGGTACATGACGTCAACTTAGGCGCGCAACAATATGAACTACATGTTGTTTTATTTATATAATACTTAGTTAAAACAGGGCTAGCATTAAGTTAAACTATCACCAAAATCGTAAATTAATAATAAAGGCAATCTTCAAAAATAAAGACTAAAGGCATTTGGATGACTATTATTTAAATTATTTTTATTTATATTATATTATAAGGGTTTTTTTTAATTATTTTTGTTAGTTTAGTATAAGTCTTAAAGTTGCATATTTACTATATAGACATTAATTACAAATATGTCTTTAGAAATTATATATCTAATAGCTTTGGCCCAATTGTGTTAAGAAGATTAATATCTATTTTTTTAGAATATTTATAATTCCATTGCATAGATAAAAAGTTTGTTTCTGGTTAAAGTGACTTAAACAACTATAGACTATTTAATATTTATGTATGTTTGAAATAACCTATAAGCAAAAATAAATCTATTCGAGCATGTGCTATATTTTTTATTTTTTATTTATTTGGATTACCAACATAAGAACAGAACAGCGATTAATGTTTGGTTACATTACATTACAGCGTTATAAATTTACATGATTAACTGCTCTTATAATTATAGGCAATCACAGCATGCGTTGTGTTACAAATGTTAAACAAAATTGAGAAAAGTATGATCTTAAATAAAAAATAAAATAAAAAATAATGATAAAGAAATAAAAAATGTTATTGTTTATCAACGATGATGGTGAAGTCCTTCTAGCCGTCTTTGATCAAGTGTACACATTAAATAAAGGCATAGTCATAGTGCTTGTTCACTTAAACTTGTAGGTGTGCCATTTGTCTTTTTTATGCGCCAACCGTTTGTGCCTGTACGGAAGGTCGTCCAATACTAACAGGCTCTAATGTAAACAGTGATATCTTTTTGATTTTGTAGCTACATATAAAACTTATACGTATCGAATCGTTATGAATTAATATTGTCTGAACATGTTCGAGATCATCCCCACCATTATATCAGATTTGATAAACTACAAATTCTCGCAAAAGAACACCGATTACTACCAAGGATGATACGCGAGGCTATTGAAATTAAAAAACATCCTAATTTCAATATAGAAGATGGATGGGTGCTGCCATCTGTTTGGGATCCTATAATTAACAAAATTAAATCCAAACCCAAGCATACCTCTGCAAGACTTCAAGATACTGTAAGCCATCGAACTATATTACTACCGTATAGAGCAAACACCCCGAACCAAAAGTATGCTTCATTTTGGTAAGAGTTAGAACTAAAGTTTACTGCAGCACTAAAATAATGGTTAGGTCGTCTAACCAAACTTAAAACATGCAGCGCTAGTGTGCATTAGGGATTAGTTTTCTCGCGACTAAAACGTCATAAGTGCCAGGAATTTCATGGCGCTTACGCGTATCGTTTAACGTAGTGTACAACGAGTCGCTCCCGTAGATTTTACACTTTTCCCGATTCTCGTGAGCATTGAAACAACGCGAAAAACTTTAAATCAAAGAGTTTTAAACGTTTTAATGTCTACTTACTGATGAAATGTTATACCGTCACTTTTTTTTAATGTTCTGGAGTGTTTACTGCAGTCTTTAAGAACACAACCAGGCATTTTGAAGTTGTTATTTATGCGAAGCGAACACGACTCGTCTGTGCAGGCGTTGAACACTCACTAAACGGTTGCGGTACAGTGTACCGTAAAGCGTGGCGCAAAATCATGCAAGGCCTTGTCCTCTCTATACGTAGTAGTAAATAGTAATAGGTACCTCAATACTGTAAGCTCGTTCTGCGTAGATCGGATCAAAAATTAATAATTTAAAACTGAAGGTAGCCAGGCTAACTATCACATTAGGATTGAGGACGTCAAACATCTCAGTCCACCCCCCCCCCCCCCACGTAGGATTACCGACCGATTCGATCGGGATTAATCGTCGAATATCATAACCGTGGCTATTTTGTGAATAGTCACTATTTAGTAGCTACTTGAATATCCATCTCTAGTTTACTTCATACTATTTCCTTCGGTGCAAGAGTGTGAGAGGCCACAAAAGAAAGTTTGCTGTTAGTTTTTTTATTAAAACTTAATTAATCACATTGTTTTTAAAAGTTACTTGCTTATAATTTGTCTCGTAACAATTTTATACACTTTGTAAAATTTGCATTATTGTATCGTTCACGTACAAATAAAGTAGACGTAACTGAAAATTAAATAAGTATAAATTGTGAGTTATTACCATAAATCATGTAAAAAACACAAATGTTCATATTATACGATAAGTGATTATTAATAATTTTAAAACGAATAAATTATTAAATTATATGATATGTATATATTAAAGGTAGTGTAATAAAGTATAATTGAATTTTATTTTATTGATACCTAATATTTTAGAATAGTACTAATAACATAGCAACGTAGCCGAGTACTGAAATAAAACCTAATACTAAATCATAAATGCATAATTAAAGTCAAGTTATAAGTCGTTTTAATGTTCCGAGTAGTTATCCAACGTGACAAGGTCACGATAATTTTTCACTGTGACTTTTGTAACTGGAACGATGGTCACGGTTATTTAAAAATAACACTTTTCCCTAAGTATAGTCGCCTCTTACGACATTCGCGACATTATATTGATATTCCATACACCGCCACTACACGGAATTGATAATTCCTCAGAACATTTTAGTTATCGACAACATCTTGCAATTATTGTTTCTCTAGCGCTCACTTGACCTTCATACAAATAATTAAATATTTTAATTGTTGATAATTTTTGGATAATAACATGATAATGACTCTAAGTTATATTTACCTTCTTTAAAAATACTGTCATTGGCCAAACCTACTATACTCTTTGACTTGACCATAGGTCTGACTACTTTGTCCAAACACACTGTCGAGTCCTGAGTGGTTAATGTATATGTATATAGGCCACAGCATCCAATTAACATCAGGTGGACAGTGCTCATTGACCACCCGTGACGATTAAATATTATAAGTCGTAGGTTGGCTAAGATACACGTCACAGTCAAACACACTGAGGTAATCATAACTCACTACTCAGCCAGACCAGAAAGCCACAACTGTTATTCACTAAAAAGGATTTTAGATTCCAACACAAGATCCTTGGTTGAGTACTTAAGGTGCTATTTTATCACTAGGCAGCACGGTTTTAAGCTTTTACCCGCGACTTCATCTGCACAGAACTTAAAAATTGCAGATCTATAAGTGTCCTTTGGACAACTAATTTATATCGAAAAATTACTTTGAACTTAGTTCCTTGCCATTATTTTGAAATGTTTGCAACTGCAAGATGAGTGTGGCCGTGGTAGGAAAAGGGGAGATCTCCCGCCGGGCAAGGTGTTCTGCCCGGGGAGCGGCCAACACTCCATGTGATAGTTCGGATTTGTTCTATATATACTGTTTATGATTCGGAATGTTGATAGCGCGATTTAGGCTTCGGTGTGTTTTCGCTTGTGGCGCGACGACAGCGCCGCTACATCACCCCCCTGCGCAGACCGGAGGTCGTTAGTGCAGCCTTGTTGCCGACGAATGTGCAAGTGCCAGTGGATTGCCTTGTAGTCTGCGGTGAGTCGAGAAGAAGGCAAGTAATCTGCGAGAGTGCCGTGAAGCAGAGGCGAGCAGTAAGGCTCAGAGCCGTGCCGAACACTGTATAGCGCAGAGAGTAGCTTGAAGGAACAGGAAGCATTATTATTCCAGTGCTGCGATGAACCTTGTGAAGCTAGATGGCTTGCAGGATATGAAGACTGCAGACGATATCTGCTCGGGAGCGAATGGGTGGGGTATTCTATGACAATGATGAAGCTTGAAGTTTCTGAAAGTTATTGGTTGCGTGTTCAGATCACGTCGGGGTCACCACTGTGGCCGTGGTAGGAAAAGGGGAGATCTCCCGCCGGGCAAGGTGTTCTGCCCGGGGAGCGGCCAACACTCCATGTGATAGTTCGGATATGTTCTATATATACTGTTTATGATTCGGAATGTTGATAGCGCGATTTAGGCTTCGGTGTGTTTTCGCTTGTGGCGCGACGACAGCGCCGCTACATGAGGAAATATAATAAGCATTGTAGATCTATAAATATTAACGTTTCAAAGGTCTAATCATCTTATCCTTTAACACTCAATATCAGTTATTTATATATATCAAACACTACTATATATATATATATATATATATATATATATATATATATATATATATATATAAATATATATATATATACGAGTGTTGGTGTAAACACCGTTGTTTTTGAAACAACATGGCTTAGGACAGGCAAAAATTGAAGAATTAAGGAAAAATTGAGACTTTACTAAAAAAATGTTGTTATTTTTCATTGAATTTACGAATACGAATATTGAATACAATAGAATCCTGTATATGTATATATATATAAATACGGGTATTTTTGAAACGCTCCCGAAAACGAAGACAGACGATAGTATTAAGGATACATTTGATGATGAGATCGATCCCGATGCAAAACTAATCATTTTTTTTACAACGTTTAATTTGATTTATTCACGCTCTATCATATTAGTACAGCTAAATGAAACGATAACTGTTAATACAGTTGCTCAAAAATTGGCGAATTGCAGGGACGTATAGCGTTCGGGATGTGGGCTATTACATACTCGAGCTTTTTCTTTACCTTTTCGGTTAACGGTTAACTCGTGCGTTCGCTTTCCCAACTTTCAAAATAATGTCTATTAAAAAGACAAAAACAACCACGAAGTTTATACTAAAAAAAAATCATAGAAGTTTTATGATTCATGCAAATATTTCTAAAAAGAAGCTACTAATTTGTTTCATTATCAGATTTAATTATTTGATTCAATGAGTTAGGTTAGGTTTCATTTCATTTCATCTCGTTAAATTTCATTTTCATTTCATATCAATAAAAAAATTCTACTGAAGACTTGGCTGTATGGGCATAGTTCCCTTTGCCTAACCAGAATGGGTGAAGAAAACAAAAAAATCTCTGCTTATATTCTTTTACGGTTGGCGCCATTTTCCAAAAATGTTCTTTGCGAGTTTAGTGGTTTGTTGCACAAAATGAGTAATTTCGACGTTATTTTATTTGAATTAACACCCCCGGAACTCAGTATAATTGCACAAAATTCTTCGGAGAACATTTTACCGGAAAAGTCAAAAAGTCGCTACATATCTACATACGACAAATTTATTGCTTGGAGAGAAGAGAAAAAAGCAAATAGTTTTTCAGAAAATGTTATGTTGGCATACTTCTCCGAACTCTCAGCAAAATTAAAACCTTCTACGTTATGGTCGAGGTTTTCGATGATAAAAAGTATGCTGAAAATAAGGGACAACGTGGATATAAGTGAGCACCCAAAACTAAATGCTTTCTTGGAACGACAATCCGACGGTTTCACAACTAAAAAAGTCGAAAATATTAACATCGAATGAAGTGGAAAGGTTTTTGAACGAAGCTTCCGATGATCGTTATTTAGCCACAAACGTAATTTATTAATACATACTTATATTTTTCTTTAGTATTCAGTTTATGAAATCGCAAAATACAGTCAATATATTATTTAAAAAAATATTAATCAAATCTCTTTTTTTGCAAGTTGCGCTGATTTTTGGTGTTATTGGAGCTTGCCGCAGAGAGGAGTTAGCCAATAGATATTATTTTAAAAGATATTGAAGCCCATGGAAAATGCTACTAATCAAGATTCCGAATATAAAAAATAATAAACCGAGAAGCTTTGTTGTTGAAGGAGATTTTCTTAGAATAGTGCAAAAATATATGAATCAGCGGTCCCAAAAAGCAAAAACCGACTGCTTTTTCCCAAATTATCAAAAATACCCGTTATATTAAATATATACACGTAAATATATTTAATATATATTACGTCGGTCAACAAGTCCATAGCCTGATGTATGGATGGCTTATAGGGAAAATTATTTTTATTTAAAAAAAGAACAGACGTTTACATAATCTGTGCAAAATGTGTTCTCATAACTCACACTCAAGTCCTTTACTCATCTTCTGAGTCAACCATAAGGAAGGTGACATCATTACTGTCACCTTAGTCTCCATCCTCCATCAAATTTAAAAAAAACCTAGCTGTATGATTATTAATATTCTGTGATTTTTCTCACTTCTTATCTGATATGGATCTCATTTGTAATCAGAAAAAAAAGACTTTATAAGTATCTAACGACGACTATTTTATAGTATCTAACGACGTTGTAGCCAGTTCTTCTAGTTATTTTTCTCTAATTGGAGTAATTATTGTTAAGTACCAAAAACACTCCACGGATTGAATGAATTTAACAGAAGAAAGCCGAAAGGCTTTTGACTTTTTTCTGATAAGTTGGACTTGAAAAGTAAAAATATACCAAACTCATCTACTTGCTCGACCAACTTCCCTTCGATTCTGATTTCACATATCGTTTTACTTTCTTCTTTTTATTTCTTACTTGCATTTATTTTCATAACCCTTTATTTTAATGAAATGTTCATTAATGTCACCATCATTTGCAACTCGGCCGCCGACGATGCAAATATGACTTGATCATCGGCGTACAAAAGGCATTTGACGGTTAATTCACCCATTCTTAACCCGCATTCTTCTTTCTTTTCCTAACAACTGTTCATAAATGGGTTGAACAGCCACGGGGAAGCCATATAGCTCTATCTGACACCTTTATGGATGCCAAGCCAGTCCAAGTAGGCCCCGTTGATCCTAATACAATCACTAGAGTCCCTATAAAGAGACTTCAATGCCTGTGTCAACCCAGCGCTCAACCTAAATGAGTTCAGCGTTTGCCATAACACTCAGCCATAAGCCTTTTCAAAGTCTATGAACGCACAAAAAACTTTTTGGTTTTTGGCCAAAAACTTCTCCGCGATCATGCGCATGGAAAAGACTAGATCTGTACATCCCATTCCGTTTCTAAATCCCGCTTGCACATCCCAAATTTTTCCATCAGTTTCTTTCATGAACCTTTCAATCAGTACCTTAGTTGCAAACGCGATTTTAGCATGAGTGGCACCACCCTCCGGACAAGTCAATGGTCCGGGTGAGAGGTCAGCAAAAGTTCCAACAGGGAATATGCATGATCCTCCACATCTGGAATCTGCGTAGGCGAAGTAACCAGTTGTGTCAGACCATATGCCAAGGCAAAATCATGAACAGATCTCCTCGCATGATCGGTTAAACGTGAACTAAGCCATTCGGTGTGATGTGCGTTAAAGTAAAGAGGGGATCTGCTGTAGCAACGAATCTGTAACCATTTGGACGTGGTCGAAGAGTCGGTCTGTTTCAGCATTACCGCTATGGGACCTATATCCTAGCACCCGTAGACTCGCGGATGGTCATCGCTGTCTACGCGTAGCCAAAGGATGGACAGGTCCGAACCTTCAAGACTGCCGAGGCGTCGATTACAGATGTCCTCTCTGACGTAAACGCAAACTCCAGCCCGAGACACAAAGGAGTGTTCCAGTTTGTACCCCGGGTAGGAGAGATACGAGACATCAGCCGGAGAGGACACCTGCGTCTCGGTCTGAAAGAGCAGAGCCGGCCTAGAGTGAAGTCCCCTGATATTGCAGAAATTCACGGATAGCGTGGCAGGGGTCAAATACCATGTTGACGGGGGGGGGGGGGTTGGGCCGCCGGTCACCTGCACTCACCAGACAAAACGCGGAAGCAGAGCTTCCACTTCACGCCGGTATTCTGTGAGGTCGTGGTACCACCCCGGTTTGAGCCGGCCCATACGTGCAAAAGCAAAGCTGTCGCGTGGCTCTACCACTGTTAAAGTGTATTAGGAGTGTTCTTTGTGGGTCACTCCTAACACACTTGCTGCCTGATCACTGCAGAAATAGAAAGACTAGGGAAAAAACATCTCATTCGTCTTACTTGTGTTTGTTAGATTTATTTAAAATGTAGAGTCACAACAAAAAGCTTTAATAACTTTATAATTTATTGTAGTAATATTAAATGTAAGGTTAGGAGGAAAAGGATTTAGAATAAAATAAAATAGAATAGAATCATTTTTATTCAATATAGTATTTCTACCACTATTTCGGATAAAACCTCTGTGTTGTTAAAAACCAGTAAGAAACCCAGCGGCAAATTTCTTTTAAATAAAGTTAATTTACAATATCCCCACTATAATTATATAAATAAATATATAATAACCCACAATATATAATAAATAAACACACAGGTCACAAAATGACATCAACATTTAAAAGAAATATAATATCAAAATACATAAGTTACTTAGCTTAAGTATTCTAGTATATCATTAAGATTAGGTAGGTACTTAGATTAAGAGCTTTTCGGCTCAGCAGAGTTACCCCCTTTCACTTGCTCCTTGTTGGCGGCTCTGAATATTCAAACTCAAAGGTTGGCGGTTTTGAAACAACTTACTGACCTGTTCATCACAGTTGACTTTTACACCAATTTTATTTTAGGTATAACACTAGTGTTAGGTACGTCAGAAGCTGACAAACTTACGGCGTCAAGTTATTTAATTGTCATTTATTTATTCTTATTAAATTATCTTATAAATCCAATAATTGACAGTAATTATTAAAATCATTACTAAAATTTATCGAATAATTAAGTAATTACTAAATTATTCGATAAGCTAATGGATCAAGGACCGGAAGTAGATAACGTGACACAAACTTAATTTAAAGGTAGTAAAATAAAATATATCAACTAACTAACAAAACTATGTATTGATGGTACACCGCACGCCTGCAACGCAAATATTCTTTTGTTTATATCATCTAACTATATTACTAACGTAGTAGTATACCTCAATGGATTGTATAGACAGGTATATAATCAAAGCAAATATTACTTGTCGGTGTACAAAACTTTCAAAATATCTAAACAACTATCCATAAACAGATTGAACAGCAACAGGGAAGTCTCACTACCCTGTCTTTCTCAACCTTTATGAATTCTAAAGCAGTCCGTGTAGGCGCTGTTTTGTAACACAAGCACTAGAAACCCTTATAGAGATTTTAATACCTAACAGCCCCACGCTTAACCCAAGCGAGGATCATGAGCATCGTCTTGCATAATGCAACCCTGTCCACTCAGTCATAAGCCATTTCCTTTTTTGAAAATGCACAGAATACTTTCTAGTTTTATGCCAAAGACTCTTTGAGCTCCTCCCTCCCCCTTTAGCACCCAGAATTTCTTAACTCATATATTATCAGCTCATATACTCACTATCAACCTTGTCATATTTTCATTATTTCATCCATACTTATCTTGATATCTCCTTTTTCTTAAGGAATTTCTGGTTAATTTATTTTAGATTCCAATTTTTTACGTTAAATAGATAAGAAGATTTTAAAATAATTATAACTCGAGATTTACTTCATATTTTCTAGATTGTATCTATTTATACCGGACACACACCCAAACTAAATTGTATACACGAATTATAAGGCAACAAAGAGGCTTAAAATGCATAGTGCGATTTAAACATTTATTTTATGTTTTATATGTGGTAGAGCCACGCTATAGCTATGGCTATATATATATATATATATATATATATATATATATATATATATATAAAATATATTATGGTTGTAGCACAAATGGATCGGCTTGACGAAACGGGGCATTCCAACTTGGTCCTCATGGGTGACAACGCAACTGCATTTTGATTCTTAATCGAGGATAAATACAGATGACTATGGGCCACAGCATCCACTTAACATCAGGTGGACTGTGTGCTCGTTTGTCACCCTTATTCTATAAAAAAAATATACAAATTGCGATAACGAATTAGCCGGAAAATTTTCAATATCATTCAAACCATACATTATATTTCTGTTTCCTTTAGTGAATTAAATTCAATATTTCAGAACTGTGTGTACATGCGATATCACAAAGTTCCATTAGTTTGAAACTCATTTGTACATTTTCATAAAATTGTCGTTTGGTTTGTTGTTTTTAACTCAGACGGGTTTTATCAATTCACTTAGTTAATTACATTCATTATACATATAGAATATGTTAAAAATATTTAAAAATCGTGTCATAATATTTACGCCTGCGCGGTTAAAAGAAGTGAAGTTCGCGCAGTTTTACTCCCGACGTGTTATCAAAATTGGGCGGGACGAATGTATTGATCCAAATAAACCCCAAACAATGGCTTCCATTTGAATGCCGGGCCATACCGGTGACGTATTGTTGTTTACATCCATCAGCACCATTAGAAACTGAAGTAATATATCAATTTTGATATCATGGTAAGTTATACATTAGATCACAAAAATTTATATAAATAAAATAATATAATTTATTTTATAAATTAAATTATTCCATTAGCTTTCTTCGAATTCTGTTTAGATCCCACACAAATTAAGCTTATAATCAAAAAAATTAAAACAAATTAAAATTATTTGTTAATATTTTAACTCAGTGAATTAAGACTAAAAGTTCTAGTTATGTTATGTGCGGCGGTGTCTCTTGTTTATTATTTTTATTTTATTTTTACGAGATTTACATTTATCCTCCATTACAATCAAAATACAGGTGCGTTGTTACCTTTGAGAACTAAGATGGAATTCCTCTTATCAAGTAAAAAGGGTCACCGGTTCACACTCACCATGCGAAACACAGCAGCATTAAGCTGCTATCTTATGGTATGTTAAAGTGTGGTCTTTCGACAGTCGAACAGACTAAATCGTACTACATCCATATAACAGCTACAGCACGTCAAATTTTTATTTTAAGTTTTTTATGATGCAACTTAATTTTTAAATGCACCTATTTTATAAGATAATGTACTTATTTGTAGGAAACGAACGCTATGAGCACTTCAGGTCTACTAGAGTGGGAATTTTCGTTGCCCTCCGATCAGATAATTTCCCATGGCTGGTTTCACGGTGCTTTAAGTCGTACTGCTGCTGAGAGTTTGCTACAGCAAGACCGAGAATTTTTAGTGAGGGAGTCTTCTTCTCAGCCCGACAACTATGTCCTTAGCTGTCGTTCTAATGGACAGCATTTGCACTTTGTCATTCAACGGGTTAGTTACCATCATCATAGAAGTTATAAGTTTAATTAATATTTATTTTAATTATATAAATGCTTTCAGATTGTCGTCCATCCTGAAACTGTTTATGAGAGATGCCAATATCAATTCGAAGATGAAGCATATGATACAATTGCTGATCTTATAACTTCCTACGTTGGTTCTGGAAAGCCAATATCCGCGGCTTCTGGTGCTAGAATACAATATCCAGCTAATCGTGTTGTGCCGTTGACCAACTACATGCCTAATGAGGATATGAATTGTGCAGTATCTCCCATGGGCGAAGGATCAGGATACGGCAACCCTTATAGCTTATACAGTCATTTCGCGTCCAAGCCGGGTATGCAATTGCGAATACCCTTTAAAAAGCAAAGATCTCACTCTCTGACTCCAATAGATATAGCCCAACATGTCACTCACGGTAAAAGTGCGAGTGCCGATGGCGTTATTTTAAGTCAAACGAATAAACACCTTAAACATTTTTCAAGCGAATCTAATTCGGGTTCCGGATCATGGGACCCGAATTTGCCTACCAGCCCGCCCGCAAAACCAGCTCGGTATGACGGACCGAAAGCTGATGATAGACGACTTGAACTTCATAGACTTTATCATGTATCTGGCTCTGATTCTGGGAACGGATCCGGTGATTCTACTCAAAGCTCTGCTCACAGCGACCCTAATAAATCAAGAATGGACTTGGACTACAATGCAGTTACACCCACAATGAAGCAGCAATTTGATTACGAACTCACTGAAGCTAAGTTATTACAGGCCGAAAATTTAGAGTACGTAATAGAATCACGAATAAACTTGGAAAACTTTCAGTCACAGATTATAATGACAAATCTCACTAAACCGCTAGAATCCGAAACATTACATACTATCAAACTTTTGTTGCGTACATCTGGCCCGCGGATTTTAGCGAATCATATGGCGAAAGTTGACTTGCAATTCCTTTTAGAGGAAGCAATTCAAATTGAAGGTCTCGACAAAACTGCATCGGGGTTAGAGCTATGTTTTTTACCACAGGGTCGATCTCTAAGGATGGATGTGATCGAAAGGTTTGTATTGAAAACGGACACTTTGAACGTTTGCGTTCGTATACTGGTAGATGTAATTTTCCTTTTTATTTGCAGAATTGAAACGTTTCGTCTTCTTGTTGCCGTAACCATATTAACCTGCCAAAGTGATAGGCAAAGAGCAGACACTATTAACGATTGGATACTCTTGGCAGTTGAAACAAAGACTGCTCTAGGGAACCTGTATGGTTTCTCGGCTATCATGTTCGGGCTTTGTATGCCACAGGTAAACTATTAAGTATCTTTTCTTTTTTTATAGCATAAGGATGATAAATGAGCACACAGTCCACCTGATGGTAGATGCTGTGTGACATCTACATTTAACCTCGATTAAGAATCAAAATGCAGATGCGTTGTCACCCTTGAGGACTAAAATGGAATGCCTCGATTCCAGTAAAACGGGTCTCCGGTTCTCAACACTCACCATATGAAACACAGCAGCATTAAACCTCTATTTTATGCTGGTATTCTAAAATGTTTAACTAACTTTTTTATTTCTTTTATCTATATGAAACTGGGACGTGGTCTTTTACTACTACTAACCTTATGAGATTGCTTAAAATCCCTCGGCGAGCTACTGAAAGGATTAAGCACGAAGTTTATCTGCGTGATGGAATCTATAACGATGATATCCACAATAGAACCAGCGTACCCGAAATAGCCAAATATACCAGTAAGCTGAATTGGCAATGAGTCGACCGTATTGCTCAAAAATCCGACAACTGATAGGGAAGATTGGTTTCTGAGTAAAATGCTCAGGCCGGTAAGTGGAGTGTAAGATGACCTGGTAAGACATGTAGGAAGTCGATGGATTCAAAGTAGTTCAGTACAATTTCAAATCGCCAATAAAAATACTTAAATCTTTTAGTTTTGTAACTAATGCAGTGGATGATTTTGATATCACTCACCCACAACTATGGTAAAGTTTTACCGCACTTTGAAAGGATCACGATATATAAGTCAATTAAAATCGAATAGAATATATTTAAAAAGAAATTAATTAGGATAAATTCGCAATATATTTATTGCATTCATTAAATGATAAACATAACATTTATAAATGGTGATTATAATAATTAGTATCTTACTAATTCAGGTGGAGTGTTTAGAAAACGCTTGGAGCATACTTCGTCAAGTTAACACAGACAACGCTTTTATGTTCGAAGCCAAATTGAGGCCGTGTTTCAAAAGCATGAATGAGGGTACGAATCCTTTGCCTCCAAACACGACCACGCCGTATGTGTTACCGCCAGTAATTTGCTTCCACATGTTTGGTAAGTTGATTTTTATTTTGTAGAGTACAAGACGTTTTTTATACAAAAGGCAATTTTTCAGCTCTAACTTAAGAGTTTAAGGGGGAAATTTTCAAACGACAGATCAAATAAATTATAACGTGACTGAATTTAAAAGTGAAACAAATTAACTATTTTATTCATAAAACTGTAATATGTAGATACTCGTATCTTGTAGTGGCGGTGTAAGAATGTTCACTACCCCATAACGTTCCGTAAGTGTCGTAAGAAGCGACAGAGGGAAAGAAAGATGAGTACCTACTACTCATCTCATCACATGTCAAATGTGGCAACTATGGCAATATTATCATATGTGATGCATACCTGGTGAGGTATATGATATGTCCAGCAGTGGACTTTTGATAGGCTGCAACGGTAACGGTAACGGTAACGATATATTTAATTTGTTGTATTTGATCCTATGGATAACACTTAATGATTGAAAAAATGGCCCCAGAAAACAAGCCTAATTATTTTTCATTGAGTTATTATTAAATCTGGAGGACGTTATTAAAATGAAGTGTCACATTATAGTCGGCGAACCCATTGTCCTCAACGGTCTTAAGGCCTCTGTACACAATGGCAATGCTGATTTATCACGGTGCATTGCAGAGCGTGATCCTTTGTATACTCGGGTTTTTAAGCCGGCAATACATGTTGGCCAAGCCTCAGCCAACGCAAGCGTAGGCAAATTGATACAAGGCGAGTGCTACAGTCTACATATTGGTTAATACGATTTTCAATAAATAAGACTTTCAAATTTCAAACTCAGCTGAACCCTGGTGAATTCAAAAGTAACAATCTTTCTTTAATTCTGATTAATTGAATGAACCAATGGAGAGAATTTTCAAATGATTTTTAAGTTTGAAGGATATAATTTATTTAGGTATACGTCACAGGTTATATCAATAAAAATAAAAATACACTTACATAACTTACATTGCGTATGTAGAAGCAATGTTTAGAACCATCATATAGTTAATTCTATAAGGAATATTCACGCTTACGCATTTAACAAAACTTCAACCTCTTTTTATTTCTAACAAGCACACGCGAATAAAAAAGAAGTTATTAATTTAGACCAGATTTATAGAAAAACTAAAAAATTTGTGTAGTCGCGCCTACGTGGATTTTGTGTTTGTGCTCTGACACTCGATGCTTACGACAGTCTTCGAAAGTAGAAGTTAAACCCGTGGCTAAAATCGGCATAAAACATTATTAATAAATAACCAAATGATAAAAAAATTGTTAATTACAATTTTAAGTGGTGATTTACGCCAGCGTTTAAAGGCAAAATTTGTGGTGAGCTAGGGCATAATCTAAAATTTAAAAAAAAACGAAGCCATGTGAAGTTCACCAACACGCATTGAAGCAGCATGACAGATATTTCCTTGCCCTAAAACCCTCTCAAAAGTTAAAGGGGGCCTGTGCTTGGGCACTTTGGAACTTGTATTAGCTGTAATTTTACTTTGCTTTTTAATTTATTACAAAAACGTTTACTCCTTAACAGATGGCGACGGCGGTGGTTTAATGCAACCAGATGAAACTTTCCCAAGCAGTCTAATGAATACGCTGGAGTTCGACTTTAATACTACAGCAGCTCACTTAGACGCGGCTAGACATTTCCCTGATCAAGTCGATATGTTCAAAAGAAACGCGAGAACGGTAGTCCAGGAAATGTCATCCCTAGGACCAACTCTGGATCCGGTTTTACTCGAGCTCTTTAGAACTGAATTTCATATAAATTTTCTCTGGGGCGAACGCGGAGCACTGACGACCCCAAATCAAAGATTTGCAAGGCTTACTGACATACTTAGTGCGATGGCTTCAAAATTAGTAAATCAGCCCCCGCTTCCAGACGATATGATTTAAAAAATTAAATACTAAAAATTTTATAAAATTTAAACCATATCATCGAAGTGTATGTGCCGGAATATATAATAATCCGTGTTTGTATTACACATTGATTTATATATTACACATGTTTGTATAACTCAATGGTATTACATTGAGTGTAGTCTTAGTTATGTACTTCCATGTCATTGAGATGATATTACGTACCTAATTATCATGCTCATTCATAAATTAGTTACTTTTCAATAGTTAGTTTACTTTTTATACATTTATGTGATTATGATTGAAATTAAAGTGAAAAAATAATAATTTGTGATATTTCTGTATGTTTAAAATACGTTTTTACTTTCATTTTTATCATAAAAAGGTACAGTGAAAGCCAATATACTTTTAAACAATAAAAAGAACTGAAAACTGATAAAATAGTAATAAATCTAGTTTATCGTCGTCTTTGTATTCTTTGTTACATTTTACTTTTAAAAAGAATTGGCAAGCAGAAAGAATATAATATACATATAATATTTATTAGAATAGAATATTTTAGGGTGACGTTTTGGAAATGCATGCACCTCGCCTTATTTTTTAAATTTTTAATTACCTGTTACTGAATGCTTTTATCTTTAAATCACTAGTTTGAAAATAGATAATCTGCATAGACGCAATTGTTAAGTTTAGGATCAAGTATAAAAAATACAATAAATTGTTTATTAATATTGAAATAAAAAAAAAACTTCGACAACTTGAATATAATCAGACGTTACTTTACCGAAATGTTTGCCTGTTTAAATTAGTATACTTCAAACAAGTAGCACGAGTGAAAAGGCGTATTATAAGCTAAGTTAGCAAGTATTTACCATCTTCGGCTACATCACCACTTACCATCACGTGGGATTGGACTGAATTATAATTCAGCCCATTTGCATTTAAAGCCAATTCTTACCAGTTTTTACATATTTTAGCTATATTAAACCGTAAAATAGAGAGTACACGTGTACATGTGTACTCTCTATTTGTGCTTGCGCGCATACTCGTGCACTGTAATCCTGTCCTGTGCAGATGGCTGGTCTCCGTTGAGACGGGCCGCTATGACTGAAATTGAATCTGGAGGACATTATTAAAATGAAGTGTCACATTGTAGTCGGCACATTGTAATTGACGTTATCATTCAGAATACAGCTATTCTCGTCTCGTATCCAATCTTGGCTATTTTGAATGTCCTCTGGCAGTTCTTACGAGTTTCCAGAACATTTTACTCGTAATATTTACCTGGAAGTTATCCGATATTCTTCTATCATTTCTATCCGTTCTTTCGTGATTTTTCCTTTCAACTACTTCTTTTACTGTCTTATTTTGACGTCTAAAGACTGCCTTTTTCTTTCAATATCATCATTTTTACCACCAGAATTACCAGCCGTGGTTGCTAGTAAATCTAGCCATTCTCTACACAATTCATCCAGACCATTTATATTTTCTCTCAGTTTACATGTGTACTTGTCTTTCACATCTTCATCTTGAAACCTCTCTGTTCTTATATGCTGTAACGCAGTGGTAGACACAGATGTCCGATGCCTCTAACGTCTGAATAGATCATTAATTCGGCATAAGACCAAGAAATGTTCCGTCCCTACGTTGGACCTCCGTTAAACCCTTGTATCTACCACTGCGCTCCTCATTCTTTCATCCACAATTATGATGATTCTTCGCACCCCTGTCCCATTAAAGGGGCGCCGGGAACTCTGGGCCATTTCTTTACTTTTTTGCCTCATGTTGCGAAACTAGAGGGTGTTAACACACGGTGAGGAGCCGAGTCTGTTCTTTCGGCTTTGTCGCTCGTTTTGCACCACCCGGTCGATACGTGTAGGGTGAGTCTAGGATCGAAGCCTACGGACGCGAGCGACTTATCCCCTGTGTGTAAAAGTAGGTAATGCAGCCGGATATGATAGAGTATCACTCGAAATGCTAAGGGCTTACGGGGAAGTGATGGCAGGCCTGCTGTACACCTTGTTTTATTTACGTTGGGAACTGAAGCAGGTACCGGGAGACTGGTGCAAAGCCGTGATAGTCACAATATATAACGGAAAAGGGTCGCAGCAGGACTTTAAAAACTACCGTGGTATCAGCCTTATTTGTTTTTCATTGTGGGAAAACTGTATGCTAAGGTACTGAAACTGATGGAAAAATTTGGGATGTACAAGCGGGATTTAGAAATGGAATGGGATGTACAGATCTAGTCTTTTCCATGCGCATGATCGCGGAGAAGTTTTTGGCCAAAAACCAAAAAGTTTTTTGTGCGTTCATAGACTTTGAAAAGGCTTATGACAGAGTGTTATGGCAAACGCTGAACTCATTTAGGTTGAGCGCTGGGTTGACACAGGCATTGAAGTCTCTTTATAGGGACTCTAGTGATTGTATTAGGATCAACGGGGCCTACTTGGACTGGCTTGGCATCCATAAAGGTGTCAGATAGAGCTATATGGCTTCCCCGTGGCTGTTCAACCCATTTATGAACAGTTGTTAGGAAAAGAAAGAAGAATGCGGGTTAAGAATGGGTGAATTAACGTCAAATGCCTTTTGTACGCCGATGATCAAGTCATATTTGCATCGTCGGCGGCCGAGTTGCAAATGATGGTGACATTAATGAACATGTCATTAAAATAAAGGGTTATGAAAATAAATGCAAGTAAGAAATAAAAAGAAGAAAGTAAAACGATATGTGAAATCAGAATCGAAGGGAAGTTGGTCTGGCGAATTCAAAAAATAATTTAAAGTAAGTTAACATTACATACAATCCACGAAGAAACACGAGTAAGTAAACAAAACATATATTTAGTATTGTTTTAAAAATCTTAATGGATCAAAGAAAAAACATACAAAGTTGTTGCGTTGTTAACTAAACAGTTTCCGTCGTTGCTCGCAATTGTCGGTTAACATTCATAACATTGTCATTGATAGTTCAATTCATTAGAATTTGTTGTGTCGATCCGATTTTTAAACATCCTTGTGATGGTGTAATTCTTAACCAGTCTCAGTCTGGCTACATTTCAAGGCATGGCTTATGGAAAAAGTATATGTGGTTTAAAACTTGGATTTTTTATAGCTCTGTTAATAATTTTTACTGTTAATGGATATGAAAAAAGTAAGTACCTCACGTTATGTATAAGTATTTATATACGTTAAAGTAATTCTTTTAACTTTTTATTTTCAATTACTTCGTCCTTTATTGATAAACGTGTGCGCGCTTTAATTATTAAATTGTGTTAACAGCGTTGCGTAAAATCGTGCGGAGCCAGTCTAAAATGGTTCAGAGGCCATTCAGTGAAATGGAAGGAGTATTTTGGAAAAATGTTTCTCTGTCTTCAGGCCCTTATCGAACTAAAGTCCACGAAGCCTTATTTTCAGGTTATACACAAGTAAAACAAGTATTAAATAAAAAACAACGTCCTAAAATATCAACCCTTTTATCTGCAGTAGATACTTTCCGTGGTGCTTCAGGTTACTCTAAATTTAAAAGGGGTGGACGAGGAAACCGACATCCGAATGAGCTCAGGCTAGCACGCGAAACATTAACCAAAATTACGCCATCAAATAGCGTTTTGTTTCCCGAGGACAACAGATTAGATAAAATAAACAATAGTAGTTTTACACCAGAAATAACTGTAAATTCCTTTTACGAAATACCAAAGCCGTCCAGGTTTTTTCCTCTGGTAGATGAACAAATTATGCAAAGGTCGGAACATAAAATAGAAGATAAAGGAAAACCGATATTTACATTAGGGAATCGAGAGTCCCATACAAAAAATAGTGTAAAAGGGGTTTTTGTAGCAAATACCGATATTAATGAAAAATCTTTAGCCATAAATGATATACATGTGCAAAAACTTCAGGAATACGATGTTGATTCCGATAAAGTTGATTATTTAATTGAAGAAGGAACTCCTAATATTTTCCCCTTATATAACTACAGCATCCCTTTTAAAGGTTACACATGTGTAACTTTACAACAGTATAAAGCAGATATCGATGCGCAGGAACAATTTTCGGAATTCGAAATTGAGGTAAGTAAGCATTTTCTACAGTGTTATGTTTCTTTATTTAGGTCTATCGTTCACAACAACGTTCTATATCATGACCGTAACCGTTCCGGTACATGTAAAAATTCTTTGGATAAATTAATTCGTTAGCCCAACAACTACACTAATTGTCACCATTCCGCCACCGACAAAAACCCTAGCGTGCCATGAACGGACAAACACAGCGAATTCACGAAAATAATAATGATAATAATTGATGACAAGTAAAAAAACCAAACCTACACTGGTTTTGCTTAATATGATTCCGCCAATTTATTAAGATGTTTCCGAACCTTCAGCTGTTCTCCATTCAAATGTCACAGCCATTGACTAATTATCCGTGTTTTCGCGATATCCCCATAATTTATAAATTACTTATTATTATTTGAAACAAGGGAGTTTTGGTTATATATATATATATATATATATATATATATATATATATATATATATATATATTATCATAAAATACTAAAAATTTATGTTTCATCTGACATATGTACTTATGTATTATAATTTTTATTATATTTTATAAGTATATATTTTGTGGTGAACCATTTATATATTTTATGTATTTTATTTCCATGTATTGCAAAAATTTTAGTTATTTTAGTATAGTGTTCTCATATTAACTTTTTACACCTACTTCATTATATCTCTGCATCACCCCAAGGTGGACTGGCAGAGAATGCCTTAAGCATTAAGTGCTTCTATAATACCACATGTGTATATGAAGCTTTAAATAAATAATAAATAAATAAATTTCTCAATCTTACTAAGAAAAGATTAGGAGCTTTGCAACTTTGAATAATACTTTTAACTCTGATTGGCTAGATTTTGGTTTATAGACGTATAGTTTATGAGTAATGATTTTTTTTTAAATGATATCCTTAGTTTTTACACAAGGAATATTGACCCAAAGTTACTTCTGTAACAGCTTCGGCGCTGCGGGAAATGAAGCCCCTTCGCCCTTGCGTAGTCTCCCTCCGCGTCTACGTCTTTACAAAAACACTCTAGGGCAGTCAGCACTACGTGGAGTCGGGGCGTGCTGGTTCGGCTTTAGAACAGATTCGACCAATCATCTAATTATCCGTGTTTTCGCGTTATCCCTAGATTTTTTCCGAAAATCGGTTTATCAAATTATCCAACGCCATATTATATAATTAAAAGTATTTTAGTTTTGAACCAAGAAGTATGTATGTATTTTTATAAGTATGCTAATATCTAATAAGTAATCTTGGGTCAATTTCTATCAAGTTTTTTGAAAGTCGCAAGCCCTCGGCTGAGGAGTATAAGCGGGCGAGAGTTAGAAGAAAAGGGAAAGAAACCGATGGCCTATATAGAGGAGCACAGCCATTTGTTTTTCACTATATTTATTATATGTATTTATCTATTTGTATAGCTCGAAGAACCGATAACCGATGGGAGAAAAGGTTCTCAAGTGGCAGCCTCGTACCGGTAGGCGAAGTGTAGAGTGACCCCCCACTAGATGGAATGTGACGATCTGATAAGTCATATGATAAGTAAGATGGATGCAGGTGGCTCAAGATCGTGCTTTGTGGCATTCATTGGGGGACCCAATTGGCCTATGTTCGGCAGTAGACCAATGAAGGGCTGTAACGATGATGATGACTGATGATGAACCACTTGTATTTAAGCTCGTATGATAGCGATAGCGATTAACGCTACGTACTAGTACGCGTTTTCTCAGACTTGTTAAATATGCAGATAAGCTACTGTGATCAAACCAGTCTTAGAAACGACATCCGAAATAGGTACTTTTGGTCGGCTGATATGTTGATACCTCAAATATACCCAATGTTGATGTAGGTATTTTATAAACAACACTTAATGTTCAACAGTTCTTATAATATTGCTGTAAGTAAGATATTTTTATGTGATGTGGATGTTGTTCATGTAATTTTTAATATATAATAATTATAAATATTTACAATTAATTTTTACGTTTACGAAACAAGAGGAATTACAAGTGTGGGTAGCGATTTAGAATTATAAACTAATTATCAGGTTTAGGCAATGTGCTCGGCATATGTATACACACACGCACATAAATATACGTAAGTCATAATTACACAATTACACAAACATACGTCAAAAGTGTGGGTATCAGTTTAATGCGATTGCCAATTTACCTGCTAAGGGTGGTGGTTATGGCAAAATGCTAGCACTTCTGCTGGGCAAGACTCATGTAGTCTACTGATACCTAATGTACTTAGATGATATACTAAAATTATTTACTTTTAACACTTTAATAAGTCACTATGGCGTGTTATTAGGTTAACAATAAAAAACTTTATTTTTTTCTTTTAAAGCCTCCTTGGGTTATGAAGAAACATTTTTGGAACAACATCTTCGACAGCCGTTACGAGTCCCTAATGAGAAATTCAAAATGGCCACCGTTAAAAGTAATTACCACAATCCACAATTATCCAATATTTAATGCAACTGTTCCTACTTCTTTTAGTATGATATTTACAAACCACTTAAGTTTAATTTACACTATATTTTGTAAATAATCAATTAAATAAAACACTAAAAATAAAATACGTGTAGCACTCGGTGACTGCCGCGGTAAAGCTATTGCATAGCATTTTTTATCAACTTATGCAATTATAATTATTTATTTATTTTATTTATGCAGTTAAGTCTTTGATATTAAATCAAGTTACACTTTTTGAGCGTGGTGACCGATAAGAAAACAATTTTTTTTCTCTTATTGAATAAATGAGAAGTTAATATTGTTTAAAATATTTTTAATATCTTACAATACATGTAGGTTATTCAGGAATTTTTATCATTGAGTTAGCAGCTAGTGTACACGCATACGTCTAGTCGCACGCACACAAACACCAGTGCCGAAGTCTGCCGAACTGAAACGACGTTAGACGATGCACGGCTTTCAACGCCACACCTCCGTGCCCGTCTTTCTGGATTCGGTCCCCGCGCTCAAGGCCCGCGATAGAAGCTATGCAATAGCTTAAAAAAACATAAAAAAATTGAAAAATGTTGTGGTCCTTGATTCACAATTAAGGGTACGATCAATGATTTATAAATATTTGTATATTCTTGTCTAACAGGTTATTTTACTACCGTACACTCATGTCGACTCAATCTGGAAACATACCTTTGAACAATATCACAATCATAGTGTTAATAAAATTATATCTAATTTGGTAAAGAAGCTACAGTTTTACAGCAATCTTACATTTACTTGGAACGAAGTATCGCATTTGAGCAAGTGGTGGCATACGACTACTCAAAAAAATCGTTCGGTATGATATCTGACAGGTATATGGGTTATTCATTTATTGTGTGAGTTTTTGAGGATAAAATTTAGTAAGTTTATATTACAGGCGTTTCGTCGATTAGTGCGAACCGGACGAATTGAAATAACTACAGGGGGATGGGTAGAACCCGACGAAGCGACAACGCATATATTTGGACTTCTGCACCAACTAATGGAAGGTTATAAATATGATATTCGTAAATAAGCTAAATTCATAAATAGTTACGATAATATTTTGTTTTCTTTTTAGGACATCTATGGCTAAAACACCATTTAAATATCGTCCCAAAAACAGCGTGGCTAACAAACAGTGTTACTCATAGTCCTACTATGACCTTTTTACTATCTGCATGTGGAATATCTAACCTTGTTTTTACTAATGTTCATTATTCTTGGGAAAAGTATTTGGCTGAATATCAGTACAGTGATTTTATTTGGGTACAGAGCTGGGATAATAATATTTATAGTCAATCAAATCTCAATGATGCCCTAAATAAGATTGGCAAGGAAAGATTTCCGAAAAGCTCAGTAATTACTCACTTTTTGCAGTTCAATTCGGATGGATTCAAAGCTTGTGGGCCTGATAAAGATGTTTGTGCCTCACACTATAACTTTGCAAAATCAAGCAAAAACGTAGTCATCAATACTTATAACGTAAAAGAAAAATCTGAAATACTTCTTGAACAGTACTCTAAGACAGGCACTATTACACCTCATAACGTAATTATTGCTCCGTTAGGAGGTCCGTACCGTTATGAGGTACAAACAGAGTTTGATTATCAATTTAGTAACTATCAAAAAATCGCTGATTTTGTCAATGTTAATCGCGAAATATATAAAGCAACAATACAATTTGGCACTCCAAAAGACTATTTTAGCAGTATTTTTGAAAAACAAAAAATATATCCGACACTAAAAGGAGATTTTCTAAATTTTGCCGATATCAGTAATGGTACTCCGGCTTACTGGTCAGGATTTTTTACGACACGACCTTTGCTTAAAATTCTCTTAAGGCGTCTTGAATGTACTCTACGTACAACGGAGATTCTTTTTTCTTTTGCATTAAGTTCAAATGCTTTTAGGGGAAGTAATGTTTCAGATTTATTCAATATTTTGATAAAGGCAAGAGAAACAACTGCTCGTTTACTTGATCGAAATGTTGTAAGCGGTACTTTGACAGCAAATGTTTTAAAATATGTTCATAAGCAAATATTGGTGACTGTCAAAGATTGTTGGTATATACAAGAAACAAGCGCAAGTTTAATAAGCGTAAAATCCGATCAAAATGTGACTTATCTTCAGAAATATGTGTACAGAAATGGAGAATTTATCTCAGTTTTTAGAACTGTTACTTCAGGAGATCAAATTTATGTATTTAATTCTTTAAGCCATGAAAGAACAGAGATAGTGGAATTAGTTACCCGAAATCCTAATATTAGAATAATAGACCATAATAGAAATGATGTTACGATACAAATAAATCCTATATGGAATTATCAAACAGAAAATATCATAAAGATTTCAAGACAGTTTTTTTTGGTCGCTTTCGAAATAGTTGTACCACCCTTAACGCTTGAACTGTTCAAAATAAAGGAAACTTATGATGCTTCTTCAAACGCTGCCACAATTTACTGTGTTTCATGTGTAGTAGACGACACCCCTAGTAATGGACCGATATTTCCTTTTAACATTGAACCAATAGAAAATGGAGACATTCAGCTAGAGAGTTATAAACATCGGCTCATATTTGATGAAATCTCCGGTTTTTTAAAAACAGTAGTTGAAAAAGAAACGAATAATAAAAAAGCTGTAGTGATTGATTATGGTGCTTTTAGAAGCTCAGATATAAATTCAGGAATGTTTTTATTTAACACAAACACTTCTAAACCACTACAAGATATTTTATTACCTTATCGTATTGGTACTAAATCCAAAATCGTTTTAATAATTTCTGGACAAGTTACTACAGAACTAACCACAATTTTTGGCCGAATCTTGCAAAGTACTTTTAGAATATTTAATTTAATTAACAGTCCTTTTTCAACTGCAATTTTTTTAGAAAGTAAAACAGATTACGAAGCATCGCCGAAAAATAGAGAATTGGAACTGTTTTTATCTATACAAACTGATATAAATAATGGTAATCCACCTGAGTTAATAATTGATAACAACGGTTTTCAATACACACCTCGGCTTATAAATATAAGTAGACGAGTCGAATCAAATATGTACCCTATAACCAGTATGGTTTTTATACAAGACCACGAAAATCGCCTAACGGTACTGACCGATCACGCTCAAGGAGTAACATCTTTACAGGAGGGTCAATTAGTAATTATGTTAGATCGTAGGGTACTTTTTAATGATGCTCGTGGTTCAGGTGAAGGTCTAGCTGACAGTAGTACTACGTATCACAAACACATTTTATTATTAGAAAATTTCATAAATTCTAAGACTTTAAACATTGTCCATCAAAACACTAAGGTACAATTACCTAGTTTAAATGCTTTATATTTAGCCAATACACTAAATTACCCTTTAGATGTGTATTTTATTGACAGATCCCAAGCAGATCTCTGTTACTATATGTTTCTTCCATTGATTAAAACTGCTTTTCCGTGTGATATTTTTGTTTTAAATTATAGAATAATATTAAATAAAGGTTCACTAGAAAGACTGTCCGTAAACACCGCTCTACTAACATTGCATCGACAGAGTTTCACGTGTGAAATAAGTCATTATATGCAACAAAATTGTAATGGGGATGGAACCTTTTCATTGGAGAAAATATTTCGTAATGTAAAAGCAGTTTATCAAACGAACTTATGTGGCACGAATGAAGGAAAACCGATTATTAATATAAATAATGCTAATTTTGCTCCAATGGAGTTGACCACGCTTCGGATATATTTTTAACACGGAAAGTAAACAAAATGTTTTTAATACCTACCGTAGATTATATATATTTTGAGAATACTCTGAGAGAAGAGGAGAATAACTACCTAAGTAATTAAGCTATCAATTACATAGTTTGGTTTATTTTCTAATAAAACTAGAAACGGTTTTAACAATGATGTTGTATTTTTTTATTTAATGAATGAGTATTAAAAATAAACATGGATTTATTATAACATTTTTGTAATTGCTAATAGTTACATATAAATGTTTTTTTAAGAAGTCAACTGGTTTTATTGTTTTATCTACTTTAAAACTGTGTTTTTAAATAGTATTACGTTATTGTTTTCACTAATATTTGTGAAAACTAACAGATTTTCGCAGGCAACACTGTGATTTTTTTCGCGACTTTGCCAAAGACTTATTTTATACTAACTAGACCAACAAAAATTGTGTAGTTGGCATGGTAAATATGCCATGCAGTTGTATTTTCATTTGCTACAGTAACTTTTTATAGGCAAATACGAAAAATAGTTACATACGTATCTGAATTGATCTTCAAATCACGTTGATAAAGTGCGCACATAAATAATGACAGCGATTACTTGTCACATTTCATAAAATTAGTGTACGATTGACAAAAACAACGCTCACAATTTTCCAAAACAAAGAACTATAGTTCGTGCCAAATCGATTGAGAAAAACGGACGATGACCTCAGATATGAGCCGAGTGTCAAAAGGCGTAACTTACAAAATCTCAATTTAGATGTGATAACCATATTTAAATATTGATATTATTCACACTTCTAGGTCAGCGCATATGTTTTTTTTTTGTTTCTTAAATAATATTGTCTGTGGTTCCTATAAACATCGTAAAATCTTACGGTACATCGCGAAAAATGTGTTATATTTTATATTTCAATTTATGGTAAGTAACGCAGCAATTCATTAGTAACAGTTTCATATTAAAAAAATATATGAAGCAATATAATCATCATATTGAGGTTTTGCAAATTCTTCCTTTTAAAATAAATAAAAATTACGTCAGTTTGTTATAAAAGAAACGTCACAATGGCAGCCAGAGATGCGTCATCTTTTTTGTGTCGGTCCAAGATACGAGTGATGATTGCACCGAATAAAAATAAATTTCTTATATAATATTAAAAATAAAGTTTTATCTTTTGAATAAGTACGTACTGATTCGGTGTCGTTATAACTCGAACCTTTATATGTGTTATAAATTAATGCTTTTTGTTGTTAAATGAATAAATTACTTTATAACAATAGATGATTTTTCTTCTACAGCGATCTTTTACATAACTTTTTAATAACATTTAATAAATATATATTATATCAATCATTATAAAAAATAAAAAAATCAAAAAAAAAAGAAAGTACTACATATAAAAAGTGTCTATATATTGAAAGTTTGTAGCCCCTGGTTAAACGACCGAATGGTCAACGTCCATTTTTCATAATCGATTTGGCACGAACTATAGTCTTCTCGCCCACTTTATAAAGGTTAAAGAAGCTACGGGGTATTGACTGTAACTTAGAAAGAAATGTATTAAGGGCCGCAGAGAATGACTAGTAGGCACATGGGCAACAACTACAGCATACGCGCTCTCATGATCACTGCATTTTCGGCAGCCGGGCTCATTACTGACAACCTCGAGCACTTCCTTGTGATGCAGCTATATTATAGTTGTAGTACAATGGATCGGCTCGACCGGGGAAGGATCACCTCTCACAGAATACCGGCGTAAAATAGTAGCTTAATACTGCTGCGTTTCGTATGGTGAGTGTAGAGATCCGGAGACCCTTTTTTAATGTTTACGAGGCATTCCGTCTAGTCCTCAGGGGTGATGCACCTGCGTATTGATTCTTAATCGAGGATAAATGTAGATGTATATGGGCCACAGCATCCACTTACCATCAGGTGGACTGTGTGCTCGTTTGTTACCCTTATTCTATATAAAAAATAAATATTTTTCTTAATTTTTCAAACTTGTTTTAATGCGGAAAGATAACTGATACGGGTTCTTTTTAGCTTAAAAATATGTCAGAAGAAAGGTTTATTACAACATCAAACCACCTTTCATCCGATGGTAATAAAAATATATTTGATTCTTTTGAGGTCTCCTAATAGCTAAACAAAAACCAATAACAAATCATTAGTGTTAGCTCTTGAAATTCAAAAAAGAACTCGTATCAGTTATCTTTCGGCAGAACTAATATTGACATAATATACCAAAGTCTATTGTCCTGTTTAAATTGTCTAATTTAAAATATCTACATTTTGAACTTTTTAATTAAAAAACAAAAGTATTTTATATCGTTTGAATGTTTATAACTTTATTTACATGATAAGAATTATTTTTAATAAGAATGAGTATCGTAATCTGTAAAACTCGTTACCAAAAGGAAAGTGGTGTAACGTTCCACAAGTAAGTGAATTTGCAGCTAATATTAAACAAATTAAAACTATTTGATAATATAGGTACTTAAAATTTTGTTACTAATCTTAATAGCCTAATTACCACCATTTTTGGCTGTATATTACTGAGTTTTGATAAACAATAAAATTCAATAGGTTTGTCGAGTTCCTTGTCTATAATATTTATCGATGTTCTTTCCTACCCATATTTGTTAACAACCAAAGTCGCCAACAACAGATAATTATGAAATGTTTATTGATTAACAGGTTTCTAACTGAAATTATGGCTTGAAAGCATAAATATTGTGAATTGGCGTCCGAAACAAAATGATCATATGTGTTCTAAACATTTCACAGACGACTGTTTTATTAGACATGAGAACCGCACCACTTTGAAAAAGTGCAGTTTACTGAAAATATTTTCTGGTAGTACCAGTACCAGTAGGTATAAAAGTATTAGATTATTATTTCGTATGGTGTTTTTTTTATTTCTTCTCTTCTCATTTCCCCTAAACTCAAGGTCATAACCAAGTGTAGAAAGGTTGCCTGATGATGTCAAGCCACGTTGGGTTAGTGGGCTGCGGCTAGAGGATATTCCTCTCCCTGTACCGCTGTAGTCGAGGTGGAGTCGTAAGGAAAGAGGAGTGTTGGTATGGCGATTGGCGATGTGCCATGATATCCTCCGTGACTTTGTGAGGCTACATCACTTGATGCTTCCAAGTGCTCGTTTTTTCCTGGCTCCATTCACATATCGAAAGAAAGATATAAGAAAAGAGCTTTTAAAAGGTCGGCAACGCATCTGCGATTCCCCTGGTGTTGCAGTTGTTTATGAGCGGTGGTAATCACTTACCAACAGGTGAGCCGTATGCTCGTTTGCCTCCACTCCCATGAAAAAATCGCACTCGGGAAGTGCGTAGTGCAGGTGGAGTTAGAGGCCGCGAAGGGCAGTGTGCCTTGTGTTTCTGGTGCGCCTTATCCGAGAAAGAAAACGGGGAGGAGAAGTCGGCAACTAAGGAGGGGCTGCCCTTGGGCGGCGGGCGTTAGTGTGGCCGTGGATGTGCATGAAAGCGTTTCCTTGGCCCTGCCAATTTGTGACGTAGGTAAAACACCATGGGGGCTTAATATTTAGTAAATGCGAGTCTAGAGATTTTATTCTCTCTCAAGTCTCGAGATTTAATTTGTGCTTTAACTTCGTAGTGGCCCTACTTTAGTTTCTTTCTTATCTACAAATGCTGGCCATCGTTATTAAGCCCCCAGCATACGTGGCACTGCCGAAACTGGAAAGCTTAGGAGCTAGTACAATATGCACCGAGAAAAGTGATCCGGATGTTGATCTCGAAAATATGGAAGACGGTACGTTGCTGCCTCCTGAATACATGAAGCAGCCCAAGATTGAGAGCCTGGGAAGAGTATCTACTTTTTATGTTGGTATCTTGATTTTTCTATTCTTTTTTATTAGTAGCAAACCCTGGCAAATGTGATTGTTGTTTATGAATATAAATTTGGTATATAGGATGGAACACAACCTGCTACCGGGAACAGAATGTCGGTTCAAAAGATGGTTTGGTCTAATTCTGAAGTCTATGATAATATGAAGCATGATCATCGTTATGAATGTTTACCTGCGATAAATAGTCCGAATAGGTAAGTTCAACTTTGACCGAGAGGTCAATCGACGGATTCAATTCGGCTGGACAGCGTTCGGGAGATTACAACACATCTTCTCGTCAGGCGTCGTAGATTGTACAACCAATGCGTATTACCAGTGGTGACCTATGGATCTGAGACGTGGTCGTTTACTGCTAGCCGTATGAGGAAGCTCGAATTTGCTCAGCAAGCTATGAAGAGGGTTATGCTCAGGGTTTTTCCACGCAATAAACTTAGAAACGAGGATATCTGCAGTAAAACAGAGGGAACGACATCGCCCAACTGATTCGTAAGCTGAAGTGACAATGAACCGGCCATATATCTTGAAGAACCGGCAACCGATAGGGAAGAAAGGTTTTCGAGTGGCAGCCTCTTACCGGCAGGTGAAGTATAGGACGTCCCCCGCTAGATGGAATTACAACCTGGTAAGACATGCAGGAAGTTGATGAATGCAGGTGGCTCAAGACCGTACTTTGTGGCATTCCTTGTGGAAGGCCTATGTTATGCAGGTGACTTGTGAAGGGCTTTAATGATGATGAATGTTAATGGCTTTAGATTAATATGATACATAAATAGAATGGACGTTACGGGTAGAGGCCATCTATCCATAGAGTCTATTCTATTTATTTAGGTATACGTAGGGTATATAATTTTTATCGATCTATTTTGTCATACTGTCTTATCCCTATTATTAGTTTCGTGGACGCCCCCAGCGCAAAGCCAAAAACCCCAGTTCAGTCCAGCGTAATTGTATATATAGAGGTCAGTGCGCAATATGAAGTATGTCAAAAAATCATAAATAAATATCATAATATTAATTATCATAATATTAATTTTTAATTATATTACAATATTAATTATTATAATATAACCCCTGTAAGGACTGATTTTTCGTATTTGCTCCATATATTTATTTGATTTTTTTCGTATAAGAAATCATAAGTCCTCAGTTTTTAAGCCAAATTATCTCATGTGACATTTTTGCCCATAGTTATAATAAACGGAAGCCAAGCTTAAACACGACACTTAAAATTTTAAAAGTTTATGTACTCCCCCGCCCACACTTCACCACTTCGCAGCTCATTTACGCGGCGTACGCGTAGATGAAAACACCGTTGTTTGCTTTATTTTGTTTTGTGTCATTTATTACATGATATAGGGAAGAGTGGAGTCAGAAAAAGTAGTTCAGTTCATTGAAACTTATAGAAGTAAAGAAATATTGTAGGATCCGGGTAATAAGCAATATTAAAATAAAACATTAAAAAATGACGCCTGGAACGATATTTCTCAAGAAATAGACATTTCTCTTGAACACCTGAAAAATAAAATGGATAACTTATTAGACCAATTCAAGAGATGTATTGAAGTTCATTTTTTTACTAGAGGCTGTATTTTTCGGTTGTATTAAGGCTTTATAGGTTTTATAATTAAAAAATGAAACAAATTAAATAGCTTTATGCGTTAGTAGCACTGTATAGTAACTGTACAAGCATAAAAGAGCCTGTATAAGAGCTGTAATATTGCTGCTATTTGGTGTGCAAAGAAACTATTACAGATACTACAGATATTGTCTTATAAGTAAATTTTAAAGCTAAGCGTTCTCAATTATTTATATACTCTCTGGACAGTTACGTTGCGCATAAGAACCGGTTGCGACGCGGCCGTTTCTTGGTATCAGGTGCCTGGTTATGGAGGTTAGCGAGATACGAAGCACGGTTGCACCGCTGGCCGACCGTTGATAGTTGGGGGCCCAATTAATGAGCCAGCCACTCATGAAAGGCTGCCCCGCCATCTTACGAAAATCCTGGGATGGCTCCACCGTGCAGACCTAATTTCCAGAAGGATTCGGGCGTCCCCGCGATCTATATGCTAGCTACGACTCTTGATCGATCTAGATGCTGTGAATCTGTTTACGTCCCTAGGTATATGTGTGACCTCGTCCAACTGCCATTCTATCAACCTATTCACATCAGCAATAATGAAAAAACTAAAAAGGAAGAGTAAGTTTGTACAGCGGTTGCACTACCTCTCCACCAAAATACACTTCACAGACATCCGAGGCCTGCACTGTAATCTTAATGTAGTCCATTACCACCTTGAGACTGCAAGCCGCACTTCTTGACTGAGACTCAGATCAGATGTCCTCTAGATGTGGCGTATCTTGGCTACCCTGGGTAGATATTGGAGCATAATTTCCATCAGCACGCCGGAGTCTGTGTTTACGTCCGCAAAGACATCTGCTGTAAACGTCTCCGTCACCTTGAAGATCCCACTTTCTCTACGATCTGGGTATTCGTAGACACAGGAATGGATAAAATTATTTGTTCTTTTGTCTACCGATCGCACAGCAGTGACCAGGAGACAACTAGGCTATTTGAACACCTCAGTGAAGCCTCTGATGTGGCTCTAAATCGGTACTTCACCCGTATCAGTAAGATTTTCTGTTTGGGGACTTCAATACCTGTCATCAGGTCTGGCTTTTCCCATACCAGAAGACCAACCACGCTGGGAGAGAGAGGCGTGAAATTTTGCCTTGTCGCTGGCACTCTCCTAACTGGTACAACAAGCAACTAGGGTACCTGATGTGGATGGGCACACAGCCAACTGCCTCGACCTTCTGTTTACGACCGATCCAGACAGGTACAATGTTCAGGTTACGTCACCCTTGGGAACATCTGACCGCTGTCTGGTGAAATATGTGTCGTTCTCCACCCAACTACGATTTCCACAGTGTACGGCGAGAGTGTCCCTACAAGTCAGCAGATTGGGATGAGATGCGGTATTTCCTTGCATCTTATCCTTGGCGGTAGGTCTGCTTCTCGTCTGAAGATCCGTCGAGCTACGTGGATACCATAACCGATGTGGTACGTCGAGCGATGGAGTATTTCATCCCCTTTGCTGACGTGCCCATTGGTGGTAAAGCTAGCCCATGGTTCAACGACGAGTGCGCTCGTGCTGAAAGGTACAAGCATATGGCGTACTTATCCTGGGTCGAAGCTCGAGACCACAAAGCTCCAGATGTTAGCCCTAAAAAGATAGCTTTTAACCAAGCCGCAAAATCTTGCAAAAGGCGTTACGCCAAGCCAGTTTCGACCGCATTAAATGCATCGGTACAAAGCTCTTTGTCATACCATCTAGCAGTAGAGCTTTTTGGTCTTTCGCCAAAGCGATAGAGACAAACTTCTATCTGTCTATACTGCCTCCGTTGATAAAACAGATAGCTCTCTGGCGCATGGTCCTGAGGAGAAAGCAAATTCATTTGCTTAGACGCCGGGTATTCTCTAAGGTCCGTTCTCTCTGCAACTCTCTTCCTGCTGCATATTAATGATCTGCTTATGCCCGGTATCTATGGACACCCATAGATAGATGGCAGACAATTGCACAGTTGTGAATATATATATATATACCAACCAAGCGTCCGGGCCAGTCGGGATCAAATCCTGTCCGACGAGATTAAGCGTGTGAATCTCACCCTACAGGCAGTCTCCTAATGGAGCAATGCCAATCTCGTGAGAGATTCAACGTCCCCTAAACACAAGCGTGTCTTTCACCGCTAAAAGGAGCCCGCACGCCCTGGCTCCTACTTTCCGGAATGTATCCTTGGAGTACATTGACCGTCTTCAGCTGTTAGGTGTTAAATTTTCTCCGAACCTCAACTATGGGCGGTTCATTGAGTCCAGAGGCTAAGCAGCCGCAAGGAAATATGGTATTCTTGCAAGGGTACGGCGGTACTTCACGCCGGGGTAGCTTCTTACCTTATGTAAAGCGCAAGTCGCAAGCAAGCTGCAAATTGCCACCTGGAAGCGTTGGACTCAGTGCAGAGACGTACTTAGAGTCATTGTCCTTGATTTTTCTTGTTAGCCTCGAGCACAGGCGCAGAGTAGCCAGCCTCTCGGTATTCTATAGGATGAATTTCGGAGAGTGTGCGCAGGAATTGCACACTTTCATTCTATAGCTGTAGCTATAAAAAATGAAAAACCTTGCCTTTTATTTAGTTTTTACATGATCTTCTGACTAGAACAACTCTTTATCTTTTTTCAACATTTTGATAACAGATTAGTTTCGTTCACTATAACAATAAAAACACGCCACGCACGAAAATTGGCGATATTCTATCACTTATACAGTTTTAAATTGTACTATGGCTGTTATTTATTTATTTTAATTTTGTATCACCCTCATAGACACAAGTAATAAAACTACTGTATTTATTAGAGTGGCAAAAAAACCGTTTGATTTGACATTTGTACCTATTTGATTTGATAATGTCATTGACATATTACGAAAAGTAGAAAGTAGAGATAACCGCCCTTTATATTTGCTCCTGATACGTTTACGTACGTATCGTTTCTGCTATAGAAATTGCACCATCCTGATAAGGATTTTAAAAACCTTACTTGGCAACACTATCAATAGCGTAGTACAACTGACAAATCTAGATAATTGATCTGAAGATCTAGATTTTTTATTTATAATATGTCATCTTTAATATTTAGAAACCTAACTGATAAACTAACCTAAAAGATGCTACTAACAGGTAATGATCAAAAGGATTATGTGATTTTAGGTGCAATCTGCTTAAGAAAAACGAAGACAAATATCAGATATTTATTATGAGTCATAGTCAAAATCACTTTCTAAATATTACACCTGTTATAATATCCCATCGGAGTCGTTACTACTGCCCTTCTTTATTATCGAATCGACTTCCTGCATGTCTTACCAGATCTTCACTCCATCTGTTCGAGGCGTCGCCCTGCACTTCACTCACCGGTACGAGGCTGCCACTCGAGAACCTTTTCCCCCATCGGTTGTCGATTCTTCGAATTATATGACTGGCCCATTGCCACTTCAGCTTATTAATCCGTTGGGCTATGTCGGTCTCTCGGGTTCTAGTGTGAATATCCTTATTTTTATGTCTATCATGCAGAAAACGCCGAGCATACCCGCAGTGCCGTAGCTACCTTGGTGCTAGGTGGGCGCTCCTTGAGCAAACCCTAGTCGGCCACTGATGATACTGTATCACTTAGTCAATGTCCGTCGTCTATTTCATAAGAGCTATGATGATACTGAGACTCTGTATGAATGACAATATAAAAGTAAATTAAGGTTACTGCCTATATACGTCCCATTGCTGGGCACAGGCCTCCCCTCATTTTTGAGGGGGTTTTAGGGCAAGGAAGTGTCCGCCGCGCTGCCCCAATGCGTGTTGGCGAACTTCACATGTCTTCGAAATATTTTTTTTCTTATTCCTCAGACATTCAGGTTTCTTCAAGATGTTTTCTTTCACCGCCGAGCACGTGGTAAATAAGCATTTAAAATTGCATTTAACAATTTCATTGGTGCCGGCGGGGATCGAACCAAGGTTACTCGCGTTCTGGTATATTTACAGCGAGCGATACCATCTGAGCTACCACGGCTCTTAAGGAATGGCATCTGAATGGCAATATGAAATAACGAAATTTATTTATAGTTATATTTAAAGGTATATAAATATTATTAGGTTTTTATTTAAATTTTTATAGTTAATTATTATGTAAAGATCATGCAAATAGTAATGTAAGTGCTATGAAAGAGTGGAGTCTCCCAACACAAGTTTTTATACTTAAAAGTAAACCTCATCCCCAGTTACATATTTATGTATGATCCTTTACTGCATAAAGTATTATTATATATTATTATTAAACCAATAACAAAAACATTACTGCTTTTGTGATACTTTATTATAAAATCTAAACAAAAAAAACCTTTTCGGCAGACAAACCCGATTGGGTTAATTAACTTATCGACAACTAAAGTCGATGGTCTGGGTGGTGAGAACCGCCCCGGTACGCGGGTGTACGGTGTGTACGTGGTGGAAAGCGTCGTGCCCGTCTACGGGTGAGACGCGCTCCATACGTAATCCTAACAGTGTTTGTCCCATTTTGTGTGGGTGTAGTGACATTGTGTGATGTACCTGTGACGTTTGGGTAGATTGGATCGAGCGGTCGTGGTGGTTCTGTCAGGCCTCTATCTACCTCTTGCTACCTACGTGAAATAATTACCTAAAATCGCGCCGCACTCGGGCGAAATACGCAGTCAGGGCTAGCGCGTTGGAGGCGATTGAATGTAAGTTTTTTAACGCTGTTTACGTATATAACTTTTTGTAAATATTGTTGAAATAGTTTTTGTTTAGTGTTTAGTATATTTAATTATAGGATAAATAGCTCAAAAGTTTTAATGTAATTGAAGAACTATATATTACGTACATTACCCATTATTTAATAAATTTTAATATGGCAAAATGTTGTTCCTACTATAATTGTTGCGTGGATAGACGCTTAATGACCAACAAAATATTTCAGATATATCATTCTTTATTACCGAAGGATTTTAGTAGGAAGTTATGAAACGTGAATCTATTTAATTTTTATTGTTAGATAGGTACAAATATCTAATAGATATAAAAATTATAATAAAAAGAATTAAGTAATAATTTATTTAATATCTACGAACTTTAATACAAAATTTAGTGGAAATTTACCTACTTCACTATCCAAGTATCTACTTACGTACATATACTTTTGTATTAAAATATTTTAAGCTGACAAAACACTGAAATCAAAACTTTGTTTATCAACAACATTTTTAACTAAGTAGAATAGAATTACATTTCTGTTAGGAATCGTATTTCAAGTTTATTTGTTGTTTACACTATCTACCTTTTCCTTCCGAGCCAAGCGTCGCGATTCCCGACGGATGGCCTTGCAAGTTGCATGCGTTAGGCATCGCAGAACTCACATAGGTGCGAAAATATGGTCTGTCGATCATAGTCACAATAGGTATTTCACCTAAGTAACCTAATTAATATTTCGCAATGTATTTTGTTACTCTTTATTGACATCCCTCCTTAACAACCGAAAGTCCACCGTAACGTAGGGAGAGAAAAATGTGCAAAGTAATATGGACACTCTCGTGCGGTGATAAGGTTTTATTTAGCTTGCGAGCGCGATTTATCCAATTAATAATAATTATGTAGGCTATTAAATGTCGGCAAGCAGTCAACATTAAAAGAGTGAAACTTCTGTACGTAGTACTACTATTTATTCTGTGGTTCTGTTAATACATTTCTCGGTCTGCGAAGATAGCGCGATGTTTGCTATTGGAACGTATTTGGATACGTTTGTCACTAGCGGGTTAGGGTGGGTTTCTACTCTATAAAAGTAGCGTTAAAACATCTCCTTGAAATTGGCGCACGACGCGGAGCAACCAACTTTATATAACGGGTATGAGTCGGACTCTCGTACCATTTACAGAGGGGTATGTCTTGCGATGCCGTCTCCTTTGGTTTAGTACTCAAAGGTTATGGCTACACGAGAAAAACCTAGAAATATTAATATTACATGTACAGCATTAATTAAATATAAAAATTGTAATTATCAAAATATTTCAGTTGAACTACAAATAAGTCAGCGGTCAGGTGCCAGTATCCAATTTTAAAAAGTTATTAGTTTTCTTTTTATTTCGCATTCTTTACTTTCATAATATACACATTGACATGTGGATGGTGCTTCAATATCCCTGCCGTCAAGCCCGTAAGTGCGACAGAGAACGCAAGAGGCTGCGTCTTTTTTGCCCATTTTATTGCCTTGCGGGCAGCGTGTGTTTAAGATTACTATAGTACTTCTTATTGCTTTGCGATGTAGAGCTATAATAAATTACAGGGTAGGTATGGGTATCCGGTTTTTGGTATAATCCAATCCAATACTTAGGATTTCGACATGTGCTAGTAATTTTTATTAGTTTGTGCGTAGGTATCATTCACATTATCCTCTAATTAAATTAACTTAAAATTATACTATGTTGTTATAAATTTATATCACAGAGTTATAAGTTTTGGCGGCTACTTGACCATCGACGGATTGATGCTCGTGTTTTATCATTTAAATAATGGTCTAAAGTGGATTTTGAAACGTAAACTGAACTATTAGAGAAAACGACGAAACAAGCGTTTCGATGTTAATATAAATATCAAGTTTATTTGATCGCTTTGGCGCCTTATGAACTTGAGTGAGTGTCGTCATCGACTGTCCGTTGGGTTGAGCTGTCGTCAAAACATCCCAAAAGCTTTGGAATGTGACGGATCAGCATGTCGTGAATTTTTTTTAAACTAAGATCCCGAATAAAATGATGTATGTAGAGCCATGCTGAAGTTATATTAGTAGTATATAGTTGTATCACGAATGAGTCGGCTCGAACGGGAAAGGACCATGTTCTTACAGAATACCAGCGTAAAATAGTAGCTTAATGCTGCCGTATTTTGTATGGTGAGTGTAGAGAACCGGAGAACCATTTTACTGGAAACGAGACATTCCATCTTAGTCCTCAGGGGTGACGACGAATCTGCACTTTGATTCGTAATCAAGGATAGATGTAGATTTCTATGGACCACAGTAACCACTTACCATCAGGTTGGCGGTGTGCTCGTTTGTCACCCTATCCTATAAAAAATTAAGGCATGGCTTAAAGGACAAGTATCCGAGCCAAAAGTCCTTATTTAAAATAAAACAACATAGTCTTACGCCGTAGACAGAAAAACCCAGAAAAACCCCTAAACCTATAGACAAATTGACGCCTTCTTTCGCATTCGCACATGAAAAAGATAGATTTATGTATACGTCTTGCGTCTATGTCGCCTTGAGACAGAGCGGTGTGATTGTTTGTCCCTTTCTCCGTTCCGGTTTTTTTAATTTAGCAAACTACACTTTGCTAAACAACTTTGACAGTTCGTAGCGATATAAGGAGTTAACAAGTTGGTTTAAGTGAGAAAAAAAGTGTTTTGTGAGCATTGTGTTTTTGAGATTGGTGAATCTTGTTCAGTTCAGTACTTAAAACAATTAAAATTTTTATCTAAGTATGTTTAAAATTCATAAAGATTATTGTATAACCTAAAACTATGTTATCGTCTTTTTTCACTCGAGGCCACGCTAATCATTAGTCTATTGGTTTCTCTGTCTACGTCTTACGCCGTATACCATGGAGGTTAGAGAGAATGAGAACGTTAAAGCTCAGCCCACCTGTCCCTAAACTGCCGTCGGTAAGTAGTATCTGCGAAGTTAGCTGTTTATGAAGTTAGTTGAATAATTTACCTATTTTCTTCGCGGCATTGGTGAAAAAATGATCGTGCTCGGTAATTTTTTAATTTTTGACAAAAAGAAACATTAAAAATGGTGAAATATTGTATTGTGCGTGGATGTGCAAGTGGTTTAGCATCTGATCGGAAAAATAGACGGAAAAGCAATTTGCGTCAATCACTATCATTATCAAGATAAATCATCGTTACCATAGGTAATACCTTAATACGTTATCGACATCGAGTATCTATCGAGTGTAGAAGCAAGGAGTACCAACTGCCACAGTAGGGTAGTTGAAAAAGTGGCCATCTGTAAGCAGTAAATAACAGTTCAAAAACTCTCCACACCAGCGCTGGAGTACGGAGTATGGAGTAGCTACTGGGATGAAATGAATTTAGCAGTAGTCGACGGTTTAAGTGTGCTGCTAAACTGCTCAGTAGCTCTAAAATCTATAATAATTTTATTTAGTAAATACAACCTCGAAAAAGTCGTCTATCCCACTAATATTTTTCGGTGCGTTCTTTAAAGTATACCCTGTAGTTATAGTGGCGCCACCTTTGTTTAACGGTTTTCTATGGGCACTTTTTAATACACAGTCTGTACTCCTTACTTCTACACTCTATAGTTATCGATTCATAGCTGCACATTTAAATATTGAATATGTAAAATTATTATCTGCTTAATTAATCATGTTTTATTTACTAAATTAATCTTTATTGAACTTTTAAGAAATTGTTGAAATTGAGGTTAATTATAAGATTTGCAAGTTAGCAAATTCTCAAAATTTATAATAATTTATAATATTTATAATAATTTGAATTATAAAAAACATAATTCATAATTTATCTATTAATAAATAATAATAATAATAAATAATAATTTCGTTATTTTCTTTTGTTTCTTTGAATTTTATTATGTACACGTATATTAAACGTTGATAGATCATTTCAAACTAGCGCACAACAGGCCGCTTTTATTGAGACAACTTAGCGATCTCAGCGTCTCACTTATTTTGTCCATATTTTTGGGACACTATTTTTTACAGCGACCCTTCTCCTTCTCCCTAAACTCCATGCCGTAGACAGAGAATACCATAGATAAAGGTCCACTGAAGTAGTAGAAGAGCAAAAAAATTGTTAATTAAACCCAAAATATATATATTTTGATAAAACAAACGTATTTTATTAAACAACGAACATTAATAAATATAAAAAGACCAATAATAATTAAAGAAATTATAAATAGGAGTGGGGAGGGGGCTAACTAAAAGGCAGGCCTTTGATAATTTTTTTATAAATAATAATAATAAATTATTGACGAACAAACAATTATTGATAGAGAACAATCAATAACAAACCACGAAATAACAATAAGTGATAACGAAATTTGAAAAAAAAATTGGGGGCTAACTTCAGTGAGCTTACTATAGACACCGGCAAAGCGTGTCGCAAAAAGAGACAAAAAAACGTAGACAGAGAAACCTATAGACAAATTGACGCCTTCTTTCGCATTCGCACAAGAAAGAGATAAATTTATGCATACGTCTTGCATAGAAATAAGATAGAGCTGTGTTGTTTGAAATGAATGAAAATTGTTTGTCCCTTTTTCCACCTCGGATTTTTTGTTTAGCACACTACACTTTGCTAAACAACTTTGACAGTTCGTAGCGATCTAAGAAATACAAGTTGGTTTAAGTGAGAAAAAAGTATTTTGTGAGCTTAAGATAATCTTGTTCAGTACAGTTCTTAGAACAATTAAATTTTTTATCTAAATGTGTTTAAAAGTCATAAAGATTATTGTATAAACTAAAACTACGTTGTCGTCCTTTCTCACTCGAGGCCACTGTAATCATTAGTCTATAGGTTTCTCTGTCTATGCAAAAAAAATGATACGTCACTATAATTAGGGTTACAACTGTGAGGAAAAATTTACTCCACAACTAGTCATAAAATTGGAAATTGGTACGTAAAGAAAGCCTGAAAAGCGATACTGCTATTACCGATTATCATCGATAGGTATAGGAATGCAATGCAGAGGAGAAGACACGCTATCAAATTCAAATCAATTGCGATGAGGGCAGGAGGGTGAGGATGGATGATGATCATGTGGTTCTAAATAACTGCCATTTCTTATGTTCTGTAATCATTTCAAACTAGCGCACAACAGCCCGCTTTTATTGAGACAACTTAGCGAACGCAGCGCCTCATTTATTTTGTCCATATTTTTGGGACACTATTTACCACAGCGATCGTCCGCCTGTTCTCTAGCCTCCATGGTTTATTCATAGATAACAAGAACAGCTATGCTAACATACAACCTGTCCCTGAAAATTTGTAGAATTTATAGCCGCGCTGCCATCGGTAGGTAGTATCTGCGAAGTAATTTTTGATAAAAAGAAACATTAAAAAATGGTGAAATATTGTAAATAAAATAATAATACTAATACATCAATAATAATTAATTATTTATATTTGTAATAATTTATAAGATTTATGGTAATTAAAGAGGAATGCCCACTCTTCATAGACATTTCGGCCATGGGTGCCCACATATAAAAGCATATAGATATGATAATATACAATTAAAGGAATGAAATGTCAAAACAAAAAAAAGTCGGGAATTTTAAGATATAAAAGTTTTTATTTTCACAAATACAGTTTTTTAACAACTAATTTTACCGATGTTATCGCATTGATTTTTAATTCCCGACTTTCGGGTGCTTTCCAGCACACATGGTCATGGGGGATTGAGGTGACTGGTGTACCGAAATCAGTGTTAACTTGGAGTAACTTCAGCTTTTTAATAACTATTTATGGTCCGATCTACACAGAATGAACTTACTGTCTTGAAGTCTTGCGTGGTATGCTTGGGTTTAGTTTTAATTTTATTAATTACAGTGTCCCAAGCAGGTGGAAATACCCAGCTTCATTCTCTATTGAAATTAGAATGTTTGAATATGGGTGCAATACATTACCGACTTCAGATTGCAACGAGGATGAACTAGATGATTCAGATGGTTCCCGTTCTGCAGTTGAATGTGATGCTGCTCTATCAAACCTTCGCCAACAATTATGACACACACGAGATGACGATGGCAACTGAAATAATATTAAATAAAAAAGTGAAAAAGTGAACTAAATAAAAATAAAATAGATTTGTTTCCTTTAAACTCAAATACATATAAAATATTTATCAAGTTAATTGTTACTGCACAAAAGCAGACTTAATGGCCTATATTATTTAATAATTAAGCACTTAAAAACTACCAGTAGTCCAAAAACAATGAAAAATCAATTGTCTCATTACTTGGTAGTTGGTAAAAACGGTAGCAGTCTATCTGGTGGTGACAAGCTAATCTTATCGCCATGTTATAAATAAGCTTGTATGTTTGTCAGATATAGTTTGTGTGGATGTAATCAGAGTAAAAACATGTATCACTATCAGATATGAGCCCACACACTTAATAAATTAAAAAAATGTTGAATACGTACCTCACGTGGTGCAATTTGATGGGCAATTTCATTCCTTATGAGTTCCTCACGTGGAGAATCAGACCCAAACAATGTGTGTGATCTTATTCTCAAAAGTGACTTGCCACAGCTGATACATACATGTCCATGACTATTAATTGGTGAATTTTCCTGTTCGCTAGTTGGATGTCGTATTTGAAGGCTAGTTCGTTACTTCGATAACAAATTCACAAAAATAAAAACAAACACGCAAATGAATTCTACATGTGACTATTTATATAGGTATAGATATAGTTGTGAAATATGAACTGAATTGTGATTTCATTCCATGACAGGGCCTAGCTGTCGGACTCGATGTTACCACTTAACTGACATAAAATAGATGAAAAGATATCGATTTTTATTCGATTAATAATATCGTTAAAAAACAATCTTTGAGGTGCTTTAAGTTCTGCACACTTTTTAAAATATATTTTCCTTTATTTATTTAAATGCTATTTGAAATGTATTTTTAAGAACAGTTAAATTGTGCAGTAGCGTTTTGTTTAGCTTTAACCTTTTGAGCGCCACGATAAAAACGCATTACCGTGTCCTGTACGCCAAAGCGCCAAAACAAAATAGTGTTGCCAAGAGTTGATATATCGATAACGTAAAATAACTTGTTTTTGTTGGTTTTTTATGCTATAAATACTCTTTATAAACTGTATGTTTTATTTAATCTTGTGCTGTCATCCACTCTTTTTATATATGTACTTTGTACATATAAACATAAATAAAAAACAAACAATAACAATAAAATAGTAGTAAACCACAGCACTACTCTCCATCCTAATGACAACACTGTCACGACTAGACGACAACGGCGTAGCTGACCTTCCTTTTTTAAACATTCTTAGAATGTTGTGTATCGATTTCAAAATCGATCTAACTGAAATATACAGACATCGATTCATAATATTTTATGTGTCGGGGAAGGCGTAGACCAAGTGAAGCACAGAAGAAAAGTCTTACACTCTTATGACAATGGGGATTTGATATGATGCTGATGCTGCTAGATGATTTTGAGACTGAGAAAGAAAATGGCACAACACAAAATGAAAAATTGCTCTTCACACCTTAAGTAAAAAAACATTAATTGTAATTTTGTATTATTATTAAAAAAAGGTACATAATTATTCATTAATCAACAATTGTATATAATTATTCGCACTAGGTAAATCAGCCTTATAATACTAAAATCTTGGTCATGGAATAAATAAACATTTCATCACAATTCATCAATCAAAAATCAAAATTCATCATCACCGACGCTTTCCAAAATCCGAATGAGTTCTGAGGAATCGTTCATGTTGCATTGCTCTACTTTTCTCGGTAATCACTTATGACGTCATCAGGGTGTCGTCTATCCTTGATCACGGTGCCCAGTGAACTGATTTTCGATGACGCGCTAAAGATGCGCTAGAGTTGAGATATTAGATTTATTATGCGAAGATAATCTGATAACATTTTTTTATTCATGTAGCTAATTATAGTTTTATGTTTCTAACCTTTAATTTTATTCAAATATCAATAATAATAGAAAAAAAAACACCATTGAGCTGAATTTTGGATAGTTTTCAAGAAATATATGCCTCCCGCGTTTGACACTAGCGGTCAACCATGGACGACTTTGGCGTGCTGGACATAGTATTTGCTTAGATAAAAATCCATTTTTATTAGTTCAATGTTTCTTAGTACTTGGCTCTAGAAGACTTTTTTTTATACTCACATGTTGCTGGGTTATTACCTATTTTGAGGAGTGTAGAATTAAAATACCTGTAATAATTTTCCAATATCTATATTTCATATTTTTCGGAGCCGGGTTTTTTGTCAACTATAGAGCGTTGGCGCTCAGGGCCCGCAGGTGTTGGTCAAGTATAGGCGACTTTGGCGCTCAAAATGTTAAAGGATTCATGGTAAATCAGCTGGAAATTAACTTGTTTCGTTATCATAACATGATTCTATTTTAAATGTATTGTTATAAACAGATAAGAATAACTTAACCGATCTTCTTTAAACACAGATAAGAATAACAGTTCTTATCTGTTTTCAAAGAAGATCGGTTAAGATTAACAGTTAAATTGTGCCGTAGCATTTGTTATTCTCTAAAGAATTCATTGGAAATCAGCTAGTAATTCGTTGTTTAATTATCGTAACATCATAATTATTTAAAAATTATATTAGCACTGTAATGATGACACCGTAAATAATCGATCGAAAAAGAGAAATCGATTTTTTAAATGTGTTTTGTGATTGGCAACACTTTTTTTTTATTCACAAACTAATGACATAATGATTTACCTAATTTTTATTATTATGTTTCCGGTACTTTTAATTTGTGCAAAAATATTCCCATTGTTTGAGGATAAATGAATACCGCGATTAATAACCATAAATAAAGATATAATTTTTTAACAAATGCACATTGTTGGGCGTTCCATGGCCGAAAATGGGCGTCCCCCTTTATAATTTATTTATTAATAAATAATAATAATTTCGTTCTTTTCTTTTTTATTGATTGGATTGATAACTGATTTCTTATATTTACGTGAACACTACACATTGAAATAATACTAGTTTTTACGGAATTTATCGCGTGTATTTAACTTTTTAATTACCCGACGTTTCGAACGCTTTACAGCACTCATGGTCACGGGCAGGACTGAGATGTTCAACGTCCATATGTCATAGTTAACCGCGGTTACCATAGATTAAAATTTAACTTTTGTTCCGATCTATGCAGTATGAACTTATGGTATCTTGAAGTCTTGCAGTTGTATGCTTGGGTTGGGATTTAATTTTATTTATTATAGGATCCCAAGCAGATGGTAGCACCCAGCCATCTTCTCTATTGAAATTAGGATGTTTTTTGATTTCAATAGCCTCGCGAATCATCCTTGGAAGGAATCGGTGTTCTTTAGCGAGGATCTGCGGTCTATCAAATCTGATGTAGTGACGGGGGCGATCCTGTACGTGTTCATAGACTGCAGACTTCCCGGAGCGTCGATTCTTCACATCAGCTATATGTTCTTTAACGCGGGTTTTTATTGATCTTTTAGTTTGTCCTATGTAGGAGAGACCACATTCACAATCAAGCTTGTACACTCCTACATCTTGCAGAGGGACATTACACTGACCGATGGTAAAAACGTATTGAAGCTCAGAAGAGCTAGAACCCAGACCCGTAAAGCCAGTTAATAAAAAAATAGTATTCGCGCAGATATTATTGGGATCCTCATTACTTTCCTCTATGGGATCCTCTTAGTAGTCTGTGCTAGCTACAGGTATACAAGTGGCTACAAGATAAAAAATAGGATTATGGAGTGTAGGAGTAATAGGATAGGAGATAGGATTAAAATTGAATGTTGTGTTTTTTTTAGAAATATTTAATTTCTAAGATAGTAAAAGAGCTCGATACGTCTTAATTCTTAATAGTTGCCAAAAATTTAGCAAGAAATGAAAAGCAAAAGCGTAACATATTTTTTCATTTTACTCATTCAGTAAACGCTTTTACTGTTATTTTTAATAACATTCTGTTTGTGAAAATGACAATCTATTTGTGATAAGCTGACTTATCAGCAGTAATTTTTTTATTTATCTTATGTTGTAACCATGAACTTTGTTATGATATTGATAGGTATAGTAGATAGGTAGAAATAAAACACAAAGTGTCCATTACGTCTTTGTTTGGTTTACAGTTAGTTTTTAGAAAATGGGCTTATTAATTTCTAAAATTTGGAGTTTGTTTGGTAACGAGGGTAAGTGCCTCAAATTGATTTTTTTAAGTTCTAACAGCTTTGTTGCAACATAGTAAGATAGCATAAGATGTTCAATACTTTAATTATATCATAAAAAACAGATTTTTTGCTATGGAAAGTTTTGTAAAATAGATTATTAAATAAATTCACTATGTATTTTAATACATTTCAAAAGATAAGCCAGCGTGTCATAGAGTCCAATACTCAGGTCACTGGGCACAGACTAGTTGTGTACCAAGTTGGCCATTTTAGGTATTGTAATTTAGTACTTGTTATAAAAAGAATCGGGTCAGAACTCAAGTCTCTGACCTAAATTTAGTATTTGGGTAGTATGTCACACAAACACACACACACACACACAAATGCGTGCATGCTCATTCTTCTCTGCCATTCTCTATTGTCATACTGTATTTACTGCTTGGGGAGGCACTTACAAAATTTATATTTTGCGCATTGAAAGATCTCAAAGAGCTGTGCTAAAAGTTATGCTTTCTAAACCTTTTAAGTTTTATTATTATTATTATGCTTATCATGTAATTATTATTATACTCCAAATTTAATTAACACCTTGCCTTTTTGCCTTGCCTTTTATTATTTATTAATTAACATTGTATTGTCTTGGTGGATGAGCAGGGTATCCAGTAATACAGGCTCCCAACCTAGTACAGGGGCCTTTGCAACTGGTTTAAAATGTATCATTGTAAATCAATAAATTATTTTTCATTTTCATGTCAGATACTCAAATACTTTTCTGAATTTAGGTACCGATATGTTTCTCACTTCCAAAAACACCATTATAATAGAAAGTAAAGAGTCTTAAAACACAAAATTGTCTTGTTTATCAACAATTTATAAACAAAAAAGTGGAAATACAAGTAAAAACCTGTATTTATCGGATATTACTGTACAGATGACTTCCACCAATGATAGAAAGGGCAACCCACTGAGAAGACGGTTAGAGAAAGCAATAATTTTCGAGTATAAATGCTTAATAATAAAAAAAAATTATAACATTCAATATAATGTTGCCGTTGCTGTGCCTGACAAGTTCCATATGTAATATTTGTAAGATTTTGGGAAACAATTAAACACATGTTATTGCATAATAAAATATTCATTTGAGACATATTTAATATATAAAAAATTTCCCAATATTAGTTATTTAACGAGCTAGAATTATTTAAACCAAAAAGTGTACATAACTGGTTTATATTCCTCTGAAACAATGACATATGTGCATTATTGCACATGAAGGATTTGGCAGTGTGATACATTTTGTTATTAGGTTTATCATACACACATACAAAATACAATAAAACTATTAGGAAATTCTAGAACTATAAATAATCAGTCATCCTTAACAATTATAGTATCAAGTATAATGAGATCTTATTGTGGCCTCTTTTTTAACACTTATTTTAATTAAAATTTTCATAAATATTATTACATTATTGCTTTATCACAGCATTTAACATAGAAAATATCTGTAGAAAAACAAATAAAAACTTCTATAAAAGAAAAACAAATCAAAAACTTCTATAAAACCTGTCAAATAAACATTTGTAACAGATTAAACATTTTTAATGCTTATTTTCTAATTAATCAGACTTAAATGAGTCATAAAGTTACTCCTTTTATTGAAGGTTATCATAAAATGCATGATAGTCGCAGTACTTAAAAGGTTTTAAAGACTATTGTATTTGGTTTTATCGATTTTTTGGGGTTGGTTGTACAGTTTAGTAACAGTAAGTGTTGGGTTATAGCCATGAACTCTACTTGCATGTTCAATCTCCAAGTCAGTCTCCTTTTTCATCTTTGGTATAACTGATGAAGAACTTTATTTCTATAATGGCAAGAACACCCCTCTCAGAAAATTATATGTTTTTAATAGTTTAATTAAGACTTAATGAAATGTATGCTTATATGTAAATGTAATTTGTATGTAATTGTAAGCTTGTAAATTCATTAGCTGCAACACCTCAAACTACTTCATGCCAAACATACAAGTCTACATCTTTGTTATTATTACTATATAAATAGACTATGAACCTGAAGTTTCTGCTCATAATACTGAACTGACACCGAAATCTTTGGACAGAGGAGAACAGATTGAACATCAACAGTCAGGATGAGCTTCATTTTTTTTCAATGTGTAATGTTTATTTCTCTTTAGAGATGTTGACTTATTTTTTAGCTGTGCATACATTGCACTGGTGTTTTCTTGGCTCAAAAACAGAAACCGTTTCCTCTTCCAATATGTCACTAAACAGCTTACAACCAATATTTGGTTTTTGGTTATCCTTGCACCATTCAGTATAAACTCGAAATATGTGAGACTGATTCAAAAGTGTCTTCAATGTATACTGCTACTGCTAGAGCGTCAATAGTGACTTGGTACTTTTTTTACTAAGTTCAACATTTTGCTGCATGTTGCACATACATATATAGCGGTCAAAATACATATGGAATTTGCTAGGATCGTTTCTAGTTCGAATATCACAAAAAGAGCTTTATCAACACATAAAAACAGAACGGAGATTGTATTTAGTGCAAAAAATTTACATATAGAATTTGGCAAGCACAGTGATGTTAAATAAAAAGAGAATGCATTATTAATGATAACTCAAAAACTACTGGCCAGATCTATCAATTTATATGTACCTAACCACATAAGAAGCACCAGCTTTCAAATAAAAAAGAATCATCAAAATTGATTCACCTACAAAAAGTTCTGAGGTAACATACATTCAAAAGAAGATACAGTTTGTACCTACATTGAGGACTCTTTCTTTTTTGAAGTCTGTTAAAAAATAAATATTTGTGGTTAAGTCAGCAAAAATCACATCAATCAGAGTGGAAATTGTGGAAGCATGTTTTATTACTTAAAATTTTAATTATTTTTTTTCCAATCAGATAAGTTTGTGTGGCACTAAGTATGTAAAAAGTTATTCAAATTTACAGAACATAAATTAGTATTGGTGGGTTTGGATAATGCTGGT